>OW569405.1:97006558-98224153 GCA_937654795.1 Cistogaster globosa | reverse complement strand
TTTTAGAAAAAGAAAAAGTTAAAAAAAAAAATTTTTTTGTACCTAAAAAGTGCATTTTACTATTGAAAACCTTAAAACTCAAATATCTCGTAAACTAGAGGTCCTAGAGCCTTAAACCCGATATTTTCCTCATCACATTTTTAAAGTATTTTATGCGTTTTATATTTTAGAAAAAGAAAAAGTTAAAAAAAAATTTTTTTTGTACCTAAAAAGTGCATTTTACTATTGAAAACCTTAAAACTCAAATATCTCGTAAACTAGAGGTCCTAGAGCCTTAAACCCGATATTTTCTGATCACATTTTTAAAGTATTTTATATTGTAGAAAAAGAAAAAGTTAAAAAAAATTTTTTTTGTACCTTAAAACTCAAATATCTCGTAAACTAGAGGTCCTAGATCCTTAAACCCGATATTTTCTGATCACATTTTTAAAGTATTTTATATTTTAGAAAAAGAAAAAGTTAAAAAAAAAATTTTTTTTGTACCTAAAAAGTGCATTTTACTATTGAAAACCTTAAAACTCAAATATCTCGTAAACTAGAGGTCCTTGAGCCTTAAACCCGATATTTTCTAATCACATTTTTAAAGTATTTTATTCGTTTTATATTTTAGAAAAAGAAAAAGTTAAAAAAAAATTTTTTTTGTACCTAAGAAGTGCACTTTACTATTGAAAACCTTAAAACTCAAATATCTCGTAAACTAGAGGTCCTAGAGGCTTAAACCCGATATTTTCTGATCACATTTTTAAAGTATTTTATGCGTTTTATATTTTAGAAAAAGAAAAAGTTAAAAAAAAATTTTTTTTGTACCTAAAAAGTGCATTTTACTATTGAAAACCTTAAAACTCAAATATCTCGTAAACTAGAGGTCCTAGAGCCTTAAACCCGATATTTTCTGATCACATTTTTAAAGTATTTTATATTTTAGAAAAAGAAAAAGTTACAAAAAAATTTTTTTGTACCTAAAAAGTGCATTTTACTATTGAAAACTTTAAAACTCAAATATCTCGTAAAACTAGAGGTCCTAGAGCCTTAAACCCCGATATTTTCTGATCACATTTTTAAAGTATTTTATGCGTTTTATATTTTAGAAAAAGAAAAAGTTAAAAAAAAATTTTGTTTGTACCTAAAAAGTGCATTTTACTATTGAAAACCTTAAAGCTCAAATATCTCGTAAACTAGAGGTCCTAGAGCCTTAAACCCGATATTTTCTGATCACATTTTTAAAGTATTTTATGCGTTTTATATTTTAGAAAAAAGAAAAAGTTAAAAAAAATTTTTTTTTGTACCTAAAAAGTGCATTTTACTATTGAAAACCTTAAAACTCAAATATCTCGTAAACTAGAGGTCCTAGAGCCTTAAACCCGATATTTTCTGATCACATTTTTAAAGTATTTTATGCGTTTTATATTTTAGAAAAAGAAAAAGTTAAAAAAAAATTTTTTTGTACCTAAAAAGTGCATTTTACTATTAAAAACCTTAAACTCAAATATCTCGTAAACTAGAGGTCCTAGAGCCTTAAACCCGATATTTTCTGATCACATTTTTAAAGTATTTTATATTTTAGAAAAAGAAAAAGTTAAAAAAAAAATTTTTGTACCTAAAAAGTGCATCTTACTATTGAAAACCTTAAAACTCAAATATCTCGTAAACTAGAGGTCCTAGAGCCTTAAACCCCGATATTTTCTGATCACATTTTTAAAGTATTTATGCGTTTTATATTTAAGAAAAAGAAAAAGTTAAAAAAAATTTTTTTTGTACCTAAAACGTGCATTTTAGTATTGAAAACCTTAAAGCTCAAATATCTCGTAAACTAGAGGTCCTCGAGCCTTAAACCCGATATTTTCTCATCACATTTTTAAAGTATTTTATGCGTTTTATATTTTAGAAAAAGAAAAAAATAAAAAAAAATTTTTTTGTACCTAAAAAGTGCATTTTACTATTGAAAACCTTAAAACTCAAATATCTCGTAAACTAGAGGTCCTAGAGCCTTAAACCCGATATTTTCTCATCACATTTTTAAAGTATTTTATGCGTTTTATATTTTAGAAAAAGAAAAAGTTAAAAAAAAAATTTTTTTTGTACCTAAAAAGTGCATTTTACTATTGAAAACCTTAAAACTCAAATATCTCGTAAACTAGAGGTCCTAGAGCCTTAAACCCGATATTTTCTGATCACATTTTTAAAGTATTTTATATTGTAGAAAAAGAAAAAGTTAAAAAAAATTTTTTTTGTACCTTAAAACTCAAATATCTCGTAAACTAGAGGTCCTAGATCCTTAAACCCGATATTTTCTGATCACATTTTTAAAGTATTTTATATTTTAGAAAAAGAAAAAGTTAAAAAAAAATTTTTTTGTACCTAAAAAGTGCATTTTACTATTGAAAACCTTAAAACTCAAATATCTCGTAAACTAGAGGTCCTTGAGCCTTAAACCCGATATTTTCTAATCACATTTTTAAAGTATTTTATTCGTTTTATATTTTAGAAAAAGAAAAAGTTAAAAAAAAATTTTTTTTGTACCTAAGAAGTGCACTTTACTATTGAAAACCTTAAAACTCAAATATCTCGTAAACTAGAGGTCCTAGAGGCTTAAACCCGATATTTTCTGATCACATTTTTAAAGTATTTTATGCGTTTTATATTTTAGAAAAAGAAAAAGTTAAAAAAAAATTTTTTTTGTACCTAAAAAGTGCATTTTACTATTGAAAACCTTAAAACTCAAATATCTCGTAAACTAGAGGTCCTAGAGCCTTAAACCCGATATTTTCTGATCACATTTTTAAAGTATTTTATATTTTAGAAAAAGAAAAAGTTACAAAAAAATTTTTTTGTACCTAAAAAGTGCATTTTACTATTGAAAACTTTAAAACTCAAATATCTCGTAAACTAGAGGTCCTAGAGCCTTAAACCCGATATTTTCTGATCACATTTTTAAAGTATTTTATGCGTTTTATATTTTAGAAAAAGAAAAAGTTAAAAAAAAATTTTTTTTGTACCTAAAACGTGCATTTTACTATTGAAAACCTTAAAACTCAAATATCTCGTAAACTAGAGGTCCTAGAGCCTTAAACCCGATATTTTCTGATCACATTTTTAAAGTGTTTTATGCGTTTTATATTTTAGAAAAAGAAAAAGTTAAAAAAAAAATTTTTTTGTACCTTAAAACTCAAATATCTCGTAAACTAGAGGTCCTTGAGCCTTAAACCCGATATTTTCTGATCACATTTTTAAAGTATTTTATGCGTTTTATATTTAAGAAAAAGAAAAAGTTAAAAAAAATTTTTTTTGTACCTAAAACGTGCATTTTAGTATTGAAAACCTTAAAGCTCAAATATCTCGTAAACTAGAGGTCCTCGAGCCTTAAACCCGATATTTTCTCATCACATTTTTAAAGTATTTTATGCGTTTTATATTTTAGAAAAAGAAAAAAATAAAAAAAAATTTTTTTGTACCTAAAAAGTGCATTTTACTATTGAAAACCTTAAAACTCAAATATCTCGTAAACTAGAGGTCCTAGAGCCTTAAACCCGATATTTTCTGATCTTATTTTTAAAGTATTTTATGCGTTTTATATTTTAGAAAAAGAAAAAGTTAAAAAAAAATTTTTTTGTACCTAAAAAGTGCATTTTACTATTGAAAACCTTAAAACTCAAATATCTCGTAAACTAGAGGTCCTAGAGCCTTAAACCCGATATTTTCTGATCACATTTTTAAAGTATTTTATGCGTTTTATATTTTAGAAAAAGAGAAAGTTAAAAAAAAATTTTTTTGTACCTAAAAAGTGCATTTTACTATTGAAAACCCTAAAACTCAAATATCTCGTAAACTAGAGGTCCTAGAGCCTTAAACCCGATATTTTCTGATCACATTTTTAAAGTATTTTATGCGTTTTATATTTTAGAAAAAGAAAAAGTTAAAAAAAAATTTTTTTTGTACCTAAAAATTGCATTTTACTATTGAAAACCTTAAAACTCAAATATCTCGTAAACTAGAGGTCCTAGAGCCTTAAACCCGATATTTTCTGATCACATTTTTAAAGTTTTTTATGCGTTTTATATTTTAGAAAAAGAAAAAGTTAAAAAAAAAATTTTTTTGTACCTAAAAAATGCATTTTACTATTGAAAACCTTAAAACTCAAATATCTCGTAAACTAGAGGTCTTAGAGCCTTAAACCCGATATTTTCTGATCACATTTTTAAAGTATTTTATGCGTTTTATATTTTAGAAAAAGAAAAAGTTAAAAGAAAATTTTTTGTACCTAAAAAGTGCATTTTACTATTGAAAACCTTAAAACTCAAATATCTCGTAAACTAGAGGTCCTAGAGCCTTAAACCCGATATTTTCTGATCACATTTTTAAAGTATTTTATATTTTAGAAAAAGAAAAAGTTAAAAAAAAATTTTTTTGTACCTAAAAAGTGCATTTTACCATTGAAAACCTTAAAACTCAAATATCTCGTAAACTAGAGGTCCTAGAGCCTTAAACCCGATATTTTCTGATCACATTTTTAAAGTATTTTATGCGTTTTATATTTTAGAAAAAGAAAAAGTTAAAAAAAATTTTTTTTGTACCTAAAACGTGCATTTTACTATTGAAAACCTTAAAACTCAAATATCTCGTAAACTAGAGGTCCTAGAGCCTTAAAGCCGATATTTTCTGATCACATTTTTAAAGTATTTTATGCGTTTTATATTTTAGAAAAAGAAAAAGTTAAAAAAAAAATTTTTTTGTACCTAAAAAGTGCATTTTACTATTGAAAACCTTAAAACTCAAATATCTCGTAAACTAGAGGTCCCAGAGCCTTAAACCCGATATTTTCTCATCACATTTTTAAAGTATTTTATGCGTTTTATATTTTAGAAAAAGAAAAAGTTAAAAAAAAATTTTTTTTGTACCTAAAAAGTGCATTTTACTATTGAAAACCTTAAAACTCAAATATCTCGTAAACTAGAGGTCCTAGAGCCTTAAACCCAATATTTTCTGATCACATTTTAAAAGTATTTTATGCGTTTTATATTTTAGAAAAAGAAAAAGTTAAAAAAAAATTTTTTTGTACCTAAAAAGTGCATTTTACTATTGAAAACCTTAAAACTCAAATATCTCGTAAACTAGAGGTCCTAGAGCCTTAAACCCGATATTTTCTGATCACATTTTTAAAGTATTTTATGCGTTTTATATTTTAGAAAAAGAAAAAGTTAAAAAAAAAAATTTTTTTGTACCTAAAAAGTGCATTTTACTATTGAAAACCTTAAAACTCAAATATCTCGTAAACTAGAGGTCCTAGAGCCTTAAACCCGATATTTTCTGATCACATTTTTGAAGTATTTTATGCTTTTTATATTTCAGAAAAAGAAAAAGTTAAAAAAAAATTTTTTTTGTACCTAAAAAGTGCATTTTACTATTGAAAACCTTAAAACTCAAATATCTCGTAAACTAGAGGTCCTAGAGCCTTAAACCTGATATTTTCTGATCACATTTTTAAAGTATTTTATGCGTTTTATATTTTAGAAAAAGAAAAAGTTAAAAAAAAATTTTTTTTATACCTAAAAAGTGCATTTTACTATTGAAAACCTTAAAACTCAAATATCTCGTAAACTAGAGGTCCTAGAGCCTTAAACCAGATATTTTCTTATCACATTTTTAAAGTATTCTATGCGTTTTATATTTTAGAAAAAGAAAAAGTTAAAAAAAAAATTTTTTTGTACCTAAAAAGTGGATTTTACTATTGAAAACCTTAAAACTCAAATATCTCGTAAACTAGAGGTCCTAGAGCCTTAAACCCGATATTTTCTGATCACATTTTTAAAGTATTTTATGCGTTTTATATTTTAGAAACAGAAAAAGTTAAAAAAAATTTTTTTGTACCTAAAAAGTGCATTTTACTATTGAAAACCTTAAAACTCAAATATCTCGTAAACTAGAGGTCCTAGAGCCTTAAACCCGATATTTTCTGATCACATTTTTAAAGTATTTTATGCGTTTTATATTTTAGAAAAAGAAAAAGTTAAAAAAAAATTTTTTTATACCTAAAAAGTGCATTTTACTATTGAAAACCTTAAAACTCAAATATCTCGTAAACTAGAGGTCCTAGAGCCTTAAACCCGATATTTTCTGATCACATTTTAAAAGCATTTTATGCGTTTTATATTTTAGAAAAAGAAAAAGTTAAAAAAAAATTTCTTTTGTACCTAAAAAGTGCATTTTACTATTGAAAACCTTAAAACTCAAATATCTCGTAAACTAAAGGTCCTAGAGCCTTAAACCCGATATTTTCTGATCACATTTTTAAAGCATTTTATGCGTTTTATATTTTAGAAAAAGAAAAAGTTAAAAAAAAATTTCTTTTGTACCTAAAAAGTGCATTTTACTATTGAAAACCTTAAAACTCAAATATCTCGTAAACTAAAGGTCCTAGAGCCTTAAACCCGATATTTTCTGATCACATTTTTAAAGTATTTTATGCGTTTTATATTTTAGAAAAAGAAAAAGTTAAAAAAAAATTTTTTTTGCATTTTACTATTGAAAACCTTAAAACTGAAATATCTCGTAAACTAGAGGTCCTAGAGCCTTAAACCCGATATTTACTGATCACATTTTTAAAGTATTTTATGCGTTTTTTATTTTAGAAAAAGAAAAAGTTAAAAAAAAAATTTTTTGTACCTAAAAAGTTTATTTTACTATTGAAAACCTTAAAACTCATATATCTCGTAAACTAGAGGTCCTAGAGCCTTAAACCCGATATTTTCTGATCACATTTTTAAAGTATTTTATGCGTTTTATATTTTAGAAAAAGAAAAAGTTAAAAAAAAATTTTTTTTGTACCTAAAAAGTGCATTTTACTATTGAAAACCTTAAAACTCAAATATCTCGTAAACTAAAGGTCCTAGAGCCTTAAACCCGATATTTTCTGATCACATTTTTAAAGTATTTTATGCGTTTTATATTTTAAAAAAAGAAAAAGTTAAAAAGAAAATTTTTTTGTACCTAAAAAGTGCATTTTACTATTGAAAACCTTAAAACTCAAATATCTCGTAAACTAGAGGTCCTAGAGCCTTAAACCCGATATTTTCTGATCACATTTTTAAAGTATTTTATGCGTTTTATATTTTAGAGAAAGAAAAAGTTAAAAAAAAATTTTTTTATACCTAAAAAGTGCATTTTACTATTGAAAAGCTTAAAACTCAAATATCTCGTAAACTAGAGGTCCTAGAGCCTTAAACCCGATATTTTCTGATCACATTTTTAAAGTATTTTATGCGCTTTATATTTTAGAAAAAGAAAAAGTTAAAAAAATTTTTTTTTTGTACCTAAAAAGTGCATTTTACTATTGAAAACCTTAAAACTCAAATATCTCGTAAACTAGAATTCCTAGAGCCTTAAACCCGATATTTTCTGATCACATTTTTAAAGTATTTTATGCGTTTTATATTTTAGAAAAAGAAAAAGTTAAAAAAAAATTTTTTTGTACCTAAAAAGTGCATTTTACTATTGAAAACCTTAAAACTCAAATATCTCGTAAACTAGAGGTCCTAGAGCCTTAAACCCGATATTTTCTGATCACATTTTTAAAGTATTTTATGCGTTTTATATTTTAGAAAAAGAAAAAGTTAAAAAAAAATTTTTTTGTACCTAAAAAGTGCATTTTACTATTGAAAACCTTAAAACTCAAATATCTCGTAAACTAGAGGTCCTAGAGCCTTAAACCCGATATTTTCTGAACACATTTTTAAAGTATTTTATGCGTTTTATATTTTAGAAAAAGAAAAAGTTAAAAAAAATTTTTTTTGTATCTAAAAAGTGCATTTTACTATTGAAAACCTTAAAACTCAAATATCTCGTAAACTAGAGGTCCTAGAGCCTTAAACCCGATATTTTCTGATCACATTTTTAAAGTACTTTATGCGTTTTATATTTTAGAAAAAGAAAAAGTTAAAAAAAAATTTTTTTTATACCTAAAAAGTGCATTTTACTATTGAAAACCTTAAAACTCAAATATCTCGTAAACTAGAGGTCCTAGAAGCTTAAACCCGATATTTTCTGATCACATTTTTAAAGTATTTTATGCGTTTTATATTTTAGAAAAAGAAAAAGTTAAAAAAAAATTTTTTTTATACCTAAAAAGTGCATTTTACTATTGAAAACCTTAAAACTCAAATATCTCGTAAACTAGAGGTCCTAGAGCCTTAAACCCGATATTTTCTGATCACATTTTTAAAGTATTTTATGCGTTTTATATTTTAGAAAAAGAAAAAGTTAAAAAAAATTTTTTTTTGTACCTAAAAAGTGCATTTTACTATTGAAAACCTTAAAACTCAAATATCTCGTAAACTAGAGGTCCTAGAGCCTTAAACCCGATATTTTCTGATCACATTTTTAAAGTATTTTATGCGTTTTTTATTTTAGAAAAAGAAAAAGTTAAAAAAAAATTTTTTTTGTACCTAAAAAGTTTATTTTACTATTGAAAACCTTAAAACTCAAATATCTCGTAAACTAGAGGTCCTAGAGCCTTAAACCCGATATTTTCTGATCACATTTTTAAAGTATTTTATGCGTTTTATATTTTAGAAAAAGAAAAAGTTAAAAAAAAAATTTTTTTGTACCTAAAAAGTGCATTTTACTATTGAAAACCTTAAAACTCAAATATCTCGTAAACTAGAGGTCCTAGAGCCTTAAACCCGATATTTTCTGATCACATTTTTAAAGTATTTTATGCGTTTTATATTTTAAAAAAAGAAAAAGTTAAAAAAAAAATTTTTTTGTACCTAAAAAGTGCATTTTACTATTGAAAACCTTAAAACTCAAATATCTCGTAAACTAGAGGTCCTAGAGCCTTAAACCCGATATTTTCTGATCACATTTTTAAAGTATTTTATGCGTTTTATATTTTAGAAAAAGAAAAAGTTAAAAAAAAAATTTTTTATACCTAAAAGGTGCATTTTACTATTGAAAAGCTTAAAACTCAAATATCTCGTAAACTAGAGGTCCTAGAGCCTTAAACCCGATATTTTCTGATCACATTTTTAAAGTATTTTATGCGTTTTATATTTTAGAAAAAGAAAAAGTTAAAAAAAAAATTTTTTTGTACCTAAAAAGTGCATTTTACTATTGAAAACCTTAAAACTCAAATATCTCGTAAACTAGAGGTCCTAGAGCCTTAAACCCGATATTTTCTGATCACATTTTTAAAGTATTTTATGCGTTTTATATTTTAGAAACAGAAAAAGTTAAAAAAAATTTTTTTGTACCTAAAAAGTGCATTTTACTATTGAAAACCTTAAAACTCAAATATCTCGTAAACTAGAGGCCCTAGAGCCTTAAACCCGATATTTTCTGATCACATTTTTAAAGTATTTTATGCGTTTTATATTTTAGAAAAAGAAAAAGTTAAAAAAAAAATTTTTTTGTACCTAAAAAGTGCATTTTACTATTGAAAACCTTAAAACTCAAATATCTCGTAAACTAGAGTCCTAGAGCCTTAAACCCGATATTTTCTGATCACATTTTTAAAGTATTTTATGCGTTTTTAATTTTAGAAAAAGAAAAAGTTAAAAAAAAAATTTTTTTGTACCTAAAAAGTTTATTTTACTATTGAAAACCTTAAAACTCAAATATCTCGTAAACTAGAGGTCCTAGAGCCTTAAACCCGATATTTTCTGATCACATTTTTAAAGTATTTTATGCGTTTTATATTTTAGAAAAAGAAAAAGTTAAAAAAAAAGTTTTTTTTTTGTACCTAAAAAGTGCATTTTACTATTGAAAACCTTAAAACTCAAATATCTCGTAAACTAGAGGTCCTAGAGCCTTAAACCCGATATTTTCTGATCACATTTTTAAAGTATTTTATGCGTTTTATATTTTAAAAAAAGAAAAAGTTAAAAAAAAAAATTTTTTGTACCTAAAAAGTGCATTTTACTATTGAAAACCTTAAAACTCAAATATCTCGTAAACTAGAGGTCCTAGAGCCTTAAACCCGATATTTTCTGATCACATTTTTAAAGTATTTTATGCGTTTTATATTTTAGAAAAAGAAAAAGTTAAAAAAAAAAATTTTTTATACCTAAAAAGTGCATTTTACTATTGAAAAGCTTAAAACTCAAATATCTCGTAAACTAGAGGTCCTAGAGCCTTAAACCCGATATTTTCTGATCACATTTTTAAAGTATTTTATGCGTTTTATATTTTAGAAAAAGAAAAAGTTAAAAAAAAATTTTTTTTGTACCTAAAAAGTGCATTTTACTATTGAAAACCTTAAAACTCAAATATCTCGTAAACTAAAGGTCCTAGAGCCTTAAACCCGATATTTTCTGATCACATTTTTAAAGTATTTTATGCGTTTTATATTTTAGAAAAAGAAAAAGTTAAAAAAAATTTTTTTTGTACCTAAAAAGTGAATTTTACTATTGAAAACCTTAAAACTCAAATATCTCGTAAACTAGAGGTCCTAGAGCCTTAAACCCGATATTTTCTGATCACATTTTAAAGTATTTTATGCGTTTTATATTTTAGAAAAAGAAAAAGTTAAAAAAAAATTTTTTTTGTACCTAAAAAGTGCATTTTACTATTGAAAACCTTAAAACTGAAATATCTCGTAAACTAGAGGTCCTAGAGCCTTTAACCCGATATTTTCTGATCACATTTTTAAAGTATCTTATGCGTTTTATATTTTAGAAAAAGAAAAAGTTAAAAAAAAAATTTTTTTGTACCTAAAAAGTGCATTTTACTATTGAAAACCTTAAAACTCAAATATCTCGTAAACTAGAGGTCCTAGAGCCTTAAACCCGATATTTTCTGATCACATTTTTAAAGTATTTTATGCGTTTTATATTTTAGAAAAAGAAAAAGTTAAAAAAAATTTTTTTTATACCTAAAAAGTGCATTTTACTATTGAAAACCTTAAAACTCAAATATCTCGTAAACTAGAGGTGCTAGAGCCTTAAACCCGATATTTTCTGATCACATTTTTAAAGTATTTTATGCGTTTTATATTTTGGAAGAAGAAAAAGTTAAAAAAAATTTTTTTTGTACCTAAAAAGTGCATTTTACTATTGAAAACCTTAAAACTCAAATATCTCGTAAACTAGAGGTCCTAGAGCCTTAAACCCGATATTTTCTGATCACATTTTAAAAGCATTTTATGCGTTTTATATTTTAGAAAAAGAAAAAGTTAAAAAAAAAATTCTTTTGTACCTAAAAAGTGCATTTTACTATTGAAAACCTTAAAACTCAAATATCTCGTAAACTAGAGGTCCTAGAGCCTTAAACCCGATATTTTCTGATCACATTTTATAAGTATTTTATGTATTTTATATTTTAGAAAAAGAAAAAGTTAAAAAAAATTTTTTTTGTACCTAAAAAGTGCATTTTACTATTGAAAACATTAAAACTCAAATATCTCGTAAACTAGAGGTCCTAGAGCCTTAAACCCGATATTTTCTGATCACATTTTTAAAGTATTTTATGCGTTTTATATTTTAGAAAAAGAAAAAGTTAAAAAAAATTTTTTTTGTACCTAAAAAGTGCATTTTACTATTGAAAACCTTAAAACTCAAATATCTCGTAAACTAGAGGTCCTAGAGCCTTAAACCCGATATTTTCTGATCACACTTTTAAAGTATTTTATGCGTTTTATATTTTAGAAAAACAAAAAGTTAAAAAAAAATTTTTTTTGTACCTAAAAAGTGCATTTTACTATTGAAAACCTTAAAACTGAAATATCTCGTAAACTAGAGGTCCTAGAGCCTTAAACCCGATATTTTCTGATCACATTTTTAAAGTATTTTATGCGTTTTATATTTTAGAAAAAGAAAAAGTTAAAAAAAAATTTTTTTTGTACCTAAAAAGTGCATTTTACTATTGAAAACCTTAAAACTCAAATATCTCGTAAACTAGAGGTCCTAGAGCCTTAAACCCGATATTTTCTGATCACATTTTAAAAGCAATTTATGCGTTTTATATTTTAGAAAAAGAAAAAGTAAAAAAAAAATTTCTTTTGTACCTAAAAAGTGCATTTTACTATTGAAAACCTTAAAACTCAAATATCTCGTAAACTAGAGGTCCTAGAGCCTTAAACCCGATATTTTCTGATCACATTTTTAAAGTATTTTATGCGTTTTATATTTTAGAAAAAGAAAAAGTTAAAAAAAAATTTTTTTTGTACCTAAAAAGTGCATTTTACTATTGAAAACCTTAAAACTCAAATATCTCGTAAACTAGAGGTCCTAGAGCCTTAAACCCGATATTTTCTGATCACATTTTTAAAGTATTTTATGTGTTTTATATTTTAGAAAAAGAAAAAGTTAAAAAAAATTTTTGTTGTACCTAAAAAGTGCATTTTACTATTGAAAACCTTAAAACTCAAATATCTCGTAAACTAGAGGTCCTAGAGCCTTAAACCCGATATTTTCTGATCACATTTTTAAAGTATTTTATGCGTTTTATATTTTAGAAAAAGAAAAAGTTAAAAAAAAAAATTTTTTGTACCTAAAAAGTGCATTTTACTATTGAAAACCTTAAAACTCAAATATCTCGTAAACTAGAGGTCCTAGAGCCTTAAACCCGATATTTTCTGATCACACTTTTAAAGTATTTTATGCGTTTTATATTTTAGAAAAAGAAAAAGTTAAAAAAAATTTTTTTTGTACCTAAAAAGTGCATTTTACTATTGAAAACCTTAAAACTGAAATATCTCGTAAACTAGAGGTCCTAGAGCCTTAAACCTGATATTTTCTGATCACATTTTTAAAGTATTTTATGCGTTTTATATTTTAGAAAAAGAAAAAGTTAAAAAAAAATTTTTTTTGTACCTAAAAAGTGCATTTTACTATTGAAAACCTTAAAACTCAAATATCTCGTAAACTAGAGGTCCTAGAGCCTTAAACCCGATATTTTCTGATCACATTTTAAAAGCATTTTATGCGTTTTATATTTTAGAAAAAGAAAAAGTTAAAAAAAAAAATTTCTTTTGTACCTAAAAAGTGCATTTTACTATTGAAAACCTTAAAACTCAAATATCTCGTAAACTAGAGGTCCTAGAGCCTTAAACCCGATATTTTCTGATCACATTTTTAAAGTATTTTATGCGTTTTATATTTTAGAAAAAGAAAAAGTTAAAAAAAAATTTTTTTTTGTACCTAAAAAGTGCATTTTACTATTGAAAACCTTAAAACTCAAATATCTCGTAAACTAGAGGTCCTAGAGCCTTAAACCCGATATTTTCTGATCACATTTTTAAAGTATTTTATGCGTTTTATATTTTAGAAAAAGAAAAAGTTAAAAAAAAAATTTTTTTTGTACCTAAAAAGTGCATTTTACTATTGAAAACCTTAAAACTGAAATATCTCGTAAACTAGAGGTCCCAGAGCCTTAAACCCGATATTTTCTGATCACATTTTTAAAGTATTTTATGCGTTTTATATTTTAGAAAAAGAAAAAGTTAAAAAAAAATTTTTTTATACCTAAAAAGTGCATTTTACTATTGAAAACCTTAAAACTCAAATATCTCGTAAATCAGAGGTCCTAGAGCCTTAAACCCGATATTTTCTGATCACATTTTTAAAGTATTTTATGCGTTTTATATTTTAGAAAAAAAAAGTTAAAAAAATTTTTTTTTGTACCTAAAAAGTGCATTTTACTATTGAAAACCTTAAAACTCAAATATCTCGTAAACTAGAGGTCCTAGAGCCTTACACCCGATATTTTCTGATCACATTTTTAAAGTATTTTATGCGTTTTTTATTTTAGAAAAAGAAAAAGTTAAAAAAAAATTTTTTTTGTACCTAAAAAGTTTATTTTACTATTGAAAACCTTAAAACTCAAATATCTCGTAAACTAGAGGTCCTAGAGCCTTAAACCCGATATTTTCTGATCACATTTTTAAAGTATTTTATGCGTTTTATATTTTAGAAAAAGAAAAAGTTAAAAAAAAATTTTTTTTGTACCTAAAAAGTGCATTTTACTATTGAAAACCTTAAAACTCAAATATCTCGTAAACTAGAGGTCCTAGAGCCTTAAACCCGATATTTTCTGATCACATTTTTAAAGTATTTTATGCGTTTTATATTTTAAACAAAAGAAAAAGTTAAAAAAAAATTTTTTTTGTACCTAAAAAGTGAATTTTACTATTGAAAACCTTAAAAACTCAAATATCTCGTAAACTAGAGGTCCTAGAGCCTTAAACCCCGATATTTTCTGATCACATTTTTAAAGTATTTTATGCGTTTTATATTTTAGAAAAAGAAAAAGTTAAAAAAAAAATTTTTTTATACCTAAAAAGTGCATTTTACTATTGAAAAGCTTAAAACTCAAATATCTCGTAAACTAGAGGTCCTAGAGCCTTAAATCCGATATTTTCTGATCACATTTTTAAAGTATTTTATGCGTTTTATATTTTAGAAACAGAAAAAGTTAAAAAAAATTTTTTTGTACCTAAAAAGTGCATTTTACTATTGAAAACCTTAAAACTCAAATATCTCGTAAACTAGAGGTCCTAGAGCCTTAAACCCGATATTTTCTGATCACATTTTAAAGTATTTTATGCGTTTTATATTTTAGAAAAAGAAAAAGTTAAAAAAAATTTTTTTTTGTACCTAAAAAGTGCATTTTACTATTGAAAACCTTAAAACTCAAATATCTCGTAAACTAGAGGTCCTAGAGCCTTAAACCCGATATTTTCTGATCACATTTTTAAAGTATTTTATGCGTTTTTATATTTTAGAAAAAGAAAAAGTTAAAAAAAAATTTTTTTTGTACCTAAAAAGTGCATTTTACTATTGAAAACCTTAAAACTCAAATATCTCGTAAACTAGAGGTCCTAGAGCCTTAAACCCGATATTTTCTGATCACATTTTTAAAGTATCTTATGCGTTTTATATTTTAGAAAAAGAAAAGTTAAAAAAAAAATTTTTTTTGTACCTAAAAAGTGCATTTTACTATTGAAAACCTTAAAACTCAAATATCTCGTAAACTAGAGGTCCTAGAGCCTTAAACCCGATATTTTCTGATCACATTTTTAAAGTATTTTATGCGTTTTATATTTTAGAAAAAGAAAAAGTTAAAAAAAAAATTTGTTTGTACCTAAAAAGTGCATTTTACTATTGAAAACCTTAAAACTCAAATATCTCGTAAACTAGAGGTCCTAGAGCCTTAAACCCGATATTTTCTGATCACATTTTTAAAGTATTTTATGCGTTTTATATTTTAGAAAAAGAAAAACTTAAAAAAAATTTTTTTTGTACCTAAAAAGTGCATTTTAGTATTGAAAACCTTAAAACTCAAATATCTCGTAAACTAGAGGTCCTAGAGCCTTAAACCCGATATTTTCTGATCACATTTTTAAAGTATTTTATGCGTTTTATATTTTAAAAAAAGAAAAAGTTAAAAAAAATTTTTTTTGTACCTAAAAAGTGCATTTTACTATTGAAAACCTTAAAACTCAAATATCTCGTAAACTAGAGGTCCTAGAGCCTTAAACCCGATATTTTCTGATCACATTTATAAAGTATTTTATGCGTTTTATATTTTAGAAAAAGAAAAAGTTAAAAAAAAAATTTTTTATACCTAAAAAGTGCATTTTACTATTGAAAAGCTTAAAACTCAAATATCTCGTAAACTAGAGGTCCTAGAGCCTTAAACCCGATATTTTCTGATCACATTTTTAAAGTATTTTATGCGTTTTATATTTTAGAAAAAGAAAAAGTTAAAAAAAATTTTTTTTTGTACCTAAAAAGTGCATTTTACTATTGAAAACCTTAAAACTCAAATATCTCGTAAACTAGAGGTCCTAGAGCCTTAAACCCGATATTTTCTGATCACATTTTTAAAGTATTTTATGCGTTTTATATTTTAGAAAAAGAAAAAGTTAAAAAAAAAATTTTTTTGTACCTAAAAAGTGCATTTTACTATTGAAAACCTTAAAACTCAAATATCTCGTAAACTAGAGGTCTTAGAGCCTTAAACCCGATATTTTCTGATCACATTTTTAAAGTATTTTATGCGTTTTATATTTTAGAAAAAGAAAAAGTTAAAAAAAAATTTTTTTTGTACCTAAAAAGTGCATTTTACTATTGAAAACCTTAAAACTCAAATATCTCGTAAACTAGAGGTCCTAGAGCCTTAAACCCTATATTTTCTGATCACATTTTTAAAGTATTTTATGCGTTTTATATTTTAGAAAAAGAAAAAGTTAAAAAAAAAATTTTTTTATACCTAAAAAGTGCATTTTACTATTGAAAAGCTTAAAACTCAAATATCTCGTAAACTAGAGGTCCTAGAGCCTTAAACCCGATATTTTCTGATCACATTTTTAAAGCATTTTATGCGTTTTATATTTTAGAAAAAGAAAAAGTTAAAAAAAAAATTTTTTTGTACCTAAAAAGTGCATTTTACTATTGAAAACCTTAAAACTCAAATATCTCGTAAACTAGAGGTCCTAGAGCCTTAAACCCGATATTTTCTGATCACATTTTTAAAGTATTTTATGCGCTTTATATTTTAGAAAAAGAAAAAGTTAAAAAAAATTTTTTTTTGTACCTAAGAAGTGCATTTTACTATTGAAAACCTTAAAACTCAAATATCTCGTAAACTAGAGGTCCTAGAGCCCCAAACCCGATATTTTCTGATCACATTTTTAAAGTATTTTATGCGTTTTATATTTTAGAAACAGAAAAAGTAAAAAAAAAATTTTTTTGTACCTAAAAAGTGCATTTTACTATTGAAAACCTTAAAACTCAAATATCTCGTAAACTAGAGGTCCTAGAGCCTTAAACCCGATATTTTCTGATCACATTTTTAAAGTATTTTATGCGTTTTATATTTTAGAAAAAGAAAAAGTTAAAAAAAATTTTTTTTATACCTAAAAAGTGCATTTTACTATTGAAAACCTTAAAACTCAAATATCTCGTAAACTAGAGGTCCTAGAGCCTTAAACCCGATATTTTCTGATCACATTTTAAAAGCATTTTATGCGTTTTATATTTTATAAAAAGAAAAAGTTAAAAAAAAAATTCTTTTGTACCTAAAAAGTGCATTTTACTATTGAAAACCTTAAAACTCAAATATCTCGTAAACTAGAGGTCCTAGAGCCTTAAACCCGATATTTTTTGATCACATTTTTAAAGTATTTTATGCGTTTTATATTTTAGAAAAAGAAAAAGTTAAAAAAAAATTTTTTTTGTATCTAAAAAGTGCATTTTACTATTGAAAACCTTAAAACTCAAATATTTCGTAAACTAGAGGTCCTAGAGCCTTAAACCCGATATTTTCTGATCACATTTTTAAAGTATTTTATGCGTTTTATATTTTAAAAAAGAAAAATTTAAAAAAAATTTTTTTTTGTACCAAAAAAGTGCATTTTACTATTGAAAACCTTAAAACTGAAATATCTCGTAAACTAGAGGTCCTAGAGCCTTAAACCCGATATTTTCTGATCACATTTTTAAAGTAATTTATGCGTTTTATATTTTAGAAAAAGAAAAAGTTAAAAAAAATTTTTTTTTGTACCTAAAAAGTGCATTTTACTATTGAAAACCTTAAAACTCAAATATCTCGTAAACTAGAGGTCCTAGAGCCTTAAACCCGATATTTTCTGATCACATTTTTAAAGTATTTTATGCGTTTTATATTTTAGAAAAAGAAAAAGTTAAAAAAAAATTTTTTTTGTACCTAAAAAGTGCATTTTACTATTGAAAACCTTAAAACTCAAATATCTCGTAAACTAGAGGTCCTAGAGCCTTAAACACGATATTTTCTGATCACATTTTTAAAGTATTTTATGCGTTTTTTATTTTAGAAAAAGAAAAAGTTAAAAAAAAAATTTTTTTGTACCTAAAAAGTTTATTTTACTATTGAAAACCTTAAAACTCAAATATCTCGTAAACTAGAGGTCCTAGAGCCTTAAACCCGATATTTTCTGATCACATTTTTAAAGTATTTTATGCGTTTTATATTTTAGAAAAAGAAAAAATTAAAAAAAAATTTTTTTGTACCTAAAAAGTACATTTTACTATTGAAAACCTTAAAACTCAAATATCTCGTAAACTAGAGGTCCTAGAGCCTTAAACCCGATATTTTCTGATCACATTTTTAAAGTATTTTATGCGTTTTATATTTTAAAAAAAGAAAAAGTTAAAAAAAAAATTTGTTTGTACCTAAAAAGTGCATTTTACTATTGAAAACCTTAAAACTCAAATATCTCGTAAACTAGAGGTCCTAGAGCCTTAAACCCGATATTTTCTGATCACATTTTTAAAGCATTTTATGCGTTTTATATTTTAGAAAAAGAAAAAGTTAAAAAAAAAATTTTTTTGTACCTAAAAAGTGCATTTTACTATTGAAAACCTTAAAACTCAAATATCTCGTAAACTAGAGGTCCTAGAGCCTTAAACCCGATATTTTCTGATCACATTTTTAAAGTATTTTATGCGCTTTATATTTTAGAAAAAGAAAAAGTTAAAAAAAATTTTTTTTTGTACCTAAGAAGTGCATTTTACTATTGAAAACCTTAAAACTCAAATATCTCGTAAACTAGAGGTCCTAGAGCCCCAAACCCGATATTTTCTGATCACATTTTTAAAGTATTTTATGCGTTTTATATTTTAGAAACAGAAAAAGTAAAAAAAAAATTTTTTTGTACCTAAAAAGTGCATTTTACTATTGAAAACCTTAAAACTCAAATATCTCGTAAACTAGAGGTCCTAGAGCCTTAAACCCGATATTTTCTGATCACATTTTTAAAGTATTTTATGCGTTTTATATTTTAGAAAAAGAAAAAGTAAAAAAAAAATTTTTTTTTGTACCTAAAAATTTTATTTTACTATTGAAAACCTTAAAACTCAAATATCTCGTAAACAAGAGGTCCTAGAGCCTTAAACCCGATATTTTCTGATCACATTTTTAAAGTATTTTATGCGTTTTATATTTTAGAAAAAGAAAAAGTTAAAAAAAAATTTTTTTGTACCTAAAAAGTGCATTTTACTATTGAAAACCTTAAAACTCAAATATCTCGTAAACTAGAGGTCCTAGAGCCTTAAACCCGATATTTTCTGATCACATTTTAAAAGCATTTTATGCGTTTTATATTTTAGAAAAAGAAAAAGTTAAAAAAAATTTCTTTTGTACCTAAAAAGTGCATTTTACTATTGAAAACCTTAAAACTCAAATATCTCGTAAACTAGAGGTCCTAGAGCCTTAAACCCGATATTTTCTGATCACATTTTTAAATCATTTTATGCGTTTTATATTTTAGAAAAAGAAAAAGTTAAAAAAAAATTTCTTTTGTACCTAAAAAGTGCATTTTACTATTGAAAACCTTAAAACTCAAATATCTCGTAAACTAGAGGTCCTAGAGCCTTAAACCCGATATTTTCTGATCACATTTTTAAAGTATTTTATGTGTTTTATATTTTAGAAAAAGAAAAAGTTAAAAAAAATTTTTTTTGTACCTAAAAAGTGCATTTTACTATTGAAAACCTTAAAACTCAAATATATCTCGTAAACTAGAGGTTCTAGAGCCTTAAACCCGATATTTTCTGATCACATTTTTAAAGTATTTTATATTTTAGAAAAAGAAAAAGTTAAAAAAAAATTTTCTTTGTACCTAAAAAGTGCATTTTACTATTGAAAACCTTAAAACTCAAATATCTCGTAAACTAGAGGTCCTAGAGCCTTAATCCCGATATTTTCTGATCACATTTTTAAACTATTTTATGCGTTTTATATTTTAGAAAAAGAAAAAGTTAAAAAAAAAATTTTTTGTACCTAAAAAGTGCATTTTACTATTGAAACCTTAAAACTCAAATATCTCATAAACTAGAGGTCCTAGAGCCTTAAACCCGATATTTTCTGATCACATTTTTAAAGTTTTTTATGCGTTTTATATTTTAGAAAAAGAAAAAGTTAAAAAAAATTTTTTTTGTACCTAAAACGTGCATTTTACTATTGAAAACCTTAAAACTCAAATATCTCGTAAACTAGAGGTCCTAGAGCCTTAAACCCGATATTTTCTGATCACATTTTTAAAGTATTTTATGCGTTTTATATTTTAGAAAAAGAAAAAGTTAAAAAAAAATTTTTTTGTACCTAAAAAGTGCATTTTACTATTGAAAACCTTAAAACTCAAATATCTCGTAAACTAGAGGTCCTAGAGCCTTAAACCCGATATTTTCTGATCACATTTTTAAAGTATTTTATGTGTTTTATATTTTAGAAAAAGAAAAAGTTAAAAAAAAATTTTTTTGTACCTAAAAAGTGCATTTTACTATTGAAAACCTTAAAACTCAAATATCTCGTAAACTAGAGGTCCTAGAGCCTTAAACCCGATATTTTCTGATCACATTTTTAAAGTATTTTATATTTTAGAAAAAGAAAAAGTTAAAAAAAAAATTTTTTTGTACCTAAAAAGTGCATTTTACTATTGAAAACCTTAAAACTCAAATATCTCGTAAACTAGAGGTCCTAGAGCCTTAAACCCGATATTTTCTGATCACATTTTTAAAGTATTTTATGCGTTTTATATTTTAGAAAAAGAAAAGTTAAAAAAATTTTTTTTTGTACCTAAAAAGTGCATTTTACTATTGAAAACCTTAAAACTCAAATATCTCGTAAACTAGAGGTCCTAGAGCCTTAAACCCGATATTTTCTGATCACATTTTTAAAGTATTTTATATTTTAGAAAAAGAAAAAGTTAAAAAAAAAATTTTTTTGTACCTAAAAAGTGCATTTTACTATTGAAAACCTTAAAACTCAAATATCTCGTAAACTAGAGGTCCTAGAGCCTTAAACCCGATATTTTCTGATCACATTTTTAAAGTATTTTATGCGTTTTATATTTTAGAAAAAGAAAAAGTTAAAAAAAAATTTTTTTGTACCTAAAACGTGCATTTTACTATTGAAAACCTTAAAACTCAAATATCTCGTAAACTAGAGGTCCTAGAGCCTTAAACCCGATATTTTCTGATCACATTTTTAAAGTATTTTATGCGTTTTATATTTTAGAAAAAGAAAAAGTTAAAAAAATTTTTTTTTGTACCTAAAAAGTGCATTTTACTATTGAAAACCTTAAAACTCAAATATCTCGTAAACTAGAGGTCCTAGAGCCTTAAACCCGATATTTTCTGATCACATTTTTAAAGTATTTTATATTTTAGAAAAAGAAAAAGTTAAAAAAAAAATTTTTTTGTACCTAAAAAGTGCATTTTACTATTGAAAACCTTAAAACTCAAATATCTCGTAAACTAGAGGTCCTAGAGCCTTAAACCCGATATTTTCTGATCACATTTTTAAAGTATTTTATGCGTTTTATATTTTAGAAAAAGAAAAAGTTAAAAAAAATTTTTTTTGTACCTAAAACGTGCATTTTACTATTGAAAACCTTAAAACTCAAATATCTCGTAAACTAGAGGTCCTAGAGCCTTAAACCCGATATTTTCTGATCACATTTTTAAAGTATTTTATGCGTTTTATATTTTAGAAAAAGAAAAAGTTAAAAAAAAATTTTTTTGTACCTAAAAAGTGCATTTTACTATTGAAAACCTTAAAACTCAAATATCTCGTAAACTAGAGGTCCTAGAGCCTTAAACCCGATATTTTCTGATCACATTTTTAAAGTATTTTATGCGTTTTATATTTTAGAAAAAGAAAAAGTTAAAAAAAAAATTTTTTTTGTACCTAAAAAGTGCATTTTACTATTGAAAACCTTAAAACTCAAATATCTCGTAAACTAGAGGTCCTACAGCCTTAAACCCGATATTTTCTGATCACATTTTTAAAGTATTTTATGCGTTTTATATTTTAGAAAAAGAAAAAGTTAAAAAAAAATTTTTTTGTACCTAAAAAGTGCATTTTACTATTGAAAACCTTAAAACTCAAATATCTCGTAAACTAGAGGTCCTAGAGCCTTAAACCCGATATTTTCTGATCACATTTTTAAAGTATTTTATGTGTTTTATATTTTAGAAAAAGAAAAAGTTAAAAAAAAATTTTTTTGTACCTAAAAAGTGCATTTTACTATTGAAAACCTTAAAACTCAAATATCTCGTAAACTAGAGGTCCTAGAGCCTTAAACCCGATATTTTCTGATCACATTTTTAAAGTATTTTATATTTTAGAAAAAGAAAAAGTTAAAAAAAAAATTTTTTTGTACCTAAAAAGTGCATTTTACTATTGAAAACCTTAAAACTCAAATATCTCGTAAACTAGAGGTCCTAGAGCCTTAAACCCGATATTTTCTGATCACATTTTTAAAGTATTTTATGCGTTTTATATTTTAGAAAAAGAAAAAGTTAAAAAAAAATTTTTTTGTACCTAAAAAGTGCATTTTACTATTGAAAACCTTAAAACTCAAATATCTCGTAAACTAGAGGTCCTAGAGCCTTAAACCCGATATTTTCTGATCACATTTTTAAAGTATTTTATGCGTTTTATATTTTAGAAAAAGAAAAAGTTAAAAAAAAATTTTTTTTGTACCTAAAAAGTGCATTTTACTATTGAAAACCTTAAAACTCAAATATCTCGTAAACTAGAGGTCCTACAGCTTAAACCCGATATTTTCTGATCACATTTTTAAAGTATTTTATGCGTTTTATATTTTAGAAAAAGAAAAAGTTAAAAAAAAAATTTTTTGTACCTAAAAAGTGCATTTTACTATTGAAAACCTTAAAACTCAAATATCTCGTAAACTAGAGGTCCTAGAGCCTTAAACCCGATATTTTCTGATCACATTTTTAAAGTATTTTATGTGTTTTATATTTTAGAAAAAGAAAAAGTTAAAAAAAAATTTTTTTTGTACCTAAAAAGTGCATTTTACTATTGAAAACCTTAAAACTCAAATATCTCGTAAACTAGAGGTCCTAGAGCCTTAAACCCGATATTTTCTGATCACATTTTTAAAGTATTTTATATTTTAGAAAAAGAAAAAGTTAAAAAAAAAATTTTTTTGTACCTAAAAAGTGCATTTTACTATTGAAAACCTTAAAACTCAAATATCTCGTAAACTAGAGGTCCTAGAGCCTTAAACCCGATATTTTCTGATCACATTTTTAAAGTATTTTATGCGTTTTATATTTTAGAAAAAGAAAAAGTTAAAAAAATTTTTTTTTGTACCTAAAAAGTGCATTTTACTATTGAAAACCTTAAAACTCAAATATCTCGTAAACTAGAGGTCCTAGAGCCTTAAACCCGATATTTTCTGATCACATTTTTAAAGTATTTTATATTTTAGAAAAAGAAAAAGTTAAAAAAAAAATTTTTTTGTACCTAAAAAGTGCATTTTACTATTGAAAACCTTAAAACTCAAATATCTCGTAAACTAGAGGTCCTAGAGCCTTAAACCCGATATTTTCTGATCACATTTTTAAAGTATTTTATGCGTTTTATATTTTAGAAAAAGAAAAAGTTAAAAAAAATTTTTTTTGTACCTAAAACGTGCATTTTACTATTGAAAACCTTAAAACTCAAATATCTCGTAAACTAGAGGTCCTAGAGCCTTAAACCCGATATTTTCTGATCACATTTTTAAAGTATTTTATGCGTTTTATATTTTAGAAAAAGAAAAAGTTAAAAAAATTTTTTTTTGTACCTAAAAAGTGCATTTTACTATTGAAAACCTTAAAACTCAAATATCTCGTAAACTAGAGGTCCTAGAGCCTTAAACCCGATATTTTCTGATCACATTTTTAAAGTATTTTATATTTTAGAAAAAGAAAAAGTTAAAAAAAAAATTTTTTTGTACCTAAAAAGTGCATTTTACTATTGAAAACCTTAAAACTCAAATATCTCGTAAACTAGAGGTCCTAGAGCCTTAAACCCGATATTTTCTGATCACATTTTTAAAGTATTTTATGCGTTTTATATTTTAGAAAAAGAAAAAGTTAAAAAAAATTTTTTTTGTACCTAAAACGTGCATTTTACTATTGAAAACCTTAAAACTCAAATATCTCGTAAACTAGAGGTCCTAGAGCCTTAAACCCGATATTTTCTGATCACATTTTTAAAGTATTTTATGCGTTTTATATTTTAGAAAAAGAAAAAGTTAAAAAAAAATTTTTTTGTACCTAAAAAGTGCATTTTACTATTGAAAACCTTAAAACTCAAATATCTCGTAAACTAGAGGTCCTAGAGCCTTAAACCCGATATTTTCTGATCACATTTTTAAAGTATTTTATGCGTTTTATATTTTAGAAAAAGAAAAAGTTAAAAAAAAATTTTTTTTGTACCTAAAAAGTGCATTTTACTATTGAAAACCTTAAAACTCAAATATCTCGTAAACTAGAGGTCCTACAGCCTTAAACCCGATATTTTCTGATCACATTTTTAAAGTATTTTATGCGTTTTATATTTTAGAAAAAGAAAAAGTTAAAAAAAATTTTTTTTTGTACCTAAAAAGTGCATTTTACTATTGAAAACCTTAAAACTCAAATATCTCGTAAACTAGAGGTCCTAGAGCCTTAAACCCGATATTTTCTGATCACATTTTTAAAGTATTTTATGCGTTTTATATTTTAGAAAAAGAAAAAGTTAAAAAAAAATTTTTTTTGTACCTAAAAAGTGCATTTTACTATTGAAAACATTAAAACTCAAATATCTCGTAAACTAGAGGTCCTACAGCCTTAAACCCGATATTTTCTGATCACATTTTTAAAGTATATTATGCGTTTTATATTTTAGAAAAAGAAAAAGTTAAAAAAAATTTTTTTTTGTACCTAAAAAGTGCATTTTACTATTGAAAACCTTAAAACTCAAATATCTCGTAAACTAGAGGTCCTAGAGCCTTAAACCCGATATTTTCTGATCACATTTTTAAAGTATTTTATATTTTAGAAAAAGAAAAAGTTAAAAAAAATTTTTTTGTACCTAAAAAGTGCATTTTACTATTGAAAACCTTAAAACTCAAATATCTCGTAAACTAGAGGTCCTAGAGCCTTAAACCCGATATTTTCTGATCATATTTTTAAAATGTTTTATGCGTTTTATATTTTAGAAAAAGAAAAAGTTAAAAAAAAATTTTTTTTGTACCTAAAAAGTGCATTTTACTATTGAAAACCTTAAAACTCAAATATCTCGTAAACTAGAGGTCCTAGAGCCTTAAACCCGATATTTTCTGATCACATTTTTAAAGTATTTTATGCGTTTTATATTTTAGAAAAAGAAAAAGTTAAAAAAAATTTTTTTTTGTACCTAAAAAGTGCATTTTACTATTGAAAACCTTAAAACTCAAATATCTCGTAAACTAGAGGTCCTAGAGCCTTAAACCCGATATTTTCTGATCACATTTTTAAAGTATTTTATGCGTTTTATATTTTAGAAAAAGAAAAAGTTAAAAAAAAATTTTTTTTGTACCTAAAAAGTGCATTTTACTATTGAAAACCTTAAAACTCAAATATCTCGTAAACTAGAGGTCCTAGAGCCTTAAACCCGATATTTTCTGAT
The DNA here is from genome assembly GCA_937654795.1 of Cistogaster globosa. Classification (NCBI taxonomy): domain Eukaryota; kingdom Metazoa; phylum Arthropoda; class Insecta; order Diptera; family Tachinidae; genus Cistogaster; species Cistogaster globosa. The sequence continues at coordinate 98,198,734 of OW569405.1, read as the reverse complement.
CACATTTTTAAAGTATTTTATGCGTTTTATATTTTAGAAAAAGAAAAATTTAAAAAAAATTTTTTTTTGTACCTAAAAAGTGCATTTTACTATTGAAAACCTTAAAACTCAAATATCTCGTAAACTAGAAGTCCTAGAGCCTTAAACCCGATATTTTCTGATCGCATTTTTAAAGTATTTTATGCGTTTTATATTTTAGAAAAAGAAAAAGTTAAAAAAAAAAATTTTTTTGTACCTAAAAAGTGCATTTTACTATTGAAAACCTTAAAACTCAAATATCTCGTAAACTAGAGGTCCTAGAGCCTTAAACCCGATATTTTCTGATCACATTTTTAAAGTATTTTATGCGTTTTATATTTTAGAAAAAGAAAAAGTTAAAAAAAATTTTTTTTGTACCTAAAAAGTGCATTTTACTATTGAAAACTTTAAAACTCAAATATCTCGTAAACTAGAGGTCCTAGGGCCTTAAACCCGATATTTTCTGATCACATTTTTAAAGTATTTTATGCGTTTTATATTTTAGAAAAAGGAAAAATTAAAAAAATCTTGTAAAAAGGCTTGTGATTGTTTACTTCTATTTACATAAAAATGTCATCGGCTCTTAATGGGTGAAGCATTTTTAAGAAATTTTAGTATTTCCTGAAAGATTGATATCTTAAAAATTATGGTGCACAATTGTACTTTTGGGCGAGCTCCAATTTTTCGACTGGATATTTTTTTTCTTATTTTTCAATTCTCTATCGATCCATTTATTTGTTTTTTTTTTTTTTTTTTTTTTTAATGAAGTTACTTTGTTAAACTAGACTAGTATCACATGTTATGGAAAAATTAGAGGCAGGCTTAATGTTTTGCTGATTTTTAATAACAAAATTTTCAAATATGGGTTATCCAAATGTGACGCCTAGATGTCAGCACTATTTAATTTTTACACGTGACATCTTTTCAAGTGACATAAGCCATTTTGTTTTATTTGAAGGTAGTACAGTTTTAACCATGGACATGTACACATTGCAACAACGCGTTTACATCATTCAAAGTTATTATGAAAATGCGCGTTCTTTGAAAAATACCCATCGCAAAATTTTGTTTAGTGACGAAGCTCATTTCAGAATGGATGGATTCGTTAATAAGCAAAATTGTCGTATCTGGGGTGATGAAAATCCTCGTGTAAATCATGAAAAAACTCTACACCCACAAAATGTTACTGTTTGGTGTGCATTTTGGGCAAATGGAATCATTGGGCCATTTTCCTTCGAAGATGATCTGGAAATGCTGTTACTGTGAATGCTGAGCGATACCAATCAATGTTGAGAGACTTTTTATGGATACAGTTGAATCATATTGATGTGTCTGACGTCTATTTCCAGCAAGACGGTGCTACATGTCACACAACTCGAGAAAACATTACGCTTTTGCGATCAAAATCACAAAATGCCTCCAAGGTCATGTGATCTAATACCATTAGATTTTTTTTTTGTGGGGTTTTTTGAAAAGTCGAGTGTATGCTGACAAGCCACAAACAATTAATGATCTAAAGAACAACATTCAAGTTACAATTCGTGAAATAACACCAGCAACATGTTGGAAAGTCATTGAAAATTTCGATATTCGGATTGATGTCTGCAGACGCAGTCCACATTTGAATGATATTCTATTCCACTTATAATTGTAATGAATCATACTTTTAATTTAAAAAAAAATTGCAAATAGTTTGTGTTTTATTTCAAAGAAACATGAAGGTGTGTTTTTTTGGATGACCCTTTATGTGTCTGATCGATTGGCGTATTTAAATTTTTTCTAGCACATCGAGTGTCTTGGCAAAGTTGATTTCAACGCTAACACAGGCGGACAGACGGACATCACTCAATCGACTTCGTTTTGTATAAGGATTCAGAATACATACAATTTGTTGGGTCGGAAATGCATATTGTAGAGATTACAAACGGAATGACAAACTTAGATGTACTCTTTTTCAACCTGTCATGAAAGTTATGATAATAATAATTTTAATTTTCTTTTACATTTTCTTTAATTGAATTGGTAAAAAAATTAATTTAATATCTTGTGTAGATGCTAGTATAAAACGGGCAAAACATATTATATGTTAAAAGAAAAATCTGTTTTTTTTTTTTTTTTTTGTCTTGACAGAAATTTTTTAATTTTTTATTGCTTTTTACCTTTTTAAAACATAAAATTATTTTAAAATGGTCTCTTTTGACGATTTTTATGCAATTTTCTAGATAAAGGCCGTGATTAAGGCCACGACTGACTATCCTACATAATCATACGATTTATTCATAACAAAATCTGATGACATTAATTTTTCCCTCTAAAGATGTTAAACTAATTGCTTTTGTTTTTCGAATTAAACATTTTTCATTAAAAAAATTATTATAAAATAAATATTTCATAATTGAATAAAAATTTACTTTTTTTGGTTCATTTTTTAATTTTAATTTCTAAAAATGTTTAGCAAGAAAAATTAAAAAACGTAAATTTTAATTCATTTATAATATTCCATGGTTCAATCCCTGATAGGGAAAAAAATTTAAAATTTAATAAATAATTTATTGTGTAAATCTAGTACAATGAATATAACACTTTTTTTAAATTTTTATAACAATTTATTTTATTAATTTTTTATGTCAATCTAAAATACATATGTTTACATTTCACTGAATAAAAAAATTGTCAGAATAAAGAATAAATATATGAAGGCAAAATATTATAATATTCGTACATATAAACAAAATTTTCCTATTTTATAAATAATTTCAATTTAAAAAAAAAGGTTTATAGAAAAGAAAATTTCAAATTAAATTTGGATATTGGAAAATCAGTAAAAAAGTGTCTTGTTGAGCTGTGCAATTGTGTATAAAAACTAAAATAAAACTTATTTAAACATTTCTTGAAACTGGCAATTAATTTCAAACCAAGTGTTTGTTTGATGGACCAGTTTTTGTTGCGAAAGAAAAAATACATCGGCGCAAAGGTCCCTAAAGAGTAATATTTTTTTTTATAATTTCTTGTTTATTTAAAAATTTGGGTTACAAGTTTAGTTTGAATTTTTTTTTAATTCAAATAATATTATTTGAGAAATTTTCAATGCAATAGTTTTTATGATCAGTTTAAAATATAAAATATGATATTGGCACGATTTTATATTTTCGTAAAAAACTGAACTTTGGTTTTTTTTTGTTTTAAAATTATATCCCCGTAAAAAAAAATCGAAATCTTTCTCCCATTTCCTTTTAATTTATTTCAGCACGTTTTATGAATTTTTAATTTACTTTTTAGTGCTTTGAAATAATGTTAGCAATTGGATATATAAATTAAATATTTTTTTTTTCAATCAAATAAAACAATGATTGCAAGAAATTCATTTTTGGAAGCAGTGAGTTCGGAACACATTGCCCGTGTAGCCAAACGTCAGTCACTACTATACGAAAAGAAATGGAAATTAAATTATTTAAGGGTAAGTTCAGTTTTTTAATCCAATTAAACAATTGTTATTGTATGCTACAATATTTAAAATTTTACATTAAAAGAACTCTGTGTGATTCCAAAAAAATAAAGAAAATTGCGTTTTTAAAAGTCTCATTGAAACATTTTTGTAAAGATCACTGCGGACAATGTTTATTAATAAACGATTTACTATTTTCTACAGCGATGTTGAATTTTTAGTCGTTTTAAGTAGAAATCGTTTTTAAAAAAATCAAAACGGAATTTTCAATTTTGTGTTTAAGTTACAATTAGATGTGCCATAACCATAATCACATAAAACAGCTTATGAAAAATACTGTATTTGATTATTGGTGACATGCCATAGCCATAAACGTAACCAAAGATATCAATTAAATTTTGATTATTTTCCATATCCAATACAGTTAACTATTGACTGTTAAGGCCTCATTAGTCTTTACTTTCTGTTGCTGTTCTGTGCCGTTCTGCTTTTTAAATTATTGTAATTAGTTTTTCTGTAACAACAAACCAGCCGTTTATAATACACAAAGAACACACAATACACAACACAACAAAAACAACTACAATTACAATGACAAAAATGGTTAGCTTACAATTTTGCACTCACACTACCAAACAACTTTCAAGTAACTTAATGTTGAATTCTATTTTCTACTGATTCGAACGGAACAGAACAGAACGTCAAAGTAATAACAAACCACAAATACATATTTTCCATTTAACAGAAATTGATCAGCTGATTCGTCACGGAACGGAAAGTAAAGACTAATTCTGCCTTTAACTGTTAACTGTTTGTTTTTTTTTTTTTTTTTATTTTGTACCTATTTTTCACTTTCGCTGCATTGCATTGGTGTGTTTTAATTTATATTTTTCGTTGTTCTTCTTTAAAAAAAACGGCAATACAAATAAGAGTTGCTTATGGCCAAGGCACCTCTATTCGCTTGCAGTATATACGATTACGGTTAATTTGAGGCCACGGTTTCAGGTTTATACACACGACTTAAGGCCGAGGCACATAAAATTGATCAAATGTTGTAATTTAACGTATTCAACTGAAAACAAAGTAACGACTGATAATGAGTACTTTGTTGACGGAGAAAAATTTATTTAAAAAAAGCAAGAACGGAAACAAAACAAGAAGAAGAAGCAAATGATAGCAGTTAAAGCATTCAACGTACATCAACGTATTATTGAAAATTCTGCAAAAAAAAAAACCGACCTCAAAACAGACAAACATAAAATCATATTTGCTAAGGACGGTAATTATACATGAGTTATATTAAATTATATTCGAGGAAAATAGCGTCAGGATTTTTTATATGTCGAAAAATTCAGCAGTTATGTGGTCACCCTTTATTTTTAAACTTTTTATTGCTGACACAGTAAAACAGCATTTGTTTAAATTCTAAGCGTTAATCTATAACTGTTTAAAAGATTGGCCACATACATCAAATTACAGCTATTAGGGCACCCTTTAATTTCTAATTTTAAATATTTATACTTGTTATTATACTTGAAGTAACAATGGACATTCTGTCTAATTTTTAGGAGTTTGTCTGTAACCGTTTCAAAGATAGGATCACATAGGTCAAATTACACCAGGTTTAGGGACACCCTTTAATTTCTACTTTCAAGTTTGATAGTTGTTATAGCTTACGTAGCAATAAAGGTTCTTTACAAATTTCCATCAACTGTCTACAATTGTTCAAGAGTTTTTTAATATACATTAAAGAACAGCAACTATTGTAACACCCTATAAATAATAATTTAAAATATTTACACTTCTTTAAATATCAGACAAAGTATTGGAGTGGACATTCTGTTTAATTTTCAAGTCTTTGTATATAACGGGTGAAACGATAGGGCCATATACATAGGTCATTTTACTTCAAACATGAGCACACCCTTTAATGTCTAAACTTAAATTTTATACTTGATGTTATATTGGACTTAGCAATAAAGGTTCTTTGTAAACTTTAACCTTCTGGCTAAACCAGTTCAAAAGTTGGGACTCATACATCAAATTACATTAACTATTGGGACACCCTTTATTTAATAATTTTAAAGGTTTATGCTTGTTATAATAACGGTCATAGTTATCGACATCCTGTCCAATTTTCAAGCGTTTGTCTATAACGGTTCAAAAGATAGTCGCATATAAGTCAATTTATTCACCTACGGGGACACCCTTTAATTTTAAGATTACTTTTTATATTACTTTTCGTTATTGGGGCTACAGTAATATGTATTTTTTTTTAATTTTAAAGAAGTGCGCTGTACGGTTCATAATACATTAAAAAATGTTTTTTGAATGGGGACACCCTTTAATTTTTAAGATTATAAACTGTTTTTAAAACGGAACCAATCTGTAAGCATTATCTATTAAATTACAAAAATTACTGAGATCTGCAGACACAAACATAAAAAGCAATATTCAGTCGAATTAATAACCTTCTCCTTTTTTTGAAGTCGGTTAAAAGCATTTTCTAATGTAAGAACATATATTTCCATTTTAATTCCAAAATATTTCTTTTAATTCTAGAGAATAAGTATTGCCTGGCTTATAGTTTTTAAAGAATTTTTCTTAATCATGTTTTTTATGCATGAATTTTTTTTTTTATTCCTTAGAAAGAATGTAAAAATTTGCAATTGGAAGAATTCTATGACGCATATATGCAACGTCTGCGCATCAGTTATTTAATATTATTCGTCATAATCGACCTGTTAGTAGTTGGAGTCCACTTATTAGCATTGCTAGCACCGATGTCCGTAAGTCATACATAAATAGTATAATCTGATCCTAACTTTAATATTATGTGTGAATTCAGAAATAATCGAACGTCACTTTAATACATCGTAAGCGTAACAGCTGTTCCGCAATCTGTTCTATTTTGCTACCAAAAATATCAATAATTTAATGTTAAATACTAATTGATTGCTTTTTTTTTAATATTTACTTCTGCTTTTAAATTAAGTTCGTCTTGTTTATAACTCCTGAACGAATGTAAACAATTATTGGCAGAACTCACTCTTGATAGCAAGTATTTTAAATTTCGTATATTTTTTTGCTATGAAACCTGTGGTTTTACATGGGGGTTCAAATAATTCAACTTTACTTAAATTTAAGATTTTTGGTTAATATTTTTAATTAAAGAAAAAAAACACTACACTGCACAACAGTCTTAAGGCCTCATTAGTCTTTACTTTCTATTGCTGTTCTGTTCCGTGCCGTTCTGCTTTTTAAATTATTGTAATTAGTTTTTCTGTAACAACATATCAGCTGTTTATAACAAACAAAGAAAACATAATACACAACACAACGGAAAATAAATTACAAATACAATGACAAACATGGTTTGTTTACAATTTTGCACTCACACTACCAAACAACTACCAAGTCACTTAACGTTGAATTCTATTTTCTACTGATTCGAACGGAACAGAACAGAACGTCAAAGTAATAACAAACCACAAATACATATTTTCCATTTAACAGAAACTGATCAGCTGATTCGTAACGGAACGGAAAGTAAAGACTAATTCTGCCTTTAAGCTTTTTACTGATAAAAGATTTTTTGATCTTGCTCGACAACAAAATTGTCGATTTTGATGTTTAAGGCCAGGATTTACTATCATAATGAGCCGTAAAATCTGTAAAAAATATCACGTTCCTTTAAAAAGTAAGATAGTGTGGATTAGAAACTTATGTGTGTGACAGACACTTTCACAGATCTTCTTGATATTATAATCTTTTGAAATAATTTATAAAGGCCAAGATTGACTATCATATTCAGTCGTACGATCTGGATTAAAAGTGTGTGTGTAACAGACTTTTTGACAGATCTGTATGATTTTATAATATTTTGAAATAATTTATAAAATTATTTTTTCTGTGTGATCATAGTTGATTCTTTTTATAGATGAGCAGAAAGAAAACAACAAAATATTAAAAGCATCTATTTTTTGTATATTTTTTGCACCTACGACGCCATTTTGAAACGGTTTTTTAAGTAGGAAAGAATTCTGTAAGATTTTTTAATGGTTAAAGGTGTGTTTACATTACGAGGGCTGCTCTAATAGTGAAAATGCGAATATTTATAATCAAAAATGGTTTTATTATTTTTCAAAGTATTCTCCAGCATGATTTATACGCTTTTGCATGCGCTCAAACTAGTTGTCGAAGCACTTTTTCCACTCCGATTGAGACACCTCTAAAACATGGTTTTTGAGCACTTCAACAGCTTCTTCTGGCGACGAAAATCGTTGACCACGCATTTTTTTCTTGATATGCGGAAACAAGAAGAAGTCATTAGGTGCCAAGTCAGGGCTGTACGGCGGATGACCCATTAAATCGACGTTTTGGCCGGTCAAAAACGCTCTGGTTTGAGCCGATGTGTGAGAGCTCGCATTGTCATGGTGAACAATGATTCGTCTTCTCTTGTTGATTTTTCGAATTTCTCCGATGACTTCAGGCAAACAAATTGTAGTGTACCACTCAGAAGTGACCGTCCTACGTTGCTCAAGCGGAACAGTCGCCACATGACCAGTTTTGCCGAAGAAACAGGCGACCATTTGCTTCGAAGTGCTTCCTCCACGAACAACTTTCGTTGGATTTTGCTCGTCTTTGAAGACCCACACGATTGAATGTTGTTTCGTTTCGGGCTCATACGCATAGATCAATGATTCGTCACCTGTGACGATCTTATAAACGTCTTTTGAAGCACCGCAATCGTATTTTTGCAACATTTCTTTGCACCAATCGACACGAGCCTTTTTTTGAGCGACTTTCAAATTGTGCGGGATCCAACGAGAACAAACCTTTTTTACGGCCAGGTGTTCATGCAGTATCGAATGTATGCTGGTGGAAGAAATGTCCACGGATGTACCTATCTCTCGGTATGTCACATGTCGATCTTGCATTATGAGTTCACGCATGGCATCAATGTTCTCTGGCACAACAGCCGTTTTTGGACGATCTTCACGGAATTCGTCTTTGAGAGAGCTTCGGCCACGATTAAATTCATTATACCAATTTTTCACAGTGCTAGAGGATGGTGCTTCATGGCCAAAATAACAAACTTTCCAATGGAAATGTCAGATTTCACTTGGCAGCACTCAGTGTTGCCAGGCCAGAAATATATATAGCAGCCCTCGTATGTGTACAAGTCATATGGAATGTCAGATTTTCCATATGTAAATCAACACACATAGTGTAAACCTCATGAAACATAACATAGGTATATTATTTTCATATGAGTTATAACATGTGTTAGTTCTTTATTTACAGCACGCTCTATTTGATATGTAACTTTTACTTTTAAAATTTCCACTCAAAATACCACGACGATAAAAGCTTGATTTCTAAAAGCTAGATTTCTAAAGGTATGTAAGTCTTACAGTCCACCCTAAATACGAGCGTAAGACGTTATTTAACTGTCAAAAATTCTCATGCCCACACAAAATGTATAAGACCAACCCAAATAGCGCGACGCTAACGTTGAACAATTGAAAAATCCAATTTTGACGCGCGTAAAAAGTGAAGTTGGCTGCAAAAGAAGTGTTGTTATTGATTTTTTTTGTGGTATATATCAATTCGCCTTGGTATATACAAAAGTATTTCCAACAGTAGTGACATTACAGCTACTTTAAGGTCAATTTCGCGATTTTATCTCTTAATTATTTTAATTTTGTGGTTTTTAGCAAATAAGATAAGTAAACAATACTGTTCGCTTTACAACGTTGGCGCTCTTATTTAAGTTACTCATTACAGCGTAAAAACTAGACGCTAAATTACGTCGTGCCTAACGCCCGTATTTAGGGTGGACTGTTATAAACTGTACGGTATGACCATAAAGAAAGAAAATTTACTATAGTGGCAAAATGTATAAAACAAGGATCACTAAAGGCCAGCAAACTGATAACCACACGAAAAAATTGAAAATAATACTCCAAGTAACTCATGGTTCTCAACTGAGTAGGGGGAGTCGCGCCGCCTTCCTTGTGGTATCACAACGGGCCATACAGCTGTGCTTAAGTGAGCTTCCTTGTGAGAGGCTGCCACTCCTAACTAACTCACTAACTTTTAATAATTAATTAGTTGGCCAATAAATAAATTGGAGGGCTCCACACATTAATTAACATTATTTAACCATATTTTTATGTAAAATTATACATGGTACTTCAATAAACTAGATTTGCATATATGGTGAAGGGTATATAAGAATATAGCACTCGTACTTGTTTATTAATTAACTTCATTTTAAATTTAAAAACACGACTGGCCGCCTTCGCCATAAAACGCACCATTCTTGCTGTTTAAATCGACAAGCTCAACTGTTTTGCTTTTTCAAATGCTGCTTAGTTTAATGTAATTTGTTGCTGTGGTCTTGCAGAATGTAGTTTTTTCGCTAAACTTGCTAATTCTGCTAAGTTAACAAGGATAATTTGTAACGAAGAGTGGGTTCCGCAAATACCGATTGTTTGATTTTACAAATGCGTTCGACTATTTCTGAACTGGTAATGAATCATCAAGTGTTATCGAATATTTTAATTTTTAGAATTTAGGTAGTAAATCGGTTTATATTATTGTCCATATAATATCTTCGGTAATAATGTGGAGTACGTTGGCTGTTAATTTTCGTGCAGATATTGTTGAGCGCTATCCTCGCATAATGTTAATAACATCCTGGATAGCGGTCTTTATACTGGCAATGACGGACACAGGAATAACTGTTTATAATGCTGTTATCAATCCATATTTATTAATACCAGCTCATGGTCCCTATATATTGTATGCAGTTTATATATTTCTGCCTTTGTCGGATAACAGGCATGCCATTGCTCTGGGCACAGCCGTGACTCTCTGGTATTTAATAAGTTATGCCTTAATGATGACCCAAAAGAGATCATACGGTATTGATAAAGTAATAACTGAGGCGATATTTCTTTTCTGTGTTAATATTTTGGGAATTTTTTTTCGACTTGTGAAGGAGATTAATGTTCGAATTGCACTTTTGGATCGTCGTAAATATGTGGAAGAAAATTTATTATTACGTTATGCCAGGGAAAAAGAGGTTTGTTTAAATAAAAAATAAATTCTTTTGTTTGTTTTAAAACATTTTATTCTTGTTTGACAGAGAGGACTATTGATGAACATACTGCCTGAGCATATTGTAGATAAAGTAAAAAATCATGTTAAGTCGCGCTTAAAACCTTTAATGAACAAAAAAGGACGATTGAAAGTACATCAAATCAGGTATTTTTATTCTATCTTAACCACATTTTGACGAGTTATTTGAAGAAAAAAAATATTTTTTAGAGAACCTCAAACGAGAAAGTCACATTGGCGTCAGCCAGAACTTGAGTAAGTCTAAAATAATATTTTATGAATACGAGAGTCTTATTATGATACTATTTAAAAGGAATCTATTTATTGAACCGCATAAAGACGTTACTATTTTATACGCTGATATCGTTGATTTCACTCATTTAACTAACACTTTGAATGTTAAGGCGTTGGTGGAAACCCTGCATGAATTGTTTGTTAAATTCGATATGGCCTCGAAGGTAAGGAACAATATCCTGTAAATGCATTCAAAAAAACATTTTCAAATTATTACCAAAGGAATATAATGTTTTGCGCATAAAATTTGTGGGTGATTGCTATTATGCTGTGGCCGGTGTATCTCCGCCAAATGAACATCACGCCAAATGTTGTGTTGATCTTGGTTTACGCATGATCAATATTTTACGAGATGTCAGGTACAATTAATTTCAAATCATTAATATTGTTTATTGGTCATGCTTAATAATTACAATTTAATTGTGGTCTTTTGTTTTTCATTATTTCACTGTTACTTTTCGCAGATTACTCAGGAGTAAAAAACTTTTATGCAACAGTAATATAACAAATAACGTAATCAAAGCATTTTATTTTAAAACACAACCAAAACGCAATTTTTACATTACCGCGGACAGTCGAAATTAAATAGTTTCCTCTATATTTAACCTACTGTTGGATAATGAACTTATAATCTTCTAATAAAAAAAAGAAGACACTTCCACCAACTCATTCACCATGGCTGTCCACCTTTTTTTTCTGTTAGCACTCACCACACTATTTAGTGGTGGAAGTAACAACTCATTTAGTTCTAGCCAACATATATAAAGATGCGAGTTTTCGCAAAAACTATATTTTAGACAATTGTTATCGAATCAATAATGTTGTTTTCGTGGCCATAAAAAAATCATGTCTCTTCTCTGCGTCTGAGCTTTAAGATTTCTAAATAATATCCAATTTTAAATAAAAGATTTTAAGCGTAAGCAATTAAATTGTAAATGTTTTTATAAATTTAAGTTTAAAAAAGGGTTTTTAAAAAAATATAAATTCTTTAAAAAAAATTTTAGCACAAATCGTCAACTGAAAATAAGCATGCGCATAGGTATTCACTCGGGCAGTATTTTATCAGGTGTTATAGGGGCGTGTAAGCTACAGTATGATATTTGGTCGAAAGATGTGGACATTGCCCGCCATGTGGAACAGACGGGTGTACCTGACAGACTGCATGTTACTGGGGAAACTTTGGAGCTATTAAATGGGGAGTACATGTATGAGGATGGAACGCCAGAAGCAAACGAAGATCCCGTTTTAAGAAAATTCCATATTCGTACATTTTTGATACAGTCTCCAATGGTAATATGTACATACACACATACATTTATAAAAACATATATAAAGATTAAAAGCCTTGTGCATAACAAAAAATTTCAAATGTCTAAAATGATCGAATTTTTTTACAAATTAATTTAACTTAATGTCTTCTTTCAACTAATCCTAAATCAGAGCGTAAAGCGCCCTGAATATATTAAAAATTGTTACACTCACAGAAAACTTATAAAGCAATACTAAATAGCGCGACGTCAACGCTTAGCAATTGGATTGTTTAAATTGAAAGGCACATGTTAGCGGCATGCGGCAACAATATTAACCATTTGAAATAAATATTTCCAAATCAAAGCGGCAATTTAATTTGTCAAACCATCCATAGTCTTCTTTGCTGTTTATTTTCTTTAAATTATTTTTCATTTTAAAAATTTTAACAGTTATATTTATTTATTTCTGCGTTAAAAACTTAAAATGTTACGTACGCCAAGATAGCGTCGATTTTAGGAATTCAAAAACGGGGGAAAAACCGGGAAGTAAAAATTCCGCTGGGATTGGTCATTTTCAATTTAAAATTAAATTAGCATAACTTTTGGAATCTATAAGAAGGAAAATTTATGTCAATTATAAATAAATAAACAAACCATTTGTGTATTAATTATGATAATGCGTTTTTACTGATCACAAAAAAATATGATTTTTTTATGGAAACTATAATACTCTCGCCCCAAATGGCTACACACTCATAAGCAGACACCTAGATGAGTGGGCACAAAAAGACGTTAAATAGAAACTATCATACTCTCGCCCAGATGTCGACTTTAATATTGTATGGCCATTTAGGGCGAGAGTATTATAGTTTCCATTAAAGACTTATATTTTTTTGTGATCAGTAAAAACGCATTTTCATAATGACATAAATTTTCCTTCTTCTAGATTCCAAAATTTATGCTAATTTAATTTTAAATTGAAAATTACCAATCCCGAGAAATTTTTACTTCCCGGTTTTTGAATTCCCAAAATCGACCCTATCTTGGCGCACGTAAAAATGTTTTATATTTTTTATACAAAAAGAACAGCTGTTTGTTGCCCTTTGACACACGCCGCTTACATTAACCATTCTCTATGAAGTTAATTGCTTTTGTAATCGTTGTAAAGTCAATTCAATAATTTAGTAATTTTCAGAGCATATTTTATTGATATGCCTTGGTAGTTTCAAATCCATCTGGCGATATTATTTCTTTTTTTAGTTTTTATTTATTGCATCCCAGTTAAGAAAATCTTCAGAGATGGAAATTATGTATGACAAATGAAGAAACACTGCGAGGAGAACAGGGAAGCTTAGTAGAAGCGGCAGAGTCCATCTTAGGCATAGTAATATAAAAAACCTCAGAGAGTAAGACAGTTGTAATAAAGGACAGGCGGGTATACATTGTGACAACTGCAAACATTTGTATTTAGAACGCAACAATGAAGCTCTTATTTATTTCTGACATTTTAACGTTCAAGCCACGTGTAAGACAATGTTACGCTTTTCGTTCCGAATTCTCTGCATAACAGACAAAATAACGACTTGTATGTTATAGCTAAACCGAAATAAGTCCGCTAGGTGCAATGTATCTATCAAAAATTCTCATGTACATAGAAAATCCGATTTTGACAACGCGTTGGCCTCTGTCAAAAAAGTTGGCCGCTTCTTTGTTTGTTTTGTTATTGTATAATGGAAATAATATTTTAGTTTTGTCTAGCATAAAACATTGCGCTCTATTTTTATTTTTATGAAGCGGATTTTATAAAACAAAATGAGTCAATGTTTAAGACACAAAGCTGACGCTCTTATTTAGGTATAACAATGCGCTAGGTAGCGTTGCGCTTAACGCAATAATTTGGATATGTGTGTAAGTTTTATTATCACATGGTATAGCAGATCCTTTCATTTCAAAGCAATTCGTTAAAGGCTTTTATTCTTAAAAAACAACGCGACAAAGCCTCATATGAACATGGTGACAACCGGTAATCGTGTATTCATTTATTAATTGAATACATCCCTTCACTGTAATGTCTGTGTAAACAAATAACTGTAGATCCAGTGAGTAAAATCAAACAAACAAGAGTTGTCATCATTTGATTTTCAAGTCGCTTTGAATTTTATTACGTGTGTTAATTGTAGCTAACTGATTGTTATGCACTGCTGTTTACATCCAAATTTTTATTATTTTTTTATTTTATTATTTGTTTTTTAATTTATAATTAATTATTTAGGAAACTTTTGATGCAGAAAATCACGAACCTGTCTTAAATACAGAAACTATAACACCAAACTTTATGCAAGATACTGGAAGAGCAACTCAATCTTTTCAACTGCAAACTGAACAGGAATTGTTTAGTGAGCTAAACAAAATGCCGTTAGGAACGATACGGTGAGTTTCGAATATATAAATAACTGTTTTAATTTTGTCTAATAATAATTTCTTAACTAAATACGACAAATTAAAGACAATTGAAATGTTACAATAATAAAGCTCTATATTTTCTGCACAATATCATGACCTTTTCATTGATTTCCCATTTAATATTAATTACACTAGTGTGCTTATTACACTGGATAGTAAATCCAGCTTAATAAAACAGATCTAAAATTTTTTTGATTTCGTTACGCCGATTATTAGTTTCAATGAGGAACATAAGGTCAAAGGTCAATGTCAAAAATGCTCTAGAATCACAATAAAAAATTAACTAAATTGAAAAGAAAACACAGCGCAGACGATTAAACGAACCAAAAAAAAAAGAGAAAAAAATCACAGTCTGTTGTAAGTTGTATGTTATATGAAATACAATAGGGGTAATTGTGAACATGATATTGTAAGTTGCGTCAATTTTTTTGAAAACAAAAAAAAAAAACAATAAAGATTTAATTAAATAAAAAATCAAAATCAAATACGTAGTGTGAATATCTCCAAGCCAAATAGACTTAATTTCTTCTTACGACATTTTACAAATTTATAAAAAAAACGTTAGGTGTCGTAAAAAATGTTTACACAGGACTTATCTGGTCATTATTCCATAGTTAAAAACTAAGATTTTTTAGGTTTCTTTAACATTGCTTCCATTAAATGTTATCTATTACTAGACTACAGACGATTTTTTAGCCAGCTGTGTCTTCAAAATTTCAATTTCTTGGTCTTACCTGCCTAAATAAAGTTAAACCTACAAGTTGTTTAAAATAGGTCGTTACGCTGGAAACTACCAATTAAAATTAAAATATGTAAAATGCTATAAGACGGTTGGAGAGCGAAAATGCACATGATGACGATGCATAAATAAGTTTTAATGGCGCTACACTTTTACAAAAATTTAAATTGCATTACCAGCAAAATCTGAAGGAATTGCTGTAATCGGTAAAAAAAAATCACCGGTAACAAAAGCAGCAGCATCAGTAATGTCTATTTTCACTGCAACTTTACTGATACTGCTAAGTGACCAATTATGCGTTTAGCCAATTCTATGTAATCTATTGTAATTAAGAATCCTTCTATTAAACCTTTTCTAAGACATCAATTATTTTCAATTTGTACAAATATAAACAATTGTTATTTAAAAGGTTAAAAAAAGACAATTACTTGAATGGCGATGAAGTAGAAGAACAAACTTTTCAAAGCAATTTATCCTCAATGTTTTTGTACTTTAACTGGAAATCGGAAATAATGTTTCTGAGAGAACCCGATGATATGTTCAAATATAGTGTTGCCATGGCAGCCATAGTACTATTTTGCATTATTGTGATGCAATGCATAAATCAAGTGTAAGTAATGAATGTATCTCATGATAGAATTATTTACAAAAATATTTTTCTTAAGACAATCTTCAACTGCCGCATTTATAATAGTTGTCGTAATGATCACCTGTGTGCTACTAACTTGGTTTCAAAGACTATGGGTATTGCTTTTTGCTGATAAAGAAGAATCGATACCGAAAAATGTTTTTGTATTGTTCATCTTCAATGCCTGCGAGGAAGTTCAATCTTCAATAATAATACGTGTTGTAATTTATGTGACCATAATCTTAATGTATTTTTTAGCCATATTTACACAATTGGTAAAACAAGTATCCTTAAATGGAGATGTCTTTAAATAACTCACATCCATAAATATTTAAACCTTTTTCAGCACGAATGTAAAGACTGGCCCACTTATAATGTTGATAGTTTGACTGAAGACAGAAGAAGCCTTCACGATCTTGCCAGAATTCGGAAATGTGAAATGACTTTTGATGCTTGGGTACAACTGTTTATTTTATTGTTGGCATTTTAATATATTAATAACTTTATTTTGAAATAACGTCCACAGAGCATAACAGAAGGGTTACAGTTGACAATTTGTATGATGGTTCTCATTCCTCGTATACCCTTTTTGATAAAATTTTTTTTGGGTATTTTAATAGCAATCATTTATTCAATTTATATATTTGGCAGTTACTATTCCATATACAAGAATAGTCCAACAGCTAACTATGGTCTGTCAGCGGAATACTCGCATATCTTGTTTATAGTAGTTACTTTGATAACTTTTTATATAATGGACCGTCAAACGGAATTTTTATCGAAAGAGGATTTCAAGTAAGTTTGAAAAGTGTTTATAATTGAAGGTAAAACAATTTAAGTGTTTGTTACCGTAAATGCGCAAGAAATTTCCGTTCGCATTCACAGAAACACGCACCAATATTCCATAATTTTTTAGATTAAGACTTCAATTACAAAAAAAGCAAGAAGATGCCGAAATTGCAAATGCTTCTATAACAATGTTGATTAACAATATTTTGCCATCTCATGTGGGTAAGTAGTAAAGGCTGTACCAAAAGTTTAAGATTTTAAAAACAAAAACATACTACAAACATCTTAAAAAAAACAGAAAACCATCACTTCATCTTTAAATCTTGAAATTTTATAGACAGAAGTTTCCATGTGTGTGAAATTAAAATTTAAAATGTATAACCACATTCTGTTACGATAACAGAGCTATGTTAATCACTTAACACAACCAATGTTAATATAAAAGAAAATCTAATAAGAGTTTCCGGACGATTTTAAAATAAAATTAAAGTGAATAGAAAAAAAACTACTGGAGAAGACTTCTAGAAGTGTCTTTATTAAACTCTAATAGTCATATTTATTAACATTATGTTTTCTAAGAAATTATAGAGGTTATTCGAAAAACACAACTTTTGAAATTTAAAAAAGGACATTGGTCCTATTGAAGTTTAATAAAGACACTACTAGAAGTCTTTTCCATTAATTTTTTTTTTGCCCACCCTTTTTCATCAGTTTTTTTCTGTGCCACGATTCGCTGGTTAATACGCTGTCTGCTTTTAATGGATTTTTATGTTTTAATCGGTGCAACCGTTAAGAAATTGTTAATTTTTCTACGCTAACACTGCGCACAGTAGGATTTTCTCGAATTTCGCATAATGTTTAAGTTTAACCCTATTCATGCAATAAAGTACTGTCACCACAACAATTATTTGAAGTCTAACAATTTTTATTATTGGAAGATATACATGTTTATGAACCACATTTCAAAAACATCACATTTTTCTTAAATCGCTTTAAGCTCAAGGAACCATTGCGTCTGGCACAGCTTGGCACTATTTGCTTAAACTAAACATGTGTTCTATACTTTCACTGAATAATAATATTTTTATAATAATATTGTTATGATTGTTCTTCATATTTACAGCTGATATCTATACATCGCAACAAATTACAAGCGAATTATATTACGAGGAATATGACAATGTGGCCGTCATGTTTGCTAACATACAAAATTATGATATTGAAGTTGTCGGCCTGAGAGTACTAAATGAAATCATATGCGACTTTGACGAAGTGGTGAGATTTATTGTTCTATATTTATATCAGGAGTAATAATAAAATCGTTTTACAGCTCAAAGGTTTTGAATCGGAAACTGTGTTTAAAGTGGAAAAAATTAAACTGGATGGAGAGACTTATATGGCTGCCTGTGGCTTAAATTTCGGACATTACTGTAATAGTTACACTCGAAACTATCGACTGCTCGATGGACTCAAGCGTCGTTACAATTCTTGTAAGTTAGTTGACTTTTAAATAAAAAATTGTAAATAAAATGTTAAACTTTTTGTTAGTCAGTTCAGTAACATCAACAGATATGGGTTCAGTCACCTCAAACGAAACTACAAAAAGAAATAGAAGACGTTCAACAAAATCGGTTAAACAGGGCTATACGGTTTATGTGATGGCTCAGTTTGCCCTAAAACTAATGCAAACAATGCAATTTTTAATTACGGAGGAAAAAATGCAATATTCAGATCATAATTTAAGCCGTGGAATGCTAAGAATTGGTTAATAACAACAATAATAAATAAGAGAATTTTTAATTGTATTCATGAATTTTAAATTTCATTAAGACAGGCATAAACAATGGTTCTATTATGGCTGGTGTGATTGGATCATTTAAGCCTCACTATGATATTTGGGGTAGTTGTGTTAATCTGGCTTCTCGTATGGAGTCTACAGGCGAACCCGGTTATATACAAGTTACTGAAAATACTGCCGACATTTTGCGCGAATTCAATATACAGTGCAATTTTCGTGGAATGACTTTTGTTAAAGGATATGGCAAAATTCCTACATATTTCATCGGTATTGATGAAGATTTAAATTTTATACCACACACTATTAGAAGCGCAAGGGTTACAATTAAAGAATGACTGGCTTTATGCATTAACTATTATTACAAATATCGAAACAAAAAATTATTTACGATTTTAATTGTTTGCTTAAAAATAAAAACTTTAATAGTAAAATGTTTATTTAAAAAATAGCAAAAAGTAATTTCCTGTTTGTAATTTTAATGAAAATTTCATTCAAAGTATACCACAATGTTATTATGTTGTGATTAAGTGTTAAAAAGCTCACCCTTTCAGCCTTTTTACTACGCAAAAACAAATTCTCTCTTCGACTTTTTTCTTGCTACTGCCATACCAACACGCCGCTTACAACTGCTATTTGTATTTTTAGGCGAGTAAAAATGTAAAGATTCTTCTAATATGGAAGGGTATGGTAAGCTTGTTTTACTTTTTCTTGTAAAAAAAAATTGGTAACAACAAAACAAACGAGATGCAATTAACATGTTCATAAGCTTGATTAAGATCCCCAGTAAAGAATTTTAGGTAACTACAATATACTTATATAAACTTGTGTAGTATATAGTTTACCAAAACTGCCCATTATGTTGAATTCGTACTTTTTTAAAAAGAATTTCTTTGTTGTTTTACAACTTTGTGTAAAAATTGTTTTTATTTGTAATAGATTGTAAGAGAACAGTAAAATTTAGATACAAGTAGAATGAAATGCACATTTAAAATAGATACAACTTCGTCAGCATTCTTAGTACTTATCTTCAAATTAGCTTTCAATTGTATTTTTTATTTTTACAACTATTTAGTAGAATTAGGTTGTAAAATTTTTTTATTTTTTTCATACTTGATTTTTTAAATATTTCTTTTTTTCTTTTTAATTCTATGCCACCACAATATTTGTTTGTTTTAATTGGAGTTACTTCACTAAACTAAATTAACATAAATGATGAAGGGTATATGAGATTCGGCTAAGCCAAATATAGCACTCTTACTTGTTTTATTTTAATTTTTATATCAGACATGGCAGCACATACTCTGGCAAATTTTAAGCATCTGCCTATAACGGTTGAAACTATAAGGCCATATTCGAAAAAATAACTGGCTTTTTACTGCCTTTTGCGGTTCATGTACGTAAATATCCTTTTATTTATCAATTTATTGTAGTGTTTGCAAAAAAAACTTAATTTGAATATTTTTGTTTCCTGTTTCCTAAAGATGTCACTTATACTTCTTTGTTCTCCCATTCTTGATTCACAGCCCAACCATGTGTGAATCAACGTGCTTTGCCATACAATATTGTTACAAACATAAGATCTGGCAACGCCTGTTGTTGTTGTCCGTATGTGAGTGGTAAGAAACCAAAAGATGAAAAAGTTTCTTCTACCACCATTGGGTGTGTGTATTGAATAATACGACAATTAGCTAACACAAGTTGAGCAACTGCAATGGCTGCGTTGGTAGAGGTGCGTGCTATAAAACAGTAAATCGTGATTTCGACCCAATCTTCAGACATGACTACAGAGGAAGAATAATAATTATGTAAGGCAATTTAAAATTAAGAAACTGCACTACAAACCTGCCGGAAAGAGAAAGACAACTATTGTGTGCAAGCCATAGCAAGATAAATAATAAGGTGAAGACGTCTATTTAATAAAAGCAGTAGTAAATAGTTGTCAAGACTAGCTTTATAAGATTATAAGAAAGAGAAGAGTACTAGCGGAAGGAAATAACTAAATTATTACAGCGTACGGCAGATGTTAAGTTGTGGCTATTGGATTAGGAGGGATGACTGGCTCAGGTGTAAAGCAAGGTAAAGATTTCTGTGTATGATTGAGGATACTAAACAAGGCATCGAGTAGTTCATGGATGGCTGCATTTGTAACAACGCATGTTTAGTAAATACGACACCATAGGAACCTAAAGACGCGTAGGATCAGGATCAAGTATGTAGCCAATATAGAGCCATAAAAAGTTAAGAAAATATCGCCACAGTGGTATTTGCAATCAAAAGAATCCGTACGTTTATCCAAAAAAGGGATAAACGTAACATTATACTCGTATTGAGAGCGAAGCACGTTCTTTTGAGACAATCAGTTTGAAGCTACCAGCGAAGTTGAAAAAATGCTAAAACAAGTCTTAAAACGTAATAAATTACAAACAAACAAAAATTGGAATTAAAGATATAATTTGGAACAAATTATTTGTATATTGTATTAATTTTTGCATAGAAGTCAAATCGAAGCATGTAGTGTGTGGTGTGTAAGCTGTATGCCTGGCAATCATGATCAAGTGAGCGAAACAAGTACTTCAGTTTGCCCTGGAAACAAACTTTTATAGCCTTTTTACACTGATCAACATCTACCATCAATTTCCCATAAGAAATACACAGAGCTAAAAATCAACATCTTTCAACGTCTTTAAAAGATCTTCCTATCTCACTTTGTTCCACCTTACATCTTTTGATAATTTGAGTGTCATCACTAGAAAAATGACAGTAATTTCAATATTCTGGTGGCATCACTGATAAAATGGCGTTGAAAATATAAATAAATATTTCTAAACGAAAATGAGCGACACACAGTTTTTGTTTTTAAATTTAATTATAAATAAATTATGTTATATTTTGAAGTATTGAAAAAAACTATAAAAGAAATATTAATTATTTGGTGAACTTCAGCTTGGAAAAATTTTATATTTTTAACTACTCGTAAATAAAAACGGTGTATTAAAAATCAAATGCTAAAAAATTGTATTTATTTTTTATTTATTTTAGACAACTTTCTTCCAAAATGTTCCACAGCAGCTCTCAAAAATATAAGCATTTATGGAAATAAATATTTTTAATCCAGTGTGACTACAAACACACATATGTATGTCCACTAAAAAATTTTCTTCGTCTTCTTCCAGGATTATCTTCCATTATTTAAATCCATTGCATTAATAACTGAGTTATTAATGTGTCCTCTCAATCTTTTAAATCTTATTTTTAGTACTAAAAATTATGCGTCGTTTAATTATATGTTTTTGACAGTTGAGTTGTTGAGTTAAATGTTGTCAATGTAAACAAATGTTTCACGTTTTCTACATCTTACATGCGTTTTGCCGAGATGAAAGTCAGTGTAAAAAGCCTATTACCCAACGGTGTGGCGATATATTGAAAAATTAAAAAAAATATATTTTTATTTTATAAAACTGACCTTGTGCTAAATAAATTAGAAAAGAAAATTTCCAAAAAAGGTTATTCAAAGTACGAAAACTTATAAAATTATAAAACTAATGATTGAAATAAACTCAGTTTATTATTATATTTTAAGCACCTGTGAAACTTACTTTATACAATAAATGTATCGCATTGTTGTTTTAAATAAGAGTGCAATAAGCAAACACAGGAGATAGGAATATCATAATGGTGTTTTACAACACTTGCTTGAGAACATGAATTTGCACAGTTGCTTAAGTTGGCTTAAGCTAGCTTATGTCTATTAACGTTGGGCCTTTAACTTTATTTATTTTTTTTTTCTTTTTGTGAACGGTGAAAATAGAAACTTTATGCAGAATTTTTGTATTGTAGTAAAACTTACATTGAGTATTTTATTCATTTTAATTTAGTTGTGCAGAAATATTAAATATACTTTCAACACAATATGTCTTTCTACAATTTTTTTTATTTTTGTTCCTTTAGCAAAATATTTTTTATTTACAACAATAAATACAAATTTATTTATTCATAAATAAGGAAAATTTTAAATAAACTAATACTATTGATCTTTAAAGACATTGTTTTAGTGGAAGTCATATTGAATAAGTTTTTTGCCATCAATGGTAAACGTTCCTCAATTAATTATTCTGGCTTATAGTATTTAAAGATAACTACAAAAAATTATAAAAAGAGTAGTTGTGGCTGCTTGCTGTAAATACAGGTGATTATAGTTAAACTCCTATCACATGTTCTCTGCGATAGCAATGAAAGGATAACAACAGCACAAACCTCTCGGAGTCTTAATCACAAAAAAAAGGAAGACAGCCGTGGTGTGATACAAGATAAAACAAGAAAGAGGAGCATTTTGAAATTAGAAAAGAGCTCGTGGTAGTCGTAACTAAGTTGATCAAAGAGGGCTTTGAAGGTAAATACCGGAGGATTTTAGCTGGTGCCTAATCGCTTTGCGGTTCAGATGGTTTAACAGGTAAAATTTTTTTACTTTTCGTTTCCATAACATTTTAGCTACGTATTTACGCGATTGCTCTTATATAAAAATTATAAAATAAAAAACAAATTTTATTTAAAACTATGCTTTTCACTAGATTTGAAAATTGGTAGGTTTCGAGGATAATGGAGATTTTATTTAAAAGAAATTGATAGGATACAAATTTTATCAGTGGCAATATCTATAGCAATGCTGCTAACGATCCCATCTCTTTTTTAAGGCGAAATTTCAATGTGTAATTATCAATCATGACTTAGAATTGCGTTTAAGTTACAAGCACTTCAAGGCGAATTTAAATAGTAGCAAAAGCTTGAAGCGTTATTCAAAGAAATTTTAAACTTTGTTTTGGATTTTTTTATTCGTTTTGATTTTTTTTAAAGTTATTTAATTTCATTAGACAAAAATGCCACGCTGCTTTTAGGCCAAAATCATCGTCATGGGGTATCAAATTAAACAGATAGAGTGTGTCAAACGTTTTTTATAAAATTTAAATTAATTTTAACTCTTTCAGGACAAAATATGTAACTAAGTAATCGCGATGTGGAGCTAGAAATTTAGAGAAACGATGAAAATCAATACTCTAGACAATGGCAAAATAATACAGGTGAATGCACGGGCGAAAACGTTCATCAGATGTATATGTTGTAGTTATCAAGGCAAATTTAGATTAAGTTATGTTTTATTATATTAAAAAATATTTTTTTACAACATTCCTAGATTTTATAACAACAGAATCCCTGCTTTTTTCTCACCTGCTCTATTTTGGCCTGGTTTTGACACAACCATGGCGAATTCATTTATTTTCGCCGAATCGCTAAATGTCAAACTCTATACATAAAAAATATGTATAATTTTTTTATAGACATTTAGCGTTTCGAGGAAAAGTAATGAATTCGACATCGAGACCACTTAGTAATATTTTGCTATGGTCACAATCTTAAATAATAAGTTGCTTTTTTATATTCAAGGCATATTTAAAAAGATTTATACAAGGCGAGTTAAAAAAAAAATTCTCTGTCACTTTTTTTACGAATATTTAAAAAAAATATAAACAGAGTTTTTATATATGACAGTAATAATTAGCAGCAAAAATAGTGAATTCTCTTGCACTGCCACCTGGTAATTGATTTTCCTTGTCACTACTCGTCATATATATTCACTTTGACATGTTGATAAGTCAATTCAAGGCGAGTTAATATACAGGTGGTGTTAATAGCCCAGCTGATATTTGTTTATG
Source organism: Cistogaster globosa (assembly GCA_937654795.1). Lineage (NCBI taxonomy): Eukaryota > Metazoa > Arthropoda > Insecta > Diptera > Tachinidae > Cistogaster > Cistogaster globosa. The sequence goes on along the minus strand of OW569405.1, from coordinate 98,174,474 downwards.
TTCAACGTTGTTGTGAAAATTGTAAAATAATTTCAAAAATAAAATATTTTCAAATAAGTTAAAAATGCAAAAACATATTATAAATTTTATAAAATTAAACTTCAAAACTAAAAATTAAATTTGAGTTATGGCTGCTTATGCAGGAGAAAGAAACCAACTGGGTTGTACCCAGTACCAAATGATGACAGAAGGATAAATAAAATTCGGCTCCTTTTGTTTAGTCAGCTTCTTTTGACATGAACGTGGTGCTCTACCATGGCGAAAATTAACGAATTCGCCACTGCGATCACCTAGTAATCAAGGCAAAGTGAATACTAGGTAAAATTGATAGCCCAGGTGATCGAATTCGCTTTACAAATTTTTCCTAACCAATGTCAAAAATTGTTTACATTTTGTTTACGCGCCATTTAAAAACACAAAATAAGAAGTGCGGGAGTGGAACTTTGTTCAATATGCCGAAAGACACCAAAGGAAAAATAAAATGAAGTAGAATTTGTTCAGTAAATTTAATTTACTTCTCTGTTTTTTTATATTATTGATCACTATTTACTAACACGTACACGTAAATTTACACAAACAAAACACACGCGTTTCTTGTTTTTGTCCTGATGAGGTTACCTAGTATTCAATTTGCCTTGCTAGTAATTGATTCGCCTTGAGTCAATTTAAAATATTTATGATTCACTCTTTAAAGAATTTTTTTTAATTAACTGTCATACTTTTATATAAACAATAGCTTCACATTTTACAATTGATTTTAACTGAAATAAAATTCAAAAACTGCAAATAAAAAAGAGTATTAAATCTGTTTGTTACGCAGCACCACATTTATTTATAAAAACAAAAAAAAAAACACAATCTGTGAAAAAAAAACTAAAACTTTGTTATTGCACTTTGTGATATTTACAATCTGTTTTGAAAAGAAATTCTGGCCTTTTGCAACAATTTAAAAAAAGCTTACTTCACGTTTCTAACACCCAACGGACTAATTAGTGAAATAAATCTTATAAATTGAAGCAAGTTTTAAAGTGTGTTTACATTTAAAAAAAAGAGATTATTTTAATTCGGATTGTTTTCCCTACGCAATTTTAAACATCTGCTCAGCTTACAACTTTCTGCAATATTCAAGTTAAGGTCTTGATTTTATTTTAGCGCAGCAACATCAAGAAACAAAAACATTTGTTTTTACAAACAGCAAATATGCAACTGTAAGTGACAGCGTAATAATTTTGGATTTTTGTCCAAATCTATTAGTATTTAAGCACTTCAAAATAATGTTGAGTCCAGTTAAATAATTAATTTATGAAACTAATGAACAACAATGATTGCAAGAAAATCATTTTTGGAAGTAACTTCGAAACACATCAGTCGTCTAAACAGCCAAGAGCGACGTCATTCCCTAATTGATGATAAGAAATTTGAATTGGCCTTTTTAAGGGTAAGATAATTCTTTTAAAGGTTTTAAACAACTGAAAATTTTAGCTAATCAATAATAAAGTAGTGATTTAATTACATATATCGTAAGAGTCTTTTAAGAGTCGCTTTTATACGAGATGCTTTTGCATCCGACTTGTCACTTTCAAAGCCCATATGTAAGTTCGTTTACAATTTTTGCTTTCAAGCGTACACAGACACCCTGCAAGCGTTTTCTAGCGAAAAAGTCACTACATCGTTACTTCATAGCGTTAACATGTATCGCATATAATATCGAATTCTGATCTAATTAGTATCCCCAGTCGGGAAGAAACGTACCACTACAGTTCTATAACTGCTGTAGTCGAAGTGGTAAACACGTTGGCTACAAACCTGGTTCAACCCCTGCGGCAATCAAAAATAAAAACTGTTCTTTTCTGTTTATTGCTATAAATACATATTCAGAATCAACATTAAACATGCAGCCTCCTTCGTCGGTACTTCTTCATAGCATATTCGCCGGCGAAGTAAAATAACTAATAAAATGGCTATATCTATCTTTCTCTTTTCACCACCTGTCTTATCTTTCATCTATCCCTTTCCTAAAGAATGTAGCACAGTTACTAAAATAACTAAATAGGCATGATTGCCTGAAGTGCTACTTCTCTTTATAAAAAAAAAACTAACGGAAAACTATTTAGCCTCTCTAAAAAGGTGGTGTCGAATATGTGTCTGTTAGAAATTAAAAAAGTTGTCTTTAACAGTATCGAGTAATAAACTTTTAAAAGAAACGGAGTTCTGACTTATCAAAACAGAAAATGTAAATTTTAACATAATATAAACGTTTAAATTTAATTTGTGTTTAAATAAATAACTAATTTGTTAACATTAATTTGCTTATAACTTCATATGCCTTTTTATTATTATTTCTGTTTTATCAATTAATTTTTTGCAGGTTTTCTTAATATTTTTCACACGCATTTAACATAAACGAACTCCGCACATGTCAAACTAATTGGCATTAGAATTATAAAATGCTCTTCCAAAAATAAATAGTTAAAATCGAGAATATTATTATTAGACCTTTAAATTTTATACTATCGATGTCGTAAAGGACAAATTTTGCATGGTCTTGTAGGTTGCAATTCTTTGTATTTTAAACTATTTTTTATTTTAATTGCAATGCAAAGGTCTGTGTTTGTGATTATTACTTGATGAAATTTCTTCAAGCAATTTCGATGTATTAATACAAAGTGGTGTTTTTCGATGTCGTACGGTACATTTAAATAACGGATAATGCAAGCAAAATTTTTTAGCTATTTTTAACTTCAACGAATCCTATGAAGAGCATTTTTAGATAGAAGTCACTTCTTTACTATTTTATATAAAAAACTCAATTTTACAAAAACAAAATATATTATTGTCGAATTAAGTTCTCCTAGCAATCATTCTTTCGTCCCCACTAGAAGTTAATTGGACAAAAAGACCCGTTATATTAATAAAAAAAAAAAAAACACTTCCCCTTAAATCTGTTGAATTAAGAGTAACTTTTTCTTAACTACCAGATGTAAAAAGTTGATGGCTCAAGAATTTACAAAAACAAATTGCACGAGCATCGCATACTGATCTCTTATAGGTCACAACTTCGACTTTACTGAGAGCGAATTAAATAATGTAACAGATAAACAAAAACACTAATGCCAATTAGTTTGGCTTGCGCAGTGTTCAGTTATGTTAAATGCGTGTTAATTGTGTTGAGAAAGATTACAAAAAATGAATTGATAAAAATAAAATAAGTAAATAATAAAATAAAAAGATATATGTAGCTGTAAGTAGATTTAATTAATATCTATCTATATTGTATTTTGCAATTTTAGCTTTCTAACTTTAAAACTCTCTGTTATGTTAAAATTTACATTTTCTGTTTTAATAAAGCAGAACTCTGTTATATTCAATGCTGTTAAAGACAACATATTCAACACTACCAGAATACTTAATTTTAATCCTTTTTAGAGAGGCTAAATAGTTTTCCAATAGTTGTAGAACTGTAGTGGTCCGTTTCTTCCTGACTGGCGATACTAATTAGATCAGAATTCGATATTATATGCGATACATTTCAAAGCCATGAAGTAACGACGTAGTGACTTTTTCGATAGAAAATGCTTGCAGGGTGAAGAACCTTAAGCTTTTTTAAGATTATAAAATGGTGGACACGTAAAGTAAATTGAACCGAAACAAAAAATACGTCTTGTTAGTTTCAGAGGTAATTCAAGTCTGCTTCATTTATTAACTTAAAAATGGCTATCTGTAGTTTACAATTCAATATAACAGTTTTAAGAAAGAAAAAAAAATTAATCCCAAGCGCTTGTAGCGCGAAAGACTTTACAAAATAAATTGACAATATAAATTGGTTGGCAACTAACAGATAAGATATAATATACGGTTGAATTTAAATTTGCTAAGCGAATTCATAAAGTTTAGTTAATTCCGTTTTAAGTATTAGAAATTGAAACTGATGACTGAACATCCCGGCGCCATTGAAGGACAATAGGTCTTCAATTACACGGAAGTAGGGCCAACTTGTGTATTGGGCGCTTATATACGCCTTTTGCTGTCTTTATTTCCACAACCCTTGTTTTCTGATCCTTGCCTGGCATTACGGCTTGTACTCGGCCCGTCGTCCACTGCAGTGGCGGAAGATTCTCGTCTTGAATTAGAACGAGTTTTCCTACGTCGAGGTCTGGCTGTTCTACGGACCATTTGCTGCGTACTTGTAGACTGCGGACGTAATCTTTGGCCCAACTCTGCCAGAACCGTTGCTTGAGTGCGCATAAAATTTGCCATCTCTTCAAGTACGTGAGCTTGACGGTTTCTTCTTTGAGCAATTCTTGAGGCAGCGTTCGTAGGCCTTCCCCTACTAATAAGTGAGCTGGAGTCCACGCTTCTCCATCGTTCGGGTCGCTGCTGAGTGGTGCAAGAGGCCGAGAATTGAGTACTGCTTCTACTTCGATAAGCACAGTTTGAAGCTCTTCGGACGTTAGTAATGCATTTTTTACTGTTCTGAGCAACAAACCTTTTGCGGACTTCACAGCAGCTTCCCAAAGCCCGCCGAAATGTGGAGCTCTGGGTGGTATGCAAGTGAACTCTATTCCCTTGCTGGCAGCGTAAGATGCGACGTTGGGAGCCCCCTTGTGATATGCATTTGCGAACTCCTTCAATTCTTTGGCGGCACCTACAAAGTTGGTTGCGTTGTCGCTGTAAATTTTGTCGGGATATCCTCTTCTGCCTATAAACCTTTTAAGACATAAGATAAAAGAATTTGAAGAAAGATCTGAAACGAGTTCTAAATGGACAGCCTTGGAGGTGAAACATATGAAAACCGCGATATACATTTTAACAGGTGGTCGTCCTCGAATTTTGAGTGTAATATTTACAGGACCACAAAAGTCTACTCCACATATTTTAAATGGACGTAGAGCTTTTACCCGATCGGAGGGTAAGTTTCCCATGATCTGGTTCAGTAACTTTGGTTTATAATGAAAGCAGTGCATACATTTTCGAATGATTTTAGTACATGCTTCCTTGGCATTTATAAGCCATCTTTTTTGACGAAGTAGTGAGACTAATGCTTTAGTTCCAGCATGACAATTTGTAAAATGTAAATGCCTCAGGTACAAGCTTATAAATTCTGACTTGTGTGGCATAATTAGTGGAAATTTTGCGTCATAAGGCATTGAAGCATTCGCTAGTCTACCTCCTACCCGAATGAGTGAAAATTTTTGGTTGTCAAGTTTTAATTCATGAATGAATGGACTAAGCCTTTGCAAATTTGATGGTAGTAATTTACCCTTTTTTAATTTGTCTATTTCTTTTGCATATTCTCTATGCTGTATAATTTCTATTATATGTAGAAATGATAACTTCATTTCCTTTGCTGTAAGAGGCTTACCTATGTTCTGTTTGTATGATTTGCACACATCTATGAAACGAAATACATATGAAGATATTCTAATTAATTTCAAGTACGAGGAAAATTTTTGTATAAGCTTTAAAAACTCATCGCTTTCTTCTAATTTGTTTCCGCCAACAACGAGAAGCGTATTACTTGTTTTTACTCTTTCCAAGAGCTCTTGTTCTTTGGTAAGAGTAAAATGCTTATTAACAGGCCATTGCATGCTTTCCTTTCGTAAAAATGCTGGACCTTCAAACCATATAGAATTAACTAGTTCACTTACATTGCATCCCCTCGATACTATATTGGCTGGGTTATGTTTTGAAGGAACATGTCGCCAGGAAATTTGGGCTGACAAGTCTTGAATGTCTGAAACTCTATTTGCGACAAAGGTTTTTAAAGTTGATGGATGACCCCGGATCCAATGGAGTGTTATTTCAGAATCGGTCCAAAAAGTAACACTTTCTATTTTACAATTTAGCACATTTTTTACTTTCGACCATAATTTAGCCAGCAAATGTGCTGAGCATAGCTCTAATCTGGGTAGAGATATAATTTTCAAGGGAGCAACTTTAGACTTCGCTGTCAGCAGTTTTATGGTTGTTTGATTCTTTACATATAAACAGCAACCATATGCTCTCCCTGACGCATCTGCAAACCCATGTATTTGGCAAGAATCATTTTCACTCGTCCCTACATACCTAGGGATTTCAATGACATCAATTTCTGACAAATTTTGTTTGAGAGTTTCCCATAAGGAATTGAGGCGCAATGGAATAGACTCATCCCAATCAAGTTTCTGAAGCCACAGTTCTTGTAGCAAAATTTTGGCTTTAATTACTACAGGGCTTAACAGGCCTAAAGGATCAAAGAGTCTGGCTGATACTGATAGAATGTTCCGTTTTGTGGCCTTTAGTTCATTAAATGATTGCTCTAACTTGTACTTGAAAATATCGGATTTAGGTAACCAATAAGTACCCAATGCTTTTGTCAAATTAGAATCGTTTATTTGCAAACATGTCCCATTTTTCTGAGTATCTGAATTACCATAATTTGAAAAGAATTTTGTTAGGTTAAATCCAGCAGATTTCAATATTTCAGAAACTTGAGTTCGAATAACTTCGACGAGCTCAATTGAGTCAGCTCCTGTTAATAAATCATCAACATAAAAGTCATGTCGTAGAATTTTAGCCCCAATCGGATACTTGTCTTTATATAAGTCACTAAGGTAAAACAGACAACGTATGGCCAAAAATGGAGCAGAGGAAGTGCCATATGTGACGGTATTTAACTGATAAATCCGTAAAGGATCAGTTACATTTTCGCGCCATACTATTAGTTGAAAATTTCTACTAGCCTCGTCAATAATCACTTGACGGTACATTTTTTCAATGTCAGCTGTAAGTGCGTATCTATTTGTTCGAAACCGAATTAGTATGGAATACAACTCCTCCTGTATTGTAGGGCCAACCATTAAAAGATCATTTAATGAGAGTTGTGTTGACGTTTTGCATGAAGCGTCAAAGACCACACGAAGTTTCGTTGAGCTACTTTGTGGGCGTAGTACACACTGGTGCGGTATAAAATAGTGCGGATAATCAGGAATTTTATTGTCTATAATAGTCATGTGACCTAAACTAAGGTATTTTTTCATAAAATTATTGTAAAGCTCTTTTGTGCTGGAATCTTTAGAAAGCCGACGTTCAAGCGCTAAGAAACGTCGCTTTGCTACATCGAGAGACAACCCCAGCTTGGCGGGATTTTCTTTAAATGGCAATGATACTTGAAATCTTCCTGACCTTAGTCGTCGAATTGATTTTGTGAAATTCTCCTCGCACTGCTGCTGTTCTATTGACAACATGTTTTGATTTTTTGGAACTTCTTCCAATTCCCAAAATCGTTGCACACATGAATCAAGAGATATTTCATTATCAATATTCATAGCTAAATTACATGAACTTACTTCACGATTATTTAAGGGCGGATATTTTCCGGATACTATCCAGCCTAAAAGTGTTTTTTGAAGAGTAGGTAAATTAGAAGTTCTTTTAATCTGACCTATACATAACAACTCGAAAAACACCTCTGCACCTATTAACAGATCGACTCTTTGTGGTTTATTGAATAGTGGGTCAGCAAGTTTCAAATTCTTTGGTATCTCCCAGCCTGTCGTTGAAATGATGCAATCCGGTTGATATGCAGAAATCGATTTGAGTACCCAGAACTCGGAAGAGAATTCGTGATTAGTTATTCGGGACTTCACTGTACCCTGTAACTTACTTTTTGCTAAAGAATTTGTTCTGCCAATGCCTACTAAGTTAAGATCTTGTTCTTCTTTTTTTAATTGAAGACGTTGTGCTAGTTCCTCGGTTATAAAATTTATTTGTGAACCGGAGTCCAACAGGGCTCTAGCCAAGACATATTTGCCATATTTATTTTTTATCCTGATAATAGCAGTAGCCAGAATAATATTATCTTTAGGGGTGGATGAATAATTTACAAATCCCCTCGATGTAGAAGCCTGATTTGTAGCCGTATTAGAGCTAGAGTCTTGAATATTAGAGGAATATTGATGCAGAAGAGTATGATGTGAACGACTGCAAACCCGGCATTTTGACAATTTACATTTAGATACCGTATGACCAGTTCTAAGACAATTTATACATGCTGGAATATTTTTTATAAACTCAAATCTTTTATGGACTGGTATAGCAGCGAATGTAGGGCAGGCAGATATATAATGCTGCTCTGATCTGCAATACAGGCATTTCTCAATCCCCTGTTGCTTAGTTTGACACGAAAATGCTCTTAATTTTCTTTTCAATTTTGGTTCTTTTATTTTGATTGAATCAGTTTTTGGCTTGAAGCTCGACGACTCATTTGCACAGATATGCTGATATCTTCTATTAAGAGCTACTTCGCAGTCGCTCCATGAAGGCAGTTTCTCATAACTAAGTTGTTCCTCCCATTTTGACTTTGTAACCGGGTCAACTTTCATCATGACAAGATGAATTATTATGGCATTCGTTATGCTTCGATCATCGCCAATTGACAAAAGCGAATCATAAATTGCCGAAACCGTATCTATCATGCTCCTCAAAGCCGTCGCAGAAGGTTTTGACATTTCGGGAAGATCAAATAATCTTGAAATATTATCAAAAAAAATCAAACAGGGGTTATCATAAACCTTTTTTAAACTGGCAATGGCCTTGGGATAATTCTGCTCTGTAACTTAGTAAGCCTTTACAGTACCAAGCGCTTCATCTGAGAGACATGATAGTAAATGGTTAAACTTCTCGATATTTGTCATGGCTGAGTCATTATCAACCAAACTTTCAAATAAACTCATAAAATTTTTGTAATCTGAATATTTACCACTGAACTTTGGCAATTTCATGGTAGGCAATCTATTATTATAACCTTGGAGGCCTAACGTGGTTTCATTACAATTCTGAACATTTAAAGGGATTAGTTCTATTAGAAGGCATTTAGTGGTAACGCACAGATCCTCCAAATCTGCCCTATCAGCATTTGAAGAATCGAGAATTTCAATTTCTGTTTGGTACCTCATAGCTTGATCAATGTATTGATCAAGAATTTCTAACCGACATTTTATTTCGTTTGGCTTCAGAGATATTGTTTTCTCTTTTATTGAGCGACGTATTCTGGATATATTAGCCAACACAGTGTTTTTCTGCTGATACAGCATTTCTACACTGTGTTCTTTATTTAAAGACTGGCGTCTTTTTCCACCTCCCATTGTTATGCAAATTTATATAGTATTATAACTTATTACAAACAATACCTTAAGGACTTTTATAATACGATGTTTACGACGGAAAACTTACTTCTGTGAACACTTTACTCATATACGAGTATTATATTTCACACATTAAGTAGTTAGATGTAAAAGGTATAAATCCTTTTAACTTTTAATTATTAAAAAATGACCACTAGCAATGAGGAGAATGTAAGTACGTTCTAGTAAATAACCGCGCTCTTATGGTAATCCAATTAATATTCCTATTTATGTATTTCTAGCCGATCAATAGTTTTTTCAATATTAAAAACTCATATATTCAATCCATACTACTACAGACTAAAGATTGATACTTTAAAGAAATTTATTTTGCCTAGTCCTTAAAGTAAATTTATAGCAAAGTATTGCATCAATGAAATATTAGTAGTTTGTATTATATACTTTTCTGTATGTATATATGTATATGTACCTACTTTGGTTAACAGGCATTTATTTACAGCGGAGGAAGCCTTAATCCCAGGCTTAATTCGCTAAACTTGATGTGATTGAAGCTTGCAATTGTTTACACTATATTTCACTTATAAAATCACTTTTTTACTTGTACTCATTAATTTATTTTCCACACCACAGTAAGTTTGCATTTCGCTACAAAAGTTAAATGTGATTGTCTTTGTCTTTTTAATTATTGTTATTCAGATTGGTATAATTTCAAATCATTGATGGGCGATTCTACACAGTCGCAGTACACTTAAAGAATCTGAAGAAGATATTAATGTATAAATGAATACTATAACCAACTGAATAATAATTTTATGCAAATTAATGTTGCGTGGTATTCTAGATTTTTGCATCAACGTTGGGAATAAATTGAGACAACAAATTTTATGTTCAGCATGTGTCCCATGAACAATGAACATGCTTGAACAAAAAGTACAAATCTATCCAACTATGAGATTGAGAATTAAGGAGGTAGTAACAAAGGAATCGATAGAAAAGTAAATCGAAGATTAGTGATTTAAATGAAAAAGAGAAATTGGCTTTCGTTTGCCCAAAAGCAAAATTATTGAATAGATCTTTTAATATTTCAACAATTCTGATGCACGTCTAATGGCTTATGTATGCACTTGTAAACTTAAATCTTTTAAAAATTTGTGATATAAAGTTTTGTCAACGAGCCACAAATACTTTAAGTCTAATGTTTCACCCTCGAGGCAATTTTGATTGTTTTAAAGTAAAAAGTAAGAACGAATAAATCTACGGTACGGCAAACCTTCGCAATGAAGGTTTTCTTTTACAAATCATAAGATTCTCATACTAGTTATTCGAACTTAATACCTGGTTTTGGTTTCTGTGAACACTTTCCTTCTTGCAACAGCTACACCTTGGCATAATGATGATTATTTCTAAGCAGCTTTTTTTGGTGGTAACAATTGAGGTATAGGTTATGCTTGAACAACGTAAAGCCTGAAATCCTCAGTAGTTTTGAAGATGTAGATTCTCAATAGTTTAGAGAAACAGCACTTTTGTTTGATGATAATTTTTCAGGAAAAATTGTGATTCAAATATACTTTAACTTTAATGTCCCTGCTCGGGCGCCATGAAGAATCTTAAGCTTTTTTAAGATTATAAAATGGTGGACACGTAAAGTAAATTGAACCGAAACAAAAAATACGTCTTGTTAGTTTCAGAGGTAATTCAAGTCTGCTTCATTTATTAATTTAAAAATGGCTATCTGTAGTTTACAATTCAATATAACAGTTTTAAGAAAGAAAAAAAAATTAATCCCAAGCGCTTGTAGCGCGAAAGACTTTACAAAATAAATTGACAATATAAATTGGTTGGCAACTAACAGATAAGATATAATATACGGTTGAATTTAAATTTGCTAAGCGAATTCATAAAGTTTAGTTAATTCCGTTTTAAGTATTAGAAATTGAAACTGATGACTGAACACAGGGCATATTTAAATAGTCAAACACATATTTTGGGGACCCTTTTTCCCCTGTATTTTTTTAACCGATTTTATTTATTCTTTCACATATTTGTAGATATTGTCAAGTTTTAGTGCATTGTCTTCATCTCCTTGAAATCGGTTCTGTATTTAAGAAATAAATGACCCCTCAAATTACTACCACTACACATGCAAAAAACAAACAAAGAATAAAGCGTTCAATAATAATCTTGATCGAGTTTTGACCACAAGGCGAACTCTAAGTACAAATTAATACATAAAAAAAAACTTTTTATACTTTTAGAATCAATGTAAGAAATTAGATTTGGAACAATTCTATGAAAGTTATATGACACGCCTGCGCCTCAATTATTTAAAATTATTTATGCTTATCGACTTGCTAATGATTGGAGTGTACGCAACTGCCTCGCTATCGATGTTCTTTGTAAGTAGTTTCTGTCAAATACAGCTTGGCGCAAAAGAAATGTCATAGTTTGAATGTGTTAGCTAATAATATTAAAAATAAGTTTGCAACAACCAGTGAAGCAATATAAACCTCCACAATAAGAATGCTATATTCGTCTAAGCCAAATCTATATACTCTTCATCATCAATCCAGTGACCAGTGGCGGTTTTACGGGGTTTTCAGGCTGAAGCCCCCCCCCCCCCCCTAAAACATTCAAAGATATAATAAATTTTTGATCTCTATAAAAACATTTATTTTTTAAGAATGGCCTATTTGCATTGTTATATTGTATAATGTGCTCGGTTTTGTTGTTATCGACAACTTTGTAATAAACACAGCCCTTATCAGTACGTACATAAGCTTAATTAAAGCCAAATAATACAAAGCTGTTTTAATATGGTTTTCAAAGCTGATTTCGAGGAATCTGAGCCATTCTGGCATGTGACAACACTGCCGCACATCTACTGTCATTCTGTGCGAAAAACGAGCGTAGCGTTTTGTGACTGCTATTAGTGGTAGCGTTGTTTTCTTTTTGAAAAAGTCTTATCAAGTGTATCTCATTAGTGATACATGTAAAAGATTTTATTTATTTAATGTACTTGCTCATCAATATGTCGAAATGGAAACAGAAAAAAGTGAACAGAGTGCTAATAAGAATGTTCCATCAACAAGGCATGCGTGTCCTCAGGTGGAGCTCCACAAGCAGATAGACCCACTGATTTGACAGATAAAGAAACTTATAACATTTAAACTAAAATTTGGTTCCCCGAAAGCTCATATGTTTTTCCAACTACTTCAAAGTTCGGAACAAAAAAGGTAATTCAATTTAAAGTGGCTGGTCGCTTTATTATAAAAAGTGTTTTAATTCGTAAAATAGCTTGGTTTTAGTAGTTCAGATTCCAAAAATTTCCAGGTAACAACCCCACCCCCTTGCCACTTTATACTGGAGCTTTTGTTAAATGATATCCATATTGATATCTTAAAAAATATGTTTCCCAATCGTACTTTTCTATGAAAAGTTCAGAGGCCCATAACCCGGAAAATATGTACAAGCGCCAATTTTTTTGACTGGATATTATTTTTTTTTTTTTTTGTTCTCTATCTCCCCATACATTTGTGTTTTTTTATTAAAGTTACTGCACCAAACTAGATGTGTTCCAAATGGTGTGGAAAAATTAGAGCAGGCGTGGTGCTTTGCCTCAAAGGACATGAACCAATCTTGCTGGTTTTTAATAGCATGTCTGATCGATTAGCGGAATTAGATTTTCTGTTGCTCATTAAGTGCCTTGGCAAAGTTGATTTTAACCCGAACACGGACGGACAGATGAACATCGCTATCCATGAAGACTCAGAATATATTGTTACGTTTATTTAAATTTTAAACGTTTATTTTACTGAGTACTTTTATTGCAAAATAAATAAACACAATTTATGTATTTACGACTTTAATTAAATTACACTTTTATCAGACGATTGTTCACTTATTCGCGATTAGTACACAAAAATACGCGATGCCAACTTCACCACTGTTTAACACGAGATCTTCACTGTTTGATGTTTTCACTTAAGCTTTTCACATTAGACTAATTTTTAATCCGCACAACTTTTGTTCTTTCGTATTCACACCAGACTAATTATGCTGGCATAAAATTGTGCACGTATACACAGCTTTGTGTGTGTTAGTATTTTCTTTGTTTATTTCATGTTTGCCTTTCGTTCGTTAAACACACACATAAAATGCGGAAATGTGGCTGAAATAATTGATGATGAATTGGCAATAATTTTAGGAGGAATTTCTAGTGGCTGTAACTTGCAAGCTGCATCATCACTCCTAGAAGCTGAAGATTTCAATTAATATTTTATTCATAAAAAGAAGATGAAGAAGATTTCAATTAATATTTTATTCATATTTGACAAAAAGTTCGTTTTCAATTTTTTTCCTGTAAAATACATATAAAAATTAACTTAAATTAACTTTATACTTAATTTCCCTTGATGAAATATTATAAGAAAATTGAATTCAATCATAATAAAATTCATCATTGATGTATTCATGTTTACGCGTCCATGGACGACTAAACACTAAAAATCGCTCTGCAAAAAAAAAAAACGCAGAACCTGTGTTTTCATAAGTGTATATGTGTTAGTTTTGTTCTGCTTGTGCGGGGTTGAAGCTGGTTGAAAAATTGTGCCAACCAAAAACCACTCTCCTCACCGAAAAAGCCCTCAAACTGAGATTTTATGCCAGCACAATTAGTCTAATGTGAAAACCCTCACTAAGAATGATTCAGCATGTATGGCCGTTTCTTTTATATACCCAATGTTAAGGCTCTTGAATATACTAGAACTTGCTCCATCTGTTGGTAGAATATTTCTTTACTACGCATTTATCATTTGAGACACATGATGATTGTTATTTGATTCCAGAACATTCCATTATAATTTTTTATTTATTTATACATGCTGTCTATTTTTCTTAGTTGTTATGTAGGTGTTTGTGTAGTAGTGTGTTGCGTTTATTTTAATTGCTTTATGTTATTTGTTTTTCTTTTGCGATTAAGACGTTTTTGTAGAATTTTCTGGCGTTGTAACATCATTTCGTTTTACTTTGTTGGTGACAATTAATTTTATTTCTTTTTATGACCTAAATAAAGCATCTTCGCAACAATATGCACTTTACGGTATCAGAAATGGCTATTGTAGAAATTACAAACGGAATGGCCACCTGTGGTGAAGGGTATAGGAAAATATTACTTTTACTGCTTATTTCAAAAAAATTTTCAGTCTGCGTTAATTTCGGATCGTTTTTGAAGACCCCGCACTAGACGAAATATGCTGTAGATGTTTTGTAAGTAACAATTGAATTTTGCATCTTCAAATAAAGACAGCAAGCTCTTCTCTTCATTTCTAATAAAGTAAAGACCATTTCAAAGTGTGACGTGTTATTTCTTTTGCGCCATCTTGTAGTTGTTAACCTAAAATTACGAGTATAAATTAATTAAATTTTTCCGTTATCTTTTATAAAATACAAGAACTATTTAAAAGAATTTTTTGTTTTTGACTTTTCAACTTCTGGTTTTGCATTAAGCAAAAACTATGTAGTCAAAAGAACTCTAAACAATGGTTAACGAAAGTGTTTGAAAAGCTTTAGAAAGAAAATGCTGCATTAGGAATTATGTATTAATAAAAATTTTTATCAGTATCTAGGTTCTGATGTTTTTGATGTAGAGTCCTACGTCATATCGTCCTTATTGATGTGGGGCATACTGGCTCTTAATTTTATAGAAAATCTTCAGCGTTATACGTGGATACCGGTTGCTACATCCTCGGCAGCAGTTATAATTATGGCTGCTTCTGACATGGGAAATACAATTTATTTTTCCATAAAAGATTCAACTAGTTTAATAACGTCTTTTGGGGCCTTCATAGTCTACACAATTTATATATTTATGCCTTTACGGAGTAATTTTCAAGCCTTTGCCCTGGGAATGTTTAGTGCAGTGTTATATTTAATATGTTATACATTTACAACAACTAATTTATTATCAGAAACAGCTTTTCGTATTGAAAAGCTTTTAACTGAGGCGATATTTTTATTGACCGCCAATTTGTTGGGACTATTTTTGCGTACACTGAAAGAGATTAATATTCGTATAACAATGTTGGATCGTTATAAATTCGTGGAAGAAAATTTGCTACTACGTTATGCAAAGGAAGAGGAGGTTTGTGCTCTCAAAAATGCGAACACTTTTCTTGTTTTTTTTTTATAATTTTGTTTAATTTTTTCTTTTTAATAGAGAAGGTTATTATTGAGCGCTATACCTGGCCACATTGTGGATAGAATAGAACACCACGTTAAGTCGCGATTACAGCATGTAATTAGCAGAAGGCGTACTGGACCATGGACCGAGGAAAAGTAATTTAAATTTTATAAATAGTTTTTTAAAGTTGACACTCTCTCAACTCATTTTAGTGAAAGTCAAACAAAAAAATCACCAGAACTTGAGTAAGTCCAAAATAAAATTTTATTAAAATAATATGAGCTTGATGATAATGATGATGATTTTATTAAAAAGGCAGCTATTTCTTGAACCGCATGAAGATGTTTCTATTTTATTCGCGGATATCGTCAATTTTACCTATTTAACTAACACTTTGGATGTTAAGACACTGGTGGAGATCTTACATGATTTGTTTGTTAAATTTGATACAGCCTCGAAGGTAAAGAAAATCAGCATGTAAATGTGTTTGAACAAATATTTTAAAATTATGGTCGTAGGAATGCAATGTATTGCGCATAAAGTTTTTGGGTGATTGTTATTGTGCTGTGGGCGGTATAGCCCCACCAAATAAAGATCATGCCAAAAGTTGTGTTGAGCTTGGTTTACGCATGATCAATATTATACGAGATGTAAGGTAAAATTTTAAAAGTTTTACTTTTATTTATTTACACGAATTTTATTCATCAATATATTTTTCCTTTTTTTTTTTTGTTTGTAAATATTTTTGCGATGATAAACGTAAAAAAAAAAAAAAATAGCGCAAAACGTGAATTAAATATAGACATGCGCATAGGAGTTCATTCGGGAAGTATTATATCAGGCGTTATAGGAGCCTCTAAACTACAGTACGACATTTGGTCTAAAGATGTGGATATTGCCAATCGTATAGAACAGACAGGCGTACCCGGCAAAGTCCACATTAGTGAAGAAACCTTGAAACAATTGAAAGAGGATTATATGCATGAGGAAGGAACACCAAAAGCAAAAGAAGATCCTCTTTTAAGCAAATTCAATAAAAATACATTTTTGATTGAACCTCCACCGGTAATAAGTCACTAAATGAAAATTTATTTACTTTTATAATTCCCTTCACCACAGAAGTAAAAAAAAAAAATAATGACAATGAAAGAAATTTAACTACCGTTTAATGCTAATGATTTTATTTTAATTATAATTGTTTTTACTAATGACAATGAAATTTCAATGAAATCGTTTAATTGCTGATTACAATTGAATCAAAAATAATTGTTTATGAAACACAATAGTTTGGTCGCAAAACCTCAAAAAAAACTATGCAAAAATTAATAAATTTTAACACTCTTTTAGACAAATATGTATTAAATTACTTTAATAGTTTATCCATTTTAAGTAAGATGAGTGTGAAACTTACATATATTCTTAGATCATAAGTCTTTGAATACCCCAGGCAGCAGATTTTATTACTAACACGAACACAACAACATGTTCATATAGTGTCTTATTTTCCTGAGAAAGTTAAAACATATATATTTCACCAAGTTTTTGTGATCGAAAGGCCATTTTAAAATCAAGGTATGCTAAACTTTAAGAAAAAAAAAAGCAATACAGTTAATAATGATAATGATTTAAAACCATTTAATCATTAGTCAACGGTAATGATTTTTTTTAACTAATTATCAATGAAACCTTTTTATTAATAAGCATAACCATTAGTGAAAATAACTATAAGACTAAAAAAATCATTAGCATCATTCAATGCTAATGAAATCGTCAATAAATTAATCTATCCAATTAATTACTCCCATGTATAATATCTAAGTTTGTCATTCCGTTTGTGATTTCTACAATATTCATTTACGACCCCATAAAGAAAATATGTATATATTCTGAGTTCTTATGCATAACGAAGTCGATTGTGTAATGTTCGTCTGTCTGACCGTGTTAGTGTTAGAAACAACCTTACCAAGGCAGTAGATGAGTTAGAAAAAATTTAAATACGCCAATCTATTAAATAATAGCCATATTCACAAAACCGCTTGTATCCATGTATACTGCGTATTGTTCAATTAAAATACAATAGTGTATGCTTGTTGTTGGAAATTTTCATATAAAATTTCAATACACCAATACACTTTTATTTTGCATGTTTTTGAAAAGTTGTATTGGTAATCGTGCTATCAACTACATGTGAATTCCATATCACATTGAAAAGAAGAAAATAAACAAAAGACATTTGTTTTCTTGTTAAAAATTTGTTAACAACAAAAAAAAAAAAAAAAAAAAGAATAAATGGATAGCATATCAAAAGTATACTTTACGCATAAAAGATTTAAAATTTTGCTTTTTTCAATCTTATTGTCCATTTCTGAAAATTTATTTTCTTCTTATTATTTGCTTTTTGACGTTTAATATACAAAATAAATTGGTACAATAATACACTGCGTGTTCACAAGCATATAAACAGAAAGTGTATTCAATACAAAATACACCATACAAGATTTTGTGAATTAAGCAATTGTTTCGAAAATTTTACTGCTGAAAATTAGCTGGATTGGTCCATGTTCTTTGAGCGGCAAAAGACCACGCCTGCATCTAATTTTTCCATATCATTTGGAACAATGAAGTAACTTCAATAGATAGAGAATTAAAAAATAAGACAAAATTATTAAGTGAAAAATTTGAGTTCGCCCATATTTTTTGAGTTATGAGCCTTTGTTGAACTTTTCATAGAAAGGTGCGATTGTACAGCATATTTCTTAAGATATCAATATCATGGGTATAATTTAAAAGCTTTTGAAGAGATCTTTCAGGAAATACTAAAATTTTTTAAACATTCTTAACCCACTTAGAGCCAATGACATTTTTATGTAAAATTATATATCGTCGGTCACAAGTTGACAACTGTTAACTCGCAAAACAATCGAATCGGGTTGTTTTTTATTTTAATTTTTTTTTTAATAAAAAATAATTTCAAAAGTTTTGATTTCTTAACATCATCCCACAATGAATATCTCATATTAATTTTGTTTTTCTTTTTTATTTACTTCTAACACGGTTAAGCAACGAAGTAATAATGGATTTTTCTTTGTCTTTTGAAAAGTACAAAAAACATGTTTAGAGTTTTCAACCTGTGACCGACATATAGCAATTTTTTTTTTTAATTCTCTGTCACTCCAACAATTTTCTGTTTGATTGGACTTACTTCACTAAACTATATTTACATATATGGTGACGGATATATAAGATTCGGCATAGCCGAATATAGCGCTTTTACTTGTTGTTTTTTTTATTAAATACCCCCTTTAGCTTCCTTCCGATGACGAGGACGACATAACAACGACTGATAGTACAGAAGAGAGCACAAGTTCTGAAAGTTTATCACACTTTATGCAACATAAGCAACAATTAGCTGAACTTCGGAGACAAGCGAAGCGAGATATGATTGCTGAATTGCGGAAAATGCCAGCAGCAGTAGTGCAGTGAGTTGTTCTTTTTTTCCTGTTTTCTATTTTATCTGCAAAGAGTTATCAAAAGAGTTTTAAAACTTTACTAACTACTACTAGCTTTGTGATGACTTTTGATTTAATATATTGAATGCTAAAACTTTGTAGTTACAAGGAACAACAACTCGTTGTCTGTACCGATATATTTTTTTTTTTTTATAAAACGTGTACTTCCAATACAAAGTATTTTTTAATTTTGTATATTTGGACAACGGGAGCATTTTACTTGTTTCATACTTCTTTGCAATGAATCTTCTTTTCTCCAAAGTCCATCACTTAACATAAGGAACGGAATGAATCATTGTTCAGTTTGATTTATATCCAAATAATGTAGAAGACTTTTACACGTGATGTCTTTTAATAAAATTTTCCATATTTTAAGCAGAGTAAACTGGTTGACTTGGGTACTTGTACTACATTGAAGCTTGTACGCCACATTAGCTATTGGTATTTGTAAAATTTGATTTGATGATTTGATTTGATTTCATTTAGCAGCCGCCTGACTAAACCGCAAAAATCTTCTAATCTCATTGTAAACTGATAAATGCAACGAGATTTTTACTTTTTATCGATTATTTAGTTGCAGTTCTCCAAGAAAATCAGTCGTATGACTGAATTGAAAAAATCACCAATATAGATTTAATTTGGTAAATTCTCCTTTAAAATGCAATGGCGTATACGTCCCAAAAGAATAACGGTCCAGCAAAGAAAATTTGTAACTCAAATAAAGAAGTCGCCATTCTCCAGCAGATTTTTATGCCTAAAATATTCTAAAATCGCTTTTAAAGCTTAATGAAACGCTAGATAAATTGTATCCATCTAATATATTTTTAAATTTTGTAAATTATAAAAATGTCAGTTTTCCAAAAAAAGAAAAGGGGATCAAAATACGATAAAGGTTTATTGAATAAAATATAAAATTTTGTTGATAATTCAATTATTTACTAAAAGAACTAAAAGTGAATCATTTTTTTATTCCCTTCACCACAAAAAGTGGAATAGGATATATTTAAGTTTACCTATCATATCCTATAAAGTGACTTTTTATGCATAACGAAATTGATTGAGCGATGTCCGAAATTTTTAATACGCCAATCGATCAAACATAATCACTCTGACTTGTTTGTTTTAAATTCGTCACGAATAAACAAGATTTTTAATTAATTCTTTTTACAACAAAAAAGAATTGAATGAAATTTGAATCACTTCAAACGCATTAGTCAGAAATCAATTCAAATTAATTTATTAAAGTGAATTCTTTTTTCCAATTCGTTTAAAATTGAACTGATTGATTCAAATGAGTTTTAACAATGAATTGCAATTGAAAAATTGAAATGAATAATGAGTTGCAATCAATCAAATTTAAAAACAAATCTAGGGAAAATGATAAACGGAAAGTTCTCCTACCAAACTAAAAACATTTAAAGATTAAAGAAAACATGGAGATGCTTATTGTATTTTTACTTACAAAATCAATTTAATCTACAAGTTGGTTATGAATTCAAAATCAAATGAATTAAAAATGAATTGCAATTCATTTTATCAAATTCATTTCAATTAGAAACGAAGAATTGCAATTCATTCTACAAGTTTTACCAATTTCTGTGGCATTTTGACAAAACATCTTAAGTCAGATTTGAAAAGTTGAAATTAATGTTGTTATTCATACAAATTTTCATTCAAAAAACATTTTTTTTTAAGTTTTTAAAATTTGGTATTATAAACGTTATTTTTTTATAATTTTGGTTTATTTTATTATTTAATAAAAATAATTTTTTCACCCATTTTTTTTAATAACATTTTTACTATCTTATCTCGACTTAAGATGTTTTGTCAAAATGCCACAGATTTCATTTGAATTGACTAAAAATTCATCTAATTAATTTTTTTTTTTGCTTATTCAGAGCATGAATACTTAGCGTATTAATTTAAAAATTTTTGATTCATTAATAGCTCTGGTTAATAATAAATAAAATAAAATAATAATAACACATGGATATTAATTAGATTTTTCCTTCGAAATTCTTAAAACCCTAACAACATTAGAAATTTTTACAACACTTCTTATTTAAAATAACTGTAAATTATGCATTTTATTTTCTCCTTTTTATTCATATGTCAACAATAATAATCGATTTAATTGAAAAGATTGATGCCAAGGAAACGTGCGGTACCAGATGAAATAGAGGAACAACGATTTCGCCGCAGTATATCACCATTGCTTTTATACTATAAGGATTTAAGTTGGGAAACGCAGTATTTGAGGGAACCCGATGATATGCTAAAATATAGTGTCGTTATGGGAATCATATCATATATGGGTATTATGAGTATACAATCGATAAATAGAGAGTGAGTTCAAAATTTTATTTAAATAAAAATTTTTTTCAACTGATAACAAATAATTGTTTCCTAAAGGCAGTCACCTAGGTTTTGGAGTATGAATATTACATACATAGTGCTAATGGTCATATGCGTATTTTTGACTTGGTTTAAAAAAGTATGGGTAGTGCTGTGCGCCAAAACATTACAATCAGTACCAACAAATCAGTTTGCATCATTTTTCTATTTTGCCTCCAAGCAAATACAATCCAGTATAATTGCTCGCATAACAATTTATTTGCTAATAGTTTGTATACAACTTTCAGCCATTTTTTTACAGTTGGTAATAAAACGCAGAATTGTAATTATTTATAAGTTTTGATTTTAAAGTATAAATTAAACATTTTCAGTTAGATTGCAAAAGTTTGCCAACTCTTGCCAGAAGTTTGAAATGTGAATCCACATTTGATACTTGGGTATGATGTTTTATTTACGTATTAGGGTTCAGTTAGACGTGCCATACCATAACAATGGCCATAACGGTAATTATATTTACTGCCAGTGAGTAGTGATGCAATATTATTTGTATTGCCGGATGTTAATAAAAAAGTGCAACGAAAAATACAAATTAAACTCACCAACACAAACCATGCGGAGGTAAAAAAATTAAAACAAACAGTTATTACCTAAATTCAATAGTTAACTGTATATGGTTATGGTAAAAAATCAGAATTTATTTGATATTAAGTATTTGCTTAATTCATAAAATCTTGTATGGTGTATTTTGTATTGAATACACTTTCTGTTTATATGCCTGTGAACACGCAGTGTATTATTGTATCAATTTAATTTGTATATTAAACGTCAAAATGAAAATAAGAAGAAGAAAATAAGTATTCAGAAGAAGGTTTTCAGGAAGTAAAATGGACAATAGGACTGAAAAAAGGAAATTTTAAATTTTTTATGCGAAAAGTATACTTTTGATATGCTAAACAATACAAATGTCTTTTGTTTATTTTCTTCTTCTCAATGTGATATGGAATTCACATGCAGTTGATAACATGATTACCAATACAACTTTTCAAAAACATGCAAAATAAAAGTGTATTAGTGTAGCATACACTATTGTATTTTAATTGAACAAAACACAGTATACACGGATAAAAGGGGCTTTGTGAATTAAGCAATTGTTTCCCATAAGGTTGGTTTGAACAGCTGTTTTATATGGTTATGGCACATTTAATTGAACCTTTAGTTGTATACTTTTGATAACTTAAAAAAAACAATATTTCATACAGGGCATAACCGAAAGTATAGAGTTGACTATAATGACGATGTTTCTTTTCTCTCGCATACCATTTGTGGTGAAACTTTTTCTGGGTGTCCTCATAACGGCCGTTTATTCCTTTATAATATTTTTTAAATACTCAAGCATATATAATGATAGTCCTTCTACATATGCCGGGATAAATGCAAAGTATTCGCATCTCTTCTGTATTATAACCACATTTGTGATTTTTTATTTCATGGACCGTCGCAGAGAGTTTATATGGAAGATGGATTTTAAGTAAGTTTTTCTATGAATCGTAAAAGTTGTAGGTTAAAAATTAATTTTCCTTTTTAATCTTTCTAGCTTAAGACTTCAGCTTATAAATAAACAAGAAAAGGCGGAAATTACAAATGCTTCTTTAAAATTGTTGATCAATAATATTCTGCCCTCCCATGTGGGTAAGTAGGAAAAATTCTTTGAAAGTTTTAAAACTATAACACAAGTCTTAAGATTTGCATTGGATTTTATAAGAACAAAAAAATAAATAAAATGAGAATTTTTGTTTGCAAAGTATCAAACGCAACAATAATTTTGTTTCTATACTATTACACTTCAAGTAGAATGAAAATTTCTCTCAAACTATATGAATCAGAAATGAAACTTTCAGAACGAGTACAAGAAACAATCAGTTGCTATTCGAAAAGCTTTAGAAATAAGGGCTTTTTTTCTACTAATCTGGTTCATCTTAAATAGCTCCTAATTTACTTTATAAAAAAAAATTTTATAGCTTTTTTGTCTCTGAAAGAGCTTTTGAGTCTTTGTTCAAAGTGCTTATTTAATGTTTGACGGGGTTATGAGCAGCAAAACTACCCTGATAAAGCGAAAAATCAGAGTGCTTGAAAAACATTTCTAAAAATGAATTTCTATTATGGGATGCCAAATTCTTTTCCGTATGATTTAACATATACATTATGGTTGTATTCCCGCAAAACAAAAAACTGTCCCCTTTTACAAGTTTGGGTAAAAGAGAAACTAAAGAGTAAAAGAGAAAATAAACTTCCTTAAGGGCGGTTTACATGGTCTTACGACATGTCAAATTTTTGTGCAGAATAGTACCAGTGGGATCGTCTAAACCAAATATGAAATGAATCTGCACAAATTGGGAGAAATTACGGATAAAAATTTGACAGTCGTATGGCTATGTTTTATGAAAATTTTAAAAGACAATTACGAATTATTAGATCAGGGATGCATTTTTCTGCAAACCGCTCAAAAACCTGTGTATACCAATTGTGTAAATGCGAAAAAATCTGTCGTAAAATTGTTACCCTCATTTTTTAAAATACGGATGGATTTTCATGTTATTTTCTCCTGGATTTTACGAACTTAAAGTCGTACCGTCTAAATCGCCCTTTAAAGTGTTGCCGTTTGGTTACATTTTTTACATTTTTTGTAATTTTTGAAGGCTCTACGTAACATGTATAATTTTGCTATATTTGACCAAATTTTTTAAACTTTTAGTACAGACACGAAGTAAATTAATATCACTGAAAGATTAGTTTTTTCATTATTTGAAAATTTTTCATTATCTGAAAATGCAATAAAATTTCCATTTAAAAAATTAGTTCGAAATAAACAAAAAATAACATTGCTGTTGTTTAACTCTGCTTAATTCGCGAGAAATCACGAAATGTTTCTGCTTCATGTTTAGAAGCAGTGTAATGTTTCTGGCAACAACTCTTCTTCTGTTAAACCTGCGGAAATTGTTGACAACTTCGGTTATTTCGCTTGAAAACTTGACAACCGTACCAGTAGCTCAAATTAGAAGAAAGTTGTCTTTGAATTTCCTTCAGGAAGTGCCAGATTATATAACAGAAAAATTGTAAGTAATTTTATGTTTAAGGCAAATAAGGCTAAAATTTGTCTTTAAGAAAGGTATGTTTAAAATAATTAGTGTAGTAAACTCTATCGAAGCTCAATCTTTCAAAGAAAAAGGTAAAAGGTTTTATTAAAAAATTCTTATTTTTACTATTTTTTTTTTAATTAAGAGAGCATATATTTTTCTATAACGAAATATTAGTATTGAGTCCTAATTTAAATTCTCATGAGTATCATTGGTATGAAATTTTTTTTATTTTCGTTTACATTAAATTACAATTTATTTAAAGAAAATTTCAATATGTAACTTTTAATTTATTTCTTTTATTAATATGTTTTTTAAAGATGTTAAAAATAAGACAGTACATGTATTTACAAGTAAGAGTGCTACAATTGGCAATGCCAAATCTTATATCTCCTTTACCATGTGTGTAAATCTAGTTATGTTAAGTAACTCTAATCAAAAAACGAATATTGAGGTAACAGAGAATTAATAAATAAGGAAAAAAAGGTATTATATATAATTTTTAATCAAAAAATAACATCGGCTCTTAATGGGTTAAGCATTTTCTTAAATTTCATCATTTTCTAAAAGATCTCTTCAAAATCTTTTAAATGATACCCATATTGATTTCTTAAAAAATATCAGCCGATCTTGCTAATTTTCAATAGCAAAATTTTCGATACTATGTCTACATAATCGATTGGCATACATATATTAATTTTGTGTAGCTCATCTATCCCTTGGCAAAGTTGATTTCAATTTGTACACGGACCGACAGATGGACATTTCTTACTTAATCAACTTCGCTATGCATAAAAACTCAGAATATATAATCTTTTTGGACGCGGAAATGGGTATTGTAGAAATCTCAAACAGAATGACAAACTTAAATTTACCCTTTTTCAACCTGTGGTGAAGGGTATAAAAAGGCATGTTGATCGGCGTCGTCAAATTTTTGTGACGTTAACGCGCGACATCGCAGCCTTGATAAATATTTAAAACTATGAAGAGCTTTCCTTAAAAACGCTAAATTAAATTTGCATTAAATTTGATACTTATTTATAAGTAAATGCATATAAAAGAAAAAAATAAAAAAAAACCAATAATCAAAAAAATTTTAAAAATCTTTTCATTTAACCCATCTGTCTAACCATTCTAGCAGCAAAACCAATTGCATATAACAATTCGAATTGTTGTATGTATATATCGTTACCTTAATATAGAAAGGTCCTAACTAACGTTTGCCCTTCTTTGCAGGAAAAGGAAAAAACTTGATAAGAAGTATAGTTTTGTAGTTGGAAATTTTTGTATTATCGCATTGTGTTATTAAATTCTCTAAGCAAAAAAAGTTATGACAGTAAACTTTTATAATCATTTATCGGAATAAACTTGTATTAAAAAAATTAGTTGGGGCCTGTCTATATTAAGGTAACGATATGTGTCATTTAAATTTATGGCGTTCAAATGTTTAATTTTATTTTCAATAAAGAAAAATATAAAAAAGTTTTTATTTTGATTAGATTTTTTTCTCATATTTTTATATCAAAAGCCTATTGTACTAAAATAAAATTGTAACAAATAAAACATGCTATCATGTTAAAATGAATAATTGTACGATAAAGACGTTTTAATAAACTTAGGCACGAAGCAGATAAATTAACATTTTGTTTTTCTCTTTGTTTAATTTTTCTCTTTTCTTTTAATCAAAAAATTTTTTCGTGTTTTATAATTTTAAAGCTTCTCTTGATGTAAAATACGCGAAGACAACCATCCTTTTCTTTAACCGTATGATGATAATGCCTTAAATGAAGCATATGATCTATTTTAGAGATATTGTCAGTGAAAAACAATATCGTTTATTATCGCCCGCTTTTTGCTAAACGCCAATTTCTTAACTTATCTGAGCAGGTTACGGGAGTTCTTTGCCCTAAAGTTCAACTGTTACAAGTTATATCTGTTGGTCTCAATATACACTTTCGATTTGATGTTGCCAGATTTTCAGCAATTGCGACTTACAGCTGTTGTTATTATTAACCCTTTTCAAGTTGTGATCCCAAGTTTATTTCTTATTCATACATTTATTTCTTAATTCAAGTTTCTGGAAAAGCCAAAAATTCTATTAAAGTTAAAACCAGAATTACAAACAAACAAATTGCGTTCCTATTATGTTAATATTCGTTTAAGATTTATGTCACCTCCCTCCTGATGCAAACTTTTATTCAATCTCGCTCTATTATTGATTCCCAAAATATAAAATTTTTCTGTGCTGAGTAACACTTGTTGCCTTGTTATTGATGCTGGCAAGGCGAATTCATGAAAGATAACTGCATTAGCTTTAAAACGTCAATCGTCTAACACTTACAATTCTAAAAGACTCAATTTGAACATTTAAAAAAAAACAAACATCTGCAGGCAAAACATTTACAGGCAAAAAAAAATTTATATTTAATTTTATGGAACAATCATTTTCCAGATGTATTGCGGATACAGATCTGAATTTCAAAATAAACATTAATTTATAAATATAATTTGTTGTTTCAACAGCCGATTATTACATCGCAAATCCCTTCATAAAAGAATTATATTACGAAGAGTACGATAACGTTGCCGTTATGTTTGCTACCATCAAACAATACGATATTGACAGTGCCGGCCTAAGGATGCTTAATGAAATTATATGTGGCTTTGATGGAGTGGTAAGTTTTGTAGCTTAAATATTTCATACTTATAAATATAAAATAAAAAATTAAAATAAAAAAACTCTTTGCAGCTAAAAATGTTTGAGGTGGAAGGTATGTTCAAAGTGGAAAAAATAAAGCTGGCTGGTTGGACTTATATGGCTGCTTGTGGCTTAAACACAGCCCGGTCGCAAAATTTTACTACTCCAACTGCAGTTGGAATGTTTGATGCACTTAAAAGTGATAATTGTATGTTGAAAACTTAAATCGTATTAGATTGTATGTATAAAACAAAATATATTTCGTTAAAGTCAATTTACAGTTCAACAATCCACCAACATCTAGTGGGGGCTCAGGAAGACCGAAAAGACATTCCATAAGTTTTTCCCGACCGGGTTATGTGGCCTATATTATGCTCCAATTTGCCCTAGAACTGATGAAAACATTGAAAACATTTAGCACAGACAATCCACAGTGGCAACCCGGTGAAGAGGGCTATGATTTGTTAAGAATTGGTTGGTGTTTCTTCAATAACAAAATAAATTCTAAAAGGATTAAGAATTGATGAATTAATAAAATTATATATTTTTAAACAGGCATAAGTAATGGCCCAACTATGGCCGGTGTGATTGGTTATTCTAAGCCGATCTATGACATTTGGGGTAATTGCGTTAACATGGCTTCGCGTATGGACTCAACTGGTATTCCCGGCCAAATACAAGTCACCGAAAATACTGCCGAAGCCTTGCGCTCATTCAATGTACAGTGTAATTTCCGTGCCATGACTTTTATAAAGGGTTGTGGCAAAATACCCACATATTTCGTTGGCATTAACGACAACTTAGAGTTTATACCGCACCAAATAAAAACTCAAAAAGTACAATTTTAAACAATGTAAAACGAACTGTGTAAAACAAACTAACGTACATAAATTAGTTTCATTTCTTTTTCTTCTTATATTAACAATTATAACCTTTAATATTATAAAGGATCTTTAGACAACCAGTTAAGAAACTCACTTAACATTTATTTTTCTAAGCTTACGCTGCAAATGTATTTAATAATTTTATTTTTAATAAATATAAAGTTGATTTAGAGTTGATTTTGTATTATGCACGAGAACATATTCGTTGAGTATTCTGCTTCTGTTTTCTTCAATTCCAAGCAATCGATCCGGCTCGAAGGACCAAAATAAATTGTTTAATAAATATTACAATGGATTAATGCTTATGAGGCTGCTGTAGTCAAAGTGATAAACACGCTGACTACAAACCTGGTTGTTTCAGTGTTCAAATCCTGTGGCAATCAAAATACAAAAAAATGTTTTTTTTCTGTTTAATGGTATAAATACATATTCAGAATGAACAAAAAACGTGCAGTCTCCTTCGTCGGTACTTTCTCATAGCAGATTCGCCGGCGAAGTAAAATAAATAACTCTCTCTCTCTCTCTCCTTTCACCACCTGTCTTATCTCTCATCTATCCCTTTCCTAAAGAATGTAGCACGGTTACGAAAAATAACTAAATAGGTTTTAATGCCTGAAGTGCTACTTCTCTTTAAAAAAAAAAAAAAAAAAAAAAATGCTAAAACGATTGGAACTAGTGGACCAAAAACAAAGCCAAGAGAGTTTCCTTTTTAAAACAGAAATGGAACAAACAAATCGGTAACATGAAATTTCTTAGTTTCAAAAAACAAAACATTGTAAAAATTAAATGTATAAAATATTTTTTACAAAAAGTTAATCTAATCAAATCAACTTAAGGCTAAAGAAGCAATCACGTTTCTATCGGAAATTAATAGTCAAATAAAATGAAAAAATTTTCTCTCCATTTCAAATACTTTATAATAAATATAAGATCCTACTTAATTGAAAAGGTAAGATATCACATTTATTATATTTTAAATCATCACTCGTAATGATTCATTCTAAGCGAGAGAGAGGATTTATTCAAGCAAGAAGCAGTTATTGGTGATAAAAAATTTAGTTACATTCGTTAATTTGGCTGTAACAAGGTGGTGGATAATAATGACAAAACACCTTTAAGGAGAGTGCACATTGTGGCAGAAACTAAAGATTTTGGAAATATGCATTTTCTAAGAAAGATTTCGAGCTTAAGTTTAAAGATCAAGCTTCCGTTTTTGAATTCGTTAAAATAAAAAAGCGTTCTATATATTTTTTGTTTGTTTCGAAACCTATCGAATTTAATCTCTCTTATTTATGAATTTACACAGGAATTGCAAACGTCTAAAATTTCGTGGCATTTATAACACACAGTTAAAAACACAGCTAATGAAATGTTTTGTATTTAAATTTGTTTTAAAGATCGAGCTAAAATTGAATGAAGGTTTTTTTTTAAGTTAAAGGGATTATTTCGGGCGTTTTGGTGTTTGTTAAAAAAAAAGGTGGAAAACATTTTTTGTCAGTTGCAAAGCTGTTTGCTACAAACGTGGCATGCATACAAAAGTTTCGGTAATAATTTTCATTTTTATTTAAGAATGTGATAGAAACTTTGTTTTATATTTTGAACAACATGTATGGTCAAATATCTGACCTATAACTGCATATTTGATTCGATGGGATGCGCATGTCTTTTTTTTTTTTTTTGCTTCACCTGAAAATCTTCACTGTGTTTTTTTTATTTAAAATTATTAATTAATATTTTATTATTTTTTATAATAGAGCATATTTAATTTAGTTATAATATAATTATTATTATTATTTTTGAGATTGGAATAACATATATCAGTATAATTTTATTTATATTAACACAAATAATTGAATATATTTTATGTACTTATAGATGTGTATACATTTAATATACATACATAAAATTATTGAGTGTTTAACATGAATATAAATTTTTTAAATTGTGACTTTAGAGACATCATAGAGTTTGTTTGTTAGCTTTAAACATAATATAATAATTTTAATTTTATTTATAAATGTAATTTCTATAAGAATGTCTTTGTTTTTAATAATTAAATAAGACTAAAAATGATTTGCACCTTAAATATTTATTTTTTTTTTTATTTTGAGCACCATTATTAGATTTGTGCAAAGTTCAACAGCAAACTAAATGTGTTTCAGTTTAGCAAATTATTTTCTTTTAATTATTGTTAAAAAAAATTAACTTAATTTTATATAAAAAAATATATATTTTTATATCGTAAAAAATTGAGCTGGTTTTCTTTGTAAACAAAGTATATCTATATCAAATACATGCAGGAGCTCAGCTGAAAGTTTTGCGCTTTGTGTTTTTATCATGATGTGTGTCAAAATTTGCTTACGTTTTTTATAGCATCATTTTTTCTATTCAAATATTTCGTTTTTTTTTTTTAGTGTATGATTTGTTTATATTTTTCTTTTTTGTCTCAGAGATGTTAAAAATAAATTTTTCAGTCTCAAAATTCACTTAATTCACATTTTATGAATTCTTGTTGTTGTTATTATTGTCTTAATTTGGTTTAATTAAAAACGTTCCAATTTGTTTAAAATCTTTTTTATATTGTTGTTGGATGGAAACTAAAATACACCTACTTTACCATCCCTGAATTGTAGTCAACTGCTTTTTGACACAATTCATGATTTT
Source organism: Cistogaster globosa (assembly GCA_937654795.1). Lineage (NCBI taxonomy): Eukaryota > Metazoa > Arthropoda > Insecta > Diptera > Tachinidae > Cistogaster > Cistogaster globosa. The sequence continues at coordinate 98,143,927 of OW569405.1, read as the reverse complement.
AACACAAACAAATTGTCCGTTTTTGTTTTAATGTTGTATTTGTTTTAGACTTGCATTTACTTGATATCGATATACTTTGCTTGTTGGTTGATAAAACTAAAAGATATTATGAAGAACTTAAATTATCATTATAAAAATAATAAAACAAAACACTTTACTCAGCACCATTTGTTAACAAAGCGGTATCTTCGGGTATAGGTTTTCTCTTATAAGCGGGATTTGTAGCTAAATAAATGACTAAACCACCAAAGATAACATACAACACACCACACAAATTAGCCATTACGCCAGAACTAGGCAAATTTGAGTAACCGGCACTAAAATGAATAAGAAAAAAAAAAAGAGACAAATGAAACAAAACTAAATTAATAAAAGTCTTAAGTAACTTACACTGAAAATATCGCCTTTTCAGTTATGCCCATTAAAGCTGAAGCAATTGCCAATACGAAACCAAATAGACCGAAATATACATGCAGTGGCATAATAGCAGCTTTCAATGATTCCTTAGCACCTGGCACTAAATATGACGTAAAGCCAACAACGTATTGCAAACAGAAAAGTATGACGGCCGATAGACCCAACCATGAATGCAGCGAATACATGTTCGGTATAGGTTTTGGGGCTAAATTGTGTGAATCGAATACGGTTACGAGGGCAATAACCGTTAAAATGAATGCACCCATGTGTATGGCAGCATGTGTAATTTTCAATGCCTTCTTGCGCGTTGAACGGAAGCCACGATATACTAAAATGGCTAAAATGTATTTAGAAAAAAAAAAATTAATAAAAACAAATTAAATCAAATGCTTATGAAGTCAACATTTTTATTTTTATTAATAAATAAATGGTGGTAATAATTTGAAAAGTAATTGATGTCTATTGAATTAAATACAAGTCGTTAAAATTGTGTAATTGTTGTGCCTTTTCTTGTTGTATCTAAAATTAGGTCAAATATTTAAAACAACTAAAAATACTTCCACAAAATTAAGATTTAAAACCATTTACCACCATCTTTTTCTTTTTGCTGTAAGCAAACTCACGAATTGTGCAAGAAAAGCAATATCTCAAAAAAAAGGAGACTGTTATTGCATCTCTGCACCGATGACGTCTTAAGTAGTTTGCCGTCTATCAACAAATTTCTTAAGTAATAAGGTCGACACAGTGATTGAGTTTATTTCTATATACAAATTCTTCGGATCCTCTTCATTTTTTGTCTGGCATGAAAGACATCCAAAATTTATTTATTTCATAAATCATTTAAGAGAGTTTATCAGACACCTAAATATACAAAAAGTGTTTTTTTAATAAAACCATAAAATAGCGATCACAAAAATTTGACATTGACTCATTTTTGCACTGCACTGCATACATAATTATAAAAAATATTTTAAAAAAAGCTACAAAATTAGAATTTTAATTGAGTTATATTTTGTACATGCTTTACTGCGATTAAGGCAAAACAAAAAATAAACAACAACAAAAATTGCGAAAACTGAAAGTCTACTTAATTTACAAACAATTGTGTGGTTTAAAAAAAATAAAAGCCACGTTCTTAATCGATTTTTGTCTATTAATCATTTTAAAACCAAAAATGTTTACATTGAATAAAACTAAAAAAATAGCAAATTAACTGCACCTTTACATCCATCACCTACGAAAGAATAAACAGTCAGTCGCCATCGAAGACACACCTCTTGAAAGGCACGTTTTGGAGTCTTTTGTTCAGAACTATTTTAAACCTACAGACAATTAAGAGTGTGTCTGTCAACCGCATTTAAAGATGTTTAAATAACAAGTGCAGTTAATTTTCTAAAACATAAAACAAATGCAACTAACAGCGTTGCCAGAATATTTAACCGAAAAATCGCTAAAGTCGTGTTCGTTTAACTAAGAGTTTTAATTATTTTTCACTAAAATTAAGTAGACTGCAATCTGACAAATAAAATTCTAAAAATGAGACCACAAATTTATTTATAAGTATTTTTCAACTAATTGACATCGTGAAGTAATTCACCGACTGCTAATTTTCTTAAATATAAACTTTTGGTTATTTGATATTTTCACCCTATTGTTCGTACACTATTCGGTTAGTGTTGCCAGACATAAGTAACAAAACAAAGTTGCAAAAATAGAAATTGAAAAAAAATTTTCCAAATCCAAAAATGTTTGGAAAAATTTTACAACGATTTTAATAATATTTTTTGTTGAAAATAAACAAGTTTAACAAACTTACACAAACCACTTGGCGTTTAAACTTACATTAAAATCCAAAACTCTTTACTTTTAAATTTGGTTTAACGTCTCTATTTCGAATCTTAGTGTAAAAAATCAACAATCAAAACTTAGAAATTCATATGAAACCTTTATTTTCATCAACGTACCGAAAAATAAATCTGTTTAAAAGAAGTTTTTTTTGAGGTTTATACTTCCAGTTGCCAAAATGGTTTTACTTCATAACCGGTGAGATAGTGGTTTTGAAGTTAGTTTCCTAGCAAAAATTAGATGATCGAAACTAAAAAAAATTATGTGTCTGAAAACATTTGCATTGATATTCATTGAGAAGCGTTGCCGTAGTAGGGTTTTTGGTTCTAAATAAATAAGCAGACTAAATTTTTTTTTTTCAATCTGTTCAATAGATTAAACTAAATTTGTATAAATTTTTATTTTTAGCAGTTAATAGGTCTGAGTAAATTCTGGTAGTTTTTCGAATAAAAAATCCATGGCAACGATGTTCACTACAGACATCTAAAGAATACAAAAATGTCCTTCTTTTTTATTATTTTGCCTTTAAGAATGTCAACAGAGATAAACAAATGACTGAGATTCTCCTATAAGGGGTTTCGTTCTTCCCTATTTTATAAAGAAAAATTGCGGCGCAATAATGACCCACTATTCTTCTATGGAGTTAAATTTTTAAGGTTAAAGTAATTAAGATCTATTAGTACAAATTGTATTCTAATATTTTTAACTTATTCTTGATACTTACCATTGCCATATAGAAATATTAGTCCTATAGTCATAAGTAGTGGATGCCAATTAAATTCCAAACTTGGATAACTGGTACCACCCACGCCGCCCAAATGAACACCAATCCAGCAGCCCATAAAAACAATCATTGTCAAGCCAAATAATTGGGTTAAAACATAAAGAACTTTAAAATTTGCCAAGGCAGGATCATTATCCATTTTATCTGAAAGAAAAAAATAATAATTACAATTTGCATAAAATACTGTCGAATGAATTTTTAAAGATGAAATAAAAAATTTATATTCAAGGTATTAAACAAAAATCTATACAAAGATTAAAAAAAAAGACAACAATGTTTTTGAATAATTAGTTATAACTACACATTAATTTATGCTCAAAAAGTAAGAGTGCTATATTCGGCTACGCCGAATCTTACATACCCTTCACCATATTTATAAGTCTAATTTAGTGACGTAATTCATATTAGAAAAAAAGAACAAATATTTGGGTTACAAGGCATTAAAAAAAAAGAAAAAGAATTTACATAAAAATGTTATTGGCTCTTATTGGGTTAAGCATTTTGTTTTAATTAAACTATTTACAGAAGAATCTCTTCAAAAGCTTTTAAATGATATCAACATTAATATCTTCAAAAATATGGTGCAGAGTCGTACTTTTCTATGAAAAGTTCTTAGGACCTTAGCCTCGGAAAATATAAGCGAGTGCCAATTTCTTTACTTGATATATTTTTTCTTTTTTAATTTTTTACGACCCCTTTATTTGTTTTTTCGATAGGAGTTACTTCACGAAACTAGATTTGTTCCAAAAGATATGGAAAAATTAAAGGTAAGTGCGGTGTTTTGCACGCACCTTTGTCTGATCTATGTCTGATCAATAAGCGTATTCAAATTTTTATTGGCGCATCTAGTGCCTTGGTAAAGCTGTTTTCAGCACTAACAATAAAATCACAATCGAAAATAATTACTGCAAAAATAAAGCACAGCTGAATTTTATATTCCCCTCACGAAAGAAAAGTTTAAATGTTTGTGTCTTCGCTTTCTCATTTGTGAAATATTTTCCATAAAAAATTTTTATATTTTTATTTTTTGGAAAGATCTGCCATTGCCCAGCAGAAGTGGCATTCTAGAGTGCATTAATAACTTCCTGTGACTTAATTTTTTCTAAATAGGTTTTTCATATATAAAGCTGAAAAAAAATTTAAAACGCAAATCGTTGCTGCTATTATTAACAAAAAGTTTTTTTTTGCATCGCACTGGATGTGTATAGTATTTACGTACTCCTGGCATGCATGACTCATCATTTCTAACAACTAGACACTAAACCAAACCCCCTGAACTTATATCTCTATAAGAAGTGTATTCTTCGCCTGTAATTATGGGCCACTTGTCCATCACTAAAGTATATTCCCCGTCCCTAATCACCTAAAGAAACTTGATATTTACTTGACGTGGCCAAGTATTGAACTTGAGTGTCGAAGGACCATGTTAAAAAAAAGATGTTTCCTTGCTTTTTATCTGTGGTGAAAGGATTTTACTGATTTTCCGCAGCAAAATTCTGAAAGTTATATCTAGAAAACAAGTGTAACTAGAATTCCTATGTTGGCTGGAATCGTCAAAAATGACATTTCAACGCTAACACAGATAAACGATATCGAACCCAAGCCGCAAAAAACATGTTTGAATAGAGATGTTTTATTAATAATTTTAAAATTTTGTAATTTTCGGGTGAAAATATGTTTTTGGTCGATACTTGAATTTTTTGGTGAATTTTTAAATAATTGATAAGTTTTCAAATAAGATTATCGTGGCAATAGCAACAAATCGAACAAATTGTTCGAAAGATAAGTCGATAAATATGAAAGGGATACCCTTTAAATTTAATCAATTCTATGTTGTAGCTTCAATTGTCTGTTTTGTACAGTTCAAAATATAACGCTAAATCCGTTCAAATTACGATAATTAAATATCTGCTTTAAGTGGATCAAGGCGAATTCACTTAAGGTGGCAGCGCGGCTACAACAATACAACAATAAAAAGAAAAACAGGCACTTAAGTGTATGATAAACTTTAGAACACACATAATTACTACACTTTTTTCTTACCCTTTTCAATAACGTTTTTACTAAGATTCGTTTTTTCAATTGATTTAAAACTCTTTTTTAAAGAATAATAAAAAAAGAAATTTTGTGATATAAAATGATTCACTTTTGACAGCTATTCTACACATTACAAAATTAAACAAAAAATTCTCAGCTGCCGCAACGATGCCACCTGGTAAAATTAATTCGCCTTGAAGTGGACCAACTAATAAAGCCATAAACAATGAAATCAGGTCTTCTATGAGATACTTTTTAAAGTTTATGTTTAAAATGCTTGTTGTATAGCGGCGCAGTTTATAATGGTTAAAGAGATAACAAACAAATTCTCCCTTCAATTTTTAATGTTATTATTTTTTTTATTGACTAGAATGGGAATGTCTGTCAATAAAGCTTTAGAAGATACGTAAACAAGCATGTAATTTCTACCTTATAAATTTTTTTAATGAAATTAATTTCTAAGATACAAAATGTCGTAGTTTTAAAGTAAAAAATATTAACAACAACTGTACACACGCTGATAGCTTTTATATGCAAATGAATTTTCAGTCTTTTATATTATTGGCTTGTAATTATACGATAAATTATTAATGAATTAGTCATCATATTTTTGAACAATTTATGAAATGGTGTTTTAAAAACATAATAGATTTCAGTTTTTTAACATTATGATAGATTTTTAATTTAATTTCTTCGCTAGAAATTTATATAAAAAGGGTATAAATAGATATGTGTATGACATGAAGATTTATCTGCAGTGAAATCCATTGTTCTACAAAACTTTCATATAACATAAGGGACAACGCCTGTATCCGCTTGGAAATTGTATTAATTTACAATTACATTACAACAACATATACAACAGAACACTAACATTTTCAAATTACTATGAAACAAAATATTGATTTTTTTTAATGCGTATATAATTTATTATTGTTATTATACTTTTTATACTTTTAAAAACAAAACTACTTCCTCAGCGTAACTTATTCAATTTCAAAAAGTGATTTGTATGTTAAAGAAATTTTATCACGTCCATCTTAAAAATAGTATGAATTAAAATAAAAATTAATATAATATCCGATCGTTAATAAAATATTAATCAAAATTAGTACATGAAATATAAATGAATATTTTTTTTTTTTTTTTTTTTTGTTAAACTTCTATACAACAAAGTTTTGTCACTATTTAAATCATTTTGGCACGTTTCCGACACAAAATCAGAATTTAAAAAATCCCGTCACTGTTTTGAAATAAGGTGCAAATCCCAATGACAAGGTCACTTCATTTTTGTATTATGTATAATAAATTGCCAACAACTGTTTTTCATAGAAAAAATTCGTAAAGAGCCAGTTAGACACAATTTGAAAAAGAAAACACACACACAAATGGATCTTTAATTAGAGTGTGCTGGTATTTAAAAGAACGTTAAAGCATTGTGTTAGAAATAACTGTTACGAGCTCAGAATATGTGAAGCTATAGGATGGAAAAAGGTTATACCGGGCTAACCATTTCACCAGTGCACAGATATAATCTACGATCAGAAACTAAAATACGATAAGCTATTTTGCTAAATATATCTTCGACTCAAAATTAATCCAGTTTTAGTTTCTGTTGCCATTAAGCTGTAAACACATTCACCACAGCAGCTACCGACTGCCAAATTTCCAAAATAGAAAACATGTGTGCATACGAGAATGATTATTTGGAAGACAGCAAGGCAATAAGGCGAAAGGTTGTTGTCTAGGCTGATTTTGACGTGCCGTCCAATTAAACTAATCCAAGGCGAATCGATTACCAGGTGGCAGCGTAGGCGAATTCAGTATTTTTTGCTGGAATACACGACTGTCAAACTCCATACATAAAAAATGTATACAAATTTGTTATATATGGAGTTTGACAGTGGTGTACGCCAGCAAAAAATACTGAATTCGCCTACGCTACCACCTGGTAATCGATTCGCCTTGAACTAATCTCTATTTTTGTTGGCGACCCAGGCGAATCAATTTACCAGGTGGCAGCGTAGGCGAATTCAGTATTTTTTGCTGGAATACACGACTGTTAAACTCCATATATAAAGGGCGGTTTAGACGGTACGACTTTACGTTCGTAAAATCCAAGAAAAAATAATATGAAAATCCATCCGTATTTAAAAAAATGAGAGTAAAAATCTTACGACAGATTTTTTCGCGTTTACACAATTGTTATACGCAGGTTTTTGGGCGGTTTGTGGAAAAATTCATCTCTGATCTAATGATTCGTAATTGTCTTTTGAAAATTTTCAGAAAACATAGAAAGCCATACGACTGTCAAATTTTCATCCGTAATTTCTCCCAATTTTTGCAGATTTATTACATATTTGGTTTAGACGATCCCACTGGTACTATTCTGCACAAAAATTTGACATGTCGTAAGACTTCTATGACCATGTAAACCGCCCTTAAAAAATATCTGTAAATTTTTTATATATGGAGTTTGACAGTGGTGTATACCAGCAATTCGCCTACGCTGCCACCTGGTAATTTATTCGCCTTGTGTCAGTACTATAAGTCATGTAAATTAATATGTGCTTAAAAATCTCTTATTCAGAAAAAATAAAAAACAATAAAAACTTGAAATAATTTTGTATTATTTATTAAAAAAAAAAGATTTATTTATATATTTAAAGATTTATATTAGTTTTTAAGTTTAGGCGTGTGCATATGTATTTTCCAGTATTTTTTTAATAAAAAATACTTCAATCGTGGTGGCAAAAATATACGAAGAATACTCTAAATATTTCAAAGGAATGTGTTCGAGTGTTTATAAAATCACAATTTCTTTTTGTGTGGACAACATTTAGTTAGATATGTATTTGCTTTTTTCTTGTGATAATTTCAATTTGTCTATTTTTATTAGTAGAAAGTTTCTTGAATGGGACACCTGTTAGCTTTTAACAGAATTGCGTTTTTGGTAAATATCATAAAATTGTATGGTTTTAAACATTTTGTTGTTTTTTGTATTTTTTTTATCGCAGTGGAGGAGTAACTTCATTTCCATTTAAGGGAAATAGTTCAATATATTTTTAATTTTAAAGACAAGCGAAATGAAAAATGGACGCACTCTTAAAAAAATATTGTTTTAGTCTTCTAATAGCCTCTTAGAAAATAATCTAAATATTTATTAAATCATACACCAGAACAGATTCTTTAAAAAACGCTAAAAATATATTAAAGTGACATTACTGCAATACACTATAATCATATTTTTATTATGTAGCTGCTGCGTTCAAAATAATTATGCGGCTGGCAGCATTTGCTGCTGTGTATTTGTGTAGCCTGCTGTGGCGAATGTGTTTACAGCATTAAGTTTTCATTTCCCTCGAAACGAAAATTTTGATCATGAATTTTCCCTGAATTATACATATGTTTCCCTCATAGAACAGCTGTTTAAAAAGAAAATTTGCTACCAGTGCACATTTGCATTCAATGAGAAGAATATGACCTGTAAAAATTATTGCATTGAAAATATCTGCTACACTATGCCATAACGTTTGTAGAATTATCCTTTAACTTATCACTATTACCTGAATAGAGCTTTTTTGTTCTGCAATATATCTCTTTGTCGCGTTTAATGTTACTTTGTACTGTAGTAACTGTGTTAATGATTTTAATATTCTTATTTAAAAAAAATTTGCTTGCTTGATGTATGCAGTTATCTAGCAAAATTAAAGTCAAAGAAAAGTTAAAGAGGAACTTGAAAAAGTTTTTAGGGAAAAATATTGCTATGTGATCTCAAAGTTGGATACCTCGCACCTGCAGTATTTTTAATGCTTAGCATTTATTCAATTTTTGCCTGAATTTTTCAAAATTATATATGATCTTAAAGGCCTGGTCATACCCTACAGAATAGTGTTTTTAAATTAAAAATATTTGAATTTTCGATACCGTGGTCAAGTTTTTTTCAAAATAATGAGTACAATTTTTTTTTTAAAAAGGCGACCTTAAGTTTCGGCATAAATTTTTTTTCGGCATAAAAAAAATTTATTTTTTTAAACTGCCTAACAAAAATACTTCATATTCATATTTTTGCTTTTAAGGTGATGCGGTCTAATGTATATATACAACTGTGTATAAGCAATGAAAGAAAAACAAAGCAACTTTGCCAGTACATCAAAGTCTGTACTACCCTTCATGCTTTCTCCCTCTCTCTCACATAAAATCAAAACTTTGCAAAGTAAAATTTGCGGAACATATGTGTTTGTACGTATTCACCAAATTTCGTAAAAAATTTATTGCCCTTGTAGAAGGTGGAATACCTACAATTTGACATATTTTAATTTGAAACTTTGACTTCACATACATGTTCTAAAATCCCAAAGCTGGGATCAGAAAAATACTGCTATAAAAAAGCTATATATACTCCGAATTGTTGCTGAAAGTATTTTATGAGCCCTAGTCCATATAATAAGCAAAAGAGTAAAAAAAAACACTTTTGGGGATTTTGGTTTCTATTTTGGGAATTGTAAGATTTCCTTTATTTAAATGTTGCCGAACTTTTATAAAAATTTTATAGAATATTTAATATTTTTTCTTTCCTCAAATTGGTAGCATTTAACCATAATTTTTCGAAATTTTCGGATTAGTTTAGCACTAACTATTAAATTTTTTTTACTATAATCCTATTTTATTTTATTTATTTTTTTTATGTTTATGAATATAGATGACGCAATTTCCTATTAAAAAAAATTTAAGATTCACCTCAATATCATTTCTACGTGCAAAACTATTTGCCATTAAATATGGGTGTTCTAATATCTGTAAAAAATTTCATAAAAAACGATTTACTCATGTTGCCTTTAATGTTCCCTCGTGTAACTCCAGCACAATTACTTATTAGTTAAAAGTTTGCATGTAAGATTTATTTTTATATTAATATTAAATATTTAATAGAATTGACTTGTCAGAACCGTGAACATAAAAGAAAAGCTTATTTTTATAGCTGAAAAAAGAAGCGAGGTTATGAAGAGTGACTAAAGTCGTATTAAACTGGTTTATTTTTTTTAGTTCCCTCGTATTTTCATGAAAATCTGTGCATAGATGGTTGATCATTTTAAAATTAAATTTAACTTCAATTTTTTTATTTATTTATTAAGTGATTATATTTATAATTATTATTAACATGTTTTTTTTTGGTTTTTAAAAAACTTTAATTTAATAAGAATAAAATAAGAATAAAATAAACTCATTTATGATGGGGAGTAACGAAACGCAGAATTATAAATTACTTCATTTTATTAAGAATTTAGATTTTTGTTTGTTTATTTTTTACAAAAACATTCTTTGTTTATTGCTCATCAATATTTTTGTTTAAATATTTTTATTATAAAACTATTAAATGTAAAATGAACTACGCAAATTAATTATTTATGCACAAGACATACTACACGCTTTTTAAAAACTGCCTGGTACATACTTGGCTACAAATCATGTTTTTTTTTTTTTTTGTTTTTTGTAAACAATTGTGAATAAAAATTCCTTGTGAGTATCAATATAACAAATTCAAAACAATTAATAAATAATTTCATACCTTAAAACCAGTTTCAGACACAGCCCTACCCTAACAAATAAAAATCAATGTTATTAGTAAGAACTTTTTTTTATAGGGTGATTTTTTGCTCTGTTGATTTCAAGTTTTCGGCATAAAAATTTTGAAAATCAAACATGTTCAATAGCGTTGTCAGAAACTTGTGCAATCATTATTAACTGCGAAATAATTTTTTTTTTTTTATTTTTTTTTTTTTTGTTTTTTGTTTATGAAATTTTTTTTGGGAATTTGATGTTATTGAAAAATATTATGCCAATAACGCATGACATTTTATGTTAAAAATGCCATTTATTTGTTGGTTTAGAAAGCGTTTTTTGGTGGTTGCTTAAGTTAACTCATCAGAAAACTTTTGTCAATATTTTTACAACATTTTTCATTTAGATGCAGAAACATCACAAGCAACACATGGAAAAAAATCACAACTAAACATTTTTAATTCCGTATAATTTGTATGCGCACATCTTTATTAACATAAATATAACATAGAACATGAAGAAGTTGCACGCACAAATCACAAGTGTATGATGGCCAGCTTAATTGAGGTTTTGGTGCAATGCAAAATCTTTTATTGTTTTTGGCCACTCTGTGACTCCACTCAAAATACAGCAGATACAATTTTTTAAATCGAAGGAATAATTTTGGTGATAGGACATAAATCGTGTACCCATGGCGAAATCATGTATCAGGTGGTGGCAGTGGCGAATTTAATAATTTTCTGCAACGGCAAAAATTAATAAATTCGCCACTGCCAACACCTGGTAGATGATTTTACCATGAGTGTACCTATCATATGCAATGTGTTAAGTCTGTGAATTAGGGTACAAAAAGACAACATATTGTATGGGAACATTTTCTCATGTTTATTTTCATAAATACAATCTTTAAAGGCAGGCATAGCCTAATTTTGCCTTCTACATAAGGATCTGTTTACATTTCTTATTTCATTATAGTCAGCGCAGTCATACAAAACCCTTACTTTTATCCCTTAACACCCCTGTGGATTCGATCCTGTTGCACCTTCTAGACTAGAATCTATCAATGTTTCAAATTTAATTAAAAACAAATAACCTCACAAAGAGATTTACAACTGTTGAGTTTTACAAACCATTGTAAATTGTATGTTGTATCAAATGCAACTCGAGTCTTGAACAGAAAATATAATAATTGGTATTATTCAGCCATTACTGAAGCTCTATCAGAAGTGAAGATCTGCCAAGACTTTGATCTGCATTTTAGGGTAAATTAATCCACTGAATGCTGAGTTTTAAATTTGAATAATAAAATCATTTCTCGTTTAAACTGAAAAAATTTATCAGAAAAATCCAAAACCTAAAAAAAATAAAAATTAGTTTATTTACTTTTAAAATTTTGCAGAAAAGTCTTTATCTAGCAAAATTTTAAGTTATTGAAAAAACTTAATTAAGATATTGAACAAGAAAGAAAACAATCTGTTATTTGTTTTTTTTTTTTAAGATTTTTGCTTGCTTCTTTTGCAATTATGATTGTAATTGTGCAAATATTTAATGAATTTTTTCTCTTCCTCGTTTCAATTATAAATAGAAATATAACAAAATTAAAATTCTTATCAATTATTTGAAGAAGCAGATAAACATTTGTGTTTAAGCATCCGTTGCAAAATAAAATATAAAATATTTATTTTTTCAAACTAAAGTTTTAAAAAATTTCAGATATATATTTTTATAATTTACATTAAAAATATTTTTTTGCTGTAGGACCGAGTGTTTAAAGGAGACAGAGAGAACAAATAGAAAGTTAAACGGTTTCACACATGATAAAATAATAGAACGTAGTGCCACTTCAAAGGCAGGAATTATTTGAAACATAATTTTTGTAAAAAAAAATTTGGCGTTGCCACAGATAAAAATAAGAACAAAAATATTTTGGAAATATTTAATAAAATATGTATAATTTGTACAATAAATTACATATACATACATTTAAATAATATTCAAATGTATTTTACTGCAAATATAAAACAACACAGAAATAACTTCTTTGATGCTTACAAACAATTTTGTGATTATTTTTATATTAATGTACTAAAAATACAAATGTAGAGTAGGAGTTTTAGTTAAATAAAGTTGCAAGAAGGTGAATTTTTTTTTCTATTAAATTGATTAATAATTATAAATAGATTTAGCAAATTGTATGTCAAATTAAATTTTGAAGTTAAACAAAAAACAACAGTAGAATAATTTTATAATAAGTTTTATTACCAAACAACGAAGACCCGTATATAAATCACTTTCATTAACTTTCAAAAAAGTTCAATTTATTCTTTATCTATTTCTTCTTAGATGGCTTATAAGGGCCACCCTCAGATAGAACGTTCACATATGTACTCGTATGTATAACTTTAGTATTTTTCCTTAAAGATTTGAAAACCAAATTCCTTCTACTCAATTTTTGAAATAATATATTCCGAAAAGGTTTCGAGAGTATTATATTCTATTTCATTTAAACAATTTATTTGCTTCTAAAATTTTTTTGGTTTTTGTTGTTTTTTCAACCGGTGATAAAATGTAAATGATTTGTGACTTTTATATAACGTATTTTTTTCTTTTGAAATTTTATTTCAAATAAAAAAAACAAAAAACAAATTTTCATTTCATAATTCTCGCAAACTTCAGAACGTTAATATGGCGACGAAAAGTAAAAGTGGAACTACCTTCTATTTTTATATCATGGTTTCACATATTTGACAAGACAAATAAGAAAAATAACTGTCTCTATAATACAAGGTCGAGCCCTAGTTGCCAGATATTTTTTTCTTTCCCCTTTAATCGAATACAAAATTCCTGGAATTAAACTTTCTTAATTAGAGTTTTTTCAATTGCATATTATAACTATAATTTTGAAATAAAAAATTATATTTACAAATAAACAAAAATACGAAAATTAATATTAAATTAGGCAAAATTCTCCCACATCAAATAAATTCCATTTGCAAGCATTCATTATCTTAGCTTTTCACATCTTGTGATAACTTTTTATAAAGCGTTGCAAAATGTCTGTTTGTTAAAATGAGTTCGAAAAATATGGGCGAGCACATTTTTTTAATAAACTAGATTTGCCTCGAAGAAACTGATTTTCAATAGCGAAATTTTTGAAAACTATGCCTGGCCAATTGGCGTATTTAAATTTTCTTTAGCTCATCTAGTGCCTTGGCTAAGTTAAGTCAACCCGAAATCGGGCAGATAGACGGACATCGCTTAATCGACTTCGCTATGCATAAGAATATACACTTTATGGGGTCGGAAATGGATATTGTAGAAATTGCAAACAGTATGACAAATGAGATGTACCCTTTCCCCACCTGTGGTGAAGGGTATAAAAGAAAGTTACAGTATTAAGTCAACTGCTCAAAAATCCTACCAAACAAAAACTAAATACCATTTGTAGCCACTAAGATAATCCCCCGACATAAGTTTTTCCCCTAATTTACCCCTAAATGAAAAAATCTCCTTATTTAGGGAAAACTCCTAATCCAACAACACTGAGTCGAGCTGATGAATTACATAAAAAATAATTAAAGTTCTTTGAAGCATCTGTTCAGAAAAAAAACTATTGATAACATATAATTTCGCCTCGAATCATCCAATAGCAATGCAGTCATCTCCAAACATCCACATTTTCACAAGGCAATAAATTGAGTTTTTTTTTAATTTAATTAATGAAAAATCATTTTAAGATTAAAAAAATCGAAGAAAGAGGAAATACGAACTCAAATATTTTTCTTCCCTTGCTGGTTTTCTTTGTTTAAGTTGCGGTGTTACCTTAAATTCATTGTTTTGACCATTCCATCACTTCAATTTTAAGGTAGTGTATCCTATTGGAAGTCCTTCTCATGTCCATTATTTAAGTTTTTATATAATTTAAAGATGAATACGATTTTGAAGACGATCATAAGAGGTTAACAAATATAACGACTTGTACTTAGTGTCGAAACATTTTCTTACTGTTTAAAAATTAAGATAAAAACCTCTAAAAGTCAAAAGTGAGAGGAAACACTCTCTTAAGTTATTCGCGCCGAATGTTCAATATATCGTCCCACGAAAATTTTTTATTATTGGCCTGTGGCAATCAACGTTGGGGGTGAGATCTCCTGCATTTTCGAAAAAGACCGGACTAATGACTTCGCTGGCCAAAAATGCGGATTAGTCATTTACATTATGCAGATACAGTGTTATCTATGGAATCCACTGCTAGTTAGTGTTGTTCAAAATATTTCAACTTGAGCTACTCGTCGTTAAAGGCGATTTTTTGTTTGCAACATTTTTATGCTAACGAACAATCATCTTATAAACGTGCTTGACTTAGTAAATGAATATCATTAATTTATTTTATAAAAACAACAGATTTTTGTTGCACGACTTCAGAACAGACTGTCAACATTGACTCACCCTTTTCAAACTTAGAATTTTTGCTCCAAGTTGATTTCTTAATATGACATCATTTAAAATAATTTTAATTAAAAATATTTTCTATTGTTTGTGACTGTAGTCATAGTTAATGGGAATCTTTTACAAATTTAATTTATTCCAATCATATTTTCTGAAAAAAAAACAACATTTAATTATTTTTTAATTTAATTACATTTTTTACATATTTCGCCTTTAATAAATGTTGCAGTTATAGTAAAATAATATCAACTATTAGTCATCATTAATGCAAGCAAATTGTAATAATTCGTTTTTTTATGTTTAGCAACAGTGAAGCGTAAAAGAGTCGACTTCTTTTACACAGTTTTAAAGGTTGAGAAAACCATTTTTAAACTATTTATTTTTTGGAGTTTTAAATTTGTAAAACAAACTGTTTATAATTTTATTCTAAGAGTCTAAAAGAAACAGGAGCCATCCTGAAGAACTATTTTTGTGTAAAAGTCGAAATCCATTCATAACTGTTTTGAAGGTTTTTGGAATCTATTGGTATTCAATTGAAATCATCAAGTGCAGAAATAAAACGCAAAACTCTTTATGAAAGAAAAGCATGAAACGGCTTAATTTGTTGTTAACAGAAATATAATAAGGTTTTATTAAAATGATAATAATAAAAACAAAAGGTTACACTGCTCATACTAAGGCAGCAGATTAAAAGATTGATTATCATCTTTATTACTAACTTACAGCTCTGTCAGTTACATACATATGCGGCAAATTAAGACAACGCTCCATTAATTTTAATTAATTAATTGAATAAAAAAGAATAAAGTTACAGTTGCTCTTTAACCTCTATGTTACTTTGAGTCCTGTATTCTTGTTACCGTTTTAAAATATTATTACAACAATAAAATTTCAACCTTTAAATATCTGTAACAAAAAAAACTGAAAGCTAATACTGTCTGTCGTCATACCTTTCGGTGAAGACCGTCGTCACTGGCTGTTTAGTTGGTACGTTTCGCGAGCGCTTTCGATGTGAGAACATAATTTTCAAGCCGCGTTTTGATTAGTACGCCACCACCAATAAATGTGGTGTGTGTTTGTGTGTGTGTCTATGTGTGTGTGTGTGTGTTTAAACAGAATTAAAAAAAAAATAGCTGAAATACGTGATGCAAATGCGGTGGTTTTGGAAGAGACTTCTCCTTATTAGTTAAACAAAAGATCGTGAGTTCAAACCCCAACAGAGCTTAAAGAAGAAATCAAAATATGCTGCAGAGTACACGCTAAAGATATGTTAGTTCTTTAAAAAAGACGAACTAATAGAAAATAGCTGTTCAAGCGTTTTACAGTCTCAATTGCTGTGCAGCCGCGATACATAATTCTGTGAAGGCGTCTGTATATTGGAGTATCAGCTAGAATGATTAAAAATGTAACAAAATTAACAAAAAGGTGATAAACCTTTATGGATTAAGAAGATACAACATGACAATTGAAGGGGCTGCTTAGTAAACAAAACATCTTTAGTTCAAGTGTCGTCGGAGCACAGCGTATTGTGGTCTGAGGATACAAGCGCTAGATAAAGT
Organism: Cistogaster globosa; assembly: GCA_937654795.1. Lineage (NCBI taxonomy): Eukaryota > Metazoa > Arthropoda > Insecta > Diptera > Tachinidae > Cistogaster > Cistogaster globosa. The sequence continues at coordinate 98,127,274 of OW569405.1, read as the reverse complement.
GGCACCGAGTAGTTGCAGTCTTATCGCAGTCACAAAGTGTTGTATGCATGGCTACGTAAGTTAATTTAAAGTGCCCGCTTAGTAAACTAAGGATTGCGAACACATACAAATCCAGTTAAGGTCACAGAGTAAAATGCACCAGTCAAAGGAAACCATGAGAAAAAAAATAAAATAATTTTACTTATTTGTAATCAAAAGAAACTCTGCATTTAAAAAGTGAAAAGCGCAACAACATTTATTTCACCATTTCATAATCATTTTATTACACAAAAAAATCAGATAAGACAATTTCCGCTGCTAACCGCACTTTAAACATTAACTAAGTTTAAGTTCATTTGAATGAGAGTTTGTAGCGGTCAAACTATTATTCAATTTTTATTAAAGTTCAAGTCCCCATTTAAATTATAAAGTTCATTAAACAAGATGTAAAATGCGCATAACTAATTATTACGTTAACTAAAATGTAAATAAGCGTTGTAAATGGATTAAGCTAAATGTGTTTCCATAAGAAAACTTTCGCCACATGTTAATAAACTACAAAAACTATTTTGATTATCTTAACACACACACATACCCACATACACACATTAACGCAACAAATTTATTATTTTTTGTTTGGTAAAGCAACGATATTGACGAGCGGATACTCAACCACAAAAACTTTAATGTTTGATGCTATAAACACAATCAAAGGCTACCCACCATCGACTACCGACTACAAAAGTAGCTGGCTAGAAAAATAGCCAAGTAGCCAGCTACTTAATTTTTTTAACGATTACCGACCACTAACTACAAAAAATAAACATCTGTTTTGACATATGTATTAAAGTTAAGCAAAAGAACAAAAAAAAACCTAATAAATGCGCCAAATAAAAAGTAGATGAAAAATGTAAACAAATGAACAGATGATTATTATTTTTCAATGGTGCCATTATAATAGTTTTTCGCGTTTTTTATAGCGATATTTAATGTATTGCGTTTTTAAAAACCACCATTTCATGCATTTATTGTATTGGCAGCACTAATTAATTTTTTTAGTCAAGAAAAATAGAAATTAGCCTAAGTTGGCTATGGGCTACAAAAGTAGCCGTGTAGTCGGTAGTCGTGTAGCGGCTAAAAGAATCATTCTCATAAGCACGCATGTATTCTATTTTTGACATCTTGTAGTCGATGGTCGGTGGACATGATTGTGTTTATTGCATTAGTGTTAATTAGTAATAAAGAGTTTATTAATTCACTAATTGATCGCATGCTATTCTTTCTTTGTGGGGTGCTGCAGATTTGAATTTTGATGAGGGGTTCAGATGCTTTAATGTGGGGTCTTTATCAATATTCCCTTTACACATTTAATTTTTACATTAAAATAAATTTGTTCTAAAATACTGATTAAAAACCCTTGTAAAATTGTCTGTCTTGAGGGCAAGGCAACCATTAACTTCTTAGTTCAAGTCTGGATTACCTGTCACTTCATTCTAATTTATAATATTAAGTGAAACACACAAACACATGTTGCCGCTATCTTTGCTTTAATTTAATTTAAAATATTAGTTAATTTCAGTTTTACTTTCATAGCATCATCAGAGTCTTAAGATTTTGCAAACAACTAAACTGAAATTAATTCACATACTCACACTTCATGACTTCAATAATCATGTGAGTAGACTTTCGCTTTTAAATCTTTATGTTTGAATAAGCGTGTAAACTGTAAACAGTTAAGTGTAAGTTGTTAGTCAAGGCTCATGCAATTAGAAAAGTAAAGTAAATAAAATAAAAAAGGGGTTCGACTACCCCAAATCAAAAAAAAAAGTTTCGTATGTTCATCATTGCATTTATGAAGAGTTTTGGTGAGTTTTGAACTCTCAAGCTGTTGCAATGAGGCCGAACTTGTAAACAGCACTTTACATAAATACATACGTAAAGTGATACTTACACATATACAAGCTTCTTTTGATGATTTCATTTAATAAAATACAACAATAGCATGAGTTGAGTGCTCGTACAAGTTTAAATCCAATTGCGATTAAATTAATTTCGTAGTTTTTTCTTCTCTATTTTTAATTTATTAAATACAACGCAAATTTTGCAAAATTATGTTTTATTTCATTTTTCATTATTCATTTCTTTTTTTAAATTGCTCTATACTTTGTATATATTTACAATTGTGTGTAGCGTCTGAATTGTATAGAGATAGTGTAAAATTAAAACAGATAAAAGTCTTAAGATAAATTATGAACCTATAAAGATGCCAGTTAATTTGATTGTATTTTTCTCGCAAAAAAACTATTTTTGTTATATTTATTGTTAAACTTGAAGCGTTTTTGAGAAGGTTGCCTCTGAAGAGCATTCACTTTAATACTTGTGAGAAATATTTTTCAACATTTCAATATCGTAAATTTTACTGTTTAAGTTTTTACATTTATTGTTTAACCAAATATTTTTCTTATGGTTTCAATGGTGTAATGCGAGGTAAAAAGTTCTCTTTGTCAAAAACCAAAAATTTATAAGTTTTATAAAGAAAAAAATGAGATTGTGCTAAATAAGCAATATAAAAATGTTCCGAATATTTTACGTGTTTATGCTTTAATCGATAAAATATGAAACTTAAATCTTAATTCTCATATAATTTTTTATATTTTTGTTGAGATCTTTGAAGTTGTAAGGTTGAAAAATCTTACTTGGGTTCTTAACTTAAAGAAAAACAATTTCGAGTTATTTAAAACCCAAGAGCTTATAGGGTTGTTAATTTTATTTAAGCTTGTGATGAGACATTTTGGGCAGAAACATGGCAACTGCTCTTAAAATTAAAAAAAAAAAATAAAAATGTTGTTAACCCTGCATCAGTAAGTGGAACTTTTAATTGTATTTTAAACTGTGGCTCCTACAACTGGTATCACAAAAGCCAAGAACTTCGATTTTTATTTATTTGTAACTTCCCCAGCACTCGGAAAATGCTTCCTACTCAGTAAGTAGAAATATTGAACAAATTCCCTCAAAAGTTACATAAAAAACTAGCAAAAGTGTTCAGCTAAAATAATATTTCTCTCCGTAAAACGTTTTGTAATTCACTGGCATGTCGATCGCAAATGGAAAGGAATTTAATTTCGACTTAATGCTTAAATCGAAGATCACTACTTCAAGATCACAGCTAAAATTACATCCCGTCTAGGGAATTTAGTTATGCTTTAATATGTTTAACTGCACACGCTAAAAAGAAAATGATTGATTGCTTTTCGCTAACGAAAATATCTTGCGAATAGTCCAATCGGAAAGTTAGCTTTATATTTTTAATAAAACGGAATCAAGCAACAAACACAATTCCTAACTCTATAAATATGTGTGAAGATAAATTCGAATTTAACTAGTAGAGACTTAAACCACATTTTTTAACATAGCTGATTTTGCAGTTAACAGACCACTGTTAATCACTTAACAGTCGTTAGAATTTTAACCTTTAATAACTAAAATGCATATCCCGGAAATTTTGGCACTGGTCCATGTTTTTTACGATATGGGAAAATTGTGCTAGAGTGCAGTTAGTGAGATTACAAAAGTTAAATGTGCAAAATAATTTTCAAAGAACAATAAATGCAGAGTATTTTAACATAGTCATCTTTGAAAATTTCTTGAGAAGATTATATATATGCAGTTTGTGAAGTAGCTCCTACCAAAAAAAAAAACAAATATTGCGGTGACAAAGAATTAAAAAATAAGAAAAAAAATTTAGTAAGTTAATTTTACATAAAAATGTCAGCGGCTCTGAATGGGTTAATCATTTTTAAAAAATTTTTAGTATTTCCTAAAAGATCTATTCAAAAGCTTTTAAATGATACCCTAATTAATCATATTGACAATCGAATTTTTTATAAAAATTGCAGAGGCCCATAACTCGGAAAATATAGGCGAGCGCCGAATTTTTCACCTGATGTTTTTTTCTTATTTTTTAATTTTCTATCGCTCCATATTTTTGTTTTTTTTATTAAAATTTATTCATTGTTCCAAATGCTATGAAAAATTACAGGCAGGCGTAGTGTTTGCACCGCTGCCTCAAAAGACATATACCGATCTTGCTGATTTTCAATAGCAAAATTTTCAAAACTATGTCTGATTGATTGGCTTATTTAAATTTTCTCTAGCTCATCTAGTACCTTGGCAAGGTTGATTTCAACACTAACATGGACAAACAGACGGACACTGCTCAATCGACTTTGCTGTGCATAATAAGTCAGAATAAATATTCGGTTTTAACAAACACTACTCTGCCCTGCCACGTAGAATTATCAATGAAGTAAAGTTAAGTAGATTAACCCTGTAGCATTGAGATTTTAAAAATGTCTCCTAGAATGGATAGATGTTTCTATTAAAAGTCCTAACCTGGTGGCGTGTGTACCGTACGTAATGGCCCGAGCGCGCTAATTCTAAAATGATCAAGCAGCATAGCGTCCAATCATGCATTGAATTTTAATAATGCAAACGCGTACCCGACCATTAACTGACCAATTCTTAACGCAGAAACCCAGATTATGTAGACGAGAGCTTAATGACTCAACCTGGACATTCCATAGTTATATTGAACTGCTAGAACTGAAGAGGTTTTGTCTAATTCGAGTGCTAAGAAAAGCGTTTTTGCAAAATTTACTTCTCCGTATGCACTTTTTTGAATGGGCAAAGTTGCAATTTTAAAACACTCTGCAAAAGATTAAATTGAAATGCTAATATGAAAAAGCTGCAGCTAACGTCAATAATTTATGACACCTTTTTTTGGCATGATACGATCGATCGTTCATTAAATCGTAACAACTGCATAAAAAAATAATTAGTAGCCATTTACATTGCATGGAAAGTCTTCCCTGGCATTAATTTAGCATTTCTTTTTATTAAAAAAAAAACTGAAGAAACTAAATTTAAAGTGAAAATAAAAATAAAAACAAAACATCAACAACTTTTACTAGATGATCATAATTATTTTATGGTCATATCGGTGAATGGATGGATGAATGGATGGGTAACCAACACTCGCATTACAACTTCAACAAATTGTATTTCATGTCGTACAATTAACAAACGAGTTTATATGAGATGTTGGATTTATAGCCAGTCAGCAACAATGATGTTGTGTTGCCATGTTAATAATGATCTTAGTTGCTTGAATGTGTTTTAAATGGGTTCGCATTTTTGTATAGAATGAACTTTAGTAATTCAATTATTATTTTAATTAACCATTTAATTATAAAATGTTGTGACTAGAACATAACAAAAATTATTTATTTTTAGATTTTAAAAAAATTCCCATTTACATGTGTTCGATTGCAGTTATATTGGCCATACATAAGCATTTTTTTTTTCTTTAAAATAAATTATGATTATTAAAAAACATAGACTACTCGTACATATATATTTTCATTTAAAAAATAAACCTTAAAATCTAATTTAGTGCTGCGTAGCTAGCTAAGGTATCACATATTACGAGACATTGATGTTTAAAATTATACTCACAGTACACCGCAATCAGATTCTCGCAATTGGGTATTTGAGGACGTAGGAAACTTTCGCAAATGTGTCAGGAATATGCACGCAATGCATCATTACTTAGTAAGCAAATTTCTATTATTGTAGTATCGATCATAAAAAATCTCAGGTTAGAGCAATCTGGCCTGGACACAGAAAGGAAGAGGAGTTGCCAGGTATTATTATTTAATTTTTTAAAGATCTTGTACTTCAACTTGATTTTAACGCGATCAATTTCTTGTTTTAGTCAAGTTATTAGTTCAGTTTTTTCTTTTCAGCTCCAACTAATATTTTAAAAAATTTCATCTAAGCTAGTTTTTTTTAATCCGCATAATTAGAACTTGTTTTAAATAAAAAACTATTAATACAGCAATAAAAAATTTCGCTAGTACTTCCTTAGCACATAACTGAATGTTATCCAAACTTTTATATTAAAAAGCAAATTCTTATGCATCAAACTTTATTGACTAAATGAGAATTATACTCAATCAAAAAAGCATAATCCAAATTTCTTAATTAACACCGCATTAATACAAAAAATACATAAAAGTTAATTAATGAAAAATAAAAATTACAACAAAAATATAAGAAGACTAGTGATATCTCATGCACACAAAACGAGTATGAGAATTATTTGGCATCTACATTTATTTTTATCTACTTTATTCGTGCTTTATTGCTTCAATAAGTTAAAATAACAATTGTTTTGTAATTATTAAAAATTGTAAAAGTTTTTAATTCATTTAAAAGTTTCCGTTTTTAAGTGCTTATACACATTTTCTAGACGAATTAGTTGTCTAGAATACAAAAACAATTTTTTACTTACTACTCGTAAACTATATAGGGAATCAAAAAAATATAATTTTAAACGTCTGTCATTGTAACGTCAATCACATGATCTCCAATGAACTATTTTGACAAAAATTTCCATTAAAATTTTACACAAAAGTACATGACTAAAGCGTCCAATTGTAATCGGCGAACTTACTATTAAAACAGACGGCTGTTTACTATCTTTAGGTGTGGTCAGATTAGTCAAATATTTGACAAAAAAAGCGTAACCACTATTTTTGCATCATTTCGTTTGACCATTTATTTTAAAAAAAATATGATTGATGTCTTATATTTTATATTAAGTTGGATCTTTTATTTCTTAATAAGTATTTAAGAAAAAAAAATTTTTTCCATGATTAAGTGGTTACGTCTTTTTTGTCAAATATTTGACTTATCTGACTATATCTTTACATATGTATATATAATCTTGTGGTATAAATTACTGCAAGATATTTAAAAGTAGTTGTGATTCTTTCTATTCATGGTTTCGTTGCGATGTAAACTCAGGATTTCATTTCTTAGAATCTGCTATATAAGCAGATAAGAATTTCAGAAGTTAAAGTGCATACTTTTGATCTAAGCTAAAAGTTGGGCTTAATATTTTTCTTTAAATAAAAATACCAGAATTATTTGACAAAAAAAAACTTTTAACCATTATTAGCTCTAAGTGATTTAACTTTTGCGGTTAATTTAAAAATTCAGTTGCTTATTGATATGCAGAGCAATGCATGTATGATTTGATTAAACTAAAATACGATTTTTTAAACTGCCTGACCATGAGACTAATAAAAACCTAATGCCTTGTTTGAGATTCTGTTTAGTCTAAAGAGGCCTTGAAGAAAAATATTTAATAATATTTTGACTATTTTATTGTCTTATATATATATATATATATATATATATATATATATATATATATATCTTTTTTTTTTTTTGTTTATCAGGTGTTATTCATCTTTAGCAGAGAAAAATGCCCAAATTATGAGGAAAATATTAAAAAGTATTAATTTGATGGAAAAGCACTCCAACGTAGAGGTCATATCAGTACATACTTTTAGTGCCCGAAACATAACTTTTCACAGACTACTAATATTTATCTTATTGCTGCATATCAAAAAGCTAATCAAACAAGTAGTGTTTTGCTCTATATAAAAGCTCATTTGGGACATTGCAGACATTAAGGCGAAATAAGTCTTTACTTTTCGTTCCGTGACGAATCAGCTGTTCAGTTTCTATTAAATGGAAAATAAGTATTTGTGGTTTGTTATTACTTTGACGTTCTGTTCTGTTCCGTTAGAATCAGTAAAAAAATAGAATTCGACGTTAAGTTACTTGGTAGTTGTTTGGTAGTGTGAGTGCAAAATTGTAAACAAACCATTTTTGTTATTGTAATTGTAGTTTATTTTGTTGTATTGTGTATTGTGTTTTCTTTGTTTTTTTATAAACAGCTGATATGTTCTTACAGAAAAACTAATTACAAAAATTTTAAAAGCAGAACGGCACGGAACAGAACAGCAACAGAAAGTAAAGACTAACGAGGCCTTTAGGCGTTATACAACGAAAAAACGCACAACAATTTATGTACAAAGCTAAGATAAATAAGAGCAGCCATTGTGAAGTCTCTTATTAAAAGCCCTGATAGTTTTTCAAATTATATGATTTGGAAATCAAATTGTATGAAAAAGTGATATATTTAATTCACAAGTCTACAACGATAATCGAATAAGTTGGTCGACAAAAATATGAAATATTTAAACATAAAAATTGTTAACAAGGTTTTAAAAGTTTAGAGTTTAAAGCTTTATATTTATATGTATGTCTTGTATTTTTGCCAAATATAAGAGAAAACCTATTCCTTAATCGAAATAAAATATTAAGTGCATTCACATTTTATAATCTAAAGCTATACCCGGCGCACTTCGCTGCCTCAATAGGATAACTTTTGAATTTATATGGACAGAACCACATACGCACTGTCTCAATCCAGCCAGTATTTTGCTGAACTATACATATTGTTAATGGAGTTACCTGTGCAAAAGTTGACGCTCTACGTTTTTTCTATTTTGTATGGGAGTAACCTTTGCCTGCCTCTGGTTCAATTCGTCTAGTTTTTAGCTCGATTATGTTAATTAAAATAGAAGCGACGATAGGTGTTATAGTTATCTTGATAAACGATAACATTTAGCATGATATGGGCGGTACCACGCCCATTTTTCCAATCTTGTTTTGTTTATTTATGCACATTAATATGGATGTTAATTGTACAAAATTTTCCGACTCTACTTATTACAGTTCTCCAGGTAAAATATATTAACTTTTTACCTTAAATAGAAACTACGACAACCACTGTTCCGATCTAAGCAATTATTAACTAGACTATGTGCATTGATAAGGAAGTTTTGTTTATAACTCTAAGTCTTTAAGTACTACATGCACGAAATAAAAAATTTATTTTGAATGCTATGCCCACTTAAAATATCGAAAATATGTTTAAAAAAAAACATAAATTTTTATTGATTTAGAATACAAAACACCATTTTTAAGAATTTATATGTCTATACGTTATCCATCTCATTTGCCAAAAAACTCAGAAGAGGAATAAAATCACTTCCCAATAATAAGAATTTTAAATGACACCTGAAACTAGGCAGCACCTCTTCACCTTTTAGCATGTAAAAACTTTTCTAATAATTAAAATTTAATTCGTTGGTATCATGTGGAAAGGCACTAACTCGAGTTTTAACGAAATTGGGTTGTTTCGTGATTCTAATAAATTTTACGCAGGTAGTCCTCGTTACAAAATTTTAACACAATAGTATTAAAAATAATTGTTTGATAAGCATTTAAATTTTAAGTATAACATTTTGATAAATACAATTTTTATTTTGTTGTGTTTTTATCTTCTCCTGTAAAATCTTAATTATGCGAATTAGGGCCTTTCTACGTGAGATCCGCGATATTATTTTTTATTCAACATAATGTTCCATTCAACTGTAACCATTTTAAATCAATCGATCTAGACCGTTAGACATGACAAGTTAACTTCCAATATGTTATCACTCTCTTCTTCATTTTAAAAAGAAGACTCTCTTATAATTTTAATGATGATACGGTAGAAGTTATAAAAATAATAACTGTTTTTTTTTATAAATTCCGTAAATTTTATGCAAAAAATATATTCAAATATTTTTTTAAGTTTAAATTTTTTTCTTTTCTTTTTTTCTTTAGTCTTATTTATTTTACCTTTAGTACTGGTCATAGTTGTGGTGGTCGTTGAAGATGATTGCATTTGTTGTTCTGTCTGAGTTTGTTGTTGCTGTGAATCTGTTTTATTCATTGGAGCTAAAGTTGTCGAGGATGATTTCGATTTAAAATCAACCGTGTCAGTAGCATCAAGTGTTGGGGGTGGGTTCTGTGTCGTTGTAATCGTAGTCGATTCTATTTGGATTGCAGCCGGATTGATGACAGGTATTTCTACTGTCATCATATTTGTATTCGAATTTTCCGAACTAATGTTATTCTCTACTTCCATGGTGGCAGTATAAGACATGTTTAATTTTATTTGTTTTTTATCTTTTTTTATAGGCACTTGATAAGTTTATTATATTAAAATTTTAATATATAAATTTTTTTTAGTGAAAATAAAGAAGTCAATAAAATTATTTCTCACAAAAACTTATTTTGCCACTTTTTTTCCAATTACTCCCTTGTTAAACAACTTAACGTTTTAACGTTACAATCACAACTGAAAACAACTTGTGGAGAAAATTAAAACATACATATTTTTTTATTTCTTTGAGCGCCTAAAATGTTAAAATCAATTGTTTTGCTACTTTTTTCTTTGTATTGTATTGTTTGTAATTTCTAACCACATGCATACACTAACAAAACGACTGTACACATTTAAACAATTGTGATGATATCGTGAGTTATGTTAATCGTGACTTAAGCAGGTAATAAAAACAATTTATAAAAAACAAGCGTAAAAAGAGGCCTATCTGTCAAAAATTATCATGCTCGCACCAAATGTATGAAGCAAACCTAAGCAGTTTTAACTCCCTTTAGGGACTTTTCAACTGACCGTTGATTTGACGCGCCGAAGTGTTTGGTTAACATAAGATGCTAGGTGATTATAGAACGCTTAATGAGCTGAAGGCATAAACCAAAGAACACAAATACATAATTGCGTTTATAAAAATTTAGAAAATATATTGAATAAAAATATTAATATGAAAATTAAATATTTGAAAATTTTTTTTATTTTTTACTTTAATCGAGCTTAATTCCTTTAAATATAAATATTGTATGATATTCTTATAAAATATTTATTATTTAAAACTACAAAATGAAATATATTACTGTGAAGAAAGGATATCCATATGGCCATTCCGCTACTGCTCAAAGAGCTTATCAGTGGATCCTACCCAAAATTTGTACTCAAAACTAGAAAGTCTTATATTTAATGCCTAGTTAGAATAAATCAGAACTACATTGAATTAACAAAGCAAAAAGGCAATAAAAACTCAACAAGTTTTCTATACAAAAACACAGCAAACATTCAGTAACTATTTTTAACTTTTTTTTTTTCATTTTTCTACAGAAGGGAAGGATTTTGGCTAATATTTTTTTAAAACCATCCACTATGGCTCTTACAGAAAAAAAATGTAGAAAGGCATAATCGTGATTTTACAGGAAGAGGTAAAAACATAATAGAAATTGTATACATAACAATATAATATTTGAAATGTAAAGGCTTGAAAAACCGTTATTCTTGATACTATTGCATTGTACTTTTGTGACGAGGGGTATCTCTGTGAAATGTATTAAAATCTTGAAAAAACTCAATTTCGAGAAAATTTGACTTAGGGCTTTTCTACATGAAACCAGCGATATACACACTCTGACTAAAAGAGGACAGGAAAAGGCACACATTATTATAAGTATATATAAATTATGGGAAATAGTAATCAGAATATATAAAGCGAGCAATATAAGCTTTAGGATTTAAGAACCCAAATTAGTTTTCTGCCGCTTAAAATTTGAACAAAGGCATCGCTACTGTGAAGTGCTTAGTGAGCGGTAGTGAAATGGCCATCAAAACCCGCTTTCACCCTCAATAGTCAGTATCGGTTATTTTAATAATTCGGTCGGGATAATCAGCACGATATTTCAAAGTTTAAAGTTAAATTAATAAATATTCGCGTGATTTAAAATTTTCACAAATAATTTCCTTGTTTTTATAAATATCCACGGCCAGTTAAATTATAAATGTTTAAAATTAAATATGTTTTACAAATAACAACTTGAAAAGGGTACGATCAATTTGAATGATTCCTTAAATTTTTTTATGATGATCAGTGTCATCAGAACTAATGTTATTTTAAAAAAAATTGTGGAAAGCTACTTATAAAAACGAATTTTGGACTTTCGATATCTGGTTATTTTGTACGCAAATAGCAATTTCAAGCAATCAAAAACATTCATTACCCAACCAAGTCGGCAAAACGCAGAAAAAAATAAAACTAAGACCAATCGTTGGTTGTTGTTGTTTTTTAAGTTTTATTTTTTTCTTCACTCTTTGGCATTATTACTTTAATTTAGTTTATCTTATCGTAAAGCTATTGAAATGGCCATCGAAACGTGCTTTTGCCTTCAGTAGTTAATATTGGTGATATTAAATTATCTACTCGTGAATTCGCTTAATTTTAATAAACGTAAGTAAACATTTCCGTAATTTATCTTTTTTAAAGCAAAATGTCAAGCAGAGAAGTTCACATTTGTTTTTGAATAGTAGCAATAAACAAACTTTAAAACTAAAGGGTGTGCCAACAGAGACGGTAGATAATTCAGACTAACACTTATATGACTTATATGACAAAGTTTAATATTCAAACGAGCTTATTTCACATTCAACTGGCAACTTATGTCTGAACTAATAATGAGATAAATTAAAAGAAAAATTACGTTTAAACTTTACTGAAGGTGGCAGCGACAATAATAGGATAACTCAAGGGCAAAGATGTTCTGACACCAAGAACTTCACTGATATTAAAAGGCTTACCGTTCAAATTTAAGCAAAAAGAGTTTTCGCAAGGCCGATAATTGAAAGTTTGTGACATAAATCTTTAAATTAAATACTCTTCCGAAAGCCAGTTGTAGTGATTAGATACACTATCGGGACTACCTGTTTTCTTCCCAAATGCAATTCTGATTCTATGAACTCACCAAGCGAAAGCGATTGGAGCCTCTAGTATAAAATAAAAAATTTACAGTTTTGTTTAAAATTAGTACATAACTAGAGCAACACAACCAGCCAGTCCATTTTTTTTTTATAAATTTCTTTAAATATAAGTGACACACTTTACATTCACTTTCCCTTCTCAGTTTTGGCTGATATCGCATACACAACGTTAAATTTCTCATTTAAAACAATAACAACAAGTGAATGTATATGATTACAAGCGGGTTTATACAAACAAGATTTTATTATATCTCGCATGCTATTAATTTTTACAATGATAACTCTCATGATAACTTTGTAATAAATAATTTTTTCGTAGAGAGCCAAAGAAGAGTTTCTTCTCAAATATTGAAGAAAAAAAAAATAAAATTGCAGTAAAATAAGTGGTAAATCCATTTAATTTGTTTGTGCGTATGTGTATTTGTACATATTATTTACCTGTTTTTTAAACAATGTGCCGTCCGTCTGTCTGCCTGTCTGACTTCTTTTATGCATTTGTAACATTTTTCTAAATCGGAAAAACGGCTACAATTTTAGTTAATAATTAATTTTACTTGTTCAATTTTTATACAACATGAATTTCGATACTTTGACAAACCATAAATGTGACACACGTAGTTCACAGTTGAGCCAATGGAAAAAGCAGTAATAAAGGAAAAATAATAAAATTTTAATAATTTAATAATTCTTCTTAATAACAATAAGTACGAAACTGCATTTTTTGTTAATAAAAATATTCTTCCTAAATTTCCTTTAATTCTTATGTACAGTTAAGTTTCAGTTAAAACACTAATAAATTGAACACCGTTGGGGAATTATTAAAAAACTGAAGTAAATTAAAAACCCGTTTCGTTTGTAAATTCTACAATATCTATTTCCGGCCCCATAAAGTAGATATATATTCTGAGTTCTTATGCATAACGAAATCGATTGTGCCATTCCCGTCTGTCCGTCCGTGTTACTGCTGAAATCAACTTTGCCAGGGCACTAGATGAGCTAGAGAAGTTTTAAATACACCAATCGATCAGACACAGTTTCGAAAGAGTTGCTATTGAAAATCAGATCGGTATATGTCCCTCGAGGCAGTGAGCTAAACACCACGCATTCCTCAAATTCTTCCATATCTTCTGGAAAAATGAAGTTACTCCCATCAAAAAAAAAAACATATTTGGGGCGACAGAAATTATCGGCCTTTGAAAAGTACGAATGCGCACCAGATTTTTTAACACTTCAAGTCAATATGGGTATTATTTAAAAGCTTTCAAAGAGATCTTTCTGTCAATATTGAATTTTTTTAATGCTTAACCCATTAAGAACCACTAACATTTTAATGTAAATTTTTTTCTTACTTTTAATTCTCTGTTACCCCAATAATTGTTGTTTTGATTGGAGTTACTTCACTAAACTAGATTAATATATATGGTGAAGGGTATAAAAAATTCGGCATTGCCGATTATAGCACTCTTACTTGTTTTTATTATTATTATTATTTTATTAATACGAGGACTGCTCTATATATTTCTGGCCTAATAGTGAAAATGCGAATATTTATAATCAAAAATGGTTTTATTGTTTTTCAAAGTATTCTCCAGCATGATTTTTACACTTTTGCATGCGCTCAAACCAGTTGTCGAAGCACTTTTTCCGCTCCGATTAAGACACCTCTAAAACATGGTTTTTGAACACTTCAACAGCTTCTTCTGGCGACGAAAATCGTTGGCCACACACTTTTTTCTTGATGTGCGGAAACAAGAAGAAGTCATTAGGTGCCAAGTCAGGGTTGTACGGCGGATGACCCATTAATTCGACGTTTTGGCCGGTCAAAAACGCTCTGGTTTGAGCCGATGTGTGAGAGCTCGCATTGTCATGGTGAACAATGATTCGTCTTCTCTTGTTGGTTTTTCGAATTTCTCCGATGAATTCAGGCAAACAAATTGTAGTGTACCATTTAGAAGTGACCATCCTACGTTGCTTAAGCGGAACAGTCGCCACATGACCAGTTTTGGCGAAGAAACAGGCGACCATTTGCTTCGAAGTGCTTCTTCCACGAACAACTTTCGTTGGATATTGCTCGTCTTTGAAGACCCACACGGTCGATTGTTGTTTCGTTTCGGGCTCATACGCATAGATCCATGATTCGTCACCTGTGACGATCTTATAAACGTCTTTTAAAGCACCGCAATCGTATTTTTGCAACATTTCTTTGCACCAATCGACACGAACCTTTTTTTGAGCGACTTTCAAATTGGGCGGGATCCAACGAGAACAAACCTGTTTTACGGCCAGGTGTTCATGCAGTATCGAATGTATGCTGGTGGAAGAAATGTCCAAGGATGTCTCTATCTCTCGGTATGTCGCGTGTCGATCTTGCATTATGAGTTCACGCACGGCATCAATGTTCTCTGGCACAACAGCCGTTTTTGGACGACCTTCAGGGAATTCACAGTTCTATAGGATGGTGCTTCATCGCCATACAAAGATTTAAGTTCATCAATGCACTCTTGTCGTGATAATCCACGTCGAAAGTTGTAAAAAATGATGGCACGAAAATGTTCACGAGTTAATTCCATTTTTTTTCTACATTAATTTTTTCAAGTCACTGTAAACAACACAAATAATGGTCGTACGTCAAAACGTTTTGAGTACGATTATGCTTAAAAACGACAAACTTTCCAATGGAAATGTCAGATTGCACTTGGCAGCACTCAGTGTTGCCAGGCCAGAAATATATATAGCAGCCCTCGTATTCACTTATAGTAGCATTAGCCCGCACTTTAATTTACATAAAACAACAACAACAAAATAAAAAATATTTTTTAACAACGAATTTTGATAAAAACAAGTAAGTAAGCAATGCCGAATCTTATATACCTTATACAAAATATATATGTTTGTAGAGGTAAGCGTAGTGTTGCCCGCTGCGTTGAAGAGTATGGACCAATCTGGCTGATTTCCAATAACACCTCTTTCGACACTATGTCTGATCGATTGGCATATTTAACTTTTTTCTAGCTGATCTAGTGCCTCGGCAAACTTAATTTCAACGCTAACACAGACGGACAGACGGACATCTCTTAATCGTCTTCGCTATACATAAGGATTCAGGATTTTTATATACTTTATAGGGTCGGAGATTGATATTTTAGATATTACAAACAAAATGACAAACTGAGATATATATTTTTTTCACCTGCGGTGAAGTAGGGTATAAAAACAAAGATGAAAAAGAATTTTGTTTTGATTAGATTTTGTTATTCACATAAATATTTGTATATCAATTGCCTATTGTTTCACAATAAAAAAATAAAACATACAACTTGCTATCATGTGGCACGGAACAGAAAAAAAAAACATTTTATTGCCGTTTTTCAAATAAAATTTTCGTATGCGAACTGAGGAAGGTCTATGATGAAAATAACAAAACTATTATAAATAAACCAAACATCGCATATTCTTTTATTAGTTTCAGCAAATCTAATCAAAATCAGCTTTTTGATTAAATTTTTTTTTTATGATTCTAATTTTAAGATTAGCGACAAGAATGGAAAATTTAAAAAAATATTTTTAATTTTTAGAAATACAACAATTGATAATATGTATGGATGTATTTGACTGTAAACTTATTAAAAAAATTTAAGCATTTCCAAATGAAATTTTTTATATATTATTTTGGCTCTGTAAACCCTTTTTATAGGGTATATGAATACGGGCTTTTTATGGATCTTCAACCATTACCTTTTACACTAGAACACTATTCTTCTCTTTCTAATAATTATAAAATACGAGTATTAAATACATACAACAGTTTTTTAAAAATTCCACATTTGTTTTAAAATGGCCGATAAATTTCAAGTTTCCATGGTGCAGCATGCAAGTGATCTATAGATCTTTCCTGACACTTTTTTTTTTTGAGTTGATCACTTTCCATAAATATGTCTGAATTCTACTGATAAAATACTCTATCCTCTAAATCTACAAAAGAGTAAATGTCGGCTTAATAACTCAGACTTTTTTTTTTGCAAATAAGAAAGAAACCTTGTGTATTTCCTTCTTTTAAAAGGTATAGAGCAAATGAAACAAGCGAAAAAAAATATTATGCAGGGCTTTATTAAATCTACCAGCATGAAAACAACCTCAAAATATCAAAATTAAATTAAATATTTCAGGAAATAAAGGCTAAGAAATTGTCAACGCTCTTACTGAACCAGAAAATGCTGATGACGTTTTTAACATTTTAAAAATAATGCTCACTGTACTTTGAGACCAGTCTCATATATATTTTATATAAGAAAATAATTTTTTATGTTTGTGTGTTATCAGTTAGTAAAGAAAAAAATATTTTGTGATTTACTACTCTGGGGATGATAAAAGTATCATTTAAAAATATTTTTTGTTGCCAAAAGAAATTTTCAGTTTCCATTCCTGCTTGAAGTTAAACAAGATTTTATTAATTATCTACCAGAGCTGTCCCTGATTATTTTATTTTTCAATTAACTCGCAAATCATTTACGTACTTTTAACAAATTTTTAAACAATTTTTTTACGAAAAAAAAAGAATCGAATAAAAGTCAATTCAAATAAATTTGGTAAAAATTAATTGCAAATTATTTCCAATTCAAATGAATTGCAATTCAATTTCAATTCAAACAAATTGGTAGAAAATATTGCAATACATTTCCAATTCAATTTGAATTGAATTCATTTTGAAGTAAATAAATAAATAAAAAACATAATTAGCAACTCATTCGAATGTAAATTGATTTTGTAAGTAAATATGCAGCAGGCATCACTTTCGTTTTTCATTTAATTAATTTTTTTATGTAAAAGACAGCAATCATTACTCTCGTTTTGTTCTTCTTAAAGAAACAAACTCCAAACATCATGTTTTTTTTTTTTTTTTTTTTTTTTTTTTTTGACAAAACTTTTAAATTTTTGTACTGAATGTTTTTATTTAGGTAGGAGAAGTTTCCATTTTTCATTCCCTCTAGATTTTGGAAAATCGAACTGCAATTTATTATTCTAATTTATTTAACTAAATTCAATTCAAGCGAATTGGAAAAGAATTGCAATTCACTTTAACAATTTTATTGAATTGAAAACAAATTGCAATTTATTTTACAGATTCATGCATTAAAAATGAATTGCAATTCATTTGACAGATTTTTGTGAATTGGAAACGAATTGAAATTCATTTCTACTTAATTCGTTTGAATTATCTTAAGTTTCATTTAATTCGTTTTTTTTTTGTGAAAAGAATTAATTCAAAATTTACTTAATTTGTAACGAATTAAAGTCAAATAAAGAATGATTCATTAACAGCTCTGCTGTCTAAATAATTAAAGTAAAATATTTGTTTCTTTTGATAAGTGGCCTTTCATTAAGCAAACTCTTTTAAGAAGATGTTCACAAATGGCATATAACAAACTTCTTTATTTTAACTTTTCGACAAAGAAACGAAAAGCAAAATAGCTATTAAACATTGTACTTTTCATCAAGACTTGCTGCCAAACACAAGTCTGCACAACGAACCAGAATAGCTGTGAAAACCACTTTTTAAGTTTTCAATCTTATTTTTTTTTTCAAATCTGTATTTTAACCGTGGATATTATAAATTAATTAGTATTTACTTTTTCGGCTTTAGTTCATTTTTTGATTCAATTTCTAAAAATTTTAGAAGGAAAAATTATTTACAAATGTATGAGGACGTTTATCTTTATGAAAAATTGTTTTGAAATTTGTCTATTTATACGTCTACTGCTGACCCGGTGAACGTTGTATCGCCCCTCTGAGTGCATTAAAAAAACGTAAGCCATATGTGTGCTGCGCTGCGTAGAAGACGTTACGTTAGTTATGTGAGTCATTAATTGTTCATTGGGGTGAGTCACCCTTAATATGAACAAAAGTATGAAAAAAAATGTTGACCGATTCCCAAAGGTTTATATCTGCACTGGCTGGACTAAAAATTGGGTACATTTTGGAAAAAAAGTACTTAAAAGTACATAGTCAAAAAAAGTGGGCGCTAAAGTAGGCGTAGTAAAAACGTATCCTATTAATCATAATAGAGTCTCAGTTACATTAAGTGAAAATATCAAGAAGATCGATTTAACATCAGCGTGAAAAAAGGCTTGGCGGTGAGGGGTAAGAAAAATAGATGTTGACCGATTCTCAGACCTGCCTGAAAGGCGCACAAAATTTCGTGAAAATTGGTCGAGCTATTTCGGAGGAGTTTAATTACAAACACCGTGGTACGAAAATTATATTAAAATAGATTTTGAAAACATTTATTTCTCTACAAAAGTCATTGTTTGTTATAATTGTTGATTTACAACGAAAAAATAACACACACTTCCAAGAGCTATAATTTACTTGCAAATTGATTAGAATGAATACAATACAAATTAACAATTTTATTTTTTTAAGGCCACCTGCGAAAGTTATTTACGAAAGATTATTCTAAGATACAAAAAGTACGGTCCCATTGTGCGGATTCTTTGTCACAATTGCGTGACTACTACTTTATTTAATGTTTGTGTAACTAACACAAAAAGAATGAAGAACTACCTTGTTTATTGATCTTCTGCTACATCTCTTTTTAATTTTCATAGAAGAAAGTTTTAAAGAGAACGAAAAATGTTCATCTATTTAGTGTGTCCAATGTGAACGCACCTTAAGTTTGAACAAACTATTTGGGTCGTAAAATCTTATATTACAACTGCTATTTCAATATCATCAACTGTACACTCCTAATTTATTATTACCGCCATGACACATTTGAAATGTATTACCTTAAATTTGTTGCACAGGTAAGTAAATTTAAGCTGCAACTGTTTTCTGTTTTTGTTTTTTTTTTTTTTTTTTGCTTTTTGTAAATCACTCGTAATAATCGCTGTCAACTCATTTAAGGATTTACACAAAATAACAGTGTCAATCTAAAAGAGAAAAGGGCGTGTTACGAATAAAATGAAATGAAAAGTGTACAATAATCCAACTAAAATATGAAATACGAATGCCATAAATAGAGCAGAGATCAGTATACAAGGTGTACTTTTTAGTTCCACAAAGAAAGCTGTCTTTAATGTGGTTGCTTGAAGCACAGTGTAAATGACTTAAATAAGGAGAGTTTCTTTTGCAATAATTTTTAATTATTTATATTAAAAATTTTTGTGAATTTTTTATTTTCACATAATGCGATTCTTAAAGGAAATTTGAGAAATTTAATAAAGAAATTCGAAACAGGTCTACAATTTCCAATCGTTTTTAAATCAAAAATATTAATAAATGAAAAACAAGAATTTGTCGGTTACCTTTCAATAATTTTTTCTTACAAGATGAACATCTGCACTAATTTTACGTTACACAGTTATAATTTTGCCCGAATATCTTAAATAGATTCAATAATTTTTTAAAATCATAAATAGAAAAATTAGGTGCAGAGGAAAATAGCAGTTTCTCTCATAGTTTTGCAAAGAAAGACAGCAAGGCTCTTCACATTATCTTGCGGTATCGGTATCTTCTATATTTAAATAGGAAGATAATCTAATAGACGTATCTACTGAAGAGTATCAAACATTCTATCTAATAAAACAAGCAAGTAACCGTGTAATAGCAATAAGACATAAGAGGTGCTTTATGGCCAGCTCAGTAGAGTTCTGAAAACAAAAACAAACAGAAAATGGACATCAAAGCTTAAACGGATTATGGTAAATAAGACGCCATGACGGCACGTTGGAGTTCAATAATTCTTAATACAGATGCTAACAAGACTGGGATAATTTGAAAGAACTTATACAGAGATGGGCAAATATGCCGTATTGCTTTTACGACGATGACGAAACTGAAACTGATAACAATCGGACATAAATTATGGGCTCTAGCAAAGCAAACTGTATGTGTGCTAGGACAAAGGAAGAAGAGAAGAAAATGATTATAACGGAGATATAGCGCAGGCCAATAGCATGTAGTAATAAAACTTGACACGCTGCCATGTCGTCAATGCTTTTAATACTTTGACCCACGTACTTTTTTCAATTTTTCACAACATAATGATGTAAAGCTGATGCAATTCCTCCTTTTCTATAGAGAACAAATCATCTTCACCTAAGAAATAGAATTAAAGGAAAATATTTTAAAATTTACGTTTACATGAACAAAACTAATATTGGCATTTGTCACAATAGATATTTCTCAAGTAGAACAATCGTGTGACTGCATTGGGACAATTATTGCTACTTAATCGTTTTGGGCCAATTCGCGACAGTCAAATTTATGTAAAACAAGGCAAATGACCGCAAATAATTTCATTGGGACAACTTGTTCATTGTGAAAAACATCAGCACAATAAAAATTGTGTAAAATTTATGCTTTGTGATAATCGTGTGATCCTACCTTAAGTTTTCTAAATAAATTTCATATGAGGAACTTAGAGTACAAATAGTAGACGTGCACTATATTTTTAATGTTATTTATACAGATTGCCCCAGCTTTATATATGTTTTATGGGAATGAACCATTTAAAAATGTTTTTGATGCCGAAAGAATCTTGAAATTTTCATCTCTGCTTCAAGCTAAACAAATCTTCTTTATTAACTACCTAACGGAACATTCATTCTCTGAATTTACAAATTTTGAAATTATTCTTTTCCTACAAGAAAAAAAAAAGAATTAAATGAATTTTGAGTCAATTCATATGACTATGGTAAAAATGAATTGAAAATTATTTCCAATTCAAATGAATTGCAACTCGTTTCTAATTCAAATTAATTTGAAGAATAAATTGTCATTCATTCAATTCCAATTTATTTGACTTGAACTGATTTTAAAGTAAATGAATGAATTATAAAAAATACTCAACTCAACTCTCAACTCATTTGAATTAAATTAATTCAAATTTAAATTGATTTTGTAAGTAAATATGCAGTTTCACTGTGTGATGCTTTTAAAGAGAATAAAAAGAGGTACGATTCGGCACAGCCAAATATAGAACTTTTGCAGATGTGCATACCGATTAATTTCTCATTTAAGTTTTTAAGTTTAATTCTATCACAAAAATTTTTTAAGGAATTTAAATAATTCACAACACTTAACAACAACGAATGCCACACCCGTGTAAGAGGCATATGTGTATAACATTTTTTCTATCAAACTACATTTAAATCTTTGTATATTCTGTAATAATTGTTGATTGAAAACAAACACAAAATTCATTCACTTCTCATAGTTTCGATATTTAAATTATAAAATATTAGATTTTCAATTAGAATAATTAAAAGTGAGAGTTAATAGAAGCCAAAGTTGACAAGCAAAGGTACATAATTCTGCCAACCAGCTTTTTAATTTTAATTTTTTTTACTCAAAACGAACGTAACACGTTTTTTGTAAACTAAAATGTTTTTATAATTTTTTATTTTTTTATTCTACAAATCTGTACCGTCATGGATTTATCGTCAACTTATTTTACAATTGTTTATAAATATTGTTAATAATAAGCATTAAAAAAATTGTTGCAAATATAACAATTCATATTATATATTTTACTAAGGCATGTGACACTTTTAAATAGAAATGGTCTTAACTTCGATCGACTCAACCGATTTTATTTGTTTATAAAAACGCAATTTTAATGTGGCAACATTGCGCACAATACTAATTTAAATAAGTACACAAAAAATAGAATTTAAAGACGTAAAAAATTAAAAAGAATAAAATTTAACTTTGAAAAATAAAAGTGGTTTTATTCTAAAGAAGTTTAATTATTCCAAGGCATATTAATTTAACAGGCAGTTCCAAAACAATATTCATAATCAAGGTACATTTATTTTACTAGGTAGTGTCGTCTGCCCAGCTGGTTTGTAGTTGGACATGTCAAAAGTTGTTTATATTTTCCTACTTTTGTTTACGAATTTCAAAAAACACTAACAACAAGCATATGTAGAA
This sequence comes from Cistogaster globosa, assembly GCA_937654795.1. Classification (NCBI taxonomy): domain Eukaryota; kingdom Metazoa; phylum Arthropoda; class Insecta; order Diptera; family Tachinidae; genus Cistogaster; species Cistogaster globosa. The sequence continues at coordinate 98,104,761 of OW569405.1, read as the reverse complement.
CAAAGAGAGCGTTTGTTTTTAGACCAATTTTCTTTTTTTTTTATTTTCTGTTTCTATTTTTGACATTTCCACTCACAAAGCAACAATAAAATGCCATGTTGTTTTTACAAATGTTGTATTTGTTGTAGAACCGCTTTTACCTAGTAAAATAAATGTACCTTGATTCATAATAAAATAAGTTTTCAGATGTCAAAACCAACTAACGCTGCACATAGGAACTAATTACCGAATTACGACGACAAAAATGGAATTTCGTATTTTGTTAAATGTAACCACTGTTGCACTTAATATGTTCTATATGCTAGAACACAGTAAACTTATATTAGTCTGTACGTGCAAGTTATGGTGCTGCTGAGATATAAGCGAAGTAAAAGACTTGTTTTTTGTTATGAAAAAACAATGTTTCTTTATAATGCTTTGCGCATTACTTTAGTATTTTTGTTTCTTGAGTATTAAAGATTATACGAGGGCTGCTCTATATATTTCTGGCCTAATAGTGGAAATGCGAATATTTATAATCAAAAATGGTTTTATTGTTTTTCAAAGTATTCTCCAGCATGATTTTTACACTTTTGCATGCGCTCAAACCAGTTGTCGAAGCTCTTTTCCCACTTCGATTGAGACACCTCTAAAACATGGTTTTTGAGCACTTCAACAGCTTCTTCTGGCGACGAAAATCGTTGTCCACGCATTTTTTTCTTGATCTGCGGAAACAAGAAGAAGTCATTAGGTGCCAAGTCAGGGCTGCACGGCGGATGACCCATTAATTCGACGTTTTGGCCGGTCAAAAACGCTCTGGTTTGAGCCGATGTGTGAGAGCTCGCATTGTCATGGTGAACAATGATTCGTCTTCTCTTGTTGGGTTTTCGAATTTCTCCGATGACTTCAGGCAAACAAATTGTAGTGTACAACTCAGAAGTGACCGTCCTACGTTGCTCAAGCGGAATAGTCGCTACATGACCAGTTTTGCCGAAGAAACAGGCGACCATTTGCTTCGAAGTGCTTCTTCCACGAACAACTTTCGTTGGATTTTGCTCGTCTTTGAAGACCCACACGGTCGATTCTTGTTTCGTTTTGGGCTTATACGCATAGATCCATGATTCGTCACCTGTGACGATCTCATAAACGTCTTTTGAAGCACCGCAATCGTATTTTTGCAACATTTCTTTGCCCCAATCGACACGAGCCTTTTTTTGAGCGACTTTCAAATTGTGCGGGATCCAACGAGAACAAACCTTTTTTACGGCCAGGTGTTCATGCAGTATCGAACGTATGCTGGTGGAAGAAATGTCCAAGGATGTCTCTATCTCTCGGTATGTCGCATGTCGATCTTGCATTATGAGTTCACGCACGTCATCAATGTTCTCTGGCACAACAGCCGTTGTTGGACGACCCTCACGGAATTCGTCTTTGAGCGAGCTTCGGCCACGATTAAATTCATTATACCAATTTTTCACAGTGCTATAGGATGGTGCTTCATCGCCATACAAAGATTTAAGTTCATCAATGCACTCTTTTCGTGATAATCCACGTCGAAAGTTGTGAAAAATGATGGCACGAAAAAGTTTACCAGTTAATTCCATTTTTTTCTATATTAATTTTTTCAAGTCACTGTAAACAACACAAATAATGGTCGTACGTCAAAACGTTTTGAGTACGATTATGCTTAAAAATTACAAACTTTCCAATGGAAATGTCAGATTGCACTTTGCAGCACTCAGTGTTGCCAGGCCAGAAATATATATAGCAGCCCTCGTACATATATGTATGTTCTTACATGGGCATCCTCGTTATTTTAAAGATACATCCTTTTATGTAATTTCCTCTCAACAATTTTATCTCAAAACTGCTTATGTTTATTAGTAAAAATTGGAATTTTGTTATAACCAGAATATTTTTTATCTTAAAATATGTTTACGATATATTTACTCGTATCATTAGGACAAAACAAAAATTTCTTATTCTAAAATAATGATTGGGATTAAAAAAAGTCATAACCTTTTGTTCTGGTAAATTTATTTTTTAATTTTTTTCAATCAGGATTTGAGTCGTGGTTATTATAAATGAATTAAAATTTTTACTTTTTTCGGCTTAGGTAAATGAATTATTAATTTAATTTCCAAAAATTTTTAAAAAGAAAAATTATTTACAAATGTATGTGTACGTTTTCCAAAAAAACAAGAATATTAGACACAAGCAGACTGAAATGCAGATTTTTCTGGATCGCTACATCATTCATCAGCATTCTTCGCATCTATCTACCTAGGTTGTGTATATTGTAAACATCATATATTAAACCAATTGATCAGTATTGATTTGTAAAGACGAAGTCAACACTTTCATACTTGTTTTCTTACAACATTATAGATGCTGTTTTAGTATTATATTAACTGTTGTTTGGTTAGACATTTTCTGTTACAATATTTATATTTTTATTATAATTGTATCTCATGTATAATGATGAGTCTAAATAACTTAATCAGCGCGTGTAATAGATAATAATACTTTACACGCACGTACAGGCTAATGTGATAAAATAAATAAATACTTATAGATTGATTGCTTACTAGCATATAGAACATATTTTAAAATTACATTTAACAAAATTTCATTTTTGTCGTCGTTATTCGGTTATTTGTCCCAATGTGCGCTGTATGGAAAAAAATTAATATTATTATTATTTTTAATCATTTCACAGAACTTACATGCGATGAAGAAATATACGTATGGAAGCCGTTATGGGTGTAACTACGCCGATGAGGTGCGGTAAAGGGATAAAATGCAGCTTCATAATAAATTTTTACAAATTTTTTTATTCTATAGAAGTTTAAAATATATTTCCACGACACATGATATTACAAAACAAAAATTCGAGGAAAAAAATAAGTGTAAACAGATTTAGACATCTAAAAACGTAAACAAATGAGTCAGCTGGTCTACTGCTACTACCTAGTATATTAATATGCCTTAATTCATTCTTTGTTTTCGAAAGAAAAAATTTTTATACAAATAATCCAATTTTAAGTAAATTTGAATGCTTTTTAAAATGATATATTAATAGTTGTGAGTTACAAGTTCCCATCCCTGAATCAATTTCATATTATTTTTTGACAGCTTATAAATGTGATTTTCACACTAAGAGAATGGAACATTTATGAATTTGAAAGTGTATATGACTCGATGTTTGTTGCCAAGGCGAATAAATTACCAGGTGGCAGCGTAGGCGAATTCAGTATTTTTTGCTGGTATACACGATTGTCAAACTCCGTATATAAAATATATACACACATTTTTTATATATGGAGTTTGACAGTGGTGTACGCCAGCAAAAAATACTGAATTCGCCTACGCTGCCACCTGGTAATCGATTCGCCTTGTTTGTTGCTTAATCAAAGGTAAACGGCGAAATTGAAATTTAGATACATCTTTATCGAAAGAGTACTAGAGTTTGTAAATCGTTTGAGCCGTGATACGTTTAAGTAACCCAAATCATAACTTAGTCCTATCTGTTGTGGTGGCGATTTAAAATTAGCTCGTCTATTCTCGCATAGAAAAAAATAATTGAAGCCATCAAAATTTTATTTTTATTTATTTTTTTTTTTCACTAAAAAGCCAATAATCATCATAAACTCTGACTCCCGTGTCATATGCCTTCTAGTAAATAGTAACCGATTTCGTTTACGTTCATTATTCAATTGCAGTTTTTTACTTTTTTTTAATGTTGCAGATATTTGCAGCGTCCAATATCTCTTTTTACCGTTGATATATTTGCCCGAATACCAGCTTCAGGCCTAAGCTTTGGTGATAAATAGGAAGAATTTGTCTTAAGATTTCCCCCTTTCGATTGGAAACCATCCTTCTTAAATTATTCGTTCGAAAGTTTTCAACATGTTTCAAGTATCCGAAGGTAGTTTTGTGACATCGCTTATGTTTCGCTTATGTTTTTTTATACCCAAAATGCTATTTCTTCGAAGCTATATTGGAGCACGTTGTATAACAGAATTGAATGAAACAGCTGTAATTTCTACAATATCGATTTCCCACCCCATAAAGTGTATATATTCTGAGGTTCTTAGGCATAGCGAAGTCGATTGAGCGATATCCGTCCATGTTGGTGTTGAAATCAACTTTGCCAAGTCGCTAGATGAGCTAGAGAAAATTTAAATACGCTAATCGATCAGATATTGTTTCGAAAATTTTGCTTTTAAGAATCAGCAAGATCGGTCCATGTCCTTCGAGGCAGAGGCTTAACACCGTGCCTGCCTCTAAATTTTTATATCACTGGTACTATAAAGTAACTCCTATCACAAAAAAAAATATGGAGCAATAGACAATTATAAAATAAGAAACAAGCATCCCGTGAACAAATTGGCGCTCGCCCGTGTTTTCCGAGTTACGGGCCTCTGAAATTTTCAAAATATTTAAAATATCAATATGGGTATTATTTTAAAGCTTTTGAAGAGCTCTTCAAGGAAATACTAAAATTTTTTAAAAAATGATTAACCCAATAAGAGCCAATGGCATGTTTATGTAAATTTTTTTTTAATTTTTTGATTCGAGTTACTAATCTAGATTTACATAAATGGTAAAAGGTATATAAGATTTAGCATAGCCGAATACAGCACTCTTACTTGTTCTTTTTATTGTTGTATTGTTGTATCGGCACTGCCACCTCTTACAAAATCGCCTTGTATATACATAAATATTTTATAAAGTCATAAGTGGAATTATAGTAATTAACGTCAGTAAAAAGTTGAACAAATATAACTTCAAAATATTTATTCTAACTTAAAGTAACATTCTTCATTTGAATATTTAAAAATATCTACAAGTAACTCAATAAAAGTTAAAGTTTCTGTACAATTCTTTTTGATAGAATCACAATCTGGAAATAATGTAAATAATCAATTTCAATTTCCATTTCAGTTTCAATTTCAAATATAATTCTTTACCAATTGAAAATCCACAAATATTTATACTGACAAAACGGAATGGAAATTTATCACTTTGTAACACCTTTAGAATTAGATTAATATTCATTAGACCAAAACAAGTTAAAGATAATTTCCCGTTCAGCCTCAACAAGTCCAAACAAAACTCGGTGAGTACATCAAATGCTCGGCCACAAATGTTGAGATACAAAAGATTAGTTTTAAAGGCCTTTAAGCTGGCATAATCCACATTTTCATTGCGGGCATACCAATCTTTAATTGTTAATTCTCTTAAGTTTTTGTGCTTAAGGATCAGCAGCGACTCGGATACATCAGTACTATCATACAAATCGAGAAATAATTTTTGTAAGAATTTTATTTTATAACAATCATTGATATTTAATTGTAGTTGTGGTATGTGTAAAACTGTAAGGTTTGGAGCAAAATCTGAGAGCCACAATGAGAAATTTTGAGGATTACGTATGTCCCAATGGAAATATGACAAATTTTTTAAATTTGTTTTGTTAAACAACTGTAGGAATTTTTTATCACTAAGATCACAATGAAGTTTTTCCAAGGTGGTTGAAATCGGAAATAATAAATCTTGATATCCCTCATAACATGTAGAAATGGTTTTAAAGCATTTTAAACGCATTTCACTCAGAATGGTTTTCAAATTAAGCCAAGTAGCGTTTTCACAAAAGTAAATATTCAATTCTTGTAACTGGGGCAAAGCTATAAATTCCTTTAGGCGGCAGGAATAAAATGATAAATGTGTTAAGTTCTTACACGATATTAATAAAATATTTAGAAACTTTTTAGTTACTGAAAAACAGTTAAGAGTTAAATTGCTAAGATTTTGCAGGTTTGGCAAAATAGTTGTTTGAAAATTAATGAAATCGGCCAAGTTTTCACAATGGCCAATCTCAAAAATTTTGCAGTATTTTAAATTAGTAAAATTAAAATCTTTCCTTTCTATGGAAATATGGTCTGTATAAATTGGAAAATCTAAAATAAAACATTGCAATTTTAATTCTTTTAAAATATTTTTGACATTTGAAAATCGATGCAACGGTTCCTTGTCATCACTGAAACGTACAATTAAGTTTTTTAATTTAATTAAAGTTTTAAAAATTTGTACATCAAGATCGGCATCTAAAGTTAATGGTTGATTTTTTTCATTCAAACAATTTATTAATGCCAACGTTTCCAGATTTATAAAATCTTTTGCAATTTTACGTAAATCCTTATGTCTCAATGTGACTCTGTCGCATCTTAGAAACGTAAGATTTATATAATTTTGTTTTAAATAATTATAACTGTGAACATTTACTGTCATGTTCAAATTATATTTTATATGCAAGCGTGTTATATTGCCAGCATTTAAATTTAAGAAACATTCCATTTCATTTGATCGTAGAAAAAATTTCTTTTTATCAAATATTTCAGGATAATTAAAAAAGAATACGTCTTTTTTTAAATAAATGTCTGGATCAATATTATCTGATACAATATAAAAGTTTTTTTCATTAGGTACGAATACTTCCACTTCTTTAAATTTAATTTTCCATATAAAATTCACAATTATGTGTTTTAAGGCTGTGCAGACTTGCAACAGTTGCAATTGTTGTTTGTAATTTAAATATTTGCAAATATTTGTAACCAACTCAATGTTGGTCAAACATTTTGTTATTGAAGTATCACAGGTTTTATTAGCAGACATATTTATAATTGAACCGTTAAAGTTTTGTTGTTAAACTTATTCACACACGTCTGTTTGTTTGTATATTTTTGTATTTTCTTTGATTTTAATAATTGACAATAATTTCTATTCGAAATAAATTCCTTTTAATTTGTAAAATAAAATATGAATAATCAAGCTGTTTTCTTTTATACTCTACCTTTAACTGTCCCTGTCCGTCAACCCAGTAAGAAATGAACCAGCAAGAAATGAGTGACCAAAACTTATACAAACACAATTATCTACTAACACATTTACAACAATTTTATACTGAAACGACGTTGCATTTGTACTGCTTTTAACATTAAGTTTGAATGAATTTTTGTTTTTTGCTAATTAAATCTAAGTTTAAGCTCGTGTTTATACAAGCATCATTAGTATGGCTTAAACTGCAGCTTATAAAAAGTTTTGTAATTAAATCTGTCCCAAAGATCAGGCAAAATTTGCATTACATTTTTTGTGAAAAAAAAGTCACTGGCAACGCTGTTTGCTACAGTCATCACACGTATACAAATTTTAACACAACTTTTTTCATTTTCCCATTAAGAATGTGATAGAAAATTTGTTCTGTGCAGTAATGGATATTTCCATCATCAGCAAAAAATGCTTGACAGAAACTAATACTAACACAATTTTTACACTAACACTTTTTCAACAATTTTGTATTGAACAGCGTTGCCGTTGTAGCGTTTTTGGTACTTAATTGGGATGAACTTTTAAATTTTGTTTTATTCAAAAAAGTTCGATTTTTCAATTGAGGGTATATCCATCAATTGTGACTGGTATATCCATCAAGTGTGTCAAAAACTTCTGTCATCACTAAATAGTAAACTGCAGTACAGTGAACAGTGCAGATATATGTGTTTCATAATGGAAATAATTTATTAGTTAGAGCGAGATGCAAAATCACATGTACACGAAAGTTTCCATCAGGTTATTCATTTTTCCTTTAAGGATGTGATAGAAACTTTGTTCTATGCGATGATGGATATTTCCATCATCAGTGATTGTCATTTGATGGATCAAATGATGGTCACTGTGCTTGTAGGGACTATTCTTGCAGGGAAGTTACTCACCAGGGATAGTTCTTGGTAGTGTGTGTTAATAATACGATGTAAATTAACTGTTAATAAATAAATAATGACTTTTGTAAAACAAAATAATGTTTAATAAATTGATGCAAAGAATGCTGAGGAAGGTTATAGAGAAACAGAAAGTTTATTTTGTTCTGCTGGTTTCTACATTTTATTTTTCTCTTAATAATTAATCACAATTAATAACGGACCTAAGGCCAACAGAAAAATAAAAATCCACTTGTCAAAACAGTTCGAATTAAATTTAATTAATAAAAATCTTTAAAAATAAATTCAATTACTAGAAATCTTATATACAGGTATGTGATGAAAATCGATTCGTTTTTAAGTAAAATCGAATGTTGAAAACGAACGCTTTGCTATAAGATGTGATGACAAACGAACGGTTTTACTTTCCATTTTTTGTTTCATTTTAAATAGTTTCATGTCAAACTACAACTTTTTGTTTTTAAAAATAAACATTTGTTTGAATTTTAATAGCACCAAAAATGGCATTTATTTGTTCGGCATCAATTTTAATAATTAATTATTCAAATCGAGTTCAAAATATTGAACGAAAAAGGTTGAGGGATGCATCAAATCCATTAAACATGCCGGATAATAGGTAAGAACAATAGAATGAATAATTTCCCCTGTTCTTTTACACATATTTCTAGTTTTAAGGAATATTTTCGTTTAAATAAAGAAGGCTTTACTTGGATATTAAAAAAAATTGAATCACACGTTGAATCAAAATCAATTCCACTGGTAATCGAGTTAGCAGCCACATTAAGATTCCTAGCCGAAGGCAGCTTTCAAAGGTCGGTTGGGAACGATTCTGTTGTAGCAATGCACAGAACTACATTTTCTAACTTTTACCTTGATAATTTTGAAAATGGAGATCGTGGATCATGGCTTTTAGCAGATTCCGGATATGCTTTAGAGCCTTTTATACTAGTTCCCTATAGACTTCCAAGCGCAGAATCAACTCAACACAAATTCAATAAAGCTCACGCATCAGCTAGGAACATAATTGAAAGGACAATCGGAGTTCTCAAAAGAAGATTTATTTGTTTGTCAGTCAAATAAATCTGCTACAATCCGCAGAAAATTGTAAAAATTAAAATATATGCTGTGCACTACATAATATGTGTAACTTTTACAAATTAGACCACCATTTTGATATTACGAGCAACCCTATTGAAGAATCGGAGCCTGGTGACCGCGAAATAGACTCCAATAACGTAACAAACATGGAGGCAAGCAGAAACCGGTGTGTTTTCCCCTAAAAATTCTATTTTAATATTTATTAATTTTAAACTACATACAAACATAATATTACATACATAAATACTTACATTTTCGATTAAACTTTTTAACAATACAAATTTTATGTATCCTTTAATTAAATCGTGTACAGCAGCGAGCTCGATTTTAAAACGGTTAAAACAGTAAATTTTCGTTTTCTATCACACTCTTTTTTCTTCATATTTTCATAGAACAAAATGAAAAATGAAGTCGAATTCGATTTGACAAACAAACAAGAAGAAGAACAAAACAAAACATAAATAAGTGATGCCATCACAACTTGTTTCGATTTCACACCGTTTTTGGATCGAAATCGATTTTCATCACATACCTGATAATTTTAGATCTTTCTCCTCATTTCTGGATTTCAAATTCAATTTCTTTTTGTTTCTTTCTTAGAAGCTTTTTGTTTTCCGAAGACGAGCACCGAAGGCGCTTGAAATATCAAAATATAAATATATATATTTTAAAATAAATTCTTGTGGCCTTAGCGCAAATAAAATATTAAATCTTTAGTTTTCTGCAATTGAATTTTCTCCATACTAAAGTTAAAATAGTACAGCATAATATTGATGAGTGAATCGGTATATACGACCTAAAATATGGGCTTTTAAATTGAAGTATATCTAATCGCTCTTCACCTACTTGCGAAATCTCTACGTTTTAAGATTTATTGGTTCTCCTTCTCTATATCTTTTTAAATGATATTTTCTTTAAGGAAACTAAATATATTTTACAGACTTTTACGTTACATGGGAATTTAAATGTCCTTATTCTTTTCAGAGCCGAATGGTATGATCAGACTTTATGGAAAAAAGAAAAACGGTGAAATTTCAAATCTGTGGGTTATAAACGGACCATATTTTAGTCCACATTTTATTCAAGGAAATGTTCGAGAGCAGATAAGGCCTTTAAAATTGTTTCTGATGTCGTATAGAAAAGCAGCGCAAAATCATTTACAACATTTGAGTTAAGGTTTTGAATGATAGTGTTACGGTTCACAGCATCTTCAACTCTTGAAATTTACAGCAGGCAAAATATTGGGTTCAATGCCATGAGAGTCAAGTTGGTAATAAATAAGCAAATTGAACGCCTAGCCAACACAGTGATCAAAGGCAGGACCACAACCTTTTTGTGGTCTATCTTCTAAGCCTTTTTTATGAGAAGACTGTTTCCTAAATCGTTTATTGTTTCTTTTCATAAAGTTATTTATTTTATTTAAATTCGTGAATTATTGCTTACAAAAAAAATTATCCTTAAGAAATAATGAAAATCTAATTTTATAAATGAATTATTGTTTTTCATGTTGGCTTAAGTTCGTTATTAACTGTGATTGATTGTAAGAAGAACAGTAAGATTTAGATACCTGCAGAATGCAGAATGGCGCACGTTGGTCGCATTTATTATGAATTGTAAATTTGTCTGTTTAAACAACTTTTAAGAAGGAAAAGAACACAAAAATTTAAAATAATTTTATATTTAGCATACGAAAAATTTCCTGCAATCGTATTTGAAGATATTTTTTTTTTTGTTCAGGTTGACGTCGGAAGTCTACCGTTTCAAATTAAAAATCGCTTGTTTTTCAATTTAGTAAATATTTTGGGCTTAAAGTAAATTAATATAAATTATAAAAATACGATTTATTACTAATTTTGAATAACTTTATAGAAGTTTAAAAAATAATAAAAAACAAAAACTGAAACCTTTAAAAAAAATTACGTGCCACAGGTGGAAGTCAGTTAAAAAATTTAAGCTGGATTATTTATCGACTGCTAGCATGTGAAATTTTGTTCGAATCGATCAAACCTTTTTAAAAAAACGTTAATTTGTTTTTGGCCCACTGTGCAATGCTGCTTAGAACATTAAGAACAGATCACATAAATCACTATTAATATATAAAACTATCCACGAAGCTGAAGAAACCTTAACAATCGTCTTATACATGTTAAAACTAATTTTAAAAAAATATTAAAATCTGTTCATAAATTTCAAGAATTGATGAATCATTAATACGCTTTTCTTTACTTGTTGTTATTTGAATAAGAGAGATAAAAACAAACTGCGTGTTTCATGCAAATAAAAACAATGGCTCTCGTAGTGTTTCAATACACTTTTTTATAAAAGTTTTTCAACGATAAACAAGACATTTGGCTAAGTGTGAGAATATGTTTTAATTATTATTATTATTTTTTTTTGTTTCCCAACTTTTTAGAACCCTTGGAAATTTAGGAGCAGAAATCTTTTAAAATCACAAAAAAATACTATAAAATTAAAACTAAACTTTAAAAAGTGTCCTCCAGCTTTAATAAACAGACCTTTCTTGCAAAAGGATTTTTCCCCTTTATTTTCTTATACAAAAAATTTATATTTCTTATCTGAGAATGGTTGTTAATTAATTTTTAATCAAGAACACTCACGCACACAAGTTAAATCTTATTTTTACACAAGCAATTTTACAATCAAACTGTTATTTAAAATAAATCGTAGTTGCCACATAATATTAACGTAAATACTTCAAAAATTTATATATTTATAAAAGGAATGTGTATGACGTTTCCAATAAGATTTAACTCTAATTTTAATAAAAAAAATAATAATGTGCGAGTGGAGGAAAGCTCTAAATCTGCCGCTACTATTCTAACTTCTTTTGAAACCATCTTTATTCTCATTCCACAGTGTTTAACAATTTGTAGACCACCTTACCCATCACTGACTGCCTTACAATCACCAATCGAATATTGTTGGATTTAGTATATTGTGGATTTAAAATTCCTTTTTTATCATCAGGTAAATTTAATTTGATTTTTTTTCTTATCATCAGACCTCAAACAACTTAATAATGTGTTTTCTATGTCTTCTATTTTATATTTAGAATTAATACTTAACTAAGATATTTATGTATTAAACTTGAATTGTATTTAATCAGTTGGTATTTAAAGATTATATCAGTATGAGTAAGGGTTGGAAAAGAAGGTAAGTGGTGAATTAATTCGCGGATTCATGCAGTCATAATTAACGAGAGTGGCGAACTGGGGGCAAATCACCGCATTCGATAACGAATACTTTGTGATCGAAATATTGTTAACGTGGATTACGGCAGTCGTTATGGAAACATATTTACTCGTAGTTGCACTCGATTGGTAATTTACTATCGAAAACAAAAAAACATTTTGCCACGATACAAAACAAAAACAAATAGAAGTAACTAAAGAAGAAGGAGAAGAAATTAAACATGTCAGTGTGAATTTTCCTGCTATTTATATAATAAAATAGTTTAAAAATTAAATTTTAAATGCTTTTAGGGAAGGTGAATGTGAAGACAAAGATTTTCCAGGAATCAGTGAAAAAAAAAGTCAGCGCAAAAATTGATCCCAGGACAAATACTAATGAAGTAAATATATTTGGGTCCATTTAAATGAGTCTTGTTTGTTTATTTTTTTGCACTGTTACACTGTTTTCACTAATTAATTTATTTTTTGTTTTGTTTTTCTTACTGTCATATGTTTGCAGCAATGTAAAAAATAGTAGTAAATAGAAAAAATTACGATCGAATACTATGATCCAAAAAATTAAAGCCATCGAAATATTTCTCGACACGAATGCGCAATTGATATCGAATGCGGTGATTTGCCCCCTGGTAACCATGGTTGGGTAAGGCGGATGAGGAACAACATCTTTCTCTTACTGTGTTGATGTTTGTACATGGCAATGTTAGTATATTGTTCGTTTCTTTCTTTTTTTGTTTTTTTTTTTTGTTTCATGAAAATTATTTCGACTGTCCTTTTATTGCAATTTCCATTGGCAAATACCAAAGTATTGTGTTATTGATAAAAAATATTTAAAAATAAAATTATTTCTGTGTCCACAAGCAATTACAACTAAAGTCGAGTTAAGAACAAATTAAGTTACTGTTAATATTATACTTCTAACACTTGAATCTGTTATGCAAGTCAAATTTCATCTCTGTACCTTAAAAACTGAATTTTTTTACTTTAAAATTTAAACAGCTGAAATCGATATTCCTTGATTTACGCAACAATATTAAAATTTAAAATGATGTTAAAAACTTCAAAGAACAAAAATTAAGCTGTTACACAGATTTGTGTTTAAGACATTTTATTGTTACACTTTTTCATGTACATAATATTATTATGGTCATGTGGCGGGTATATTTTTCTATATATAAAGTGCTCATAACATGATTTTTTAAAATATAATTAATTTAAATAAATAGTTAATAAATATTTAAAAATATTTCGAGCATTTTTCGCAAAATACAAATTATTAGTAATTTTAATCGTCCAAATGACAGCAATTCATAATATCTGGTAACCTTGAACTATATTAAAATTTGTATAAAAATACATACATATATTTGTATGTAGTTATAATAAAAGGTTTCTCCCCTTTTCTTAGATATTATTTTTTGTTTTTGTTAACGTGGTTAAAAACAAAAATATATATATATAGAAACAAGCAAAAGTTTCTATGTACGTATGTACATGAAGGCAAAAATTTTACAATATATCGAAAATGCGCATTTACCAGGTATTTTTAAACTTTTTAATAAAATAAAAATTTGAACTTACCCTAAAAAATTGCTGCTTGCACACACAGAAAAATAATAAAAACAATTACGAATTTTAATTTGAATTTGTTTACAATCAAAGAGCAACAAGTATGTATAATTTATATAGTAACATCAACAAAAACACACGTCAACGGAAGGAAAACGACTAAAAAAGAAATGCCAAAAAGTTTACTTCTTGCTATGCAAAAACAATTCTATAAAAACTTTGCGAGAGAAGAGAGATTTTATTTTTTTTATTTTTGCAGTACTTTTTTAATAAATTTATTTATATGTTTTGAAATACCCAGTTATAAATAAAGTTATTCTTATCAATTTTTACTGTTTTTAATTATTTTCTTAATAAAGGAGGTTGCTATTACGACTAAGGAAAGGGATAGAAAATTATGGAAAATATGTTTTTATTAAAAATTGAAACACGCTTGAATTAAAAAAAAAATTCAGATACCTTCACTGTACAAAAAAATCATCCACGGTGCGACTTTACGTTCGTTAAATCCTAGAGAAAATAATACGAAAATCCATACGTTTTTTAAAAAATGAGAGTAAAGACCTTACGACAGATTTTTTCGCGTTTACACAATTGGTATACACGGTTTTTTGGGTGCTTTGCAGAAAAATGCATACCTGATCTAATGATTCGTAATTGTCTTTTGAAAATTTTAAGAAAACATAGAGAGCCATACGACTGTCAAATTTTCATCCGTAATTTCTCTCAATTTGTGCAGATTCATTACATATTTGGTTTAAACGATCCCACTGGTACTATCTACACAAAAATTTTACATGTCGTAAGACTTCTATGACCATGTAAGCCGCCCTTAAGTAGTAAAAAGACTGTTATTTAATTGCGGACCGGAAAACCTTAAACCTTAAGTAGTAGTACATAAATAATAATGTTTCTTTTATTGATAAAGAAAGATGACCGTTTCGGTTTAGAAAGCAATTGTTTCTTCAATTTCAATTTAAATTTCAATTTAAAATTTTTTTTAGCAATAGAGTACTTAGTGATGTGCAAACCTTAAGAACAAAAATTAATTAATCTATACGTATTATAAAGCTGTTACAGGATTATTTCTATACTGAAATAGTTATTTTTTAATTTTGTTATTGGTGTAGTTAGTAATCGGTATGGAATACAAAGCACTTTTTTTTTGGAAATTTCATCTTCCTGTCTGTTTACCTGTCCGTCTATCTGTGTTCGCATCACGTAAGAACTGCTAGAGGGAGTTGAATAAAATAGAAAAAAAAAAATAAAAAATACTTTTTTTTTCGTAAAGATACGTTATTTCGTACAGAAAGTGACGACGCTAATGCAACGGTTCTCAAATGGGGGTCCGTAGCAACCATCCAAGGGGTCCGCATGAAGAACCGAAAAAACAGTGTTTTCAAAAATAATAAAAGTTTTATTCTGAAATTGGGCTTCATAGGGGTCCGCGAAAAAAATTAGTATACTAGGGGTCCGTGAGCAGGAATTTAATGAGAACCGCTGCGCTAATGTAAAAGTACCCAATTTTACCGGTAGGTATAATGATTCTAAAACAGTTTTCAACACATTTTGTTTTTATAGATGCAAAATTTTTAACTTTTTACAGAACTCTGCAATAAATATTTAGAAACACATTTCTCTATATTTAAATTTTAAAATAATTAGACATGACATACAGACGAAGTCGTGGGTACTGCTGATGTTAAATAAAGTGAGTTTAATTTAATGTTAAGAAGTAAAAACATTCAAGTCATTATTCTTAATTAAATACATGCACCTATGAAAAAAGGATTTTTGCAATCTTTAAAAAAATAATTAACAATGATATATGAAAATAGTTATCGCTTAATGTGGCCGCTGTTTTTAAATTCTAAGGAAGAAAGCCAAGAGAACGACTTAATAGATAAATTTGTTATAATATTTAAATCATTTAGTCAAAGTGCTTGCAAGGCATTGGATTATATGGTGTTAGTAAGCTTGAATATTTGATACTTTTTATCAAATGATGCTTTACCTATGTTTCTTTACGCATGATTATATAACAGCAATAAATATGTATTAGAAGTTGACTTAATTTTGGCAACATGGGATGAGTCCTACGTTTGAGACTCTTATTAAAAAATAGAACAGCTTTCTTTTAGTGGCTTTAAATTGCAAAAATTAAGATTAACTGCTTAATTAACCTGTTTTGAACAAGCAAATGCATTTAATAAATCAGTTACTGCTGTTGGCTATACTGAATCGATGACATGCGTACTGGGACGATGACATGGTTCCTTACAATGCCTTCTGCACGAAAAAAAATTTTTTAAAGAAGTCTTTCATCACCGTATTTTGCTAAAAAAAATTATGTTATGTTTCGCTTTCATAGTTATAAAATTTATTCGAAAATGCAGTGATTATTTCAAGGCATTATAAAGGTATTAATTAAAATTTTTGAAATCTGATGTCAAATTGGTAGCTACGAAAGCTCAGAAGGGATAAAAACTACTTAAAATATCTAGCACACATTTAAAAACTTGTTAACGATTTCTTTATATAATAAATTATTAATTAAATCTTCTCATTTAAAAAATTGATATGCCCACCTCTGGCTAACATTTTTTTTTTTTTTTTTTGAAAAGAGCAGTGCATACACATTCATTCATTAGCTAAGAAATTTGTTCAGTTATCACTTTCTAAAAGTACCGGTATATTGAGAACAAAATCGCTTTTTTAACAAAAAACAACAAATTACTGTTATTTTTCTTAAGAACAACACAATTTGCAAGTTATTTTAATTTTTACTTACTAAATATAGGCAACATTGTTAAAAACTTTTACTTTTATCTCTTTAAATGTTTATTTTTACAATTTTTATGGTAGAACCTTATCTGAACGTTGTCTAAGTTAAACTGTTTAAACCATTGATTTCGGAAAAATTTGTGCTCTTCTCCAATAAGACTAATGTTTTTATCCATATACACATATGGAAGCTGACCAACTTCTTTAGAAACGGTGATTTTATATAAAAATTTAATGAACTTTTAATGTTCTTTCAGGTAACGTCACATATGGTCACCTTCCTGTGCAAATACAATAAACTTTCTTCTCTACATATTGGACTTATGTGTGAAAGTGGAGTAGATAAAAAACATCCCTATTTTTCGTAATGTATCTACCGACATTTCTATTTATTTGATATCGCAAAGCAACAAGTATTCAAGGACACCGCCTACAACTTTTTTGAACTTGTGTGTAGGATGCCAGCATGATTACCAGATTTGACGATTTATTAATGCAGAATTGATTTATTGACGATTTTTGCTAAGAATTAAACCATCTTTTAAAATATTAATTAAAAATATGTAAAATGTTTTCTTATACATATAATTCGCTTATTAATTTATTTGGAAAGTGAAAAAATTCTTGTGTTTCCAAAATTAGTCTTGAAATGAAACCAAATTCTGCTCAATTAAAAAAAAACTATATTTGCTTTAGAAATAATTTTAGAATGTATGTATAGGCCAAGACTCGTTTAATTTTAACGCTGCAAACAATGGCTTTAACTTTTTATGCCCTTCACCACAAAAAATGAAAAAAGGGATATAAAAGTTTGTCATTCCGTTTGTAATTTCTACAATATCCATTTCCGACCCCATAAGGTAGATATATACTCTGAGTTCTTATGCATAGCAAAGTAGATGGAGCGATGTCCGTATATCCATCCGTGTTGTTGTTGTTGAAATCAACTTCGAAATTTTTTTGGTCTTTATTCTTCGACGCAGTGGGCAAAACACCATGTTCTTTTTGTGTAGTGTTCTTTTTGATAGTTTTCAAAAAACATTAAGGCTTGTGTCCAAAGCAGTTTAAAAAAAATTTATATCGAAGAATCGAATATGAAAATAATCTTAAAAAACCCTTAGAACCTTGGTTCAACCATAGAATACTTTTTTTTTTCGTAAAAATAAGTCATTTCCAAGGCGAATAAACATACGGTGGTCTCGATAGCGAATACATTGATTTTTGCCGAAACGTTAAATGTCAAACACCATAAAAAATATTATACACATTTTTTGTATATGTATGGAATTTGACCAAGGCGAAAATTATTGAATTCGAAATTGCGACCACCTAGTATTGATTTGCCTTGGCGCTAATGACGAAAATTAAAGAATTCGCCATCGCTTGCACAGTATATTTATTCGCTTCGGTCATTTCGTAGAGAAACTATAGACACAAATCTAAAAGCACATTGATTGAATTCATGACATTTTTGGCTTTTGGGTAATAGCTTACGAAAATTACTGAAAGTTACTTCTTTCATGAAATCGTCGCTTCTGGGTGCAATCTGTTAATTATGCGAAAGCCAAACTGAGGAATTTAAGTTGCTGAAGCAAAGCTAAAAAGCTTTTGATTGAAAAATATGTACCAAAGGAGTTGAAGAGTATCACGACAAACTTGACGTACTTTAAGTCTAAATTCTATTTCAGAAAAAACATTATGAAACGCGTAATGAAGAAATTATTTCTTAAATCAATTAATTCTATGTTTTTTTTTCTGAAAAAGAATTCAATATTTTCTCAATAAGCAATTGTTTCGTTATGTGTCTATTTATTTATTTATTTATTTTTTGTACTGAATTAAATATTTATAAACAATTTATTTGTTTTATTGAAAAAAAATGTGTATGTGCTTTTGTATATATACTTTTATTATACATACATATCGTCAGTTAAAATGAAAAATTATGTAACTAAATTAATTTGGTAATTATTAACAACATGTAGTAATATCAGTTTGACTTCATTATTAGGTGTAATTTGATAAGATTTTTAAACCATATAAATCTAGATTAAGGCTTGCATTCGGTTTAATACAAATAAATAAATAATAAAAAATTCCAAAATTATTTTTCTATTGAACTTCATGTTTTAAATAATAATGATGGTTTTTAATTTTACCTAACGATATACTTTTGAATGTACTATTTTGGGCTGTAAAAAATTCAGAAATATTTTCCATACTTCTGTATAATATAGACTCTTATATCATCCAGTTCAACTTATTACAGTTACTGGTATATGGATTACATACATATAATATATATAAGATAAACAAATAATTAAAAAGTTTTTTTATAAAGATGCATATTTTAAATTGCTTCTTATTGAGAAAAAATTGGAAATTCTTTTTAATTGGGAATTTTCGGGGACATCATCTATCCTATTGGGGACAAGAGCAAGAATTTCTCTGGCAACACTATACACAAATAACACTTTAAATGAATGAACATGCAAACATTCATATGTACTCACACATACTATTTAAAAAAAGCTTAATTCATTCATATTACCAATAATTAAAGGATGTATGGGAGAAGCTTTGAATGAGAAATGCTAATTATATGCATTTTCCAGATTGCCACATTACGGTTAAAAGCATTCTCTCTACTTTGTACGTAGTTATCAGTTGAAAACATCAACGGTATTATTTCTGTAGATGAATTTTTTTTTTTAGTTTTAATGTTAGTGTAGATAGTAATCGATATGGAATACAAAACACGTAAAAACTGATAGATGGACTTACATAATATTATGTAAGAAGATCCTTTAAAACCCTGATTTAAATATAGAATACTTTTTGTTTCGTAACACTAAGTTATTTTGCAGAGGAAATAGAGATACAAATATGAAGTTACCCAGTTTTATCGGTATAATGGTACTGAAATAGTTCTCAGCAAAAAATTTGTTTTTGTAGATGGAAAATTTTAAACACTGTTTACAGAACAATGAATGTTAAAGAATTAAACGCGGTCGAAGTCGTGGGCACTGCTAGTTAAAAAATAAATTAATAAAAAATGGTTCGGATGAAATAAACTGGTAGAAGACCACTCAAGCCACGAGTATTATAACTCACCTACTTAACGTAGTGCAGTACGAATAAAACAATAATTAAGTTAGATGTTGGTGAAGACCATAAAAACTCTGATAGTGGATTTTGGGAGCATTTACTTCTTGTGCAAAGGTACAGGTTTGTTGAATGTTCCAAAGGAATCTATTGCATAATAATATAAACTAGAAATATTACCATAATGTTTAACAATTTGAAGCAAGAACTAAGGCCACAACAAAAACCGATTAATTTTGGCTAGTGGACATTGAAAGCAAGAAGAAGTGGCAACGGTTTCTGACAATCAAATTTTTACCCAAAATCAGTTTCATTCTAACACTCGAAGAATTATAATTGATTAGGCTAATGACACAATTTTTTTCGCATTAAAACAAATGTACTTTTGACCACAGAACTTTTGACAAAATGATCGAAAAACAAGTAAAACCCTTCACCACATATGTAAATCAAAAAGACAAATATTAGGGTATCATATAAGATTTTACATAAAAATGTCATCGACTCCTAATGGGTTAAGCATTTTTAGTATTTTCTGGAATAACTCTTCAAAAGCTCTTAAATGATACCCGACATTGAATATCAAACCTTTTTATAAAAATTTCAGGGGCCCATAACTCGGATTTTTTTATTGAAATTACTTCATTTTTCCACATGATATTGAAAAATGAGAGGCAGGCGTGGTGTTTGGTCCGTTGCATCATAAGACATGTACCGATCATGCTGATTTTCAATAGAAAAACTTACGAAAGTATGTCTGATCGATGTGCGTAATTAAATTTTCTCTATCTCATCTACTTCCGTGGAAAAGGCGATTTCGGATGAAATAAACTGGTAGAAGACCACTCAAGCCACGAGTATTATAACTCACCTACTTAACGTAGTGCAGTACGAATAAAACAATAATTAAGTTAGATGTTGGTGAAGACCATAAAAACTCTGATAGTGGATTTTGGGAGCATTTACTTCTTGTGCAAAGGTACAGGTTTGTTGAATGTTCCAAAGGAATCTATTGCATAATAATATAAACTAGAAATATTACCATAATGTTTAACAATTTGAAGCAAGAACTAAGGCCACAACAAAAACCGATTAATTTTGGCTAGTGGACATTGAAAGCAAGAAGAAGTGGCAACGGTTTCTGACAATCAAATTTTTACCCAAAATCAGTTTCATTCTAACACTCGAAGAATTATAATTGATTAGGCTAATGACACAATTTTTTTCGCATTAAAACAAATGTACTTTTGACCACAGAACTTTTGACAAAATGATCGAAAAACAAGTAAAACCCTTCACCACATATGTAAATCAAAAAGACAAATATTAGGGTATCATATAAGATTTTACATAAAAATGTCATCGACTCCTAATGGGTTAAGCATTTTTAGTATTTTCTGAAATAACTCTTCAAAAGCTCTTAAATGATACCCGACATTGAATATCAAACCTTTTTATAAAAATTTCAGGGGCCCATAACTCGGATTTTTTTATTGAAATTACTTCATTTTTCCACATGATATTGAAAAATGAGAGGCAGGCGTGGTGTTTGGTCCGTTGCATCATAAGACATGTACCGATCATGCTGATTTTCAATAGAAAAACTTACGAAAGTATGTCTGATCGATGTGCGTAATTAAATTTTCTCTATCTCATCTACTTCCGTGGAAAAGGCGATTTCAACACTAACACGGACGGATAGACGGATATCGCTCAATCAACTTCGCTATGAATAAGAACTCAGAATGTATATACTTTATTGGGTCGGAAATTAGTATTGTAAAAATGATAAATGGAATAACAAACGTAGATAAAGCCTTTTTCCACCTGAGTTGATTGGTATAAAAATGCGAAGAGCAACAAATAAAAACATTCATTCAAAGGTATGGTTTATTCGCCTTAATAAATATAAATCTTCATTGCTATTGTGAATAGACATTATTTTTATAAAACAACTGTTTTGTATATCTTGTAAGCACTTCAAAAACTTCAATTAAAAATTATATTACAACTTATTTTAATGAGCCTCATTATTATCTCTTCATAGTGCATTAAAAATTTTAAGCGCCTAAACTAAAAACTGCTGTTACAAGAAATATGCTGTCCAATTTAATAATTTCCAAACAAAAATTTGTTTTAATTAAAGGTAAAAAATTGTGCGATCAGTTTTTCCATTTATTTATGATCATTTCATTATTTTATCAGATGAATTGGGTTATGAGCGAATTTCGAAAAAATTCGTAACGCAAATTCTTAAAGAACAAAATGAAGATAGCCACATAAAAACACTTCCTCTGAATGAACATCTAAGTGATTCTTGTACAATAGAAAAGTTTCTCAAAGAGTGTAATGTTAAACCACTGGAGGATGGAAAATTGTGGAATATAATCCTGCCAAACCTATCGGACTTTTTGTCATATCAGAAAATTTCAGTGATATTTCAGTTCCTAAACAACTTGAAAAAATGTGAATATGTTAAACGTACTTTTCTTTGGATATCCTTGCCTCATATACAGCACGATCATGCCCATTTTGTCGTGGCTGCCCTTGAATATATGGCTGATATGGTACTACATTTTTTGACGGCCAATGAAATTTCTCTCTTGGTATGTAAACCTGGAGGCGGTGTAACCAATAAACACTACACTTATATAAGAACAAAATCTGAAGTCAAAGTAGAATTAAAACAGGACATTGAACAATCTGAGCCGGATAGTCAGAAAGCGGAACAACTAAGTACATTTAAAATTGACTTAGATGAAGAGGAATTAGTGGCCAGAAATGCAATGAAAATGCCTTACGAAAAGTAAGTTAACAGAAGACTAATATTTTTATTTAATAAACAAAATAATTTTAAAATTATTGTGATTGAAAATATTTGATGGTCATTATTACAACTTGCAAAATTTTGTCGGACTGATAAATGACAAAAATAAAATGTGCTGACAAACGTTTTAGTACCATTATACCGGCTCTATTTTCTCTACGAAATGATATATTTTTACGAAAAAAATGTTCTTTATTTAAATGAAGGTTCTAAAGGACTTTCTAACAAAATTTTATTTTATTTGTATTTCATATCGATTACTATCTAGAGTTAGTAATCGATTTAATTGTTCCAAAAGAATTGAAATTAAAGGCTTAAATAAAGAGTGTGAAGGGTATAACTTCTATGTTCGGACTAGTGCATATTAAATAGTAGGTTTAGTGATTTTAAGTCCATGCTGTCATTTTGTCTTTTAAATATGAACATCCAAGATTGCGGATATACTTATTTGGAAATTTCTTTTTAATTTCAGAGCTATGGAGGCTACAGAAAGCAATATCATTTATACACCTGACGCCGCCGATGACTTTGATGAAGAGGATCCTGATGAAGATTTAAATATTTAAAACCATTAAGTATTTGTAGATCTTTAAATACAAAAATGGTTTAAAACTAAGCATGTAAAATAAATCCTTTTCATTTTTACTTTTTAAATTGTTTTTTTTTTTTACTTTTTATTCTTAAAAAAAATTCATTCTTAAAGAATTAAATGCATTAATTTTTTTTAAAACGATGTACTTTTAGATTTGTCTGTTTTTCTAAAATTTAAAATTTTATTTAAATTCATAAAACTTTTTAGTTGTCTACTTCGTCTATTTATTTATTCATTTTGATTTCTTTGTTTTGAGTTATTGTATTTTTGTAGAAAAAAAAAACTTTAATCATTTTTGGAAGCGGCCACAAAATTATTGTAATCACGTCTAATTTTCATAGGAGGACCACTACTGCTTTGTCGCTGATCATATGACCGTTTTCTACCATAAGAATCACCCCAATTTTTGTGCCTAGAGTTGCTACGCCAATTCCGATTTCCACCGCGGTCATTACGTGAAAAATCGCTGCTGTTTACATTCCAATTTTCAATAATAGGTGGATCGTCTAATGGCTTTGAACAATGCTCCATAAATTCGGCATCGTCTTCAGTGTACCGCGAACTAAATTCCTGTTCACATTCCTCCAAGAACGCTATATCTTTTTCAGTAAGACGATTAATTTTACGATTTGGATCAACCATTTTATAACTATTACAGCTTTAGTCAGATAAACTTAGAAAAATTACACTTAAACTGATCCAATTGTCCTTACAAACACACAAAGTACTTTGTGCTTTACAACAATATTGTTTCACAGGTTTTTGTTTTATTTTCTCAACCATGACATGTTAGTAATTCACAGTAAACTCAGCTGTAAATTAACTGTGAATTATTACCTTTTTAAGGAGATGGCAAGTCTGTAATATTAAACACGTTTGTCAGAATTAATAGCTTTTGTTTTTTTTGGCGTTTTTTTTTTTTAATTTAAAACCTTATTATCAGTTAAAAATTAAACGAAACAATTAAATATTGTCCAATGTTACTTATTAGTATATTTCTAGCCCTATCTTTACTTACGAAACATGTTTTTCATAGCAATTGTTTTTCTAAGCCTTCGCTTTCTAACCTGTTAAAAATTTTCGTTTATTATTGTCATTATAACTAAATTCAATCTAAATTTAAACTAAGTTAAATAACAATGAAAAAAAACATTAAAATAATCGCTATTAACAAATTTCATGATAAATCACAATGTTTTTGAATCTTTAAATGTATCATTAATGTCTTAAACGCTTGTTTACTTTAAAAAGATGTTTTTTTTACCATCTGGCAGGTCTATACAATATTACTTTTGCTGTCAAAGTTCAGTTGCATTCTCTCTGGCTCCGTGAAAAGTTTATGAATTTGCTAATTGTTATCAAGTGAATTAATCAAAATTAATAAATGCTTACTATGAATTAAAACTAAATGCTGTAAATATAAATCTTTGAAAAATATTACATTTTTAAAGATTGTGGAAAAATAAAGAAATCATCACCAGATTACAGAACACGATTTGTTTTTCTCCGCCAAGACTGCCTGTTCCTGGATTCCTTTCTTATAATTTTATATTGTTTAAAAGATTTTGTTAAAAAATTTTTGTCATGTTAAGATTTGAGTATACGCCAAAAACAATAACACCAATAAATAAAAATATACAAAGTTGCTCAGAACGCTTCATTTATTCCCAATCAACTGCGTGATAGAGCCACTAACACCACTCTTCTCAACGATAATGGCTGAGAGTCTTGTATGGCGCCTTTTGTGCCGCTACAGAATATTTTTCTTCGTGGGTTTCATTATATTTGGCATACAGATATTTTTAGCCTATAAATCCTTAAGCCTCTATAATCTTACATCCAGTGACACATTTGATGATAATAATCCCTCTTTGTTTTCCATATCCAAAAAAATAAGTCGCTTAACAGCTCAACACAACTCTGCTGGTGATGATGAGGATTCTTCAAATGCTGTCCTAACGCCCCGCATGCAATCTTCTGCTTTAATATCACAGTCCGATGCAACTGGCGATGTACCTTCATCTCTAGTATCACTAAAGCAATTGGGTTTTACACCTGCATGTAATATACAGTCAAAAGATGCAGTCTCTGCTTTACAAAGAGCCAAAAGTAAAGAATGTCGGCAACATATAGCTCAAATTGCTTGTGCCATTCAGGCAAGTGAGTTTTATCCCACTCACCTACCAAGCTATTGTCCCCGTGGCAATCATAGTGCCAACACTCAACTAGGTTGTTATCATGATGAAAAGGAATTTCGCCTTTTGTCTGGTTACTTTATGAATTTCAAATCGTCTAATACCCCTAACAAATGTATTCAACTTTGTCTTCAATCTGGATTTCCCTATGCTGGCGTTCAATACGGGTCCGAATGCTTCTGTGGTGCCGAAAGACCACCAGTCGCTGCCAAGTTGGCCGATTCTAGTTGTAATATGAAATGTTCAGGTGATCAGCATGAAATTTGCGGCGGTTATTACGCTCTGAATATTTACGAAACGGGTATAGCAAGTGAGTATGTCTACTAAAACTAATTTATTTGAATAAAAAATACTAAACGATATATTGTTCAGTAATCTACATTTAAAGAAAAATTATATTTTCATTCTTTTTTTTTTTTTTTTTTGGTAAACCTTTTCATTTAAATTTGCAATTTTTATTTTAATTAAATGTTCAAAGTAATTAAAACCAAATGTGGGTTAGTTTAAGCAATGCTGTAGAAATACACATTTTTTTCATTTACTCCTTTTAATAATCATGCTAAAAATTTGTTGCTGCACAAAACTATTTGCATCATACTTAAACTCGTTTTCTTATTTTTTTATGCATATAAATTTTTGTGGGGGTTATTAAACTCTTAATTAGTAACTTTGTGTTCTACTTTAATGTTTAACTAGTTCTAAAAAAAAAAGGCTATGCAATTGATAAACCACACAGTAAACGTAAAAAATTATCAGAAAATATTAAAAAATGCTTTATTTCAAGTTATTTAGTATTTCTTACTATATAAATTGTTTAAGTTTTTTTTTTAAGTGAGTTATTTCCTATTAGAAAATTCCTATTTGAAATATTTAAAATATTTAAAATGTGTGTCTCAAATATTAATGCACAATTTTAACCACACCACAATAGAAAATTAATTTCGAAAAAATTATTGGAAAAAATATTTATAAAGTTTTTGATTATTAAAGAAATAGTTAGATTTTTTTCCTTAAAAAAAGAAGGATATATTTTAGTTGGCATTTTTTTTCAAGAGAACTGATTAAAATATTTTTAAATAAAATTTTGCGTTCTGTAAAATAAAAAAGTTCGAATATTTTCGGCAGAAAAACTATTTAAAAATTTTTTATTAAAAGTTATCGAAAGAATTTGCCTTAAAAAATTATTTATTGAATTTCTAAAAAAAACTAAATAAAGTTTTATGCGAGACTTTTAATATAAAGTAGTTGTTGAAATATTTAATAAAAAAAAAAATAGCAAATAATTTTAGGTTTAACTGTTTTTTTTTTACAAAAAGTTGCAGGTTTTTATTTAGTTTTTATATAAAAACATTTCCACCAAAAAATCTCTTAAACTAATATACTCCTTGTCTCAAAAAATTTAAAAATATTTTTTATTCCATTGAAATATCATTTCTCTCATTTGGCATTTTTTTAATTTTATTATTTCTTTATTCAATAAAGAGAGTAACAAGACCTTATAAAATTCCTTTTTTTTAATAAATTATTTTTAATTTAAATTATATTCTTTAATTGTGCTTGATCCCTTTAAATGAGAATATCATGAAATATTTATTTTTAATTTAAAATAAATTTTCTTGTTGCTTCATTTGAATTGCATGCGACTTAAAACTCATTTTTTCCTAAATCGTTTGAAAATCCATTTTCGAAGAATTATACTTTAAGAATACT
Organism: Cistogaster globosa; assembly: GCA_937654795.1. Taxonomy (NCBI): domain Eukaryota; kingdom Metazoa; phylum Arthropoda; class Insecta; order Diptera; family Tachinidae; genus Cistogaster; species Cistogaster globosa. Next base: position 98,077,918 of record OW569405.1, on the reverse strand, counting down.
TTTTCGAACTTACTAATAGAATCTGCTCTAAAAAATTTATTTTTTATTTATTTACTTCATTTTTTAATATAAAACCAAACAGCTAAAACAATAATACTACATACGATTTAAGCCCGAGATTATAAAACCGGACTTATACATTAATTTAAGGCTTTTTGTTGCTCTGTGTTTTTATAATGATAATCATTTGCATGTGTAGGCAACAAAACATAAAAAAGTATAAAAAAACATGTAATTAATTAAACGTTTTATTTTCAATTTATTGTAGAGTTTTCTGCACAAATTGCTGAGACTAGTGTTAAATCTGACTCTGAAGAACGTGTTAAAATAGCATTTTTATTAACATTGAATGGTCGTGCTTTACGACAAGTCTATCGTTTATTGAAATCTTTATATGCACCTCAACATATTTATTACATACATGTGGATAAGGTAAGTCCTGATTAAAAAAAAACAAGTTTTAGTAAATTGTTCAACATTCTTTTAATGCAAATTGGTGTGAAATACTAATAAAGGCCAAAGACAAATTGCAGTTAATTTTTCAATATGCATCTGTATTAAAAGTTAATATTTTACTGAATTCTTTTTGCATTCCAGCGCCAAGACTATTTGTACCGAAAACTCTTAGAACTTGAATCTAAATTTTCCAATATACGTTTAGCTCGTACCCGTTTTTCGACTATATGGGGTGGTGCCTCTCTACTTACTATGCTTCTGCAATGTATGGATGATCTTTTGAAATCCACCTATCAATGGGACTTTATTATAAATCTAAGTGAAAGTGATTTTCCAGTTAAAAAACTTGACAAACTTGAAGAGTTTCTAACAGCTAATCGCAATCGAAACTTTGTTAAGAGCCATGGTCGAGAAACTCAACGTTTTATACAAAAACAAGGCCTGGACAAAACCTTTGTGGAATGTGACACCCACATGTGGCGTATAGGAGATCGTAAGTTACCCACTGGCATACAGATAGATGGTGGTTCAGATTGGCTAGGACTCTCAAGACCATTTGTTGAATACGTATTGGAAAACAAACAAACGAATGATTTACTTAAAGGTCTATTGGTTATTTTTCGTCACACTCTTCTACCAGCTGAATCATTTTTTCATACCGTATTAAGAAATTCGAAATTTTGCAACACTTATGTTGACAACAATTTGCATGTTACCAACTGGAAACGTAAATTAGGTTGTAAGTGTCAATATAAGCATGTGGTCGATTGGTGCGGTTGCAGTCCTAACGATTTTAAGCCAGAAGATTGGCCTCGCTTGCAAAACACTGAAACTAAAATGCTTTTCTTTGCACGCAAATTTGAACCGATTATAAATCAGGCTGTACTTTTAAAACTAGAGGAATGGTTATATGGTCCTTATCCTAAGGACTATCCAAACTTACCAGCCTACTGGCACAGTTTTTATCATCATGAGGATAACAAATCTAAACAAGATGATTTAACTTTGACAATAGCAGAAAGCGTTGTGAGAAGATTGTGCAAGCAGTGGAATACAAGTAACCATAAGGTATTAGAATTAACACACTTTATGCACAATGACCAATATAAGGGCTACTTAATAAGATACCAAACACTGGACGTCCGCAACAATACCCTCTATGAATTGGAAACCCGCATACGGCCAGTACAATATGTCAAATTTGCAAAAAATTCAAAATTCTCTAAACGTTTACGAAACTTTGAAATCTCCTCGGAATATGATCAGAAAGAGCAGCTATGCCGGAATTTTCAGAAATTCTTGGGACCTTACACAGACTTAGTTTTAACCTTCACATTTTTAGGTTCGGATTCAAATTCGCCGAAAGACACTTCCCATTCGTATAATCTAACACTTTTATGGATTGATTCCATGGGTCGTTTGCAAGACTTTAATGAACTACACATAGAGGATACACAAACTGATAATATTAACTATTCCAAGGCTTTACTTAAACAACCCTTAATACCTGGTATATGGACGGCTAAACTTATTGGACGTGCGGCCATTTATGCTCAAACTAAATTTCTTATAACGCCCTTAGCTCAATTAAATGGCAAGAATATACAAGCAGATCGGTCTCGCCAAATCAATGGCGGTAATGGCTTAACGTTGGCTGAGGATTTTGTATTGCCTCAGGAGTGGTTGCAGTACATACCCGCCTTTGAAGAATCGGCCAAGTTAAAAAAAGTGGCAGCTCGCAACGCCTTAAGAACGGATGAAAAACTTTATGAATGGATAGACGATTTAACAGGAAAATTTCATCACACTCGAGAGACCTGTGCAGTTAATGAAGCAGCCACTCAACTTAACACAGCTGCTTTAGAAAAGCTGCCGCTATGCAAGGAAACCACTTGGAGTTCTTTGGCTCTAGATCCTAAAAGTGATATCTATGCATTAGCCAAATCAAAAAACAGTTAAAATCTCTACACAAAAAATAATTATTTATAGAAATAATTGAAACCAAAAAGTATGCAATATTTTTAAATACGATTTATACAGCCAAAAAGAAAATAGGCAATATTTTTTATTTGTTTTTTTTATTTTTATATTTCTACTTTTTAAAAAACTCAAGTAACTAAAAATATGCCATTTTTTACAATTTATTAAATACGGATAACATAAAGAATTTTTTATTATTAAATAATTTTTGTTAAAATTTTGTTGTTACATTCGATTTAATATCGAAATTTAAAGCAATTTTAAGCACAACACTTTGTCTACTCTGCAACTGAAATGAAAAGCACACAAACACACTGTTAGTCTTAAGTTAAATAATTTAAAAATAATTCAAATTCTAAAAGATTTTACTTAAAATGACATTAAATTTTAGTTTTCTGTTTGTTAATGTATTTTTGTGTCATATCTAAAATTTGTGATATATTTATTCTTTCTTTTTTTAACATTGTACTGTCCAAGTTTATTGTATTTTTGTACATATTGTTTAGATCTTATGCAGCACTAAAAGAAAGTATTTCACATTTATTCTGGTACTTTATCATACATATTTTAAGATATTAAATAACTAAAATACTCCATGTATATAAAATAATTCATTTTTAAAAAAAAGTCGACTAAATTTTTTCTTAAAATTTATATTAATAAATTAAAAATATGTATTTTATTTGTAAATGAATCTTCTTAAAAAATTAAATAATTTTTAAATTATCAGTAACAAAATAATATTTTATTTCAATTAATTTGCTGAAATCTCGATATTATACCGAGTTCACAAACGTCAATTTTTCTTGAAGCAATCATTATTTTTTCTCGCTTTCTCACCCAAAAAAATCACGGGGAAAATTATGGCATTCGATATCGATCGAAATTTACATTTAAATTCTATTCAAATTTCGATTGATATCGAGTGCCGTAATTTGCCCCCACAATGGCCGCACGAAAAAATTACTTGTTTGAACTCAGTATTATTTCGAAATATGAACTGTTTACATCTCACTTTTTAGTGAATTTTAAAATATTCGTTCAAGTTTGTATTTTCCCTAAATTTTTAGTTTTTCATAATTTTTATGGAAAAGCGAGTTTAATTTTTAATGAAATTTTTATCTAATGATTAAAAATGTTTTTGTTTAGGTGAAATAATGTTTTTCTTTTCTACTTCTGGTTAAAAACAACAAAACTTTTGATTGATTACTACAGAAGCTAAAGAAATAAGTTTAAGGACCGTTTTGATACAACCTTGTTAGTTACTACTTTCGATTACACATATCTATTTAATAACATCACTTAATCGTATTACACTATCATCTCTAATTATTTAGGAACAAAGTGTTTTATTTATATTTGGTGGACAAACTAAGAAAATTATTGAAAAAGAATATAATTACAAAAAGCAGGTAAATGTTACAAAAAGCTTGTTGAAATTTATCTTGTGTTGATTAAAGAAAAAAAAATCATTGTTGCAAAAAAACGTGATTCCTTTGTGTTTGCTTATTTGCCAATCAATATCACGTTGTTGAAAGGACAAAAAGTTTTCTTAAAAATTATTAATTAAAATGGAAAAACTTATTGGTGCCAATTTGGAATTTGTAAGAGAAGATGATTATGTGGAATATTATGTATTTCCTGAACTAAGTAAAATTACTTCCACCGACGAAAGTGAACGTGAACAACAAGTGCATAAAGAATTGGAAGAAGTACGGGAACATTGTATGAAATTCGTTGAGAATTTAATAAAGGAACGTCAGTATATTTGGCATAAAGATGAATTTAATTTATGTATACGTTCACAAACAAAACAGGAGATACTTTTAAATGATGAGTGTACAACGGCAACAACAAAAGAAAAGGCAACAAATATTAACAAAAGTGCACAAGAAGGTAAGCAAAACAAGATAATTATCATCATCATTATCATATTTATAAAAGGCCTTTTGTTTATGTATTTTTTGTATGTGTTTGTGATCATTTGTTAAAATATTTGTTTTGCATAAAGACTTCTATTAGCTTGTACAAAATCTGAAATTTATGAAGGAAGGGTAATGAGGCACATTGGCGGCATTTTTAAAGATGTGTTGCGACGTACATACATATAAGAATAAACATCAAAACGTTAATATTCATAAAGCCTTCTTGGCAAAAGCGATTGTGTTGTTGTACAAAATTGTTAGTGAAAAAATGTTATTAAGAATGAATGAAAAGATAATTTGCAATAAATAATTTTATACGTAATATAAATTGCTATTGTTACCGCCAATGTCTGCCCTGTATTGCTATCTAAGTATTAAAAATGTTGTTTTTTTGTTCTTAGGGACGACACTCGCACTCTCGTCCTCTTCCTTTAGGATGATCTAGCTTTCTTAGATTTTCATTCAATTTACTTTTTCTTATTTTTATAGCATCAACGAGTTATGGATTCGTAAGTATCCTGGAGTGTTCTTGATAAGCTTTACAAGTTTTGCATGCTTAAGATAAAGGTTTCCCGATTTTTGTCTTAAAAGCCTCAAAAACTAGAACTTAAGATTCTTCATTGTTATGTTGCCATTTTAGAGCTCGCTTGTAAGCTCGACCGTTAATTTAAAAAGTACATAAATATATGAACTTTTTGTATGATGTTCACATTGAATGATTTTTACCACGTAGCATACGTTAAGGCGGTGATAATTATGTTAAATTTAATAACGCAAGTTGGAAAACCACATTGCGGTGGTTACTTTTAAATGTTATTTTTTTTACACTATTAAAATGTTAAACAACTGTTTTATTATTTTAATTTTGAAAAATGCTAAGCAGATTGAAAAATAAATATTTAAATCAGAATATTTGCTTAAGAAACTGAAAACTTTTCATGAATTAATTAAAATTTCAATTTAAACGGTTTGAATAAAAAACGTTTTTAAGATTTTTAAATGATTTCAAAACACAAACCAAAAACTAAAATTTATAAAAACAAAGATTTAAAAGTGAAGTGTTTAAAAACGATTGTATTAGAATAGATTGATTATCATCACATATCTGAAGATTATATTTTAGATAGAATAAATAAAGAAAATTTAAAAATAACAAAAAAATGTTTATGCAGACTTTTCAGACATTCCAATCGAAATGGTTTTAATAACGTATTTACCATTTCAATATATTTTGTTTGAACTTCTTTAGTTTCCTATAGATTTTGTTTATTCCTAAAAATGTTAGAACTCTACATTTGATTTTAAAGAAGTAGTGTGCACTCCAAAGTAACAAGCGAGACTAATCTAAACAAGTGAAAGTAATGCCGAATCTTATATACCCTTTACCATACCTGTCAACCTTATTTAGTAACGTAACTTTAGTTAAAAAAAAAAAAAACATTTTTCATAATAATGTCACTGGCTCTTGAAGGGTTAAGCGTTTAAAAAAAAAAAAAAATCGCATTTCCTGAAGCTTTTAAATGATACCCATGTTGATCTTAAATAATATGGTGCAAAATCGTATTTTTCTATGCAAAGTTCAGAGGCCCATAACTCGGAAGATATGGGCGAGCGCCAGTTTCTTTACGTTATATATTTGTTTTTTTTTTTTAGGGAAAAATTAGAGGTAGGCGTAGTGTTTTGTCCGCTGCCTCAAAGGACATTGACCGATTTTGCTGATTTTCAAACGCAAATCTTTCGAAACTACGTCTGATCGATTGGCATCTGATACTGAAATACCGGAGATACAACGATACTTTACATATTTTGAAATAATAAAACAAACATTGCAAGCGAAACACGCTTAGATAGCAGTTTTTCCAAGACAATTATTGCAATTTTTTAATAAAATTTTACGGATCATTATTATATTTTTAATCGTTAATGTATTTATTTATTTAATATTTACATCGATTTTAAAATTCCGAAGTTAAATATCCGATAAATATGTATTTCTGTATCCATCATTTTTGAATTCCACTTCTTCTTCTTCTTTGATTTACTATCAAATTCTTTTTTTTTCTCATTCCACAGACAACTTACCACCCCATTTACATGGTGTTACCCATTACGGTGAAAATATCGCTGACGAATGGTTCATCGTTTTTCTTCTAACACAACTAACAAAAGAATTTGCTAACATCATTGTTCGAGTTATAGACGCGGATGGAGAATTCTTGTTAATAGAAGCAGCCGATGTTTTGCCAAAATGGGCTAATCCTGACACTTGTGAACAGAGAGTTTATTTGTTAAATGGCTGCATTCATTTAGTGCAAAATTCACCTTCAAACACAGCCAAAACAATGTCGGTGGCAATGGCTGTACAAAAAATCCAAAATAATTCGACTCTTTATAAGGTGCCGAAGGAAATACAAAATTGTATTGACGAAAGAATAAAAGAGTTCGAAACTTTAGAAAATAAAAATTTACATCATCAAATAGTGCGTTTGCCTTTAGGAGTGGCAATGATTTTAAAGAAACAACCATCTTTAATAGCTGCTGCTGTCAGGGCATTTTGTGAACGTGATCCCATCGATATGAAAGCCTGTCGTTCTATGCGCTATTTTCCACCTGAACAACGGGTACGTATCAATGTTTGCTTTACCAAATGTCTGTATGCCATGATTATGCACAGTAATTATGTACCTGATCGTAAAATTGGCTGGAATCTCTCGGGCAATCCCAGTAGCGAGGAGTACAAAGAAGATTTATTGGGTATTAAATTGGCATGTGGTTTTGAAATATTGGCCTCTCAGGCTAAAGATGCCCAGAGTGAAGAGAATTCAATGACTTGGAAGGTCTACTTAAGAAGTCTTCAGGCTAAAGGTTATTTTGGCGAAAATATTGAAGGATCCGCGAACTATCAAGAGTTATTGGAAAAAGCCAAATTGTATTTCAAAGACAATCAAACACGTTTTCGTACGGCACCTTTGGTTGGCAGCGAAATCTTGCAGTTATTAAAAACTACAGAAATTAATGCCGATGAATTAAGAGATGAACAAAATAACTTAAGGGTATTTAATTGAAGTTTAGATAAGATATGTCAGATTTTTCAATTGCTATTTTTATACTTTCAGCCCAGTGATTCTGATGATTGGCTTAACATAACCGCCGAACAATTAGATGCCATGTTAACGGAACGTTATGGCCCTAAGAAACTCTACAAAACAAATGGCGATATTAATGCTGAAGAATTCACTAAAAATGTCGCTGAGTTTTTAGAAAAGGAATCGACTTTTGAAGGTATCGAACGCGATTCGGACGATGATAGTACAGATGAAGAAACCGCTTCTTCGTCTGCCGGCCGCTTTGCTAAGAGGGCCGATATTAAAGCTAAAATTAAAAAGAATCACTCGATGCGTAAAGCTTGTCGTAATAATCCAGTCAATTTGAATCAGTCCATTAACACCTCTGACGCAGATGAAAGTTTTACTACTCAAGTTAAAAGTTTTTTAGATTTTGTTATACCCGAGGATAAATGGGATTCGAATTCAGAAATGAGTGATTACGAAGATGAAGATGATATGGAGCGCAATTTTTCTGCTATGGCAAATGCCGAAAAGCATATAGATGCTGATATTAAAGCCTATATGGATCGAATGGACCGCGAATTAGCTAAAACTACAATTGGTCAAAGTTTCTCCCTTTCGACGAATAAAAAATCGAAAGGTCAAAATCCAAAAGGCGTCAATGAGGATGATTTTGATGATATTGAAGATTTTGAACCCATCAATATCAATGTGAATACCTTAAAAAATATGATGGACAGTTATAAATCACAGATTGGTGGTGCTGGACCTGTATCGAATCTGTTGAATGCCATGGGTGCTGGCATGTCAGCTGCAGCAGCTTCTGAACCACCTGAAGACTTAAAAGAATCGGCTGTTTAAATATAATTGAATAATCATCCTTTGATATTGTCGCTATCCATTTTTATAAAAAAGTATTTTCGAGACATTTTATTTTTTGGTGACCACTTTTAATTTTTATCAAGTTTTGCACAAAAACATCATCATTTATAGGGTGCTTTGGTTCGCGTATGTATTGCTTATTCTTTTTTTTTTTTTTTTGCATTTATTTTTAAGGATCCCTACTAGCTTTTTTCACATTGTTTATTTATTTAAAAAATAAATAAAAACAACTTTTTATAAAATAATTTTTAAAATCATTGATTTCTTTACTTTAAATTTGAACTAAGGCTGATAATGTAAATATGATCTGGGCAGTTTATTTGGCACGTATAAAAATTAATTCATAACAGACATCAGATCCGAATAGATACAATACATCAAGCGATAACCTATAAAAAAAACTAATCATAAGAAATAACAATGAAACGAATTTATTTACTTTTTTATATGATTTTTTTCTAATAATTTTCGACAAAGGCAAAACAGGTATAGAGTGTGTTTAATAAAGATAAACTTAAATCAATTAATATTATAAAAAGGATAAAGCTTTAATAAAATTCTAATTAGAAAAAATATCGTTATTGACAAAATCATTTTAAGTTGATTATTTGTGCCCATAATTATGAAAGTGGTCTGAGTCAAAACTAAAAAAAAAATGATTTTACGAGTTATTTTTATACCAAATTATTTTAAACTAAATTTATTTATTAAATATCTCGAAACAAGAAATATATATGACTTAGACCACTTTCATAATTATGCTTAAAATTTAACAAATACGATATTTTTAGAGGGCGTGATGAATTTCGATCGATTTTAAAATGCAACCCTATCGGCCTTGTTCTGTAAACTAAATCTAAAACAATTTTTTCTTTTTGAAATCGAGGGAATCAAGCTGGTCGAAAGCAAATTAAGTACCATTTTTCTTATCAAAAATTAGCGACATGTAAGAAAAACTTATAATACATAAAACTTATAAAAATAAATACACTTTCACTATTTATAGTTTGCTTTATATATATAGCACATAGTTTTATTATCATGACCACTGTATTTACAAAATTCATTGAAACTTAAAAAAAAAACCATAAGCTAATCTTGATACCATTTAGTTCGCTTCGGTTTCTTTCCCGATTTGTGTGGACCAGTAACTTCTTCACTGGCTCGTTTATCCAACATTTGTTTGTATTTATTAACCAACGGCATTAGTTCATCTCTTTCCACTTTACGGCCTTGTTTTGGTCTTATTTCTGCCTTACGCTCAGCTAAATGAATTTGTTTTATTTTTTGCTGTTTCTTCTTTTTCTTTTCCTTCTGAACGCGTTTCAAGTGATCCTGTGATTGTTCTTTAATCTTTTTAAAGGAGCGCATACGCAGCGCCGTACCAGGTTTTGACTCGGTTCCAACATAATCATCTTCTATATGAAAAGGTTTTTTGTTGGGTTTATTTCTAGCTGCTCTAGAATCTTCTAGTTTTTTGATGTGTTTCATTAGTTTATTCTTATCATCGGTTTGTGGTGCTTTAGGAAATGGTTTATGAGCTAATTTGCTGTCGCGTTTTTGTTGTTTAATTGCTTTACGCTTTTCCAGCTTTTCTTTATATGTTGGATTGTTAGTTTTAGATTTCTCTTTGCGTTTTTCTTTTACCTTGTGCACTGCACGATCTTCAATACTAAAGGCAACAATTGGCCGCTTAAATTGTAAGATTGCACCATTAACGATTATTGAAAAATTTCAACATAAAAAATAGAACTTACGTGTTGGTTGCCAAATATTTTAGGATTGTTGTTTAATTTTCTTAAAGCTGTTAAGGCCTCTTGATGACTATTGAACGACATAAAACCAAAACCTTTGGATTTGCCTTTGGGATGTTCAGGTGTCACTCGATTTTCGCGCATCACTCTGCACTCGTGCGGCTTGAAGCCCGTATAAGCAATTACCATATCCCTTAAATGTTCATTATCATAGTTAAGCGGCAAATTGTGTATGGACAAACGATTACGAGAAACAAATCGATTTAAATTTTTCAAGACTTGTGTTTTAATCTGTTCCAATTTATGTCTCTTATTCATATCAGAAGCTGAAACACCTTCAGCTGCTTTAGAGTTTGCCATAATAATACCTTCTCTAGCTAAATAAAGATTGCGAGAGTCTTTTCCCTCATTTATTTTATCTTTTTCATATTTCTGTCGCTTTATTTCTTCTTTGCTAAGAGCTGGATAGGGTTCTAGAATTTGATCCATCAGAACAAATTCACCAGCGGCTTGTAGGCACAAATCAGCAGATTCTTTACTTTTAAATTTGACAAATGCTGTACCCTTTGAATGACCAGATATTTGATCACGATTTATAATAGCATAATAGATAGGGCCAAACTTACGACAGACCTTACGCAAATCTGTATCGTCGGCATCGAAGGGTACATTTTTTATAAAAATTGTACAGCCTTCTTGGACATCATTTGAAATATTTTTTTCCTTCTTCACTTTGCTAATATCTAATTTAGCTTTATCATCTTTAGTATCCTCCCCATCATCATCGTTTTCATCATCAATTTCTTCATTGTCATTTTCGAAAGCGTCATCATCCTCCTCCTCCTCGATTTCTTCATCCTTAAGAGAAAAAAAATATGTTAGAAATAATAAATTAAATTTGTTAAAATGAACTCATTAATTATTAATTTTTTTTGAATACCCGATTTCCAATTTTTGGGGAAATCAAATAGGCAGTTTCAAGTTTAAAATATTAAATACAAGCTGATGAGCGCTTCTTGCAATTATGATGCGAGTAGGACGAAGATGTCGGCTAAATATGACGAAGCATTCATTTCTGAACATTTTATTTCAAGCACAAAAGTTTTTCCCAAGCTTTCAAATGACAAGTACCAATTTTTAAACAATTTGCTTTAACATACGAACCTTTTCTTCCTCATTTTCGCTTTCAACATCACTTTTGGAATTGTCCGAGTTATCCGTCTCCGATTTTATTTCATCTTCTTCTTTCAAATCCAATTTCGGTTTTTTTTCTTCAGGCTCTTCTTTGGTTACCTTTTTGGCTACAAATTCATCTTTACCTAGAGCCCAATCGATAAATACATTACGACCTAATAACTCCTTTCCATTGCCTTTTAGAATTGCTTTTGTAGCCTGATTAATGGTTTCGTATTGTACAAAAGCACAACCGACAAGTTTCCCGTCAGCTCGTTTAAGTAGATTCACTTCTTCCAATTTACCCCATTGTTCAAAGTGTTTACGAAGGTCTTCCTCCCTACATTTGAAACTAATATTTCGCACAATAAGTCGAGCACGCTTTTTTTGACGACGCTCTTTTTCTTCTTTCTGCTGTTGTACCCTAAACGGATTACGTCTTTTGGGTGCTTTTTCATTAGCCTCCTCCTTACTCTCCTGTGTTTCAGAAACACTTTCTTTTAGCTCCATAAGGGTAATTTATTTTTTAATACAGCTAAAACTTTAAATTGTTGAAACTTAAGAATCTTGCGGTACGTGCCAAATTTGTTAAGAAAAATTAATAAAAACAAAGAATTAACAGCAGTGACAGCACGTGGATGGCGATAAATATTACTGGCAGTGACATCTAGAGTAAAAATTTGTAATTGAAAAACAAAACTGATTTTATGCGGTTGATTTCTAATAGTGGCCATGTAATGCCAATTTTAAAAAATTAAACCAATAGAGTAATTTACAAGGTACATTTATTTTACTAGGTAATAGCGGCTGTACAACAAATGCAACAATTGTAAAAACAACATTGCATTTTATTTTTGCTTTGTGAGTGGTAGTGTCAAAAAGAGAAAATAAAAGATAATTGCTATCTTTGTTCTGCAAAAGTAACAAAAAATTAACTTTTGACATGTCCAACTACAAACCAGCTGGGCTGACGACACTACCTAGTAAATGTATCTTGGTAATTTAATTATAAAATTAAGTGGAAAATATTGCGTATGACATACAAGTAAAATAAGAACAAATGTGTTCTTTTAATAGGTTAATTTTTTATATAAAAAAGTTTCTTCTTTTTGGGTAAACCTTTCGAAATGCGTTTCCAAGAAGTGTACTGAAACAAGCGGAGGCATGTTGTAAATCTGGACTACATAAAAAAACTGTAAAATATTTGTCTTGATTTACAACAGGCCATCGGAGTTTGTACATTTCGCGTTTAATTTGATGTTCGTTACAAATTGTAGTTTTTATTTTTTTGGATAAAATATGTTAATATTGTATTATTATAATATAAATAGTAAAAATTTATTGTATATGTACTCTTCTGAACTTTAAATTGAGTTCCGGCTGTAAGTTTTTGGTTTATTATATATTGATACTAATTAAAAGTAATTTACAAATAAATTAATATGTTTCTAAATATTTATATTTATTTCCTTTTTATAATCTAGCTGATCAATAAAAATGAAATTGCACTTTTATTTTAAATTTAATTTAAACTTACGATAGCACTAATAAGATTATATTGTACTAAAATTAATTAAGCTCATTTTACATTTTACAACAAACATAAATGTTTAAAGGAATTCAACATTTTTAAATTGGTAAAATATAAAGATATTTGACACAAATTTTAAAACAAACTTGCACAAATGACAAGGGAAAAGAAAAATTGGTAACATGGCGAAATAATTACTAGGTGGTCGCAATGGCGAATTCGTTCATTTTCGCCGAAACGTTAAGTGTTAAACGCCATATAAAAAAAATGATTCATATTTTTTACAAGGCGAATCAATTTACTAGGTGGCAGCGTAAGCGAATCCAGTATTTTTTGCTGGTATACACGACTGTCAAACTTCATATATAAAAAATTTGTGTATATTTTTTAAGTATGGAGTTTGACAGTCGTGTATACCATCAAAAAATACTGAATTCGCTTACACTGCCACCTGGTAGTTGATTCGCCTTGATATGGAGTTTGACATTTCAGGTTTTGGCGAAAATTATTGAACTCGCCATTGCGACCACCTAGTATTGATTCGCCTTGATTGGTAATTTGTTTAATGAATAAATGCTTGAGCTTCATTTTATGGGAATATTATTACCATTACTAGACATAGAGACTGGTTGTAGCGATGACACACAGTCATTTACAATAACGGCTAATAACTGAGGTCAGTCTTGCTTCAAATTCACATACTGTGATGTTTGCAATTTAATCTCCATAGATGTTTTACCCGATAAAGTACCATTTCTTTCCATAAAATTCCAAATCGAGCCCATAAATGAACAGAAGAGTACAATTGCAAATACTAAAAGCTTGAGCAATAAATATAAAGTCTTATATCCGACGGGTACTGGAATCTCAGCCATCACTATTAGGCAGGCGAATAGAATGGCAGCAATTGTTAAATAAATAATACGATCAGTTTTTAATTGTTTTAAATGTTCATTACACAATTCAATGCAATCCTTAATGATGGCTAAATTTTTCGGTAATCTAGACTCTTCCGATGGACATTCATCATCTGATACAGTAGAATGACCATTAGCCACTGCTGGCGTTTTGAAGAACTCAGAATCTCCCACAACTTCTTCACCTTCGATGCAAGCATTAACTTGATTTATACAACATGTGTCAGCTTCCTGTTTCGGCTGCAGTCTTAAACGTACTTGTACTGCTTCATGATCGGAATAACTATATTTTTGTCCCGGTACTCGATCTGGCAACGGTAATTTATATTCTAATATGGAAGTCTTTACGTTGTCTGAACTTCTTACAAATATATGATCTATTCGGGAGCCCTGGGATTTACGAGCCAATACTTGTTTGGAAGTATAAGAATTTTGTTTGCTTTCATTGGTCGTAACTGTTGCAGAATCACAAGTGTCTTTCATTTCAGACGTATAAAGAAGAACTCTGCAATGAGAAATTGAAAAAACGGTTTGTTATGCCCTTTATTTATTGATTTATAACTTAAAAAAATAACCACTTATACAATTATTTGTTTTTATCAAGTACGTCATAAAGGAATTATTGACTCCTTAGCATACTTAAAGATTTAATCACATCTATGTAGGTATTTATTGTAGTGGCTAATGCAGTCATCTTGAAAACTATCGCGACGGATATTAAAAAGCGCTTTAACAGCCAAGTTGGAATGCAAATTATGGTATTTAAGCCATTGTAATTTAGCTTTTGTCAACAACCGAGTTCAAACATCAACTACTGGGTTAAAATTCAACTCTCACTTCCCTTTCATTTTGATATTTAATATTTTTAGATGTGAATCACACCTTGAACTCCCCGACAAATAGACAAGCATGCTAATATCTAGATTATTTGGTGTACCTAGAACGTCCTATAACTTTTTTCTTCGGCATGTTTAAAACACCTGCATTAAAATGTGTCGTAATTTGATAATTTACGATATACAAATGTCAAATTTCGTGCACAATATTTTACGACTTTTATTAAAATTTACTTACTTGTAAGAAATATCAGTTGATTTAGTATTCAAATCTCCGGCTAATATTTGTAGGGCCGCATTCCAACGTGTAGACTCTATAAATTGAGCAGTGTCAAATGCTTGTATAACACGATGTGTCTTGTATTCATCATTTTTAATACTATATTCCGCATGCAGCTAAAATAATAAACAGAACATTTAACTGCCAATTTCACGGTGTCGCAATTGTTCGTTCGTTCGCACACTTACATTTAAAACAAAAACAATTTTTGAGAATTTGTTTTTGTTTTAAATGTAATTGTGCGAACGAACGAACGATTGTGATATCGTGAAACTGGCAGTAAATATTTATCAATAAAATCATAGTATGTGTGCATATAAGATAATGATAAAAAAATTCTGGATGGATCATTATCTTTCTAACAAAGTAGAATTGTTGCTTTTATAAGAATACTAACATGAGCATTGTAAACGTGTACAAAGAGATCACCAACACGTATTCTACACATCCCCACCCCCTTCCCTCCAAACCAATCAGCATGTTGTATACGATGGCAATAACCATTGACGCTCCATGCATGAAATAAACTGCTAACAATGGGGTATTTTGATAGAACTAATAAGCCAGATCCTATAACACCACTTTAAAGAGAAAATAAAACAAAGAAAAGTTACTTAAGAAGGTACATTCACTAAAGCTAAGGCATGTTTGTTTTTACCTATAAAAGTAATGAGCATATGGAAGCACTGCTTTAGTGAGCAACTGCAAGGTTAGGCTATCTTTTTCCGTCCATACCTCCTGCAGTGATACAATGTCATATTTTCCAGAGCTCAGCTCTTTGCCAATATGTTGCATACGCTCCGCTCTATCAGCAGAAACAAGTGGTATCCCCCTGAAAAAAGTTTTCACATAAAGACAAGTAAAATTTAACCAACTTCCTCCTTGTTGTTTAATTACAATTACACATACAATTGCACAGGTAGCTTTAATAAAAGGCAAAAACTAATTTCCGGGTGTAATTATCAATTTTTGCAAAAACCTTCCTGTTATGTACATTTTAATTGTAAACTTACCAAACATTAAAAGTTAAAATACTTAGTTCCAACGAGACCATTCTTTACATTTAATATTAACACAAAAATAACTTATTGCAATTTGTTCATTCAAGAACTATTTGTACCATTCCCAGAATGAAATTAAATAAAACGATTTTTTCAAAAAACTTGCAATTTTCGATTGAAAACCGTAAAGCCTAAAAATACTTTGTGGTATTGGCGTTAGCCAACAATTCAATATATAACAAAAAAGCACCACGAATGATGTTTTAAACAAAATAATCAAAATCAACAAAAAGGCTTAAATAAAACAAAGAAAAAACAAAACAAAAACAATGTTCAAGGCGAATTCACATAAGGTGGCAGCGCGGCTACAACAATACAACAATAAAAAGAAGAACAGGCACTTAAGTGTATGATAAACTTTAGAACACATTTAATTACTACCCTTTTTCTTACCCTTTTCAATAACGTTTTTACTAAGATTCGTTTTTTAAATTGATTTAAAACTCTTCTTACCATTCTTTTTTAGAGAATAATAAAAAAAAGAAATTTTGTGATATAAAATGATTTACTTTTGACAGCTATTCTACACATCACCAAATTAAACAAAAAATTCTCAGCTGCCGCAACGATGCCACCTGGTAAAATTAATTCGCCTTGACAATGTTCTCTGAAATTTCATTTCCAAAGCAGTTTTATTTTATAAGGTGGTGCTGATTGCTCAGCTGACTAGATTTTGTATAATAACTTAGATGTTGCTGTATATGTCAGATTTTTATTATAGAAATAACTCTTGCTAAAAAGAAACTGACTTCAAAACAGACAAAATTAAAATCATATTTCTTTAGGATGGTAATTATAAATTTATTATATTGTATATTTGAGAAAGATTGCGTCAGAATTTTTTATATTTCGTACAACAATATATGAATGCAGAATATTTTTTTTACATTTTTTATTGCTGACACAGTAAAACAAAATTCGTTTATATTCTAACACCGCATTCACACAAGGACAGTTTACTTTGCAAAGTTTTGATTTTATGTGGGAGAGAGGGAGAACGAATGATAAGAAGTACAGACTTTGATGTGCTCGCAAAGTTGCTTTGTTTTTCGTTCGTTGCTTGTACACAGTGGTATATATGAACACACATATATTTTTGTGCTTAAGCATCAAACGCAAAACGTCCAAAAATTAAGAAAGATCACACACTGTGTGATCACACAGAAGGAAACAAAATTTGTAAAAGAAAACTTTGTGTGTCTGAACACGAAACAAAGTTTAAAAAAAAATTAACAAAACTTTGTCAAAGTAAAATTTGCTTGTTTGAATGTGGACTAATCGTTAGTCTATAACTGTTCAAAAGATTGACCTTATACATTACATTACAACTATTAGGGCACCCTTTAATTTTTAATTTTAAATATTTATACTTTTTATTATACTAAATATAGAAATGGACATTCTGTCTAATTTTCAAGTGTTTTCAACTGTTTGGTCATATACATCAAATAACAGCAACTATTGTAGCACCCTATAATTTATAATTTTAATATTTATACTTCTTAATATATCAGACTAAGTTTAATTTTAAAGTGTAGTATATAATAGTTCAAACGATAGGGCCATATAGGTCAATTAACTTGAAATTTGGGAACACCGTTTAGTTTCTAAACTCAAATTATATACTTGTTTTTATAGCGGACTTATCAATATAGGATCTTTGTAAATTTCAGCTGTCTGGCTATGACAGTTCAAAAACTTGGCCACATATATCAAATCACATTAACTATTGGGACACCCTTTAATTTATAATTTTGAATGTTTGAACTTGTTATTATAACGATCTAGTAATCGACATCCTGTCCAATTTTCAATTGTTTGGCTATAACGGTTCAAAAGTTAGGCACATATAAGTAAATTTACGTCACTTATGGGGACACTCTTTAATTAAAATTTTTTTTTGTATTAATTTTTACTATTGGGAGTAATAGTAATACGCATTTTTTTATTTTAAAGAAGTGCGCTTTACGGTTAATAATACACTTGAAAACATGTATGTTATATGGGGACACCCTTAAATTTTAATTTTTCTTTTGTTGCATCAGAGACGGTAAACGAATTTTTTAAAAGAAATATTTATGTACTACATTGCACTTAACACATTTTTCATGAATTATTACGTGGTTCTGTAATTTACATAGTTTTTGATAAATAAAAATCAACTTGTTATAATTTCTTTCAATTTTATTTATCAAAATTTGATATAAAATTTTTGTTAACAAGAAAGTAGAAGTACACCTACTTTACCACCCTTGGATTGTAGTCAGCTGCTTTTTGATACAACAGAAGATTTTTACACAAACAAATTGTGTGTTGTTGTTTTAATGCTGTAATTGTTGTAGACTTGCACGTACTTGATGAACTTGTATCCAAGGCATCAAACCGCATTGAACAGGTGACTGCATTAGATCACGCAGTCAACATATGTTTTAGTTTTTACGTGTAATTTGTTTTTGTAAAAGCTTTTGAGCTGTCAAAAACGTCTGGCAATATGTTTACATCTATTTGTGAAAAATAAGAAAGCCACTAAAAATTTATTAAAGTACATACACGTACATTGACGTAAAAGCTAATGCATTCACCTGGTATCATTGCGCCATGCCAAGGGCACATTAATTTAACAGGTACAAGCAGTTCTAATACAACTACAAAAATAAAAAAACAGCATATATTTTGTTTTTACAAAATATGTTTTCGGATGTCAAAATCAACTAACGCTGCATATAGGGACAAAAACCGAATAACGAAAAAATGGAATTTGGTATTTTGTTAAATGTAACTACTATTGCACTTAATATGATCTATATATTCGCACATAGGCATCCTCTTACTACCAAAAATTTTAACTTAAAACTGTTTATGTTTATTAGTAAAAATTTGAATTTCGTTATTACTAAAATATTTCTTAAAAAATATGTTTACAAAATATTTATCATAAGGACTTAACAAATAGTTCTTATCTTAAAATAATGTTTGGTATTAAAACTAGTGATAACCTTTTGTTCTGGTAAATATATATTTTTTTCATAATATTTATTCCATGTGGATTGTATAGTTGCATATATAACATAATAAGTGCAATAGTGGATACATTTAACAAAATTCCATTTTTGTTTTCGTAAGGCGGTTATTTGTGCCAATGTGCGCTGTAGAGAGAAAAAAATTGATATTATTATTTTTTTTTTTATTTACATATTTCACAGAACTTACACTCCATGATGAAAAATACGTATGGAAGCCGTTATGGTTGTGCTTACGCGGACGTGGTGCTGTATAGGGATAAAATCCAACTTCATAATAAGTTTTTACACACTTTTTTGTTCTATGGAAGTTTGAAATATATTTCCACAACACATGATATTACAAAAGAAATCTAACTAGGGTGTCAGACGATCAAGTTTTAAAATTTCTCTCATATATTAACCAATACACAACACACACTTTAAAAACTTGCTGAGAATTTGCTTTCAAGTTTTCGTTTAATTGAGTCTTTCAAATTACATTAAAGAACACAGCTGATTGACGTTTTCCCTCTAAATTTGCATTAAAAATTCTGCTGTCAGTGTTTTCTTGACATCTTGCTAAAAAATCAGCTGATCTACTGCTACTACCAAGTGTATTAACGTGCCTTGCTTGTACCCAAGAATCATTTATTTTACTAAGTAGCGTCGTCCTCCCAGCAGGTTTGTAGTTGGACATTTCAAAAGTTGTTTATATATTACAACTTTTGTTTACCAATTTAAAAAAAAAAAAAAAAACACAAGCATATGCAGAACAAAGAGACCGTTTGTTTTTAGACAAATTCTCTTTTATTTTCTCTTTCTATTTTTGACATTTTAACTCAGAAGGCAAATAAATGTACCTTGCTTGTACCTTGTACCAAGCACGTAAAGCCAGTGCTGCGAATTTCTTTTCGAGCTTTCTTGCCAAAGATTTTGTCGAATATCGCCAAACATATAATGTAAGTTAAAAAATCCAAACTTTGGAACAGTTATAGATAGCCTACTGAAATTTACAAGAAACCTGCTTTAAGAACTACTACTTGACTTTAGAAATTAAAGGGTGATTCTATAATTAATGTAATTGGACCTATTTCAGCATATCTTTCATTTGTCATTAAATCTACACAACATATCTTCCGTAGGAATGAATGTGTTGCAACATACCTACATATGTTATTTACATTCGTGTATGATGTTACTATCGGTAAAGAATTAAGAAGTTTATATTGAAATTTATTTCTCAATTTAGTTTTCATAAAATTTGTTACAGAAAAATTTCTTTCGACATCGACAACTCCAATATATAAAAGGCAATTCGTCCCACTGTGTGTAATAAATACCAAGTGTATAACACAGGTCTACAAATCCTTTAAAAACTCTTTAAATTGCAGAAAATTTAATTTGAGATACGGAGTAACAGAATTTTAAAAATGAAAGCTGAAATCTTCAAAAATAGACATGTCTTTTTCTTTAAGCGCCCCTTTACTCACTGACTTTCAATTTAAAAGTTAATGTATATTTGTATACAAGCAGACAAAAAGAAAGTCATAAAAAATAGACAAAATCTCTCGACTTTCGCCATTTTAAAATTTATGTAGCCAAAATTGATTTTTTTATATTACGTTCGGCGGGAAACCGCCATAACTGACAACACTGCATAAAGCTTTTTATTTAAAGTGTTTGTCATGGCGAATTCATGTTGTATTAAATAAAGCTTCTTAAAAGAAAATTTTCTAAAACAGGATAATTCATATATATATTTTTTGTGTTTTTCATTATATATTTTTATTAAGGGTTATTTACATTTTTGGACTTAAAATATCAATTAATAACGGTAGTTTTATACATGTTAAAGAAAAGGTTAAATTAAGTATAAATAAAAGTTACTCTATTCACGGCATAACAATTTTTGAAGGTATTTAACAGTGTATTAAAAAAACAGTTGTGATTGTTGTGTTGACTGCGGCTAATTTAATTATTTATTTGTGTGTTGCAATTAATTTGATTATTTTACAAAGTTTATTTATAACATATTTCGTTTTCAAAAACTTAAACAAATATTTTATTTGACTATTGTTTTGTTTGTGTACTTTAAAACTAATAATGAATTTGTAGTTTATATTCAAATTTTAAATATTTATTCGATTACTGGTTATTATGGCATTCTCATATTTAAAGTTTTGTTTTTATTTATTTATTTTTTTTGTTCTTTAACAAATAATCATTTGTAGTTTATATATTTTAAATAAGTCACTGTTTATTTTATTAATTATTTTTATATTTTTAGTAAAAATATTACTTAAATTAAAAACAAAAGAATAATAGAAAACATACGAACTCGCAAGTTACTTGCAGCAGGTACGTTGAAATACAATTTATTTAAATGAGTTTTTACTTTTAATTTCAATACAGTTTCAGTTTTTTTCGTTTAAAGTTTTTTTGCTGCTTTGTTTTTTGGGCTTTGTCTTTTTTTTTTAGTAGCGATTACTTTCTCGGTCTGAATATTTACCACTCATCTTACTAACCGAATAACGATCAGAACAAGCATCATATTTATCTGCTTTATAGTTGATTTCTTGCGGTGTATAACCAATATTCTTTTGCCAGTGGCGAGTCCAATACAAATCTTCGTTGCGGACTTGTGATGGGGTTTTTGCATCCCTGCACACATGCACACAATATATCATGCAACCGATTAAAGTTAAAAATCCAAATATTAAAAATATTATGCCAAGAATCCTGTAATAAGAGAAAAATTTTAAAATAAGTTAAAGTTGCAGAGTTACTGAGTGATTAAATTGAGTAAATTGAAACATGTTTTAGTAAAATCATATAGTACATGGAGCCTCTTTCTTTCCTTTAACATTTTCCTGTTAAATGAAATATTTAGGCTCAGTATAGTAGTAGTAGTAGTGAAAGGAAAAGAACAAGACAAGGGCCTTATCGTTGAGGAAGATCGGTAAAACAAGTTAATAGGCGAAAAATGAAGAAAGTGTGAAAGTGCAACAATAAATGGTGATAGTTTTCGCCTGATCATAAACTTGTTAATGGTGTAGAAGAGGCAAGAGTCATTTAATTTTGGG
Source organism: Cistogaster globosa (assembly GCA_937654795.1). Taxonomy (NCBI): domain Eukaryota; kingdom Metazoa; phylum Arthropoda; class Insecta; order Diptera; family Tachinidae; genus Cistogaster; species Cistogaster globosa. Next base: position 98,055,970 of record OW569405.1, on the reverse strand, counting down.
TAAACGTGACAAAGTTCAAATAACAATCAATCGCACATCAATGTTCAATATCGCAGTTTTAGTTATATTGCCGATTTTAATTAGCTAAAATAAATCGATAAGAAAATATTTCTGCGAATCTATTGCACAAGGCCAAGACCCAAATTCGTTTTGCTGACTTTTTAACCGACTTCAAAAAAGAAGGCGGTTATCAATTCGACTGAATGCTGCTTTTTAATGTTTGTGCCTGCAGAAATCATTTATTTCTAAGCCAATTTTAAACATTTTGGAATTTGATTGATGTTAAAAAACAGTTAAAAATTTTAAAAATTAAAGAGTGTCCCCATACAACGTACATGTTTTTTAAGTGTATTATAACCCGTAAAGCGCACTTCTTTAATATTAAAAAATGCGTTTACTATAGTTCCCAATAGCAAAAAGTAATACAAAAATGAATTTTAAAATTAAAGGGTTACTCCACTGGTGATGTAAATTGACTTAAATGCGCCTGTTTTTAAACCGTTATAGACAAACCCTTGAAAATTGGACAGGATGTCAATAACTCTGACCGTTATAATAACAAATATAAACATTTAAAATTAAAAAGTAAAGGGTGTCCCAATAGTTATATTTTAGTTGATGTATGTGGCCAAACTTTTGAACCGTTATAGACAAACAGCTGAAATTTATAAAGAACCTTTATTGCTAAGTCTGCTATAATAACAAGTTTAAAATTTGAGTTTAGAAATTAAAGGGTGTTTCCAAATTTAAAGTAAATTTACCTAAATGGTCCTATCGTTTGAACTGTTATATACAAACGCTTGAAAATTGAAAAGAATGTGCACTACTTTGTCTGGCATATTAAGAAGTAAAAATATTTAAAACTATAAATTATAGGGTGTTACAATAGTTGCTGTTATTTGATGTACATGATCAAACTGTTGAACAGTTGTAGACAGTTGATTGAAATTTGCACAGAACCTTTATTGCTAAATCCGCTATAACAAGTGACAAACTTGAAATTAGAAATTAAAGGGTGTCCCTATAACTGATGTAGTTTGTCCTATGTGGCCTTATTTTTAAAATCGTTACAGGCAAGCTCTTAAAAATTAGACAGAATGTCCATTACTATATCAAGTATAATAACAAGTATAATTATTTAAAATTAGAAATTAAAGGGTGCCCTAATAGCTGTAATTTGATGTATGTGGCCAATCTTTTGAACAGTTATAGACTAACGCTTAGAATTTAAGCAAATTTTGTGTTACTGTGTCAGCAATAAATAGCGTAAAAAATAAAGGGTGACCATATAACTGCTGAATTTTCTTGTTTAATCTGTATTCATATTTTGTTCTACGACAAGTAAAAAATCCTGACGTTATCGTTTACGAATATAATATATAATAATTAATGTATAATTACCGTCCTAAAGAAATATGATTTTAAGTGTGTCTGTTTTGAAGTCGGTTTTTTTGCAAGAGTTATTTTTTAAATTGATCAGTAACTGGGATACAGGTTTATAAATTTATTGGAACAAATTATATACAAACTATTTTTAACAAATAGATGAGTTAAATTTTAATTGCAGTCAAAGAAATATTGGTATTTAGGCAGCGTAATTGAGATAAAGGTACGCTTTCCCGGTTATAGGCTCGTTGCTCCATTCAAAATTCTTAACAAAACAATCACTTTTTATTTAATAAAACTCTTTTCCGAGATTACTTACCACACATAGGGTGGTTCAAATATCTGCACCACAATAACGAAACCCAGTGTCACCAGAATAATGCCCAAATTCAATAAGAGCATTAAACAACAAACGCCTTTAACATTGGGGCAGAATGGATTTGGTGCGGACATTGTTTCGATTTTAGCTCCACGTTTTGTTGTGCTACGAGCACTTCGACCAGTCTTCGCAGTGCTAGCAACTGAATATACACTGCGCGGTGCCCGCGATGGAGGACGATGACTATAACGACTTAAAAAAAAATATTTGAATTTTTCTTTTGTATTAAAAACTCGAATAAAAGAAACAGTACCTTATTTCTGATGGAGCTTTATACGCAGCACTTGTGACATAAATATCACTGCCTGCATCACCACCATGATCATAACTTAGAGCAGATGGAGCCCTTGGGGGCAGGCGGGTTGGTGGTGGGCCGTTTAGCGCACGAGGGCCACCACTATCAACCATCGATTGATTGTAATGACCATTCGATGTACCATTCGAATGGCCATTAATGCGTGTTTTTCGTGACGAATGGTAGTGACCTTGCGGAGAGATCCGTTCGTGTGCTATCGTATACTCAGACATCGTACGTTCTGAAGGAGCTCGATGAGATTCTTCGCCATCGGTAGAATAGCCACGATTTGAATGAACGTAGGGAGGATCGGGTGTTAAACGGCCATGTGTAGCTACATAATGGCCACCCTTAATTCTAAAGAGAAGAAAAAGATGGTTATGAAATTATGATAAGTTTATTGCGATTATAATAAAATTTTAAACTTACTTTTTTACTCGCCTTTCGTGCATGGTTAAGAATTTTGCTTGAAATACTTATAAAACTAATTTATTTATTTTTAAAGTCTGGAGTTGCTGTGCCGATTTAATAAAAATTATGTGAAAATTCTCGTTGATTGTTTATATTTGCAAGTTAATCATTTTACGTTTGCTGTAATGGAAAAGAATAAAATAATAGTAAATTAAAAAAAGGTTGCATACTTTTAGGTAAATTAAAATTGTGGTTATTTTCTAATGTATAAAAATAAAAATGGATCCTGAAATGTGTTGCTAAGCGTACATTGCTAGTGACTCAGTTAATATTTTTTTATATTTTTGTTAAGTTATAAGAAAGGTTCTGATAAAGAAACAAATGTTAAAGAGGCGGAAAAATATTAGTAACAACGAAGGTGTTTCTTCGCCTTTAAAAATTGTATCTTGAACTTCTAGTTTCTAGTTATTCGCGATTTATATTCAAAATAATTTTATTCCTTTTTTATAAAAAAAAAAAAATAAAAATAAATAAATAAATAACAAAAACAAATACAGTCGACTCTTGATAATTTAAAACTCAAGGGACCAGAGAAAAGTTCAAATAATCGAGTTTTCACATTAACGAGACTTGAAAATATCAAAAGAAAAATAAAAAAATTCAAATTAACAAGAGCTTATAGACCAGGCATAGAAACTAAATAAAATGGTTTTAAATTTCCTTCAAAACAAAATTACAAAGGAGTATAAAAATCGAACTTCAAATTATAAAATGTTGGCATTTTGTTGCACATCACAAAAAACAAATCATTCATGTAGTTTGACAGCCGGCAAAAAATACTAAATTCGCCTACACTGCCACCTGGTAAATTAATTCGCCTTGATTAAAACAAATCAAATTATAGAGCGTAGAGCTAAAAAATTGAAATTCAAGAAAGTCGGCAATCAAAATTCCCTCAAAGAATTTCAAATTATTGAGGGAACGAAAATACATAGATTTTTTCAATATACTGAGTGTTTTTCAAGGGACCTGGAAAACAGTTCAAATTAACGAATTTCAAATTATCTAAAGTGGGAGAGAATTAAAAATCGAATCTAAATGGGTTAAGGATTTTTAAAAAATGTTTTGTGTTCTTTGAAAGATCTTTTCAAAAGAATTTAAATGATACTCATATTGATATCTTAAGAAATAGAGGCCCAAAACTCTTTTACTTTCTTTTACTCCATATATTTGTTTTTTGATTGGAATTACTTTACAAAACTAGATTTGTTCATAATAATAAGGAAAAATTAGAGGTAGGCGTGGTGTTTTGCCTGCTGCCTAAAGGAGAAAGGACCGACTTTGCTGATTTCCAATAGCAACATTTTTTAAACCATATCTGATCAACAGAGAGGCGTATGCAAACTTTCTATAGCTCATCTAGTGCCAGATGGACAGACGGATATCGTTCAATAGACTAATTTATGCATAAGAACTCAATATACATATATATATTTTATGGAGTCGGAAATGGATATTGTAGGAATTACGAATGGAAGGACAAACTTAGTTATACCATTTTTTCACTTGTGTGATGAAGGGTATTAAAAGAAGTACGAAAACTTAAGCGTGCCAAAAATTGCCATTTGAAAATAAATATTTTTCAAAAATAATCCGTAAACTTTAAAGCTGAACGTTTTTTATTTTTGTTTTAATTTTTGGTCTATTTTTATTTTTATTTATCTGAGAATCTTGACAAATTGTTTAAACTCTAAAGGCGTATTAGAGAAAATTTAATTTAAAATAATTCCCTTCATTAAAATTATTGTGTGTTCTCTCTGTTTTTTTTTTGTTTTTGCTGCTCTATTCACATATTTTAAGAAGAAATTTAAGATAAATTTGTGTTGTAATTGTATGTATGTGTATACTGGTGTATGTAACACTATCAACTGTAGTAAAACAACCACAATGACACACCTTCATTTACAATTTGTACTTTATACACTCGTAATGCAATTTTGCAAAATACGTATAAAGAATACAAAAGCACAAAAAAAAAAACAATTGCAAATATCTATAAAGAGATGGACTGACACACTAACAATTGAATTGTATTGAAAAAAGGGAGATCAAGGAGTGTTTGTTTGCCAAGTTGGTAAGTTGATTATTTGGTTGGTCATTAAACTTTTGTTTAAGTATTTATATATACAATTGGGTATTTATTGACAAGGTGGTGGTCCCACACAAAAATGTGCTAAATGCACTGAAAAAAATAACTTAAGTAGAGTTAAAATAAAATCGTAGTCTATAATGATCAATAAAAATTTTAAACAGAAAAGATGATTAAATAATTAACGACCCGGTTGATAAAGCTAACCTCTTGGCCGAAATTTTTTCAAGTAACTCCTACTTGCCGGAAAGCAATAAACCACTGCCCGCACTGGAAAGAGTATCAGTTACTATGCCAGATATATTCTTTCGAGCACGTGCAGTTAAAAAGGTTTTAGCGGATCTCAACATCTCGAGGGAGAGGCTAGCAACCCTGAAAAGTACCGCCCAATCGCAATATGCTCTGCACTTTCCAAAGTAATGGAAAGTATGGCTAATTTCAACTTGTGAAAAATCTGGAGTCCAACAGCTTACTTAGTGACCGGCAGTACTGCTTCCGTAGGGCACGCTCTACGGGCGACTTATTAGCCTTCCTTTTGGAAAAATGGTGTCAATAATTCACCATTTCGGTGAAAGTAAGGTGGTGGCACTCTACGTTTTGTAGAGTGTGGCATGGTGCACTCATATCAAAACTTATTGCTTTTGGTGTCGGTAATAGCTTCATTCGACTTACATCGAGCTTCTCAGGGATCGCACTATACGAGTTGTTGTAGATGGGATCTCATTAAGCGAGTTCAAGGTAAATTCAGGGGTACTGCAAGGTTTCGTCCTTTCCCCTACCCTTTTTCTTATTTTTCTTAATGACCTACTACGTCAGACTTCCAACCCTATCTAATCTTTTGCAGATGACAATAGCATATGCCATTCATTTTCGTTTCGCAGTAGACCAAGCCTTTGGGAAATTGAGGCTATGAGAAAGCACATGGACGATACCCTTAATCGCGACCTTTTGATAATTTCCGAATGGAGCCTGGCGAACAGGGTTCAATTTAACGCTCATAAAACCTAGTGCTGTGTGCTTTCGCACAGGCGTACTGCTTAACATGCTACCTCATTATTATGGGTGATATATATATGAAGGAATCAGAAGCTCTCGGTGATCTTGGCATGAAAATTCAATGCGAAACAATTCTGAAACAGTGTCAAAAATACTTCACTCCATCTGATCTCCTCACTATCTATATCACCATTATTAGTCCAAAAATGGAATACAGCTCTCTTGTATGGGCCGGTTCTTCAAAGTCTATTTTTGAGTTATTAGACCGCGTACAGGAGAGAACGAAAAAGCTCTTCGGTGACAGTAGGGTATCCAGCTCTATTGACTCACTGGAGCATCGACCCAATGTGGTGTGTGTTTCACTTTTTTATCGTTACTCCTATGAAACCAGGGAACTCGTTCCTGAAAACCGTAATTTCTTACACGCAACGCGCTCTGTATCAAGAGGGCAGTGAATCGCACAACGCATTACAGAGAAAATACGTTTTTTAGCCGAACAGTTCGTATGTGGACTAAACTCCCTGCAGAGGTCTTTCCTGCCACTTTCAATAAGCAACGATTCAAATCTAATGTCCACAAGCACTACTCCCTCTATCCCCCTTCCCACAACCTAATTTCCTAGTTCTGGCATAATGCATTGCATAAGTAGGGGTCATCCCCTGAGTGCTGGTCCTAATTAAAACAAACAAAAACTAATTTTGCGGAAAATTTTTTCATTGACTTTTTCTCACAAATGATTGATTTATATTTGAATGACTAACACCTACTAAAATCAAAGATAAGTTGGTGAAAACTCGTGCTATCAAATCTGCATTTTCCAACCGCTATATGACGTACTTTTTTGTTACAAAGCAACTGTCTGAGTGCTTCATCTATTTTTTGAAATTCTTTAAATCCCACTTTAAATGGAGGCTTTAAAGTACATTTTGCGGCAAGAAGTTGCACCTTAAAATTTTTTTCTAAATTTATAAAAAGATTTTCAGTTACCACAATCTTTTAGAATTTATTATTTGTCTTGTAATAAAATTGGTTTTCTGCTTATCATTTTTACATTAAATTATTAAACTTGTTGTCATTATCAACATTCAATACAACTGAAAAACAGTTTCTCGACGTAAAGCTTAATAGGAACTATTCACTCATAGAGAAAATTATTTGCTCTATCGATACAAAAAACTTTCCTTTTGTATTATTAATCAATCGCAATGGAGGAAGTATGTACTATTAAACGTCCTCTGTATACTTTTAGTTTTATTTGACGGCTGAGTAATAATAAACGAACTGGCTGATGTTAGGTACGTTTTAGATCAGAGATCAGCAATTTCAATTTTACATGAAAATTTGGATATTAAAAATCCGTCCGCATTATACGATTTGCTTAAAATAAATCTTCATCTGTGAGTCAGTCGCTTGTTTCCAATAAATTTTATACAGTTGTCAGAAAATAAAATCAATAAAAAAAACAATAGCTGTTCTAAGGGATAATAGCTTACGATAACAAGTGTGTAATCAAGCAGTAGTTGTTTAAATACCATTTGTTTGTTCTTCAACATGCATTTGATACATAAGAAATTTTATTTGATACGAAAAGCTATGCGAATGCAGTAATTCGGTCCCGACCCTAAATTAAAACTAAGGAAATAATATTGTAGTTTAATACTTTAGTTTTTGACTTAATATTCTTTGATCTTGCATGTTTCCGTATCGTCAGTGTGATGGAAAGCTTATTCGCAATACCTTGCTATTATTTGTGTAAAAGATATATAACGATGGCCCTAAATCAGATGATAATTATTACGAAGAAGAACATTGTGAGTATGTGCAAATCTTTCCATATCTAAGCATGAAGCCGGATAACTGTAAGGTTTTTAGGAAGAGAAACTGGCACTAAAAGAAAAGCGGAAATTTTAAGCTGAAACTTTGCAGCAATTCGAAGTTGTAAGTTACAAAGCGTAATCGATAATGAAAGAGTGAAAGAGAAGGAAATTTATTCATTTTAAATAGCTTTAGGGTTTGATTATATTAATATCACCACCTGTTCCTTAAAAGGAAAATAGCCTTTTACAGCCTCAGCTCCCCAAGAGGTGACTGACCATTAGATACACATGCTTTTAAGGGCATAAGATTGCTAGGCCAGTTGACTTTGAAAGTTTTGTTACAGAATGAAAAGTTAACCTGGACCTTATTACCGAAGTTATAGGGTGTAGGACCAGACTGCAAAAGAAGATGATGTAAAATTTCCAAAATTCACTGATTTTCAAAGCAAAATATACCATGAATTAAAATTTATTTTTTTCGGCTTAGGTTCATTCTTCAATTTAATTTTTTTTATTTAATTAAAAATTTTTAGAAAAAGATAAAAGTTAAATTTTATTCGTATATAATATCCATGGTTTAAATACTGATTGGTGGAAAAAATAAAAACTAGCAAAAATACCTTCAAAGAAAATTTTGTATGTAACGATATTAATTATTTTTTTGTATAAATACTCTTTTTATTTAAATATAGCGGACTGTCAAAAAATATTATGTAAAATTTTAAATATTTTTAGTTAAACTTCAAAATTTCAAACGTTTTATGTCATATTTATTATATCTTCGATATTTTGAATCACAATGTATCGAATGTACTTAATTTATTTTAAAACATATTATCCTCTGAACCATGGCGAAATAATTTACCAGGTGGCAGCATAGGCGAATTCAGTATTTTTTGCTGGCGTACACCACTGTCAAACTCCATATATAAAAAATTTGTGTACATTTTTTATATATGGAGTTTGACAGTCGTGTATACCAGCAAAAAAAACTGAATTCGCCTGCGCTGCCACCTGGTAATTTATTCGCCTTGCTCTGAACTGAACATAACATCCTTAATAATTTTCGAGTACTTCTTTATAGGCGTACAAATGCCATTGAAACTTGTTAAAATAACTCCCCAGTGAGAAATTTAAATTGTTAAAAATTGAAAAGTTGCAATTTGTTTGATTTATACAATTTATCATTTAAATCTTAAACTTAAAAATATTTGTGCTTGATTCAAGTAATTTTTCATGTCTCTACAGGGTAACATTCTTAAGTAAGAGTTGCTTTGGCTTCAACTTAAGCACGTACACTTGCCTCATTTATGTTGCTATTGTTCTTCAAAAATAAATTGTTCTCAGTTATCGTTGTAGATATACGAGTGTACATTCAACATTTTACAAACATATTAAATGCATCTAAAACGAAATATTTAATTATTAAAATAACATATTTTTTTGAATAAACAAAAAGTAAAACAACTTGATCTCTTTGACAACAGATAAGGCGTTTAGATTTCAATCATTTTTTATCACATGTCTCAAGGCAATATGTTTGGGCGCTTATCTCAATACAACGAAGTCTTCACTAGGTTTTTGAGGTCCATGACGATTATTTCTTTATCTTCTGCAAACTTTCCAATTAAATATGTTTTAGGTTTTGGATTTCATAAAGAAAAACTACCATTATTTGTTTTAGATCTTTCTTCAATCCTCTTTTTTAGCTACTGTCCTTTGAATTTCTTTTTAATCACAAAATCTAAATCGTTATAATTATTCAATCGGTATTTAAAAAATACACTGTAGCACATGGCGAAATTATGTACCAAGTGGTGGTAGTGCCGAGTTCATTAATTTTCGCCGTTGCAGGAAATTTCTAACCTTATATTAAAAAAAATTGACGTTGATGTTGCTTCGGCAAATCCTTTTCCTCATAAATTTTTTTGCTTACTTTTTCACAGATTTTTCCACCATTCTGTTTACAGAGCACTATATTTTCGATCGTATAACAAGAACGAACGAATTAAACGAACGAGTTCACTTTTGCTACTTAAACAAAGTGACCATTCACCGAAGTCTGCCTAACAGCCATCACAAAATCAGAAAGATAAAAAGTTTAAGATAAAAAATTTTCTTAAATCAATATGTGTCGGCCGATTCTATATATCAATTATACAGCAGATATGCTAGAAGGCTTAAGTGTGATCAAGATTTGCATCAGTATCTGCGATGATGGCCTAACCTGACCACTGAGTGAAACACAAAGCGTCAAATAGTGGCTCCTGCAGGCGTAACCAACAGGGTTGCAATTTCAAGAACATGGCTTGCAGGACCATGTTCCTTCCCCTACTTGAGGGTTGGAGACTATTCAAAACCATCTGTTTAATACAACAGCATATTCGAAACGGCATCGGATCTTCCCTGCGAACACCGACCTTAACCAACAACCAGAACTTGTACCCAAAAATATACCAAAATATTGAAAAAAACACCATTTTCCGAGGCGGAGGCTGGTTTTTTCTTTACTAAAAACACAAAATATATTAATTTATTTATATTCAAATTTAAACAAAAAAACATGCGTGTGCTGCTCATTTTCATTTAAAAATATTTATTTATATTTTCAATGTCATTTTATTAGTGATGCCATCAGAATATAGAGATTACAGTCATTTTCTTAGTGGTGACACTAAAATAATCGACAGATGTAAAGTGAAACAAAATGAGAAAGGAACTTCTTTTAAAGATGTTGATTTTTAGCCCTGTGTATTTCTTATGGGAAAATGTTAACATCTTCGCAGATTGATGGTAGATGTTGATCAGTGTAAAAAGGCTATAAGTTGCGTGTGCCGAGCGGTGTTGTTAACGAATTCATTAAGAGTTGAGAATGAAAAAAATACTTTGCATGTTATTTTTTGCATTAAAAAGAACCTAACGAAAACAATAAAACGTAGCTTTACCTCTCACCCAGGTTTAACGCCCTGAAAGAGGTTTATCATAAGTTGATAAACGATGATTGTTAAAAAAACTAAAGAAAAATGTATATTATTTTACATCTAAAAATTTTTGTATAATTTTGTAAAAACTTTTTGATTTGCCCTCTTATTTTGGTAGAAAACTTAATATCATCATAAATGCATAAATTTTAGAGACAATTTTCAGGGGGTTTTCAGTAACGTTTATTAAGGCGAATTCACATAAGGTGGCAGCACTGCTACAACAATGCAACAGTAAAAAGAAAAACGGCAGTTAAGTGTATGATAAACTTTCAAACATATTTAATTACTGCACTTTTTTCTTAGCCATTTTATTTACGTTTTTAGTAAACTTTGAGTTTTTAATTGATTAAAAACTCTATTTGTAATTATATTTTAAAGAATATTAAAAAAAGAACTTTTGACAGCTTCTCTACACATAAATAAATTAAGCAAAAAGGAGTCAGCTGCTGCAACGATGCCACATGATAAAATTAATTCGCCTTGATTTTTATGCCATAAGAATGTAAATTCTTGAAATAGGTGCTTTATTTACTATTAGAGATGAGCGATATTTTAGTACCTGTGATTAAATCATTGGTGACTAAAGCGACTTTGATCTTTGATCTTTGATATTTGCACACATCCAAACTTAAATGTGATTTTACTTTGTGCAGAGAAATATTAGTACATCTGACCCTTTCATTCTTTCATAAGTCAAAGCGGCTGCATTGCTGTGTAGCTTTTTGTTTTTTTTTTTTTTTTAACCCACAATCAATCAGTGTTACCAAGCTTCATATATCTGATCAAATTGAATTACAGCTGCTTTGAATGCAGAGAGCAAAATACCTTTTCCATTATGATTACTGTTTACATAAATAAACATGTATTTTTAAATAAAATAAGAATTGCAAGCAATGATCAAGGCAAGCATTTAAAAGAACGGTGATTTTAAAATCATATTCACTGATAAAGATAAAGACGTTCCTCAAAAATCACAGGATCACTCATCCCTATCTGCTATTGCTTACACCAAACCAAACGGTGGATGGTAAGTTTGGTACTATCAATGACTGATTTGATTTTCTACTTTTTCTAAGAATTTAAAAAGCCAGACCGAAACATTTAATACAAAATATTTTTTTGCTTTTTATTGTTTTAACAAAGAATCAATTCCTTAAAAATTCTGTTTTAATTAACACATTTAAAAGGGGAAATGTTACAAAATAATTTTATTGTTCATATCAGCGATCAGTTACACACTGGTGTTGAAATAACATACAATTAAAAATTGTGAATGTCCTTGTTAGTGAATAAATCTCATTTTTTAGCCCTTTGATATGTAAAACTATCCAATTAATTTTGATTGTCTGTCTTTTCATAGGAAAACATATAGTACTCGTGGAAACCATAAAAGAAATTTGATAAAGAACAGATAAAAAATAAAATAAAAAATAATATCAATACAGACGACATAACTTAACTGACAAGTAACAACATATTGATAATATTATTCATGTTATTTTCATTGTTGCTATTTCCATGTGACCATAAATAATTGATAGTAAAATGATAATAAAATGCAACAACATATTTACCGCAACAATCAACAAACTGACAAAAGTTGCAATATCAATGAGTTCAAATTCAAATTTACAGAAAATATGTTACACGATAAATAAAAATAATCTTAAAAATTAAAGGGTGTCCCCATACAACACACATGTTTTTTAAGTGTATAATAAACCGTAAAACGCACTTCTATAAAATTTAAAAAATGCCTTTCACCATAGCTCCCAAAAGCAATAAGTAACACAAAAAAAAAAAAATCTAAAAATTTAAGGGTGACCCCATAGGTGACATAAATTGACTAATATGCCCCACTCTTTTGAACCGTTATAGGCAAACACTTGAAAATTGGACATGTCGATTACTATGACCGTTTTAACAACAAGTATAAACATACAAAATTATAAAGTAAAGGGTGTTCCAATAGTTAATAAAATTTGATGTATGTGGCCAAACTTTTGAACTGTTATAGACAGACAGCTAAAATTTGCAAAGAACCTGTATTGCCAAGTCCGTATAACAACAAGTATAAAATTTTTATTTAGAAATTAAAGGGTGTTCTCATATTTGAAATAAATTGACCTAGATGGCTCTATATTCTGAACCGTTGTATACAAGCACTTGAAAATTAAACAAAATGTCCACTACTTTATCTGACAGATTATGAAGAATAAATATTTGAAATTATATATTATAGGGTATTACAATAGTTGTTGTTATTTGAGGTTTATGACCAAACTGTTGAACAGTTGTAGACAGTTCCACAGAACCTTTATCGCTAAAACAGGTTTATTGATGTAATTTGACCTATTTGGTCCCATCTTTGAAACCGTTACAGACAAACTCTTGAATATTAGACTGAATGTCCATTAATATATCAAGCATAATAACAAGTATAAATTAGAAATTAAAGGGTGCCCCAATAGTTGTAATTTGATGTATGTGGCCAATCTTTTGAACAGCTATAGACTAACGTTTAGAATTTAAACAAGTTTTCATTTGCTGTGTATTGCAGACACAAGACAAAGTGTCAAAAATAAAGGGTGACCGCATAACTGCTGAATTTTCTTATTTAATCTGCATTCATATTTTGTTCTACGACATACAAAAAATCCTGATGCAACCTTTTTCGAATATATAATAATTAATTACCGTCCTAAAGGATTATGATGTTAATTTTGTCTATTTTGAAGTCAGTTTTTTGCAAGAATTTTCAAGTGGTAAGTTTTTTCTTTGAACCGCATGGTGGTTTATTACTCTTAATCACAATTTGGTCAGTTTTAAGCATTTTAATTTCATGTGATATTTTACTATTTTTACGCGGTGCAAAAGTTTCTTAAATTTCATGATACACTATGAGATTTGAAATAAGATCTGTCAAATATGACATATTTGTCCACAAATTGTTTAAGAATAAAATGCTTAACAGATGTTTTAACAATTTCGTAAGATTTGCTAAACTTTGAAAAAATATATAAAATAATTGTATCTGTCGATTAAAGCTGCATTTTTCATTTTTCTTCCCGGGTTTCCCGTAAGCAAACTTCTCAAACTCAAAGCCACTTTAATTATTTTGTTTACAAAACAAAATTGACGCTCTTATTTTAGCATGACTTTTAGTGTTTAAACTAGACGATAGATAGCTCTTCTAGACGATAGATAGCTCTTCACTTGACCCAACAAATAATATTGGTCTATTAGTGCTCTCAATGTGATTTGTGATTGTAAAAAAAAAAAAAAACAAAAATGAATGACGAATACGGAAGAGAGGCTGATCTTATTCACGAGTGTGCCAAAAGAGCTAAATAAGTTGCGTGTCCTCAAAGAGCTAACAATCATAAGTTTTGATTAAAAACTGCCTGATTTTTTGTAAATACAAACTTTAGCGCACTGTAACTGTATTAAACATGTTATATGAGTGAGATACACACGCCAAAATTTATTCAATGAAAAACTTAAGTTGTACGAGGATAAATAGTGTGTTTTTAGCCGCAGGTTCTGTTTTTTTTTAACAAATACCCAAAGCATACACAATATCTAAATATGGCATCCAGACAATTTATAGATGAAAAAACATTTTTAACAAAAAAAATTTTCTTGCTGTTAAGGCAAATTCGTAGTGAGTTTTAACCATCAAGATCAATGAACAGATTTTTATTTAGAAATTTTATTATTTAAGTTTCTTTTTATTTAGTTTTTGTTTCCTCTCCCAGTAGGATTAACTTTTATAAAAGAATAAAATTTACAGCATTAGGAACAAATATCACAAAAAATAGTACGAGTATGTGAACATAAATGGATATTTTAACGATAACAAGAAAATCGTTTGAAAACGTCCGAATAAATCACTTCAAAGTCATGGCGCCAGTAATGCTCATTGATTCCCATTTTGAATATATACAGACAATAATAGAAATAATAAAAAATACTAAAGTTAATTCCCAAGGCAACATTATCCATCCAGTAAAGACTTGAGTTAAGGTACGTGCGTGCTGTTTGTACGTACGAAAAGCGATGCAAATTGAAAGCGAATAAAATTCTTTTGGTATTAAAATGAGAAGTGACAAAAAGAGTATTTGATTTTAAAAAGATTCAAAAGATACGAGAGGGAAAGTTATTTCACAAAAAAAAAAAAAAAATAATATAGTATTTTTTATCCTGTATTTCCAGCAAAGTCAGATTTCTAAGGAGGCCCTGCTTTGTTCTTCTTAAAACTAAAATTTTCTTTAAATTATGAAAAAGGGATAAATTAAACATGAAAAATTCTACATAATTTTTACATAATTTTACTAACACTGTGCAAATTTCAAAAACAACAACATTGTTGTGAATATCGCGTTACTTTTGAAATACAATTAAATGGTTCTAACGGCTTAAGAGATACACTTTCTATGAAAATTTCAATAGCCTCACCTTTGTAGATCCAAAAATAAGGGACTGGGAGAGACCTTGTAGAAAAAACAGTAGGGTTACGTTACAGAATGCTAAAAACCACTTTTTTTTTGCTCTTGGAAGAAGGAAAGAACATCATTCCCCGTTTTTTTTCCTTATAGTCAATGCCGATGATTTTTTGCGCATCCATAAAATGTGACCACAATTTTATCAGTTGATTTTAATAATCTTTATTTTTTAAAACCGACTCATTTCCTGTTGTTGGATTTCTCTCCAGCTAAGCAAAAGTAAAGATTTATCGTGTATGTAAATTTTTCTAATGTTTTACATTATTAATATAAAGTGCAGTTGGCACTTGAATGCATAGCGCAATAATACCAGGTGAATGCATTACCTTTTACGTGTATTTTGTTTTTGTGTAAAAACTTATTCGAGCTGTCAAAAATGTCTGGCTATATGTGTGTATGTATTTCAATATATTTTTAGTGGTTTTTATTTTTCACAAATACAAATACAAATACACACATATAGCCAGACGTTTTTGACAGCTCGAATAAGTTTTAACAAAAAGCTAAAACATATGTTGACCGCATGATCTGATGCAGTCACCTGTTTGATGCGCTTTGCTTGAATGTGTAACACAGTTTTATTTTCAGCTAAGTGAACTCAATCTCTCAAAGGTCTGCTGCCTCAATAAAAAGGACATGACTAAATGACAATGTTACACTACATAACAAACCTATTCGCTTAGAGTATTTTCTTTTTTTAAAAGAAAGTTTAGTCAACTAAGACTTGGTTAAATATTACGAAGATCCCGTCAAGATTAATGATTTGACTCTTAGTCGGTCAGCTACAGGCAAAATTCTTCGGCTTTCATCGGTTAATTAGGATTTAATAAAATATTACGGATATCCTGCTAAGACTCTTAATCAGTTTTAATTTTGGGCGATTTTTTGTAGAATAAAACTTTACAGTTTTTACTATAATTTCTAATAATTCTTGAAAAAAAATGACTTCAAAACTTAAAATCATAATTCTTTAGAATGGCAACTATACATTATGTACATATTATTTTCGAGAAAGATTGCGTTAGGATATTTTTATATGTCGTATAACAAAATATGAATGCATATTAAACAAGAATATACAGCAGCTATGTGGTCACCCTTTATTTTTTACACTATTTATTGCTGACACAGTAACAAAAAATGTAGTTAAATTCTAATCGTTAGTCTATAACTGTTCAAAAGATTGGCCATATACATCAAATTACAACCATTAGGGCACCCTTTAATTTTTAATTTTAAATATTAATACTTGTTATTAGACTTGATATAGTAATGGACATTCTGTCTCATTTTCAAGAGTTTGCCTGTAACGATTTCAAAAATAGAGCCACTTAGGTAAAATTACATTAAAGGTCACCCTTTAATTTTTAATTTCAAGTTTGATACCTGTTTAAACAATAAAGGTTCTGTGCAAATTTCATTAACTGTCTACAACTGTTCAACAGTTTGCTCATATACATCAAATAACAGCAACTATTCTAACACCCTATAATTTATAATTTTAAATATTTATACTTCTTAATGACCAGACAAAGTAGTCTACATGCTGTTTCAAGTGTTTGTACAAAACGGTTCAAACGATAGAGCCACTTAGGTCAATTTACTTCAAACATGGGAACACCCTTTAATTTCTAAATTCAAATTTTATACTTGTTGTTATAGCGGACTTGACAACAAAGATTGTTTTAATTTTCAGCTGTCTGTCTATAACGTCTTAAAAGTTTGGCCACTTACATCAAATTACATCAAATATAGGGACCCCCTTTAATTTATAATTTTGAATGTTTATACTTGTTATAATAACAGTTATGGTGCTTAACATCTCGTACAATTTTTAAGCGATTGTCTGTAACGGTGCAAAAGATAGGCGCATATAAGTCAATTTACGTCAACTTTGGGGACACCCTTTAATTTTTAGATTTATTTTTTTATTACATTTTGCTATAGGGAGCTATAAAAATACGCACTTTTTAATCTTTAAAGAAGTGCGCTTTAATGTTCATAATACACTTAAAAACATGTACGTTGTATGGAAACACCCTTTAATTTTAAAGATTATGAACTGTTTTTAAAATGGGACTAATCGGTAAAAATAATCTATCAAATTAAAAAATTTTTTCAAAATCTTTTCTGAAATGACTGAGTTTTGCAGGCACAAATATAGAAAAAGCAACATTCGATCGAACTGATAACCACCCTTTTTTTTGAAGTCGGTCAAAAATGTTAAGTAGGCTAAGTTTAATAATACAGAACCTGCCATTCATTGGTTTAAATTTTATTTATTTTGTAGAAACCGCAATTTAAATGTAAAACAACTAAATAAAAATTTATTTGTAATAATTCAACATTTTAAATGTTAATCGTGCTTGATTCCTTCAAAATGTTCTCAAAAAATCTACATCATTAGAAAATAAATAGCACAGATGAATAATAAAAGGAAGGTGACTATCGCTTAGATAGGTCATTACATTTTTCCAGAAACTTCAGTCTAAATGAGAATTGCAATCAATTAATTGTGGGATTTATTTGATGACTATGTTTTTTTGTTTTTTGTTTTTTGTTTTTTTTTGTGAATTTATCACAAAAGTATTTGTTGTTAGATAATAAACATTTTAAAGAAATCAAGCGCGATTAGCACTTACGTTCAATAATAAAGAAAATCTACATTTAAACCCCAAATATTTATTTTAAATTTATTTTTGTTATTTCAAAAACAAGTGTTTGCGTGAAATAAAAGTGAACCAAAAATTGAAAATTACGGGTAAAATTAAATTCTCATTGTGTGTTGAGTTCAATAAAGTTTTATTTGTTTTGATTGTGTTTATTCAATAAGTTATAAACACGAGGCACAGGATTTCGCTTGTTAAAAAGTGACGAAAGGAAACTAGGCGGTAGACTTCCAGGGAGAAAGTCTGCACCCTAAATTAAAAAAACTCAAAAATAGTTGATAGTAAATGTTGAAAACAGAGCAGTCAATAAAACTTTTTAAAGAGGACTATAAAAAGAATATTTTCCAAAAAAGGTGTTTTTTATTTTTGGAATCTAATTTTAATATACAAATTAATTTCAATTTTTTTCTATTCAGACCGTTTGTATTTATTGTGACGAATTTAC
The DNA here is from genome assembly GCA_937654795.1 of Cistogaster globosa. Classification (NCBI taxonomy): domain Eukaryota; kingdom Metazoa; phylum Arthropoda; class Insecta; order Diptera; family Tachinidae; genus Cistogaster; species Cistogaster globosa. Next base: position 98,037,934 of record OW569405.1, on the reverse strand, counting down.
ACCTCCGATCTTTAAGCCCGATAGAATTTTTAAATTATAAAAATTACACTCAAAATTAAATTTTAATGAAAATTTTTGTCTCATGTTTCTCTGTAAACTCTGGCAAATCATTATTAATAGACTCACGCTTAAACAACACTATCAAATCATCCAAGTTTACCATGAAAATCAGTCTTTAATTCAGGAAACATAGAAGATTTCGTGATTTTGAATCATCCATCTTAGCAAGCCATCCGTCGAACTGTGGATAGATTTTTTACCACATACTCTCTGGCGGATGGAATAACACCAACACGTCAAAGGAATGTGGGTACTGAAGAGGATATCGCTGCTGTAAACGAAAGTGCGGAAGAAAATCCAAATTTATCGATTCGTCAACGGTCGCCCACTACGCGGAAAATTTGCGCAGACCTTAGCCTACACCCGTATAAGATCAAGCTTAAGCCATGAGACCATGATATGCGCCGTTCTTTTGCCGGTTGGGCCTTAGGGCAGTTAGTAACTGACACGTTGTTTTATCGCCGAAGTGTGTTCAGCGATCAGAATCATTTTTGGCTTAACGGGTTTCTTAATTTGCATTTAGAAAAATGCACCGTTTGTTGTGGTTTACACGCTGGTGGCATCATCGGAGCTTATTTCTTTAAAAATATGGCCGGATCTTATGTTACGGTCAATGGAGATCGCAACCGCACATAATGTGTTTTCAACAAGATGACGCTACATGCCACACAGCGACCGCAAACATCGAGTTATTGAAATCAAAATTTTGTAATAAGTTGATTTCGAGAAATGGACCTGTCAATTGGCCTTCAAGGACGTACGATTTGACTTCTTTTGATTATTTCCTGTGGGGCCACATTAAGTCACTGGCTTATGCTGATAAACCAAAAAGGAATTGATGGTTTGGAGGCTAACATTGACGTGTTATTCGTGACATATGGCCAGCAGTACTTGAAAAAGAGACCCCAAATTGGACGTTTAGGATGCGTTTCGACATGAGCAGCCGCGGTGGCCATATGTCCGTAATCATTTTTAAATATTAATGCCATATTTTGATCTTTCGTTTAAAAAAAATTCTTCCTTACAATTTAATATTTTGGGTTATTTTTTACAATTTAAAGTTCTATCGGGCTTGAAAAATTTACCTTTAGTTTAATTTTATTATTTTTAAAAATATGAAGAGTGATATTTTACTCAATTGAATTTTCTATCTGAACTAATTATAACTCGAACCTTTGTCTGACTAATTTATGCTCTTAAGCCAGCACTGGAAAGTATAATTCAATAGTAAGAAGTAGCGTCGAGAACAATTTTTATTCGTTTGGTTTTTATGAAATAATTTTTTATGAAAAACTCCTAAACAGAGATATTTTCAGAAACATTGGTTACAATTAATCAAACATCGTGGGGGACCATTTAGAATGGAGTGAAGGATCATAGTAGAATGAAAAATTATATATTTCAAATGTGTTCCCCTATGATGAGGTCGGCCCATGATTTAATTGGTACACATTTTTTATTATTTTTTTAAGTACCAGACATTAACAATATTTTCTACGAATTTCCAGTTTTTGCTTAAACAACTTCAAAACTGCATAAAATTGTTTTTTTTTTCAACTTTATCTACATTTCTTTACTTTCTTTTCAGAAAACTTTCGAAATAAGTGTTTAAATTCGTGTTTTTTTTTTTTTTTTTGTTTTGCACAACAACATTTTAATTGGGTCATATTGAAGCCAAACACACAAACGAAAATATAGAAAAGTCAAGAAAACTTAAAAAATATTTGCAAGTAAATGAAAAAGAAAAGTGGAACATTTTTAATAGACTTCACTTATTGTTAGCAACAAATTATTTTGAACTTTTCAAAAACTATAAACAACAAATTTATAGTTTTATTTTAAATTTTCTCACAAACATTAAAAAAAAAATTCATTCATTGTTCTCAAGTTTTGGACGAGAACAATGAAAATAAAATAAACACTCAAGTGCTTAGAAACGTTTTTGTAACAGTGTTGTCTACTGAATGATGTCAACGAGATACACAACTGTTTTGCTACTTTTTCATTTCTGAATTAAAAAAAAAGCAACTTAAAAACTTTAACTGAATAAAAGCGGAAGTAAAGTAGTTGTAACTTAAGAAAAGCAACTAAATAACTAAAGGAAAAATAAAGAGTTAATTTCTTACGCTTTCAAATTGAAAAACTTGAAAGAAATTAGAACACAGTGGGGCATTTGGCTATTAAAAACATGATTATTATTTTAAATTTTTTATTGCAACATGTTTTGTTTTTAGGCTTGAAACTAAATTTAAGTTTTGAATTTAAGCCTTAAGATCCTTAGGGGGTCAACTGCCAATTTAAACCAAAATGAATGTCTTATTTTTAGGCGATATTTAAAACTTTAATTTATTTTAAAGCTGCCTACAGTTTTAAAGATATTTTTTTGAATTAAAAGTTTTATTCCTGAGTTAGACTACTAGACTAGATTATTGTCAGTAGTAATTCTTACTACAAAATCACTTAAAAATCATTTTTATTAAAAAAGTAATAAATTATAAAATTTAAAAATTATTTTGTTGATTAGCGATGCTTAATTCAAAGTAACTTGAACATCCCTCTTCTAAACTGCAGATTTAATTACATTCGTTTTTATCAAATGCACCACTGTGCAACTATAACCACACGCAAGACGTAAAAAAGTTAATTTAACAAATGAAAAAAAAAAAACTGTGAGGAGAAAAACTCTAGTCGGTCAAGTAAACGGAAGGTACAAACTGAACACAATCATCGCTACGGCCATAAAAAGTAAAACATAGAGAAAATATTAAAATAAATTTCCTCATTGTTTAATATTTTTGAAGAGGCAACATTTTACAACTGAAACTACACGTCGTTATATTTATATTATTTAGTTCTTTAAGCCTCTAGAGCTGATTTCTAGGCGTTTTCTGCAAAACTTAAATGTCTGGCTGCTAAGTTCACTTGTCCACCGGCAGGACATGAAAACGTCAGAAATCATCTGGCTAAAAATAAATTTAGGGAAAATGACGTCCCTAAATTAAAATAAATCCCTTAAAAGTGAATAAAATTCATCCATAGAGGGTTTCATGCTAAATATGGGCCACCCCATACTTTTTGAATACCATATTATGTTTCAGTTATTTGTTTTTGAAAACTTTATAACGATTTAAAATGAATTAAATCTCTGTAGGGTCACCTTAAAATTTTTATTTTTTTTGCTTAAAGTTATAGCGGAAGCACTACTCATGCTTTGTGATATTTTCAAGTGTTTGTTTATAACGGTTTAAGAGATGTGATCATAATCGTCAAAATCACAGTCTCTATGGAAACTCCTTCAAATTTTTCAATTTATTGTTCACACATATTTTTATAACGAACATATTTGTATAAACTAAACCATTTACATTAAAATCACGTTACTATAGGACTACCCTTTATATTTTTTTAAGGATAAAAAATTATTTAAAGTGTCTGCTTATTGCGATTCAAGAACAAGGCCACGTGCGTAAAAATCACGACACTTTTGGAAGACCATTTTATCTAAATTTTTGTTTGTTGTATTTGTTGCTATAGCGAACATAGTTTTATATATGATGTGAAAATTCCAAATATTTGCCTCCCACAGTTCAAACTAATAAGAATTTTATTATGAATTTCACGTCAATTTCGGAACATCCTTTAATTTTAGTGATTCTTCTGTAGAAATTTAAAGACCCTACCTATTACATAAAGGGATGTAACTCGAATAGCGAAGATAATACGGAAGAAACACTTGTTTAGAAAAAATTGATTTTTTTTAGTTTTTCTTGTGATTATTCTTTTTAAAGTTTTAAGGACGTCTGCGTTTTATTTTTAGGTAAAAAAATTTATTTTCTAAATTAAAATAGATTTGATTTAAAAACGCATATAATTTAAATTTATATACCCTTCGCCACAGGTAGAAAAAAAGATTATCTGAGTTTGTCATTCCTTTTGTAATTTCTACAATAACAATTTCCGAATTTTTATCCATAGGAAATTCGATTGAGCGATGTCCGACTGTCCGTCCGTGTTCCGATTAAAATTAACTTTGCCAAGACACTAGATAAGCTAAAAAAAATTTTTTAAATCAATCAATCAGACATATTTTTTTATTGAAAATCAACAAGCTCGATTCGTGTTCAAGGAGGCAACTGGAAAAACACCACGCCTTCCTCTAATTCTTCCATATAAGTTAAAGCAAATATGGTTTACTAAAGTAATTTCAATTAAAAAAAAAAACAATTATAATTATATAGAACCACATAGAAATAACAAAAAAACATCAAGTAAAAAATTGGCGCTCGTTCATACTTTCGAAGTTATGGGCCTTTGAAGTTCTCAAAGAAAAGTAAGATTGTGCACCATATTTTTAAAGACATCATCATGGGGATCATTTAACAAAAGCTTTTTTAAATGCTTGACCGATTAAGAGCCGATAACATTTTTTTTTAAATTATATAAAGTTCTTAATTTTTTTTCTTATTTTTCAATTCTGTGTCAACCCATTATTTGTTGTTTTAAATGGGGTTACTTCAATTTGTTCGCTTTTTTTTTCCGGATAAATGTCCATACTTTGCTGCTACGCATGTACTTTACATAAACAAAAATAATTCATAAATTTGACTTACAATAGGCAACGTAACAGCCGTAAAAGTTCATCAGTCAGTTTGAAAAATGTCTGTCAAAATTGTTAATTCTTAAACGCATATCTGGCATGAACTTATTATATTTTAAACAGCTATTAACAGATGCTTTGTGATATAAAAATAAAAGGCACTCTAATTGAAATTTTGTCATAAGACGATATGTGATTTGCTGTTTGAAATTTGACAAGTCATATGTTAAAAGCATGTCATCTGAAGCAGCTTCAACAAACTCTAATTTTTTAGTTATTGCCAAGCTCTTCTTTTAATAATTAATGCAATAAATATATAATTAAAAACTGCTGCTACTTGAATCACATGTTAAAAATTTTTACCGCTTGTAGCGTACAAATTGAAGGTTTTCTTTTCAATATGTAAAAGCATTGAAGTGTTTAAAGAAACTTTTATGTTTTTAAAGCAGTTATTTCAAATAAAATAAAGTAAAACGATAACAATTTGGTGGCTCATTATAATCAACACCAAACGGCGGTCAAGCGTATTGTTTGTTATCATCGTTACGTTGGTGATGGCTAAGAAATATTAAAAAACTACCAAAAAATAATAATTTAAAAAAACAATAGAAAGCCTAAGAAAAATTTTATAACGACACAAAAATTATTTTACACATTTTTTATTTGTTATTGCTCAAGTCGGCCATTGGCCAATGGTTGCGATGACCAAACGAAAGTTATAAAAACAACCATGTCCCTTAAAATAATTCACAAAAATAATTCACAAAAAAAAAAAAAAAATTAAATTAAATTAAATAGCATTAAAATAAAACGAATAAAAACCAATGAATTTAAAAAAAATTTTTTTGTTCAGATTGTTTGAATGTTAAAGGCTGACCACCTTTGTTGTTTGTATCACATCCAAAGTCTGACTGAAGTTTATGAAAAGATTTATTTTTAACAAAAAAATATATTTTTCTTAAACAAGAAATTTATTTGAAATGCGATTTCTAAGGATGTCAAATCTCGACTTCTATTGAGAAGCATAACCTTATGGCTAGATTAGCTTGAATATCCTTTTTCTATGATTTATGTTGGCTACTAAATGAGAGTTTTAAGGGGCCTTCACAAATATAAAGACAAGTTAATAAATAAATCCTTCAAATGCAAATGATCCACGTTTATTATTCATATTGCAAGAGCTTTAAAAACTCTCAGGTACGGTAGATATTTTACCAAAAGTGTCACGCCCACATAGTCTTTAACTTTTCCTGGACAAGCACCACAAGCTGTTAAAATATCAGTCTGTTATTGCTTTCAGTGTTTTTATTTATCATTTTATTAACCAGTAAAAATTATTTTAAAAACAAATTTTATTATTTAATTATTTTCCGGAGGTTTAAATGCAACTTGGACACGATAAACTTTTTATATAGTTCAACGAACAACCTCGGCTTTCCATTCTTTTTATTTCAAACACAAATGTTTAACTGTAACTCGGTTCAATATGAGTGATTTGTAACATTAAAGTTTAAAGTAAAAAAAAAAAATTAAATTAAAAGTATTATGTGTTAAAAAAATTGATAATAAAAAAAATTCAAAGAGGAGAAACAACAAAAGAAAAACCACTTATTTCACAATTAAAACGTGATCATATCACGTGCTCTTTAAACGTCGTAAGTTCGTTCGTTCACTTGCTTACTAAAGACGTAAATTCTCGCAGCGAATGAACCAGCAGAAAGTCCATTGTTGTTGTTTTTTGTTGGTTTTCTTTTTGAAATCATTTTGGAGTCATTGTTATGATCGTATGGCGTCACGGTGTCAAATTACTGTTGCTGTTGTTAAGGAAGTAGTAGACCAGATTACCTGGAAATACCAATATGTATATATCAACAACAAGAACAACAGCAATAAAAACAAATAATTCTAAAAAAAACCTGCACTTAAACTTTTAAGTTAAAAGCATGAAACCTTAATGTGATTAAAGCATGCAAAGTCATAACTGCAAAAGAAAGAAATTAAAAGAAAAAGTCTTTACGGATAAAGTGACAGATGAACACAACGAATTGCTAGATAAATAGACAGATGCACCGATATTTAAAAGATCACTTTAATATGGTGTGACAGAACTCTTGAATGAAATTACTTTGTGAAAGGGCACTTTTATTTGAAAAGCGCATGCTGTTGCATGATGTTTGTTTTTGTTTTTATAAGTGTGCTAGTGAATGGCTGCATGTGAATGGCAGCATGAAATCTGCATGCCCAATTCTTATTCACGACTGCAGCAACGTCGACATAGACAAAGGCATCAACGATATTGATAATGAAAATGATGAACAACAAGTGATGCACGCGATACGATAAACGATGATTGTTGCATGTCAAGTAAATAACTGAATAAATGAATGCATTTTTAGTGCTTTGAACGTTTGTAAAATAAGTTGGAATATTTTTGTAGACAAAAGTTTATCGCTAGTTGTGCCTTAACGGAAAAATCTTTTTTTCTCTTAAACATTATAAGCTACTAGCTGTGCTAATGACGTAGCTCGCTTGGCATCATCTAGTAGTAAGGTATTACTTGAAAATATTATGAAATACTTAAAAAAATTAAGTCTGATTAATTTTATCAAGCTCTTTTTTTTAGTTCTGTATATTTTGTAAACAATGCTAGGAAACATTTTGCTTAATATTGTCATACTGCCAGCAACTACGATTTTTGTTAATAGACGAGTTAAAACGTCTAGATGCTTTAAATATGGAAAGATGTGGCAGCTCTTTGGACAAACTTTCTTGTGTATTAACGCTATATGGAGTATAGCTACCTCAGTTTAATGAAGATAAAATTACATAAATCTAAGTTTTTTTTTTTAAGAATAACTGGTTTGAGTACGGCAGAATAACATTCGCGATCGTTACAAGCCTTACAAGCGTTTTATTTATTTTACTAGTTCGTCTTTTGACCATCTTTTCTACTGAGCTAGCGCCAAATATTCTTCCTTAAAGGTCTGGTATTTCTTGCACCGTGAGGCATGTATTCGTTAGAATAACAGTACAGATATGAATGAATATTTCTTCACCGAATGTATACAAAAAAGAAAATCAATGAATGGAGAATAATATTCACCATAATTTCGCTGTTTAACCGAAAAAGTCCAAAAAAAGTTCTGCATTTTTGTAAAATAAGTGACCGCTTATCAAGATGATGTCAACGCTTTTCTACTTAAATCTTCAGAGTAAAAATCCGGCGCCTTTTGAGTAATTTGAAATGTTTAAAAATATCGCAGAGAAAAATGTAGAAAGTCATCTCGGTAACAAAAGCTTGTATGGAGAATCTACCAAATTAAGCTGGACGTTAAAAAATGTGAAAGAATTCACAACAAAATTGATTTTTTTTATCATGCTTCCCTTTGTACTTTAGTTTTTATTTTACTAGTCTGTGGCACTTTTGCTTATTCTGCGGCATTGGCTGGACTCGTTCCTATGATTTCTTGTTTAGTAAAAGTGAGCCTTTACAATCTCACAAAGCAGTCGTTCATCACGGGAAGTTCCGAACTACCCAATGCTTTCTGCAGCCAACATGAGCCTGCGGCAACAATTCTGATTACCTTTTTTTAAGCGCGATGCCGGGAAGTTTATTTGTCTATAAAGAATCCTTCGAGGCTATTAAAGACTAATTATTTTTAAATTAAAATTAGCGGAACGTTAAAATCACGTTAGTTAAATTTAAGTGTATTTTTATTCCAGTAATATAATTTAAATTCACTTTTTTCATTTTTCATTTTAAGTTGCGGATGGGATTTGAACTCATAGCGCATGAAGTTATATTTTAAAACAAGCAGATATCTCTATTAAGGCATCCACCTCAGTTTATAGATATGTAAAATGTTGTTAAATCTTATTTTCATAACAACATATTTTTCTTTGTCTTTTCCTCGTCATTATTAAACTTTTATCAATCATGACGAAATTCAATTTAAAATTTACATATTTATTAATTTAAACAAATAAATTCACATTCTCACATTCATTCTAATGAACAATTAATTCTCCTTTCTTTTCTAACTTTAATAATCTCTACTTGTTAAAGGAAATATTAGGCAGATTTACTAATGTGTATGAGGAGAATCATTCATATAACTCACACTTAAGACAAAGTTTTGTTTGGCATTTTGAAGAAATTTATAACTCAAATTCACTTTCCCCATCATTAGAAAAACATGACAAACATGCAAACAGATTTTTTTTTATCTTCAAAAACAATTTATAGAATTTGAATACGATTGGCATTGGCATTATTGTATACGCTGGTTAACATTCTATTAAATGATAAAGGAGCACAGCTTTATTCTTGATGACTTAAGAAATATTTTACCTCGTTTCGTATTTTGAAATGAAAATTTAAATGAAATTGAGTTGAACAAACATAGATTTGTAATTTATGCTAAAATATTTGTAATTCTAAAACCACTACCTTTTCTCGCACACATAGTCAACATCAATCAAAGGATTTTTTCTTACATCCTTTTTGTTCCTTTGACGCTTGTGGTTGTTTGCAAATGTATAGAAATATTTATTAGAATTGAATAAAGTCAATTTGAATATTCAAAACACGTAAATGATTTTTTTATAACCCGCCGTCTAATGTCAATGATCCTTCTTAAATATTTACATAAATAAATTTTGCAGCCACAAACATACACATTACATGTGTTTGTGTTTGGCTTTCTGCAATGATTTGTTATTTATTAATGACATTCTTTTCAGAATTATTGGATTTTTACGATTTCTTTTCGTCAGAAGCGTAGTTTGAGTGGGACTTTAATTATAATTTTGAAGAGGAATTATTTTAAAGTAGTTTTGAGGAAAAAGTACCAGATCTATAAAAATGTATACAAAAAATAAAATATATTTCAAGTAACTCCATATTTCTAGAATTTATCCCAAATCAGCAAAAGATATTTTAATAAAATTTGTGCTTGTTTCACACACGTAAAATTTGAGGTAACAGGTTTACAAAAACTAAATTTCAAAATTCCCAAATCATGCATCTATAATCCATTTAATATAATTATTTTTACCCATTAAATTCCTATTTTTACACATCCATATGGTCTTTAACATAAATTTCGAGAAAAAAGACTATGATTTTGGGGAAGAGCGGGGATAAAAGATTTATCAAAATGGCTAAGTTTTTTTATAAAGCTGTCGTCTCTGTAAATCTTATTTTTAGCGAAATGCAGAAGCTTTTTTTATTATGAAGGGACGGTTGCTTTTAACAAACAAATGTATAAAATGTTACCACTTTGTGAAACCTTTCATTTCAAAAACTTATATTTTTTGAATAAAGAAAAATTAAGCTCTGAGTATTTTTATAAAGCGAACAGAAAAAAATTGTCAGAATTTTTAATTGGAATTTGTATTCAATATTTTAAAATAACTGGACTTAGGCCTTGAAAAATTTAGAATTTGCATTTTTTAAATTCAAATAATCTTGAAAAACAATTTTGGTTTTGAAAACCTTATTATGGGCCTTAACACTAAAAAGAATATTTTTAAATCTGTTGCCATAAAAAAACCAAAATATTTTATGTTCGCGGTGCTGAAATTTACGACTCATTGCACCGATCCTGAAAGCTCTGAAAAGCTTGGACTTACAATTTCTATTATGCTACTAACATTGACTTATTTGCAAAATATTTTAATCTGGCAACGCTCTGCCTAATTAGGTGTGTTTTTTCAGCGGTAAATTTATCTTTCATCCAAAGTTTTAAGCTGTAACTTGTGCTCACAATAAAAACTTTGTGTTTTTTATTTTTTTTCACTGTGGTATTTCCTTTTGTGATCTAATAAAAATATTTAAATATAATCGCTTTTCAAATCCGCGTGCTGTTCCTGCATCATTGTTGCTGTTTTAGCTTCTTTTTTGCGGTTTCAAATATGGCACCTTAAGCATAAAAATGTGGGCTTTGCAATGAATCGATTGGGAAGCAAGGCCGCGGATACATAAATCACGTTCCCAAATCACGGAAGATGATATAATGTCTCTAAGGGAAAACAAATCTTCTTCGTTTGTTTGTTTCACTTGCTTGGAAGGCTCTGGCTAAAACAAGTCCCTTGCTGATGAAATTCGGGACTTAAACCGCAAAATCGATTCTTTCATGACAAAAAGCAATGATGAAACAAAGTCCATTAAAATGGCATTCAATGATGCTGATAATTTTTCAAAATATTTTAATTTCATCCCACTGTGCAGCGTATCTAAATCGAAACCTTTTAATATTTTCATTAGGTTTTCTTTTAATAAAAATACATTAATATGAAATTTATTTATTATTGAATAAGGAGTACTTTTTGTCAAATAAAGTACTTTTTTCCAAATAAAGTACTTTTTTTTTCCAAATAAAGTACTTTTTTAAACTAAATCTTCTTTTTTTAATATTTCAAGAAATTGCTGATTTAAAAATATTGTTATGAAAATTATTTTTATTTTATTTTTAAATTATTTAACTTTTTTTCAGGTTCTTTGGAAAAAATTGAATTTTTAAATGCAGCATTTTTAATCTTTTTTAAATATAAATAAATTTGCTTTAACCGTAAGTCCTTTTAAAAAAATTGTATTTTTATGTGAAAAAAAAAACATTAATTTTTTTTCTATAATCTACTTTGCATTTAATTGAATTACAATCAAAGTGAAATTTCCTTTTAATTTAAACTTGATTTAATCAAGCTGAAGTTTAGCAAGAACTTTTAAAAAATACACACATATGAGCAATGTACATTGAAAAAAAAATTAGTAATTCATCTTTTAATTACTCTAAAGCGATGTGAAAAGTAAATTAAATACAAAACTCCTAATTCAGTAAAGAATCCAATAAAGTCTGAATTCTGAATTTAAGCTGCAAATAAACCTGTAGTCTAAAGGCCAAAACTTATTCTATTTTAATATAAATAACAAATTCTTGGATTGACTTTTTAAAGCAACTCGTGCCAGGTTGCTTTAAGAACACTTTAAAGTGAATTGAAAATTAATTTTTAAAGTTAAGAACGACTTCTTTAAAAATTAAAAAGAATTTACTAAAATTAAAAATAAGATATTTCTTTCCGTGTATAACATGTTTACATAAACAATTTTAGAATATGATTTTAATTTTTCTTATAAAAAAATTATATATTTCTAACCTGTGTTTGCTGGGATATAAAGACACACATACATGTTCAGGTGAATAAATCTATTAGAAATTTATATTAAATTTGTATTTTTAATCAAAATGGTAAGAGAAATATTTACGTTAAGTTGTATTATATGGATTCTAAATAAAAATTATTTTTTTCTTATTACTGTTTATTTTTATTAAAAGCATTTCCTTTAATTATTATGTGTGTGTATGTTTGTGTGTGTGGGACTGAGTGTAAGTGCTTGTTAAATTTAAATTAAATTTTAAGTTTGCGTACCTAGCAATGAAAGTTCTGTGCAAAATTCAATCAACTGTCTACAACTGTTCAACAGTTTGCTCATATACATCAAATAACAGCAACTATTGCAACACCCTATAATTAACTTTAAAATTTTATTTTATAATTTTATAACGGTCATAATAATCAACATCCTGTCCAATTTTCAAGCGTTTGTCTATAACGGTTCAAAAGATAGTTGCATATTATTTAATTTACGTTACCTATGGTAAAACCTTTTAATTTTAAGATTTATTTTTGTATTACTTTTTGCTATTGGGCGCTATAGTAATACGTTTCTTTTTAATTTTAAAGAAGTGGGCTTTACGGTTCATAATACACTTAAAAAAAACGTATGACGTATGGGGACACCGGTTCAGGAACGGCTAAGTTGTGCATAATGTTAATAACCGCCTTCTTTTTTAAAGTTGGTTAAAAAATAACTTTTTGCTTTTAAGCTTCACTTGTATTCATTTTGATAACGAAATAAAGTATTTATTTTAAAGTTTCTACTGTAACATCACATAAAATGCTTCACTTTCTTTGTGCTTTAGAGTCATAGTTTTCGATTTGCAGATGATGTTTCTTTATAATACTTAAATTAACTGAAGAGTCAGCAAATAAAAAATCGTGTAAGCTTTTACCTGTCCTTTGGTCAGCCTTAAAGATTTAATTTATTTTATATTCCTTAGCACTGAGCAGTTTGGATTTAGAAAACAAACAAAGAAAAATTAAAAATCATAATCCAAGTTTATTTCTTATAATTTCAAAAGTTGGGTGTTAAGATTAACAAGTGGGCGCCTGAATAATTTCCGTTTTGTTTTCTATTATTCCCAAGAATGCAAAAACATTTTCGATTTTAGTAATTAAATAAAAGAGGATGTTTGTAATGAGATGAAAGGGAATTAAAGTTTATGTGTTTTAGCTAATGAAGTTTTTTCAATGAAGGTAAAACTAACCAAGTAAGAGTGCTAGACTGGGCTATGCCGAATCTTATATACCCTTCACTCTCTCTGAAAATCTAGTTTATTAAAGTAACTCCGCTCAAAAAAATAAATATTGGGGTGAAAGAGAAATCGGCTCTTTTTAAAAAAATTTCAGTATTTCTTAAAGATCTCTTAAAAAGCTTTTTAACGATACCTCTGTTGATATCTTAAAAATATAATGCAAAATTGCACTTTACTATGAGAAGTTCAGAGGCCTGTGACTTATAAATATGGGCGAGCGCCAGTTTTTTCACTTGACGTTTTTTTCTAATTTTTTAGTTCTCTATCACCTATTTTCTATCTATTTCCTTTTTTTATTAAAGTTATTTTATTATTCCAAATGACATAGAAACATTAGAGGCAGGCGTGGTGTCTTGCCTACTGCCTTAAAAAAACATGGACCGATCTTGCTGACTTCCAATAGAACCTCTTTCGACACTATGTTTGATTGACTAACGTATTTAATTTTTATCTAGCTCATCTACTTCCTTAGCAAAGTTGAATTCAACACTAACACGGACAGACAGACGGACATGGCTTAATAAACTTCGCTATGCTTAAAAGCTCAGAATAGAAACTACAAACGGAGTGACAAACTTAGAAATACCCTTTTTACACCTGTGGTGAAGGGTCTAAAAAGAACTGAATTGTGTTAGAAACAGTCTGAATTATTCTTTAGAAGTTTTTTGAGTTATGTTCATAAAGTGAAAAGTATAACCCTATTATTTTCTGTGCAATGCCTCCAAGACTGTTCCAGCCCTCTATTTCTAAAGTCGTTATATGCAGACTCATGATTTTGTCATAGCAGCTGCATTAAATAATAAAATATAAAGGTTATTTTAAAAGTGCCTTATAAACTGATTCGATCCACGTATCATTAGCTCTTTTATTTGATTTGATGTTTTTAATAATTGTTGTTTGAGGTGTCTGATCATTATTTTTTTAGATTTAAGACAATTTACGTTTCAATCCTGTATTTTAAGAGGAAACCCTTTAAGTTTTAACATTTTTTTTATACTTGAGATTATAGCTGGCCCACGCTCTGTATAAATTTCGAGTATTCAACTTTAAAGGCTTAACATATGAGGAACCATGTGTGATAATCACGCCTCAATGGGGAGGTGTATACTTTAGAGCGGAGAAAAGGCTACATATTAAATGCAAATTTCAATTGTCCGCCTGCAGAAAATTTAAAAAATAACTTCGTTTATGTGAATGTCACTTCTCTAGGGGGAAGCCTTTGAGTTTTAAAAATCATTTTATGATTTATTGTAACACCGCCATTGCAACACTTGGAAAAATTTAAAGTGGCAGTCAGCTCACCCTGGAGTTTTCCTAACCAATTTATTATGTTAAATAAATATTAATGTAATCTTATCTTGTGGACTCGAATACAATCGTAAATTTTGCTTATTAATGTTTGTTTTAAAACAATAAATTTGTTGTATTTTTGCAATTTATTTTCATTTGCTTCTTTCTTTCTTTTAAAATCCCTGAAAAAGCAAAATATTGAGCAGGGTAACATAGACAATGAAAGGCTGAAAAATCATCTTGGCAACAGTTTTAACTTTAAATATAAATTATTTAAAACTTTATATGAAACTTGTTTAAAAATATTTTAAATAGTTATATTTTGTTTTAGTTTGGTTTTTATGTCTCTTCCTAAACCATCTACACCTGTTTATTATTGCTCAATCAAGTTCTATGAACAAAACTGATTTATTGTTTGTTTTATTTTAAAATTGATAAACAAGGTCGATTATTTTAATAATTGAATTATTTATCCATCCATGAAATAAACAAAACGAAATCAATTAATTGCTTTAGTTTTTTTTCTTTTTTTTTAACAAGTGAATATAAAATAAAGTTAAATTAATTCATGGCCTGCAAGAACTACAAATTTAAACAAAAGTTGACTTATTATTTGCTATTTTTTTTATTGAAGAAATATAGATTTAGTGTCATTGTTTTTAATCGAATAAAAAGTATTCGTTTTTAATCGAATAAATTTTATTCGTTTTTAATCGAATAAAAATTATTCGAATAAAATATTTTTTTTCCAAATTAATTAAAATTTTGAACTTCAAATAAAATATCAACTTAAATTTTGACGAACAATGATAAAAATATTAACATAATTATAAATAATTAACAAAATTAAGAGCATCAGTTTGATTCGATAAAAGGAAGGGTTACGTAAAAAGAGTTTCTGTAGTCTTGTAACTTAATCTTTAAAAAGGAAAATGAAGAAATTAATATTACTACTCTAAATAAATAAACATTCTAAATAGATTTTTAAATAAGTATTTTTTCACTTCCTTGTTTTGACAGCAGCTTTTTCAAATTATTTTTAATTTTTTTTCGTCTTGTAGAAAAAAACTTAAAGAATTTTGGAAATGAGTGTCAATAATTATTTTCATTTGTTATTCGAATAACATAAATATCTAAAAATCGAGTACCTTAACAGGTACTTAATATTTAAGTTTCTCTTGAGCTGTCGAAATAAATTCAATTCGAATTACAAAAGTCATTATAACGTTCAATTTTAATGAAGGGTCCGTAGCAAGACAAATTTTATCAACGGGCTTATGGTCCAAACGGCATATTTTTCTTGAGTTCTACTTGGCGCTTTTATGCTTTACAACATTTTTTTTTTAAATTCAAAATTGGACTTATGTTACTTTAGTAAAAGTTCATAGTCCTTCTTTATTTAAGGAGCTTTTAAACGAAGGACAAAAAATTAAAAATAAATAAAAAATAAATAATGAATGAGCCATGTTTGAGGTAGGTTCATACACGACTCCATGACATGTATGGGTCACACCTACGGTTTAAAATTTCATGGAATTTTGTTGTCCCGGAAAGCGGGAAATAGAAAAAACTCTATCACTTTCTACTGAGGTAGGTTTTGTTGTTAACAATGCGTGATTAAGATTATTCATGTACGTGTTTCAACTTCAGTGGCATCGAATAACCCAAATTTCTTTTTAAACAAATTAATAACCTTTAGTTCTGTTTTATATCTTACTAGCAGTTCCCACGACTTCATCCGCACATCATTTCTAATTAACTTAAAACTTAGAAAGACGTGTTTTTGAACATTTGATGTAGAGCTCTGCAAACAGTTTTAAAAACTTTCCATCTACAAAAATAAAATGTACTAACAACTGTTCTAGTACCGTTATACCGATAAAATTGAGTGACTTCTACGAAATGACATATTTTTATGAAGTAAAAAGTATTCTATATTTAAATCAAGGTTCACAAAACTTTATTTAAATCCATCCAGCAGTTTTTACGTGATGCAAACACAGGCAGACAAAAATTCTTAAAATTGGTGTTTTTTATATCTTTATTGATTATTATCTACACCAGGGGTTCTCATCAAATTCCTGCTTACGGACCCCTAGTAAACTAATTTTTTTTCGCGGACCCCTCTGAAGCCCAAGTTCAATGTTAAACTTTTATTATTTTGAAAACACCGTTTTTTCGGTTCTTCATGCAGACCCCTTGGATGGTTGCTACGGACCCCCAGGGGTCCACGGACCACCTTTTGAGAACCGTTGATCTACACCAACATCAAGTTTTTCAAAAAATATTTCATGTACAAATGTATAAGTGTAGTGGAATTCACACGAAATGAGATATTTGAAAATTTTTAAATGTCACAACCAAAATATTAAAAAAAAATTAGTATATTTTTCAAATTTTGGGTAACTTTTTCCAGGAATTCCCGGTGCTAGCTCACAAACACACCAGGGAATTTTTGTCGCAATTTTTAAAAAAATATCCGACGAGAAAAAATTGTAAATAAAATATAAATTCAACATTTTACTCGTGAAGGCAGGCAAAGTCGTTCCGATCAAATTATAGAATACAGATTCGTATGGCCTGATTAAAGTGATAGCTTTTTGGCAACCACAAAAAGTAATCGATAACTTAAAAAAAATCAAAAACAAATAAAGAAATAAATTGTTTATTAAAAAATCCTTTAATTTTTAGGTGTCTGCCTAAAGAGTTTCAAAAGTTAATCCAAAATTCTGTAAAATCAAGTCCTTTATGCGATCAATCATTATTTTATATGAATTTTATATGAAGTTTTATTTCATTCCCTTCCATTCATTATTTTTTTCAGAGCAGGTTATTTTAAATGTGCGTTAATTCACTTTGCTTTCAATCTCATATCCATTTTTTTCTGGTTTTGTTTAATGTATCTGTGGAAACACGTGTAATTATTAACGACTGTGAGTATTTTAGTGTGTAGGTTTTTGCCATTGTGTAAGGCAATAATTAGTTATATAAGTTAGAGTGGCCACATTGAAAATTATGCAAAATATATAGTGTCCTTGTGATGGAGAAAAATTTTAGACGCAAGGGAATTCTTTTCTGAATTTCTGTAGACCAAAACCCAGAGTTGCTTTAAGGAATGTTTTAATGCTAGCCAGGGTTCTGCAATCGGTAGACTTAATAAACCTAAAAGGTGAAAGGGGTCTACCAAATGATAGGGTTACCTTAAGCTGAAAATACCAATTAGCCAAGATGAAAAGTGAAGAAGATGATACTTGCAGATTGTGACTTAAAGAGGCCGAGATGGTATCGCAATTTGTGTGCGAATGTCTAACTCTAGCTAAGGACTGCGGGAAGACACTTATTTAATTCGAGTGCCATGGGAATAAAAGCCTTGGACAAATGCTAGGAACTACAAGAGACTTCGTGATAATGATCAAGGCCGACACTCACCAGTCGACAGTCTGAAATCTCTACAGTCAAGATCAAGACCTAGTGTTAGTACGACACGCGATAAAAGTAAGATAAGTAACGTTGCTAGCGAGAGGAGTCGAAAAGAGACACATGGCATTGTTGGTTTAGACTTTAGACTTTAAATTCCCCAATAAAAATAAATCCAATGCTGTTTATTTAGAACGCAAATTCCAAGAAGTGAAATAGATGTTCACCATGTCTTCTTATTAAGATAGAAGGAATTTTTTTATTACTTCACAGTTCTGATCAAAATTAGAAGCCAGAGATGATTTTACACCAGGGGTTCTCATCAAACTCCTGCTCGAGGACCCCTAGTAAACTAATTTTTTTAAGCGGACCCCTCTGAAGCCCAAGTTCAAAGTTAAACTTTTATTATTTTTGAAAACACTGTTTTTTCGGCTCTTTATGCGAACTTCTTGGATGGTTGCTACGGACCCCCAGGGCTCCACGGACCCCCATTTGAGAACCGTTGCTTTATACAATTGTTTTACAACTCTCACATCTACGTTAACGGATCTCCAAGTAGGTACATTTTTTTCATTAGAAATGACTTGCTTCAGTGATTAAGATGATTTTGTTCAAAACTCAGTGTTCACTTGACTAAAATTCCTTCCTTAACTGTCCAATTGCAAAACCTTGGCAAAAGTGTACCACGTAAACGCATGCACATTTAAGTCTTTTGAGATAATTTTGGGTTAGTATTTTTATCATTTGAATTATTTGATTGATACACGCTTTTTGTGATAAGTGATCTCTTTGTTATGATTTTAAGAGAAATTTGTATGGAAAGTGACTATTGAAACAGATGAAAGAAACGCTATAAATAACTGATGCACATCAGTTCAGAGAATATTACCTACAAAATCTTTGGCCTCAACCTCTTAGCAACATATGTTTGAACAAGTACTAGCTGTGATTTTTAATTAAAATTCACTTACCTTTTTATATCAGGTGGCACAAGCTAAAAGTCAAATAAAAAAATAAAATAAATAAATAAAATTTTAATTATAGATTTAAATAAATTATAATTAGTTATAATATTAATAAACAATATTTTATTTTATTATACGCTTTATATTATCTAGCGTGTATATATTTTTAACAAACTTACAAAACCACCTACGTATTTCATTTATTTGTGTTTAAAATGGAGGAGTTTTATATAAAATTCCAACATGTGAATGCAAACAACCTTGAATTAAATGCATTAAAGTGTGTTTGTTGTAAAAACAGCTAATTCGTTCAAACTTCATACACCCACCATATGCCAGTTAAATAAAAAGAATTCGTCTGTGTGCGTGCTGCATTATAGCGGTTTGACTATTTTATGCTTCCGTTAATAAAATTTACAATTTAATTAAGATGTTTGCTAAAATTATATCGTTCCTTTTGTTTTTGTTATAGTTTTGTTCTTGTTATTATTCACATATGATTTTCTTATCATTTTGTAGATTTTTGGCTTGAAAAAATTTTCTTAAATTTTTAATTTTTTTCGCTCTTCATTTTAAGTTTTTTTTTTAATTGCAAATGTGGACATGAAATTATTTTCAGATAGAATGTAATTAAATAACTTCCGACCCCATAAAGTATATATATCCTGACTTATGCATAGCGAAGTCAATTGAGCGATGTCCATCTGTCCGTCTGTCCGTCCGTTTTAGTGTTGAAATCAAGTTTGCCGAGGCAATAGACCAGTTAGAGAAAATTTAAATACGCCAATCGATCAGACATAATGTCGAAAGAAAATGAGCATGATCGGCCCATGTCCTTCGAGGCAGCGGGCAACACACCACGCCTACTTCCAAATTTTGGAACAATAAAGTAACTCCAATAAAAAAAAACAAATATATGAAGTGAAAGAGAACTTAAAAATAAGAAAAAAAAAAAACATCAAGTAAAAAAATTGGCGCTCGCCCATATTTTTCGAGTTACGGGCCTCTGAATTTTTTATAAAAAAGTTCGATTGTCAATGCGGGCAATGTGGGTATCATTCAAAAGCTTTTGTAGAGATCTTTCAGGAAATATTAAATTAAAAAAAATGCTAAACCCATTAAGAGCCGACGACATTTTGAATGATTTTGAGATATTATTTTTAAATCTCTGTTCCCGCAATTTTTTTTTAAGACAGGAGCTACTTCCCTAAACTAAACTTACATATGGTGAGTTCTGCGGGCAAAAAAATATAACAAAAAATCTAATGATTTGGCAACCTTTAATTTTTTTAAATTGGTTAAAAAAGAACTTTTTTTTTTTGATTTATTACAAAAATTGACTCCAGACAAAGCAGTCAATAATTCCCCAGAAACTAAAATTTATTAAATAAATTCTCCAAAAATAAACATTTGCTAGAAAAAATTATCTGGCACCGGAATCCCTTAAAAAATCCAAATGTGTAAGTACTTTGCACAAAAAAGTTTCACAGTGTAATAGGGCGTCAAGCGAATCTGCCACAATTCAGTCGGAAATATAAAAAATATTCTGATTTTCTGTCGTTAATGTACAAACAGTCAATAAATATCTTTCATCAGTAGCACCGGATTTTCTTAAAAGTAAATAAGTGAAGTGAACAAGTGAATAAATTTTTTTCTTATTCAAAAACAACTAACAACCGCAATTGTGCTTGATCCTCGATATTTTTCTGATGCGAAAATAAAAAACTGAAAATTTGTTTCATTGGAACAGTTTAGAGTCTTTGACGAGTGTATAAATTTTAATGAACCATTCTGATAGACTACCACTGTAATCACTAGCCTCCGGGGGCAACTAAAAGTTTTAATAAAATTTTTTTTTTTCTATTGTCTGCGACAGGTTCTCGACTAACCAAGTAATCGGTTACTGTGTCTTGGGTTTCGAGAAATGTGTTTATGGTTCACTGATAAAAAAATGTTATTAAACGATAATTATTGGCCTGAAGGTGATTTAAATTCATGTAACAAAAGAGCTATAGTCCGATTATTTTTTCATATTCGTCAATTTTTTACCAAAAAATAAGTCGCATTTATTGTTTTAAAAGCTTAAATTATAATTTCCATGTTTCATAGACATCTTGTAATTTTTTATTAAAATGGATTAAATTCTTTCTGAAATCGAAAAAAGTCTTAAAATGTTTTAAAGATAATTTTAAGGGCAAGTAATTTTTACAATTCCTTGTTTTATATTTTCTTTTTCTAACGTCGCTACGAACGTATTCTTATATAAATTTTAATTAGCTACTAAGCAACAATCTAAGAGTTAAATTCTCTAGCATTTGTTAAATTATAAAATGATTGGCAATAATGTGACGGAAAGCTCTCAGGGTATAAATGAATTTTAATAGATGAAAAATCGTTTATCTCTAAATACAAATTATTCAAGCAACTATTTATATTAAAAAAACATCAACAACTTACCGCCAAGTAAACAAAAAAAGCAACAACAACAACAAAGTTTCTAAAAAGCAAGATTATTAAAATGAAAAATAAAAAAAAAATGTAAAAAATTTATCATTCAACTAACTTTTCCTGCAACTTAAGTAACTTAAAACTTGCTAAAGAATAGAAAAACCCCTGACAGACATACAAGAATGAAGAAAATTATTGCAAATGACAAATTAACAGTGAATTATTTATCAACGAGTTTGGTTTTGAATTCTCTTGCAAAAAGTCTTCAAGTTTTTTTCTTTCTTCTTTTTTATAAAAGACTCACATTCAGTTGGCAATGGAACAAATATTTTATACCCGCTCTTTTGGTTTTTACCACTTCAGTAAAACATTGCAAAATGCTCGTTTGTTATTTGTTACCAAGTTCTTTTTTCTTTCTTTTTAAATTGTATTTGTTAGAAATGACTGCTGGTAGAGTATTTGTCTACGTTTTTTTTTTATTTAAGCTAAATTAACTTGAAAACAATTACAGTTGAAATGTGTCTCAGTTACTGGAACAAAGAATTTATAAAATTAATTTTTTGTTTGTAATTATGACAAGTATTTACTTATGTTGCATGTCATATCTCATCGTATGTGGTATATTGTATGATATATGGTATGGTAAGTATTTATTAAATTGTAAAAAGTCTACACATAACAGCAATTTTACTAATGACATAATCAGTCTCTTTCGTATAAACAAGACTATTAGTAAATCATTTTTAAATATCACAGAAATCAATATTTACTCGCTTGTTCAGTTGTTTCGTTAGAAATGTGCAATAATTAAAGTATCTATTAAAATAACTAGTTTATTTAATTTTATAATGGGATGTTAATTCAACTTTTCTAAATTTGATAAGAATAAAAAAAGACATTTTACATCGCAATGGTGGAGGCAAGAGTGAAAGAATACAGAAAAAATTAAATTAACATAAATCAAATAAAAATACCAAAAAAATTTAAATATATCCATAAATTTTTTTATTTGTGCAATTTTTTATCATGCAATTCTTTATTGCAGTTCAGCCTCGATCAATTTCTCTGAACAGTTTTCCATATTTTGAAAAAAGGATAGAAGGAAAACAAAAATTTATCTTTTTAATGATTCCTGTAGTTTTTGCTTAGAAATTCTAAATTTCATTACATTTTTGCTTTCTTGAATGAATATAATTCTCATTTAATCAATTCAGATTAGCCGTAAATAACTACACTCAAAAAATTGTAACATTAACTGTGTGCAGTTCATTTTAGAAGTTTTCAGTAAAGTTAAAAATAAATTAAAATATATTTGTTTTACGAAGAAAATTTTTATTTAACGTTTTTTACTGTTGTTAGAGAGACAAACGACAAAAAAATACTGATTTTCGTTGAGGTCAAAATTAACAATTAATTTTTATTTTGTTTCAGCAAATATAAAATACGTAATTAAAGAAAAAGTTAGTTAGTAGAAAAGCACTATTTTACAATAGCTTTAAAATTTAAAATAAAAAATACAAAAACTGCTGAAAAATATGTCATTCAAAAATACAATTAGAAAAAATAATTTATAGAAGAAAAACATCAAAAATATGTCGGTAAGTATTTGCCATAGAATTTAAAATTTCTATTACGTTTTATCAACAATGTTCTTTTTTTTACAGGTACAAAATAAAGAAAAGAAGTTATGTGGTTTGCTTTGTCTAAGGTAGGTTATATAAATTTTTAAATTACAGATATAATATTGGTTGTACAAATATCTACAATTATAAGTGCATTATTTTTTCAGCATAGAATTATCCTCAAATACGCTGATTTTCAAGTGAGATCAAAAATATACAGCAAATTAAAAAAAGAAGATAAAAAATAACATTTGTTAATTATTTATTATATTCTATTTATTATATACATATTTACGTTAAAAAATATATAATGAATAATTAACTTAAAACCTTTTGATATTTTAAATAAATAAAAAATCTAAAGTTTTTATTGCTTTGGTAGGTTATTTTTAGAGGATTAGAATAAAGGAAGAAAGCAGTAAATTTTACTGTTTACGTAAGTTAAATTTTGTAAAGTACAATAAATATATAAACAGTAATTACTGATGTTTTGGTAGGTTACATTTTGTTAGTTAAAATAAATGAAAAAATACTACTTTTTACTATTTGGATAATCTTTTTTTGTGCGTTGAAATAAAAGAAAAATTATTTGCTTTTACATATTTTTTTAGTTATAAAATCAACATTCAAAAACAATTAAAAAATACATTTAATTTAAATGAAATGTAAGTGGACCGTTTTTTAAATGAAAGAGTTTTTGTTAAAGTGGTTTTTCATTTAAATTTACCTACATAATATTTTGAGTGTACAGTTTCTAATGCAAAGCTTTCGCTTTAGATATCCATCCGCTGTTAAGTTTTGATTTGATGTTAATTTTCAATAAAATAAATCGAGTTCAGTAACGGTTGTAAATAAATTTTAATACAAAAATATATTTTTGCTAATAAAAATACGCTTGTTTACATTATCTTCCTGCTGTTTTCTCCGCTTAAGAAAACTCACAAGATCCAGCGTTGCTACTAGGACGTAGGACGGGAGAGCATTAATTAACCCGCTTGTGTAACGAGAAAATAAAGAGCGAAACTTATTTGTTTGTGTTTCTTTCGGTACAGTCAAGAGCAAAAAAATTTTTTTGTGACAGAACTTTCGGACGCCGGTGAGTTTACCCCAGCCGAAGAAACATCGTTACATTATGCAATTGCTCACTTTGATAAAGCATTGATAATAAAGTATTTGATCAACGAATTTTCTAATTAATTCTATGTTTCAATTATTTATTTATTTCTTTTATACTTTTTTGATTTTTTCAAAATTAACGAAGCAGTTTTTTACTTATTTTTTTACGACTTTTTAAGGTTAAGGGAACAGTATAAATATAGTGTAATATAAAATTTAAACAAGATCAAATAAATCAGTTTTATTAAAAAAATCTCAAGACTTCAAAACATTTTATCGGTAAAAAGTGAAAAATAGCAAAAACAAATATTAAAAGTTTTTAGCTTGAAAATGACATTTTAAGCTTAAAATATAACAGTGTTGTTAATTTCTTAGTTTTGCACCTGGCGATTTTAGAATGAGACCATAATGTAAAACATCAAATATAAAAAACTATGAATATAACTGTTCTTCTAATCTGGATATTTCAGTCTTTCAATCTTAGATAAAGAAAAAGACAGCATGAAGTAAGTGTCATTAAGGCTAAGAACTTGCAAAGTAACGTTTAACATAAAATTTTTTTCTTGCAATGGCTTCAAAAAAAAAGGCTTTTAAAACTTTAATGTAAATACACTTAAAATTTAATTTACAAAAAATTGTTCACAAGAATTATTTTTTTAAATACTCTAATACGAGTATGAGTTATGTTGATATAACAATGAGGCAATTTCCTAATACGAGATTGTTTAGATCTCCATTAAAATAAAGTTTAAAAGAAAACAAACAAAAACTGGAAAGTGTTCACAAGGGTACTTGCATTTTACACTTGTGCGAAATTCTTTAAGGGAGTGATACTCTATATTTAAAAACACATATTTTTTGTTTGCTTGAAGGCTATAGCAGCCTAAGATTAAGACTTTCACAATTTGTTATCCGGATGGACTGTAGCTAATAAAATGACTCTTAAAGTTTTGTGTCAGTAACACATTTATCATTGCAATTGCAACACTGGTCGTGATACTTCGCTTAGAACAGATTGTTTTTATTTTCACAGAGAGGTTACCGAAGCTAGCTGGAGTTTAGCTGCTATGGAATTATAAAATATATTTAAATTTCTCTTTTTTGTTTTTTATTTTATATCTGTTCAACTCAGAATTTTTCCTGCATCGTATTTTGTCTATTAAAATACAATTTTCGTTTATATGGCTGTGAGTAAGTAATTTTATTGTAACAGTTTATTTTTAACTGATAAGCGCTAAGAAGCAGCATGAAATCAAGTCAGGCATGGAAACCAACTATGTGCAAATAAGTTTGAAGCGACATAAAGCAACTTCAAACTGGCTAAATTTTTAATTTAAACAAACGATATATTTTACGAAAACGATTTTTTTTAGAAAGAGAAGTAGCAATTCAGGCAATAATGCCTATTTAATTATTTTCGCAACCCTGCTACATTCTAGGAAAGGGATAGATGAGAGATAAGACAGATGGTGGAAAGAGAAGACAGCCTTTATTAGTTTTCTTACTTCGTCGGCGAATATGCTATAAAGAAGTACCGATGAAGAAGGCTGCAAGTTTAGTGTTAATTCTGAATATGTATTTATTCTATTAAACAGGAAAAACCATTTTTATTTTTTTGTTGCCGCAGGGGTTGGACCCTGGCCAACAAGGTTTGTTGTCAACGTGTTTACCACTTTGACTACAGCAGCCTCACGCAGCTTACTTTAATTTTTAAAGAAAACAGGAAAAAGTAGATATTAGAAGAATGTAAGGAAATATTTTATAGAGCGCTATTTCCGACACCAGCATACTTCACATTTCTTTTATTAAGATTCTGTATGTTGTAAAAATTAACTATTTAGCCAACTAATTTGCAGGAGGAATATTTAAAGTCAATTAATATTAATTTTGTTTAACGAAGATCCACACAATCCAAAGCTTTCTTTGTCATTGTTCTTTTATTAATCATGACACACATATATTTGTTCTGGCTTTCTGTTAATGACAACAAATTTTTTCAATGAAAATTGGCCACATTAAATTTCAACTGTTGTACCATAATATGACAATGCAAGGGCTGTGTGAGCTAAACAGCTATTTAACATATATTCGAGAAAAATTAAATGTTTTTCAATTTAAATTAAAGTTTTTTTAAAGTAAAAAATTTTTGATTTGACCGGTATTTACACTCTGCAATTTTTCTTGAAACTAGCATGAAATTTTTGTTTGTTGGTGAAGCAAAAGGGGTAAGTAATATGTTATTGCATGAGTTTTAGGGGATGTTATATTTGTGTTATTTTCACTTTAAAATAACGCATATCGCTGCGACCAAAATAGAGAATTGAAAAAAATGCCTAAAAAATTTCATAGTGTAAATCTGGACTTAATGATGAATTTTAATTCTTTTCTATAAACTTTTAAATTTAGGTTTCTTTCAAAGATTATTAAAAATTTTGTTTTTGAAATCAAAATTTTTTGTCTATTTTAAATATTTGCGTATTACGTTTATTTCCTGCAAAATTTTGATTTGTACAAAAATTGTAAATTTTTTAAATAAATTTTTATTTTTTTTTATTATTCGATTTTTGTATAAATGTATTTGTTAGGTTTAAGATTTAAATATTAACTTTTAATTCAAAAATTTTTTAGCAAATAAATAATTAAAAAAAATAATATTTAGACCGCTAATAATGGTAAATTTTTTGTTTTTTTTTTAAATTTTATGTTAATTTTTTTAATGATCAAATTCTTTTTATATATTTATTACGTGTTAAAAAATTGTAATTCGCTCTCTTTATTGTAAATAATTTTATTTTAATAAATTGAATTATAACTGTCCCCTTCAAGGCGAATTAATTTTACTTGGTGGCATCGTTGCGGCAGCTGACTATTTTTTGCTTAATTTTGTTATGTGTAGAGTAGCTGTCAAAAGTGTATAATTTTATATTACAAAAGTTCTTTTTCATAAATCAATTAAAATTTTACTTTTTCGGCTTTGTTTCATTTTTTAATTTAATTTTAAAGAATATTAAAATAACAACTTTTAAATTATTTTTTAATTTTTTCGCAGCCAGGGGTTAAACCGTGGATTTTCATAAATCAATATAAATTTTACTTTTTTGGCTTAGGTTCATTTTTTTACAAAGGAAAATTATTTTTCAAATGTATGCGGACGCTTGTCAGCTTCTAATTTCTCTGTTTTTCTTTGGAAAACGTCCGCATACACTTGAAAAATAATTTTTCTTTGTAAAAATTAAACTAAAAAACGAACCAAAGCGAAAAAAGTAAAGTTTTAACAGATTTATCAAAATCCACGGTTCAATCCCTGGCTGCGAAAAAATTTAAAATAATTAAAAAGTTCTTTTTTAATATTCTTTAAAATAAAATTGAAACAAAAGTTTTAAAACAATTTAAAAAACGTTATTAAAAAGGGTAGAGAAAAAGTGCAGTAATTAATTGTGTTTTAAAATTTACCATACACTTGGGTGCCTATTTTTCTTTTTTTTGTTGTATTGTTGTAGCGGCGCTGCCACCTAATATGAATTTGCTTTGGTCCCGTTCTTATGCAGTCGCTATGTAAAAGTGACAGGTTCCAGCTCTAACGAACTGTGACTTTAGAATATAATACAAATTTGTTTTTGAAGCCCAAATAATTAATATAAGTACAAAAAATATAAAAGTTCATTGAAAATAAAATTGTTATAAAAAACCACTTTGTCAAAAGCTAATTGAAAAAATTTGCTTAAAGTTTAAAACACACTGTGTCAACTGTTCGAAATAACTTGCGATTTCAAACAGAAAATAGTCGCATAACAGTTCATAAACAACTTACTTGTTGTTCAATTAAATCCTAAAAACAATCAGA
Source organism: Cistogaster globosa (assembly GCA_937654795.1). Lineage (NCBI taxonomy): Eukaryota > Metazoa > Arthropoda > Insecta > Diptera > Tachinidae > Cistogaster > Cistogaster globosa. Next base: position 98,010,137 of record OW569405.1, on the reverse strand, counting down.
ACTGTTCTTGTTTTTCGTTCTATGAGTTTCAAGCGGGCGTTGATTTAATAACCAGGGCTAAATAATAATTAAATAACCGAGGCCAATTATGTTTATAACCTGACCATATTCGTGTGGCCACCCATTTCATATTATTCCGAGTGTAGAAAGTAAACTTTATACTTTAATATTTATAAAATATTTTTTTTTTTGTCTAAATCAACATTTCACATGCCATGTACCGTTCATAAGTGTGACATTTCCATTAAAGTTTCATGTTGTTGTTTTTGTTTTGTTTGTTGCTTTCCTCGAAGCACAAAATGCTATAAAAATCTTGACTTAAGTGACCACATGTTGTGATTTGTACAGGATATTTGTTTAGGTTGTTTATTTTTCTCCTTTGAACAGGCAACAATTGGTGAATAAAGAAAACAAATACTCTTGACTATTTGTAAAAGAAAAATAAACATTGAGCCGTAGTAACAACACTTTTAACATTAGCCAAGATAAATAATGCTCACGATTTGCTGTTCCGACTTTTATTAAAAAAAAAACAAATAAAAAACTGCTTAAAGTTTTTTTAAGTTTAAAAAAAGATGAATAGAAATAACTCCTAAATACACAGAATAAAATCTAAATGAAACATGATAAAAACAACATGTTTTATTCCATTACTATTCTGGGCTGAGGGATGGGTAGCATTCTCTACCATAATATTTTAATGGTTTTGTTGTGGCTGTCTGGTTCATAAAAATACAACAGAAATGGAATTTAACTAAAAGCTTTAGTTATAAAATCAGAAATAAAATGGGGTCATAATGACAACACTACATTTATGACATAAACAATCTGTCAAGGATATACCCACTCACACTCCCCCACAAACAAACACACACACACATACCAAAAGCATTTCATAGTTTGTACATGTTTTGATTATAAACTCAAACAAAATACGGAGTGACCAGATGTTTCACTATTAATGTTACCACTGCATTGAAAGCTGTGAAACCTATCAAAGAGGAAAATTAATACTGTTGTTGTTTGAAAGATAAAATTATTTTTCTCTCTCTTCTTCCCTCTCACACATCTATAGCTGTCAGCACATATATTTGGACAGCAATTATTCGATTTTAATTTATCTTTAACACATAATAAAAAAAATGTTATCAAGAAAATATAATAAAAAACAAATAAAAATAGTAATACAATTTTTTATAGAATTTATTACTAGAAATATGTAACAATAAAAGTGTTTGTCATAATTAAACCATTTATTTTGTTTAATTTTCTAATCAAACACATGCAAACTGAATTAATAATTAAATTTTAAATCACATTAATGACAAATCTCTTTGTCAGAAATGTTGCAAAACTTTCAAACGATGAATTGCTGGAGAAGAATTTAAAAGTTTCTAAAAACATGTAAATTGCTAGACCTTTAAATTTTATTTATATTTAGTAATTTAAATTAAGCTTTTTTTTCACATAATCCTGGATATGACAGTTTCGTTTTAAAATGAAGCACAGAGAAAATCTTATGCACCTAATTAAGTTTAAATGTTTTCAGCTTGAAAGTTAGTTAAGTTATAACAACTAAATTAATTGATTCGCCTTTAATTCATTTTTATTTAAATTTGCTAATTTTTTTTAAAAAGAAAAATTATTTAGAAAAATTTTTATATATTTTTCAAAGAAATCATGAAAAAGGGGACAGCAGCAGGATGTAATGTAGTATTTTTTGGATTCCTACATCCATCATCAGCATTCTTCGCGTCAATCATTAATAGGTTATGTATGTAGTGATAGATTTATCTAACCAACAGGTTTTATAACTAATAATAGAAGGAATATTTATAATCCATTTCTTTTAATTCGGATAGACGAAGTTCATACAAAATAATTTTAAAAATCAACTTAAAGAATTGAATAATTTATTTTTTAATTAATAATTATTTAAAAAATATTCCGTTGAATTTTTCATTGATTTAATTACTTATTTAATCAAAAAAAAAAAATATTTCTACTTTTTTAATTATAAATTTAATTAATTGATAAAATTTAATAAAATAAAAAGAAGAAAACAATTTTTTCATTAAATAAGTAATTGAATCATTAAAAATTTAACTAAATACCCGGCTGGGAAAAAAATCAAAAAATAATTTAAAAACTTGCAAGGCACAGCGCATATACATTCATAGCTAACTCATCAACAGTTGATATGATACTGGAACAGCATCTATAATGTTGTGAGAAAACAAGTATAAATGATTAAAAATAAAATTTGCATTTCGTGACTGTAGCGAAGTTGTAGTAAAAATTGCAACAAATGTACAAAACGTGTTGTAGAGAAAACTACAAAGAAATGCTTTGAGCTGTGTGTGAATTTTGTTCAACCAAATTATTATTGATTAGTTGGTTAAAAAGTTGATATTTACAATGTACACAACTTAAGGTAGATAGATGCGAAGAATGCTGATGATGGATTTGGTGGTCCTGAAAATGCGGCATTTAATTTTTCTTGTTTTCTTTGAAAAACGTCCGCGTACATTTGAAAAATAATTTTCCTTAATAAAATTTAAATTAAAAAATTAACCAAATCCGAAAAAGTAAATGTTAATTGATTTATGAAGATCACTGGTTCATCCCCTGGCTGAAAAAAAAAATCAAAAAATAATCTAAATATCTAACCGAAAACAAAAAAGCAACTTTAATTAAAAAAATAATTATTTGTGATTTGAAAAAATAAAATTAGAAAATAAAAATTCAACCTCGATTAATTTATTTACTTTATTCATATAAAAATTTAAATAGATTAAATAGAAACTTTATGTTATGATACATCAGAAGAGTTAGTGGAGGTATCACAATGAATCTCCTGTAAGTGGTTTAAAAACATAGAAGATCTAAGAATACGAGTGTCTACAAAATAAATAAAAAAAAACTGATGCTAATAAAATCCAATTTAGATCTCTACTTCGTTTTACTTTAATTCTTGATTCTCATCTTTTATTTAGGCTCTAAAAAAAGTCAATAATTAAATTCTTTTTTTCAAAATTCTTAAACTCAAAAACATTCATTAATCGATAAAATAATTACTTTTTCTATTGTCTGTTGACGTTTATAAGCTCAGGGCTGTATTGCGTGCGTCATCACATAAAATTAGATTCACAAGGATTTGGATGCAAGCTTGAAATCAATATTTATGTTAACTTTAGTTGGACAATATTTGTTATTTTAATTATGAGCTTTGTATTTTAGTTGTGTGTTTCTTTGTGTCCTTTTAATTGAACAATTTGGTTTTAACATGTTTGACACAACAATAAAAATAATTTTGTATGATTTAAATGTTGCATTTACTTCTGATCAAAGGAGGTTGCTGTTAATTATTTTTGCAATTGAAAAGAAGAAAAGAAATATAAAAAATAAATAAATCCGCTAAGTGTCGTAGTTACAGTCCACCCTAAATACGGGCGTTAGGCACGACGTAATTTAGCGTCTAGTTTTTACGCTGTAATGAGTAACTTAAATAAGAGCGCCAACGTTGTGAAACGAACAGTATTGTTTACTTATCTTATTTGCTAAAAACCACAAAATTAAAATAATTAAGAGAGATAAAATCGCGAAATTGACCTTAAAGTAGCTGTAATGTAATGTTGGAAATACTTTTGTATATACCACAAAAAAAACAATAACAACACTTCTTTTGCAGCCAACTTCACTTTTTACGCGCAGTCAAAATTGGATTTTTCAATTGTCCAACGTTAGCGTCGGGCTATTTGGGTTGGTCTCATACATTTTGTATGGGCATGAGAAATTTTGACAGTTAAATAACGTCTTACGTTCGTACTTAGGGTGGACTGTTACGGAACAAAACCATTTATGAAACACCCTTTAATTTGTAATTTTATTTTTTAAATTTATTTCAGTAGATAGGCCAAAATTATATTCCTTAAGTAAATTTGAAATAATCCCTTGTATAAATAACGTTACTATCGGTATACCCTTCACTTCATTTAAACATTTTTAGCAGACATTAAAATACGTTCTCTATACAAATTTCAAGTGTCTGCCTATAATGATTTAAAAGATAAGCTGCCTGTTAAGAAACACCTTTTAATTTTTAAATTTATTGTTCACAATTGATTTCATAGCGGGCATATTTCTGTTTCCACAAGCAATAACAGCTTAAGTCGAGTTAGGAAAAAATTGAGTTATTGCTAATATTATAACTCTAACACTCGAATCTGTAATGCAAGTTTAACTTTATCTTTTTAGCTTAAAAACTGATTATTTTGTAACTTAAAATCTAAACAGCTAAAGTCGATATTCCCTGATCTAAAGCAACAATATTAAAATTTAAAATGCTGTTAAAAACTGCCAAAAAACGAGATAAGCTGTTATTGCTTGTGGCCGCAAATTTGTAAAAACTTTGTGTAAGTTTTAAATATCTGCCTATTACGTCAAATAGCGTGCTATAGGAAAACCCTTTACATTTTAGCTATTTTTTGAACTTGTTATTATAGCAGATAGAAATATCTGTGGTCACAAGCAATAACAGCTTAACTCGTTTTTTGGAAGTTTTCAACAACATTTTTAATTTTAATATTTTGGCGTTAAATAAGGGAATATCGACTTTAGCTGTTTAGATTTGAAGATAAAAAATACTCAGTTTTTAAGCTACAAAGATGAATTTTGACTTGCATTACAGATTCGAGTGTTAAAAGTATAATATTAACAATAACTCAATTTTTTCTTAACTCGACTTTAGCTGTTATTGCTTGTGGACACAGATATACTCCCCATTGTTTATTTTGGTTCAAAAACAAGGCACGGAATTAATATGACGTTGTTATTGGCACACCCTTTAATTGAAAGTTTTTTCTATTTAGTGCTATAGTGTGTACAGTTTCACATCACAATTCAAACTATAACACTATTTTTTCGAATATCAAGGTGCTTTCGATACTATCTTTAATTTAAAGTATTTTTTGTTAAACAACTGCTGTGAAAATTTCGAGATCCTACCTTTTACGGTTTCACAGATAGAGGACATTGTAGCGAAAACAAAAGGGTTATGTTTTTTCACCTTGTTTATTGAACCCTAAGGGGTTGTTTAATTACTTATTTGTGAAAAATTCTTGAGGATGTTTGCAGACTTTTTAGAGTTCATTGAAAATTAGGTTGACAGAAATAACGATTGGCAAAAAAAAAAAAAAATAAATAAATAACTATCAAAATAGTAATAAATAAACAAGTAAGACTGCCATGATCGGCTATGCCGGTTCTTATATACCTTTCACCATATAAGTAAATCTAGTTTAGTGAGGTAATTCCAATCAAAAAAAGCAAATATTTAAGTGACAGAGAATTAAAAAATAAGAAAAAAATTAAAAGAAAAAATATTAAAATAAATATAATTTTACATAAAAATGTCATCGGCTCATAATGGCTTAAGCATTTTTAAACGTTTTTAATATTGCCTGAAAGATCTCTTCAAAAGCTTTTAAATGATACCCATATTGGCCTTTTTGACAATCGAATTTTTTTATCGAAACTTCAGAGGCCCATAACTCGGAAAATAAGGGCGAGTGTCAATTTATTTTATCTGATGTTCATTTTCTTATTTTTAATTTTTCTATCGCCCTTTATCTTTGTGTTTTTGATTGGAGATACTTTATTAAACTAGATTTGTTCTAAATGATATGGAAAAATTACATACAGGCGTGGTGCTTTGCCCACTGCTTTGAAAAAAATGGACCAATCTTGCTGATTTTCAATAGCAAAACTTTGGGATGTATGTCTAATCTATTGGCTTATTTTAATTTTCTCTAGCTCATCTAGTTTCTTGGCAAAGTAGATTTCAATATTAACACGGATGGGAAGATGGACAGACGGACATCGTTCAATCGACTTCGCTATGTATAAGAACTCAGAATGTATAAACTTAATGGGATCAGAAAATGAATGACAGAGAAAGATATACCCGTTTTCCATCTGTGGTAAAGGGTATAAAAAGTGTAATGGGAGTAAAATTATTTGGATTTATAGTTAATTAAAAATTTTTCAAATTTTTAATTTTTTAACAAATAAAAGAAGAAAGTAAAATTATTTATTAATGTAACAAATTGCATTAACTGCACATAAATTTTCAAGACTTTAGTACAGTTTTTTTTCCTAATTTTAGAACCTATTTTTAACAATTTTCAGAAATATTTTGCTTTAAGTTGGCAAAGCTGCTTGTATGTCTTGTTTAGCTAAAAAAATATATATTTCGAAGAAGAAAAAAATCGAATTTACTTAAGTTGTACATTTACGCAGAAAATTAAATTCCACCTCTCTTGATATTCAAGTTTTAAATAAATCCAAAAAGAATCATTTCTTAGCTGCACAATTGTATTGTTTTCCTTTTTGTATTTATTTTTTTGTTATGGAAATTTGAATAATCTTCCAGTGATTTTTTTGTTTCGCTGTATTTTTTCACTCGTTATATTTTCTTAAAAAAAACTTTATCGAAAATTTGTTTGATATGAATGAAATAATCCATTGTATTGTTTCACTCTTTTGTGAATTCTGTCCAAAAAAAAGTGATTCTTGATTTTTTTTTCATAAAATACATTTGAATTGTAAAAAAGAAGGATAAAAAATATAAAAGTTTTTTGTTTATATTTTTAAAGCCAAAAATCTGTACTTAGCCACTAATTTAACAATCAGTTTGTAGACGTAGTGATAAAAAAATAATAATTTGACTTAATTAAGCGCCAGGATGAAAATAAAAATTTTTTCAAATAAAGTTTATTTTAAGAAATTCCACTTTTGCTAATTTTTGAGAAGAGCGTCAAAGCCAGCCGTTTTTCTTTACGTCGGTCTTATAATGGTATAAGTCACCTTATTCAACTCCAGACATAATTAAAATAAAAATAATATTTGACTCGCTAATTATAGTCAAAATAGCCTTAGACGAAGATCTTATAGGAAATTTATACCGTAATCAACTGTATCATTATTATTGCAGGAAGGATAGCAAAGCAGATCACTTACTCTGTTAAAGCCTTTTCGACAGCTTTCGAGCTGCGAATTGATTTCAGGCAACCGATTCATAATTTTCGAAAACCTTGCTTTATCTTGTCTCTTGCTAACGATAGCCTTTATGGTCTAACTATAATATGCGTAAACTAGATTAAGCCAACTTATGTTTTGAAAAATGTTTTTCGCTCAAGCAAAGTTTGAAACTAAGCGCACATTCGGTATGGAAAAAACTGTAGAAAAAAGAAAAGATTTACATTTTAGATCCATTTTTAATTACACCATTTGCGATCAAATTTAATTGGCGATCAAAGAAATTGTGATAAACAGAATGAAAGCTAAGTTTACCAAGAATTGTTTAAGGCCGAGGTGGCTTACTTGAGGTTAGAGAAGCCGCCTCCATGTCACATCCCAGAAAAAGAATTCTTATTTTACCAGAGCGTTAAGTAAAAATACGCAATCAAGATTTTCATCATTACCTGGAAGTGAGGAATTAACCTTACGGTGGCCTTATTACGAAGTCAAATACAAGGCTTCGAATAGCGCCCTCCACCGCCGTAGCCAACAGAGTTGCAATTTCAGGAAAATGGCTGTCAGGACCATGAATTTCTTTTTGCTTGAGGGTTAAAGACTATTCAACCCTGTCTGTTAAAATTGCAACAGTACACTTGAAACAGCACTCCATCTTTTCTACGGACACCAACCTTAAGCAACAGCCACCACGTGTACCACGAAGGTACCTCACCAATAATCGGCTACTAAAATGAGCGGCTTTCAGTATGAGCTACCGGTTTTCGTGGGTTCAGTATATTTAAGGACACGGGTAGATTAAGGAGCTTGTTAACTTAAATGAGGGAGATCATGAGTTAAAATTTTATTTGAGCTTCAAAAGTTCGAAGCCTGACGAAGACACATAATAAATAAAGCGATAAGGAAGGCTTTTTAAGGCGCATTTTAAGCAAATAAGTGATCAAGAGTATGACTTTAGGAAGAACAATATGGTAAAGGAATACAGTTGACTTTTGATAATTTGAAACTCAAGAGAGCAGAAAAAAATTCAAATAATCAATTTTTTATATTAACGAGACTTCAAAATATCAAAAGAAAGATAAAAAATACAAATTAACAAGAGCTTACAGAGCTGGCTTAGAAACTAAAGAAAACGCTTTAAATTTCTTTCAAAAACAGAAACAAAATTACATTAGGAGTTCAAATTATAAGGTGTAAAAAAATCGAACTTCAAATTATAAAATGTTGGCAGGCAGGATGTCATTTTGTAGCACATCACAAAAAACAAAAATAAATGATTGTTTTATTTTTGAAAATTAAAACAATTCAAATTATAGAGCGTAGAGCTAAAAAATTCAAATTATAGAGAGTCGACAATCAAAATTTCTTGAAATTATTTCAAATTATTGAGGGGACCAAATTACATAGATTTCTTTTCAATATATTGAGGACCTGGAAAACACTTCAAATTATCGTAAGATTTAAATTAATGAGTTTCAAATTATCAAAAGTCGACTGTAGTGTGTTAAAAATTTATGTATGCCAGTTCATTGGATTCTATTTTTTATTTATTTTGGAAAATATTTTTTCTAAAGAATCAATCCTGGTTAAAGTTAAAATTATTAATTGTTTGCTTTTATTTCAAAGTGAATACAGTCACTTAGTAATTAAAACAAATAAATTGTGTTAAATAATGTTTGTGTGCGTGTATATTGACAGCAAACTTTGATCTTGTAGCCAACTCTGTTGTAATTGGACGATAATTTTAAAAAAAAATAATTTGAACTCCTAGAACCTCAAAACAAAAAGACAATTTAAGAAATTATATGAAAAAGTTATAAAAATCATATCAGTTGCACATACAGAATATATCACATTTATATACCAGATCAGTTGTTTATATAAATTTTAAATAATTTTTTTTTCGAAAATTATTTATAAACTATAAATTGCTTTCAACATTTTCATGTTAACCTAAATATAACGAACAATTATTAGAATTGTTGCAGTTTATAATTTCTTGCAATATAAATGACAATTTAAATTTAATTATAATAAATCTGAAAGTAAAGTTTTTATTAAAAATCAAACTACTTTACAACAAGTGCTTTTGACTCTACAGACATTTGCCACAAGTATGCAATACGATAATAAACTTTTGGGGGCATAATAAAAATAAAATACGTTTTTATTTTTCATTTCAAAATAACATTTTGCTTTATTTGTAATTAAATTTAACTCAATAACATACATAATTGCCTTAAAGACATGTTGAACAGCATTAATTAATTAATGATGTTGAAAATGCAAATTACAATGCAATTTTAAAACACATTTAGTTCACCTTGCTAAAAATTAAATCAGAACTAGATGAAATAATGGTTCTAGTAATTTTCTTAGCATTTCCGATGATGGTTATGCAACTTTGAGGTATACAAATTTTTTTAAAATTTTATCAACAATTCAAATTTTAATTAAAAAAAATCATTTGCTTAATTCACATTCCCTTGTAAAGGTGTAACGGTAGTATTGTTGTATTAAGTTTGTAAGTTTTTTGCGTCCATTTTTTTCAATTTCAAAAAATGTTTTCTTTCAAAAAAGAAATTATTTTACAAATGTATGCAGACGTTAAAAAAATAAAAAAAAGTAGACACCAGCAAAATGTTATGCTGCATTTTCTGGACCGCTACGTCCTTCCTCAGCATTCTTATTCTTCGTATCCATCTATCTTAGGTTGTGTTTATTGTAAACATCATCTATTTAACCAACTAATTTTGCAAATAAAAAAGCATTCATATTAATATTAATTTGGTTAGACGAAGTCGACAAACAAACTAAAATATTTCTTCACTCTTCTCTTTGTAACTTGTCTTGTAAGATGAAATTTAATTAAAAAAATATTTTTCAATTCATAACCCTTTGTAAAGTTGTATTGTTTTATTATAATACAAAAGCGTAAATTTGTTGCTGGCCCTAATTGAAAGATTCAATATAATAATACGATTTTTTTCTGCTATCTAAAAGTTGTATTAAACCCACAGCTGGGACCAACTCATATATGTCACCAATTTAAAAGTTTCATCCCTACAACCAGTTAAATGTGCAGTTGTCAGTATACAGCCTTTTGAAATTTTTGATTCATGTCGAATGCTATAATTACGCCATAGGGCGTGTGTATTTTAATAGAAGATATAAGATTTGAGGCAAGGTTGCGAGTTGAAGTCTTAAAAAATAGAATTTTTTTTTTTAAATGGAATCCTGCAGTACATCACCTTCTAAAACTATACGATACATGTATGCCAGCATGATTAGTCTCTCAATTATTTAAAAAGGCTGTTTTGAAATTTAAAATAATAAAAGCTAATGGCAAGTGCTTTTTATTGTTGCGTACTTTTTTTATCTTTAATTTAAAAAAAATTTCATTCATTTCTACGAGGGCTGCTCTATATATTTCTGGCCTAATAGTGAAAATGCGAATATTTTTAATCAAAAATGGTTTTATTGTTTTTCAAAGTATTCTCCAGCATGATTTATACACTTTTGCATGCGCTCAAACCAGTTGTCGAAGCACTTTTTCCACTCCGATTGAGACACCTCTAAAACATGGTTTTTGAACACTTCAACAGCTTCTTCTGGCGTCGAAAATCGTTGACCACGCATTTGTTTCTTGATGTGTGGAAACAAGAAGAAGTGATTAGGTGCCAAGTCAGGGATGACCCATTAATTCGACGTTTTGGCCGGTCAAAAACGCTCTGGTTTGAGCCGATGTGTGAGAGCTCGCATTGTCATGGTGAACAATGATTCGTCTTCTCTTGTTGGTTTTTCGAATTTCTCCGATGACTTCAGGCAAACAAATTGTAGTGTACCACTCAGAATTGACCGTCCTACGTTGCTCAAGCGGAACAGTCACCACATGACCAGTTTTGCCGAAGAAACAGGCGACCATTTGCTTCGTAGTGCTTTTTCCACGAACAACTTTCGTTGGATTTTGCTCGTCTTTGAAGACCCACACGGTCGATTGTTGTTTCGTTTCGGGCTCATACGCATAGATCCATGATTCGTCACCTATGTCGATCTTATAAACGTCTTTTGAAGCACCGCAATCGTATTTTTGCAACATTTCTTTGCACCAATCGTCGCGAGCCTTTTTTTGAGCGACTTTCAAATTGTGCGGGATCCAACGAGAACAAACCTGTTTTACGGCCAGGTGTTCATGCAGTATCGAATGTATGCTGGCGGAAGAAATGTCCAAGGATGTGTCTATCTCTCGGTATGTCGCATGTCGATTTGTATTATGAGTTCACGCACGGCATCAATGTTCTCTGGCACAACAGCCGTTTTTGGACGACCTTCACAGAATTCGTCTTTGAGCGAGCTTCGGCCACGATTAAATTCATTATACCAATTTTTCACAGTGCTATAGGATGGTGCTTCATCGCCATACAAAGATTTAAGTTCATCAATGCACTCTTGTCGTGATAATCCACGTCGAAAGTTGTGAAAAATATTGGCACGAAAATGTTCACGAGTTAATTCCATTTTTTTCTATATTAATTTTTTACAGGTCACTGTAAACAACTCAAATAATCGTAATAGTCAAAACGTATTGAGTACGGTTATGCTTAAAAATGACAAACTTTCCAATGGAAATGTCAGATTGCACTTGGCAGCACTCAGTGTTGCCAAGTCAGAAATATTTATAGCAGCCCTGGTAATGCGTGATTTATTTCTTTTAGAATTCTCATACAGTTTATGAAATAACATACGTTAAAAATCATTTTGGTTTATTTAAAACTTTCTGTTTTTTCATATGGGAAACTAAGCAACCAATGAAATGGGTTTTGATATCATCTTTTTCTCAACAATCACAAAAATTGGGAATAATCAAGAGAGGTGTTAATGTACGGTAAATATTCATCTTTTGAAATCAATTAAAAAAATTTTAAATTAATATAGAACTCGTTAGGACCTGGGGCCAGATTACGGCGCTCGATATCGATCGAAATTTAAATAGGATTCTAATTAAATAGGATTCTATTTAAAATTCGATCGATATCGAATGCCGTACTTTTGAAATTCTTTTTTTGATTGAACCTGGTTATAAAATTAAAAGTTATGTTTTTGGTACCCTTCACCACAAAAAGTGGCGAAAAGTTATCACTAATTTTGCCATTCCGTTTGTAATTTTTACAATATCCATTTTCTGACTTATAGCGAAGTTGATTAAGCAATGTCCGTTTGTCCACCCAAGTTAGTGTTGAAATCAAATTTGCCGAGGCACTAAATCAGCTAGAAAAAATTTTAATACGCCAATCGATCAGACATAGTGTCGAAAGAGGTGCTATTGGAAATCAGCAAGATCGGTCCATATCCTTCGACGCAGCGGGCAAAACACCACGCCTACCTATAATTTTTTCTATATGAATTGGAACAATGAAGTAACTCCAATCAAAATAACAAGTATATGGGGCGATAGAAAATTTACAAATAAGAAAAAACCATTAAGTAAAAAAATGGGTGCTGGCCCATATTCTCCGAGTTATGGGCCTTTGAAATTTTTAAAATTTTGAAGAGATCTTTAAGAAAATACTACAATTTTTAAAAATGCTTAACCCATTAAGAGCCGTTGGCATTTTTATATAATTTTTTTTATTCTTTAATTCTCTCACCTCTTTATTTGTTTTTTTTATGATTGGAGTAACTTCACAAAACTAGATTTTGATAAATGATGAAGGGTATATAAGATTTGGATAACTGAATTTGTTTGTTATTAAATCAACGCAGTTTCAAACTTTAAATTAAAAGTCTTACATTAAACATGTAAAAATTACTTAAATATCAGTTTAGAAAATTTACAAATTTTACCCGCAAGTGCTAATTTTAAATTCAAGACTGTTTTAGTTGAACGGCGACAATACTGTCACGAATTACACACCAGCCATTCATTATTGACATGATTTCAAAATTTAAATTTATGAGGTTGCTGTTGAATAAAAATTAAATTTGTGCAAAACTAAAATTTGCAAATTATTTTTGCTCTTTTTATTTACGTAGAAGCAAAAGCATTTGAAAATTTAATAAAAATGTTGTTTATTCGTTTCCATTTAAACAACAGGAAAAAGCAAAAAAAAAAGTCCAAACAAAATGTCAATATTGATTTCTTATGTTTTAATGAAGTAAAGACATTTTTTGCTTAAAATATTTAAAAATGCAAAAATAAAAGAATCAATATTTAAACGAATTTAAGTAAGTAAAAAGTAACAAGTGCAAATCAATGTGCCAAAAAACCCAATTGTGTTCCTCAAAACGATAAAAAAATGTCTCTTTTAAAAAGGCGAAATATATAAGCAATTTATGTACACATTTTTAGGGACGTAGTTTTAAGAACTTTACCCAACTGAAACCAAAATACTCTTTATAGAGTTTTACTACAACAAAGTCATTATGCTGTCCGTACACGTGAGATAAACGACACAGATTTTTTTAGTTGTCGTTGACTAGCCCACATGCACATGTATGTATTTGAAAGTATTAAAGAAAAAGGTTGCCAGATGTTTCCAAATTAAAAGAATCTAGACGTTTTAAATCGCCGATTAATAAAAACTGTTGCAAGAGGGGTGTAATAGTGTTAAGCGAAACTTTAAGCAGAGAAGTTGTGTGTGCATAATAATAAAGCCCTGGTGCTGAGCTAAGTTAATTAAATTTGAATTTCATTTAAAAAAATATTAACATTTTGACGCAATTTTCGAGTTTTTAGAAAAAAAAAAAAAGCCGGTGACTTTTTAATCGTGCGACAATAACCAGTGATAGAAAGAAGAGATATCCTGAGAGAACAGAGAAGATGTTGGAATATCGCAACGTAACCGTTTCCAAATAATTGCATTATGAGGTCGTGGTCTCCTGGTATTTTTCACGGCTTAAAACATCAATCCTTACTAAGCTTTCAATCATAAATATTTATCTCTCGTAATGAATTTAAAATTAATCACAATGATTTACCGGAGTTGGCGTAAAATTATTTTGGTTTTATAAATAATAATTTTCATGAACTTTTTAACTGACACAGAAAAAATCTCACCAAAAAGGAATTATATTTGCGTCAGCCGAGATATATCGTTAGATCGGAAATGACATGTTTGTCAACAAGGTAGAATAGTGTGTGTTAAAATAGAATGTGCAACAGATTTTCTTGACAGCTCTGTACGATTTGAAAGACTTTTTAAAAATTTCAAAAAAATTATAATTTTTGTACGAACAGAGTTGCTTTTTGAGTTGCATCTTTCAGCTTAACACACCTTTTCTTGAGTTTTTATAGCAGGAACAATTTCTATGGATTTTCTTGTACTTAAGTTCATTATTACTTTTTGTGTACAGTAATCAATGAAATGAACTTTTATCATCAACACAATTGGACCCCCTTTCAACTTACATTTTTTATTGATTAAAGTTTTTAGATATTAAAGTATTGTTTTAATTTTTATACCTTCAATGTGATTAAAAAAAATTTTTATAATTTTCGAGAATGTCGCACCAGTCTTGGCGACACCCCAAATTATCTCTAAATTTTTTATAAATTCCATAAAAAATATGAAACTCCCTTCTTACATATTTTAATTACAATTATGTTGTGCTTTGCCTTTTCGAAGTCACTTAATAATGAAAAATTGTTGTTTTTAATTCTAATTGACGTTTAGATTATCATTTTGTTATAAATAAGTCATTTTATGTTAAATATGTTGTAACATATTGTAATAGACTACGTGCATTAATAATGAAAATATAAACTTAATTGGCAGATAATTACTTGTCTATTAAAGGAATTAATTATTATTTTCTAGTTGATGGCATTAACGGTAAAAACAGAAAAAAGAGGTGAAATAAAATTTATTTATTTATATTAACGTAGTTAAAGTTTAACAGATTTTTTATCGATAAATTTTGCAAAAAAAAAAAATTGATGTTTAACAAATTCTTAAGAAGGACTTATTCTACATTGACGATATGATGTTGAAAATGTTGAAGAAAAATCTATAATGAAAATAAGATAAATTTAAATGATAAAAGTTAATTAAAAATTTTGAACAAATAAAAACCCATAAATTTTATGAAACTAATAAAATTCAATATTTATAATAAAAATGAATACCCTACATTGAGCTTGAAAATAATAGAAGTTATTTGTAAAAAAATTTTATTTAGAATTTATTTTCTAATAATAGCACCTTCATAAGACATTTTTGGCTTGCCTCTGCGCTATTAATCCAACCTAGATTGTACCAGCGAATTGTATTCAGTGCCTCATGTTCTATAACTTAAGTGAAAAATTCCTCAAATAATTTTTTTAGTCATCTTGTTTCACAAAGGGTGAGCTACAGTAGATAACGAATTTTATTATATAAACTATTTTTATATTTGACAATAAAAACTAATTTTATAATGTAAATAATGATTATAGTATACTCTAGCTCATCCTGTTAAAGACAAGATGACTACAATGCTTTTATGTAAAAAAAATCTCATTTAAGTTACAGGAATTCTTAGGTAGCACTTTCGAACTCAACACGGAATTATACACATTTGATATGAAAACTTTTATATGTGGACAGCAACTTTTGTTAATTACATAACTTTTCTTGATTCTCCCAAAGCTCCCATATAGCCACTACATAATTGGATGTTCAAACTATAAATTATTTAAACAATTGATTAAAAAGTAAAAGAGTAACAATTTTCATTTAAACACAAAAATAAATGACCCACTATAGAAAGTTAAATACCTTTAAATAAACTCATAGAAAAGAAGAAAAGAAGTACGCCTGAACGAGAGGAGCTAAGTCACCCTCAAAACAAAGATCTAAACGTGCCACTTATTAAACTAAAAATTACGAAAGGTGCTACAACGTACTTAAAGAAGTTTGCAGAATATTTTAATCCGTTTATCGTCGATATTTGGGCAACAGATGGCACTCTTTGCACATTTATCAAATAGAAGAATAACTAATGATTGTAGATAGATATGACATAGACAAAATATGTATCACGAGTCAAAATCATTGGAAAACATGCAATTGTTTGTTGGCTAAACAAATAAATGACACGTCAAAAAGTAGTCTAGTTCAGAGAGAGATCAGCTGAAGCAATACTTTTGGACTTTAAATAAAACTTTTTGAATTTAAGTACAATCGATGAAATTCGGTGAGTCACAAACAAAAAATGTAATAATTCTGTGGTATCTAAGTAGCCAGTAGAGATGTAGTCAAGCCTAAGTTCTAAATTTGGACACAGTTTGGATGTGTAGAAAGTTTAAGCTGTAGCCACATTCGTAGTGTTGCTCTGATTTTAAAAGTCCTCAATTATGTTGATAGCTTTTGTCAACCTTAAAAAAAGATTGCTAAGCTTATAAATTGTCTTTAATATTTTAAAAAATATTCGGTTTTTAAAACTAAAAATTTTATTCGCAAAAAAATAGAAAAATGTATTTTTTTTGGAGTTTGTTGGCAAAAAATTTTTTGTCTTTTCTTTGTTAGTTATTCTAATAATTGTTACTTGAAGTATAAAGTTTTCTTTTTACTACTTAGAAATTGTTTTTTAAGATATAATGCAAAAAAAAAAAAATAATAATAATAATAAATAATTTATTTAAATAAATGTTTGTTAATTCTACGACCTCTAACCTTGTGATATAGTTTCAACATTTTTAGAAAAATTGAAATTTAAACCAGATTTTCACTCATACATAACACAAAAACTAAAAATTGTCGTGCAATTGAAATTCTTGCCCCAACTTGTTTAACAATTAATACCGGCAAAAAATTCAAAAACCCCATTTTTGGAAATTTTAAAAATTTTTCTGGGAATTTGTAGAATAAATAGCAAAATTGAAAAAATATGAAGATAAATTATCACGCGTCCAACAAAATTAATATTTTCGCTGCTTTTGGTGCATTTATCAACAACAAAATAAGGAGAGAAATTTTATTATACGGTAAAGCACTTTTAGCTTTTATTCTTTTGGCCTTCAATATAATAGGGTCAGACGTTTTGAAACTACAGGATTAGTTCCAGATTTTTCTAAAGAATCTTCCACTATGTAACGCTTCTGCATTAAATCGTGAAAGAAATTACAAAGAGTTGAAAGCCGCTCTCTTTTTGGGGGATTGTTGTTTCATGAATAATTTTCTAAATACTTTGACTTCAAAATAATTATATTTTAACTACATTCTTATATTCGCTCACAGACCGAAGTTTTTACTTTTTTGTTACTTCTTTGCCAAGCGAGAACTGTTTACTAATGCGTTGCTTCTCCATAAATTTATAAAACTTATAAACTAGAATTACGTGAGTATATTTTTTAAATTTTTGCAACCGTAATTAATTGGCTAAAACTTTCATTATTAAATGTAGACACTTTGTCAGTCTGTGTTTGATTATAAATATTTTTATGCTTCAGTTGGTTTATGATATTCATAATGAAAAATTCTTAAATTAATAGACCTTAAAATAATTATTTTTATCTGCAAGTTGTACAATAAATTTTGCAAAAAACATTCTTAATTTTATTATGCTGCCTTAATTATTGTCAAACGCAACTGTCAATATAATAAAAAAAAATAAATAAAGTAAATATAAAATGCAATAAAAACAAGAGAACGTTTCGATATGGTTTAAGTCTCTTTATTGTTTTTTGCAAACTCAAGCTTAGACAACAGCCACACCTGTTAAGCAAATTGTAAAACGTTTTATGTTTTTCCCAATAGTCTTGACTTCTCTTTAGAATTAAAAGTTCTTTTATAAAGAAAAGGCATAGTGTAATGATTTCAGAAATATTTTTTTTCATAACATTAACTAATGATACTAAAGAATTTGGCTTCAAAACAGCAAAAGTCAAGCGCCTTAGCATTAGGAAGGCAGTTTTAATTGATCACATGGAAACTGCTATAAAGTCTAATTTTTCTTGTTTTGTTTGAAAAACGTCCGCATACATTTAAAAATTAAAGTTTGTTTCTAAAAATTAAATTTAAAAATGAACCTAAGCCAAAAATATAAAATTTAATTGATTTCTGATAATCCACGGTTCTAACCCTGATTGGGAAAAAATTAAAAATAGTTAAGTTTATCTACATCTAACAAGTAATTGACGGTACAAAAAAAAAAGGGGGAAACAAAATGACAACAAAAAAGTTGCTTAACTAACTCAAAGGTCTTAAGGTTCTTACAAACTCTCATACTGCGTTGATGTATTTCATAATGCTCTGTTAGATCGTCATGAGTAGATTAACGCAGGAACAATGCTACCTAATTATCCAAATCAACTCAGAAATCAGTCGTTAATGCAATTTATCAAAATATCGCAAAATCGTTAACGGCTATGAGACTCATTCGTATCTTAATGGATTTGTTAATAAATAAAATCGCCGTTTATGGAGCAAAACCAATCACTAACAGTTTTGATGCGGTGTGCAGGCGGATGGCATTATTATTATTATTATTATTATTATTATTATTATTATTATTTTTATTATTATTATTATTTTTACACGTTACTCGTTACCTTATCAGGATCAATGATTTTTTATTTGAAAATATAGATGACATTATTCTAAGCGAGATGTAGTTTCAAGAGAATATTGCTGCGGTTTTCGTAACCTTCGACTTATTAAAATTAAAATTTTAGCGATAAGTTCACTTTGATTCTAGCAGGCCCACGTAACCCAGCAACAATTAAAGCCATGGAGGCTCAGAATCGCTATTTTTAGTGCCTGAAATATTCACCCGTAATTGGACGACCAGAATTTGCTTCGTCAAGATCAGTCGCGGTGGCCATATGCCAGGAATCAATTTTAAATATAAATGACATGATGTGGTCCTTCGAACAACAAAATTTGATTTAAATTTTAATTTTTTCTAGTATTTTTAACAATTAAAATTTTTACAGGCCTTAAAAACACCCTTTAATTTTAATTATTTAATACCTTAATGTATGTTAAACATATTGCTGTTACTAAATATATTTTATTTATAAAGACTATTAATACACCGATCTTATAAGTGCGTGTTACTGTATTTGTATTGCAGATGGAAGTGCCTCCTTTTGTAAACTGTCTAGCACCGATTCTTAGTAGGTGTATCTGCTTAAGGCCTTGGCTAAATATGTCAGAGAGAAGTGATCTCTTTAAAGTAGCACCCTAATTTTTGGTACAGCAGCATGATCATGCATGCATGATCTCTAGTATACAGACTCTGTTCAATTATGTATATTTTTTAGAAAAATACTTTTCTTTAAATTGATCTGTCAATGCAACTTTATAACTTTTGTTAATAAGTTTTCATATTGTTAAAAACTATAAATAATTGACTTATTTTAATTTACGATTAAATACCGTTTTTTCCTTCTCTAAATGTTGTCTTCGGCTCTATCTTATTTTTTTTCACATTTTTAATTGTGATCTAAGGCACTGTGCTGTGAGACATAAGACTTTGTTATAAAATTGTTTTAACTATTATTGCTGTTGTTGTTTTTAAAAGATACAAATCTTTGGGGGTCTGGTTTATTCTCATTCAAAGATTTAAGAAAATAATGGTTTAAAAATGCATACTTTTTTAAGGTTTTTCAGTTAACATATTTGAACGAATAATCGGGTTTGAAATTAATTCTGTGAATGAAATCGCACGGTCCTGGACAAGAAAACTGTAAAAGTAATATTTTTGTTAAATAAAGATTTTTATTAAAAACCACTTTTTTACTTTTTGGAAATGTTGGAGAAATCTAAGTAATTCTTTTCAATACTTTGAAAATACTATTTTGACAAGCTTTAAACATTCCTTGTAGTTTTGTGTCTCATTTAGGCAACGCTACTTCAGTTTGTGTGTTGTACTTTAAATAAAAATAATTACTAAAATAATTACTAAAATAAATGTTGGACATCTCAAAACGCGATGGCAAGAAATTTGAACTTAGAATTTTGCTTTTGGTGCCGCTACACTCGGCGGCGCTTGGAATCTACCGGAGAGACTGGGATATAATTTATCTAGTTGGTAAGTTGTTAAATTGCTATAGAACTGGAAAACTAATTTTCAGCGGAGTTGAATCGTAATCGCACAGAACCCCTTTTATGGGCGCAGGATGACTGCAGGAGCATTTCAAATCTACTAAAAATCCCATGGGAGCTAATAAGCACATTGATTAAGAGTTTACTCGTTCATTAATTTTTATTTTTCTTCAAATGACTTCTGCATAAATTGCCATAATAAGAGGCAGAGGGAATTTGGAAGGTATCTCCTATGCAATTTTCCAGCCTTTCCTCTTCTTGACAGTCCGAGTATGTAAAATCTTGCTGATCTTTCTGGTTGTAATGTTACTGATATAAATTTGTTAATTCAAGATGGTTTAACATTGTGCCTAATGGCTTTGGAGAGACCTCAATAACCTCCCAACATCAATAAGTCAAATACAGGGTAACGACAGTCTATGTAAACAAAACTTAACTTAATATTTCTAATTGAGAATAAAATTATTTAAATAGATTTTTGAAAATACTTTAGTCGGAATCGGTGTGACATTATTTGAGTAAAAATAGAAATAAAGAATTTTCTTTTTAGAATAATGATTGCCTACAGTCTTTTAACATCATGTATAAAGCCTGGTACTCTGTTCGAATTTGTAAAAATTGTTTAGCAACATTGATAATTTCATGTAGAAACTTTGACATTTAAAATGTGGTGTCTATCTCGCGATTTGGAAGAATTTAGCGTTTTGTTGTTTTTACGTATTCTACATTGTTTTAAAAATGTAAACGAAAGACCTATGATCAGATGTTGTTTGAAAAATTCCCCATGAAATATCTATTTGCTTTGTTTTACAGCTTTGATAAAATGTTGCCAGAAACATTTCACATGTTTTTCTACAGTAAAAACAGAGTACTACTTCTGCAACAATTTCCATGACATTTTCAATTTTTTTATGAATGTAGCTTAACAGCATTTCGCATGAAAAGCTGAATAGAATACCAGGCTTAAGACTAAAATTCTTTTTACATTCTTAAATTTTACGCTGTCTTAAAATATAAACTATAGAGAGTATAACTTAAGATTCAGAAATTTGGGTCCTTTCTTCAAAATAGCTGCACAAAAGTGAAGTGATAAAAAAAATTTTTATTCGAAACTTAAAGTCCAAGTAAAAACAGGTCACAGGTGCTTGTGCCTCGTAATATTTCCCTTAAAAGATAATGCAGCATTTATAACAACAACCTCTATTTTTAATCTAAATGAGTTTTAAGTCCCTTATCTTTTATACGAGGGCTGCTATGTATATTTCTGGCCTGGCAACACTGAGTGCTGCCAAGTGCAATCTGACATTTGCATTGGAAAGTTTGTCATTTTTAAGCATAATCGTACTCAAAACGTTTTGATGTACGACCATTATTTGTGTTAAATACAGTGACTTGAAAAAATTAATGTAGAAAAAATGGAATTAACTCGTGAACATTTTCGTGCCATAATTTTCCCAACTTTCGACGTGGATTATCACGACAAGTGTGCATTGATGAACTTAAATCTTTGTATGGCGATAAAGCACCATCCCATAGCACTGTGAAAAATTGGAATAATGAATTTAATTGTAGCCGAAGCTCGCTCAAAGACGAATTCCGTGAAGGTCGTCCAAAAACGGCTGTTGTGCCAGAGAACATTGATGCCGTGCGTGAACTCATAATGCAAGATCGACATGAGACATACCGAGAGATAGAGACATCCTTAAGCATTTCTTCCACCAGCATACATTCGATACTGCATGAACACCTGGCCGTACAAAAGGTTTCTCGTTGGATCCCGCACAATTCGAAAGTCGCTCAAAAAAAGGCTTGTGTCGATTGGTGCAAAGAAATGTTGCAAAAATACGATTGCGGTGCTTCAAAAGACGAATCATGGATCTATGCGTATGAGCCCGAAACGAAACAACAATCGACCGTGTGGGTCTTCAAAGACGAGCAAAATCCAACGAAAGTTGTTCGAAGCAAATGGTCGCCTATTTCTTCGGCAAAACTGGTCATGCGTCGACTGTTTCGCTTGAGCAACGTAAGACGGTCACTTCTGAGTGGTTCACTATAATTTGTTTGCCTGAAGTCATCGGAGAAATTCGAAAAACCAACAAGAGAAGACGAATCAATGTTCACCATGACAATGCGAGCTCTCACAAATCGTTTTTGACCGGCCAAAATGTCGAATTAATAAGTCCTCCGCCGTACAGCCCTGACTTGGCACCTAATGACTTATTTTTGTTTCCGCACATCAAGAAAAAAATGCGTGGTCAACGATTTTCGTCGCCAGAAGAAGCTGTTGAAGTGTTCAAAAACCATGTTTTAGAGGTGTCTCAATCGAAGTGGAAAAAGTGCTTCGACAACTGGTTTGAGCGCATGCAAAAGTATATAAATCATGCTGGAGAATACTTTGAAAAACAATAAAACCATTTTTGATTATAAATATTCGAATTTTCACTATTAGGCCAGAAATATATAGAGCAGCCCTCATAGCAACTACGTAAAAGGTAAAAACTAGTTTTTAGTTACAAATTCGAGTTGTATTTTTGTGTTTTTGTTATAAAACAGTTTCTAATACTAAACTGAAAAGTTAAATGTTCATGTCGATTTTTGCATGAGAAATAAAAGAACAACAAAAAAATCATATTTCAAAAGAATATTTACAATTTGAAACCCGTTAGACTTGAAAAAATTGTGTATTGCAGAGTCAAGTGCTTAAAATTTATACGAAAAAAAAAATTAAAAAAAAGAAGACAAAAAAGATTTTATATTTATTTATATACAGATTTGTGTACGTTCGTTCTTTTTTTATTTTTTATCTTTTTTTGCTGTTGGCAGCTCAAGCGCAACGACCAGAACATTATTACGACACCTCAACTGCCTACAACAATGACAATAATGATAATGATGATGATGATAATGATGATTATGGTGATGTTTGTCATTATCGACAATAATAATTATATAGTTTTAAGGTTTATAAAACTGTGGTTGGCTAGCGGCAATTTGTTGTAGATGATTTTGAAAACAAAATCCTAAAAGATATAGGCAGAAATTCTATATACCTACTTGCACCGTTAAATGAATGAATAAAAGAAATATAATAAAATAAAACCTACAGCAGCAGTAATATTTCATGTCTATTATAGTTACAAGTTAGTAACTGTTGCTGTTGTTGTTGTTGTTAATGCAATAGTATGAGTAATAACAATTTACTTGCCAGTCATATTGCCGCAAGCCGTTGCATTAAACAGCTTGTAAAATGCGCGGTTTCTTTTGTGTTCTGAGGTTTAGTTTTTAATAATTTATAAACATTAAAAAAAATGTGGTCAAATATTTGTTAAACCAGCAAAGTAAAGCGGCAGTCGTCATTTTCTTTTAAATAGTTGCAATTTAAATACAAAAATTATTGTCTTATTGTTTTTGTATTTTGCATCTAAAGGTCAGATGGTGGTTGGGTGGAGACACTAAGTTTTTTGTAAAAAAAAAAAAATTATTAATAATTATTTTTATTATTTATTAAATTTCAAGGTTAATGTGAATTGCAAATTATTTTTGGTTTAAAAAAATATTTTTGTTGCTCAAAATTAACTTTACCAATTAACTTTGTTGTACTTTATGGTCACAATGACAATTTTATGATTAAATTTAAAAAAATATTTTGATCATAACTAAAATTTTGTTTAAAATAATTATAATTTGCTTACCGCAACCATGCATTTCAATGCAAGCAATTTGAGTAAAAACTTCATTTAAATTAAAAGCTGTTTAAAAAAAAAATCTCATGCTTAACTGCTCTACTTTGCTCAAACAACAACTAAAAATGGAGGACACAATTATTTAAAAACAAAAAAATAAAAATGTTTATTTAAATGTTTTAATTAAACTTCACAAAATGCTTTGTTCCGCTAAACATGTATGGGAAATTCAAGTTTTCAGTTTAATTACATTCGTAAATAAAAAAATGAAAATTAAAATAAAAAAACTGTAAAAATTGTTTTAAATTTTTTGCCTTCTGGAGAACTTCATTCATTCACTTAACTTCAATTCATTAAATAATAAAATCGTACATGCAAGCTGGCTGATAGGAAAAAAAAAACAAAACAGACAGCTAGACAGACAGACATTTCTACCAGCTTAAATCTGTGAGAAATATTTATCTAAGCCAAACGGTAGACAGACAGCATCATGAGTTAGAACGTTCAAAAAACAAAACAATAGAAAAAGAAAAAAAAATTTTGTATCGAGAAACTAAAACAGCAAACAAGTTGTTTTAAATATCTTTTTTTATTTCAGTTCGAAAAGAAAACCAACTTTACGATTACTCGTATAACAACATTTGTACAAAAACATTCTTGTTATAAATACTTTGATGCAAGAGTTCATTTTTTAAAATGCATAAAAGGAATCTAAACAAAACTATGCTGTTGCATTTTTAAATTAAAGGTAAATGATTTTAAAATATTTTATATTAAAACAGTTATTCTTCTTCAGTATCATGTTCAATATCAAATTTGGCCCCCAGGAATTAAATATTAAACAAATCCCAACTTAAATAAATAGAGTTGTTTCAAAGTTAACTTGATATATAAAAACGCTGGCAATTACGCTATAAAGTGATGCCACCCAA
Organism: Cistogaster globosa; assembly: GCA_937654795.1. Taxonomy (NCBI): domain Eukaryota; kingdom Metazoa; phylum Arthropoda; class Insecta; order Diptera; family Tachinidae; genus Cistogaster; species Cistogaster globosa. The sequence goes on along the minus strand of OW569405.1, from coordinate 97,985,459 downwards.
TAAAGAGTTAATAACGAATTAGTGCCACAAAACATTAGAACAAGAAGCATATCAAGCGATGCAAAAATTATTGTTTTTTTTTAATAGTTTTGTCACGCTAAATAGGATGAATAGGATAAATAAATTAAATTAAATTCTCGAATTCTATTTTTTCGAAATCGATGTAATCGATGGAAATATAAAAATAATAAATAAATAATAAATATAAAAATAAGTAAAATTTAAATTTTCTATTCAATTCGATATTATCTAACTTCATTTGATTTTATTTTATAGTATTTGTTACAAATAAATTCTAGTCAATTATTCGTATTTCAGATTCTATTCGCTTTTATTCAAATCTATTCTAATCGATTGAATGCAATTTTTTTAAATTCTAATCGTTTCAATTGGATTAGGTTCAGTCCGATTCTATTCATTTATTTATTTGATTTTATTCGTTTTTTTTTTCTATTCCATTACATTCCATTCCATTCTGTTCGATTTGATTCTTTCGAAATCGATTCTAGTTGTTTATACTTAAATTTATTATATTTGACTTCATTCGATTCTTTACGATTTGTTTCAATAAAATTTATTCTATTCGATTCTGTTAGGTTATATTTAATTCGATTTTATTCGATTTGTTTTAATTTGATTATATTCTATTTCATTCTATTTTATTCTCTCCTACTCTAATAAATTCTATTATATTCAATTCTTTTCGATTCTATTTCGTCGTAATCGATTCGAATTTATTCTATTTGATTTCATTCGATTCTTTTTGGTTGGTGTCAATTCGATTTATTCTATTCTATTCGATTTTATTCAATCTTTGATTCTATTCTATCGTGTGCGCTACAAATTAATTCTTGTCGATTATTCGATTCTATTCGGTTCTATTTAAATCTATTCTATTCAAATCTATTTTATTCGAATTATTCTATTCCATTCTTTACATTCATTTATCATTTCGATTCTATTTGATTCTTTTAAATTACATTCTATTCTTTCATATTCGATACCATTCGTGTCTATTCGCTTTGTTTTTAAAATGATTCCCATCGTTTCTATTCTATTCTGTTCTGTTCTACTCTATTCTATCTTATTCGGTTCGATTCTATTTGGACGTAATCGATTCTATTCGATTTCATTCGATTCTTTTTGACTTGCTTCAATTTGATTCTATTCTATTCGATTTAATACTATTCGGTTTGATTAGATTCTATTTATCTATTCGAATTGCTTTAATTCCGTTCTGTTCGATTTTAATCAATTCTGTTCGAATCTATTCTTCGGAACTACCCTTTTCGATTTCATTTTATTAGATTTTTATTCAATTCAATTCGATTTGTTTTAATGCGTTTCTCTTCGATTCTATTCGATTATATTTAATTTTGATCGATATTATTCGTATTCAAATCTTTTCGGTTCTCTTCGATTCTATTCAATTTGTTTTAATTTCATTCCATTTGGTTGTACTTACATCTATTTAATTCTGTTCGATTTTATTTCGATATCGATCGAAATTTACATTTAAATTCCATAGAAATTTCGATCGATATCGAATGCTATAATTTGCCCCCTGATCTTAATTTAAAATAATTAATTTTTAAAAAATCTTTAGTTTATTTAAATTATTTGTGAGAAGTTTTCTGAAGAGTTAAGTAGGCGGTAGCGAATTGGCCATCGGACGTGCTTTCACCCCTATTAAAAATAGCGATATTTTTTTAAAACTAAATTATTTAATTAAATATTCCCGTTGTTTATTTTAACTTAGTTTTTACTTTTTTTTTTCCAAATAGAATTGTGAAATGTGATAAATACTGAAAATATACTACAAACTTTAACTAATTTTTTTTCTGCTTCTCAATTCATAAAGTAAACAGGTGAATAATCATCAACTTTACTGCTACCGATTAAATACTGTTCAGAACAATTGTGCTGCTTTAGAGATAAATAAGTTTATTAATTAAACCATGCAAATCACAATGGTACTGCAGAAATCAACAGTGATATTACTGCACAGTGGGAGTTTTTGCAATAAAAACACCAACTACAGTTTTAAGACCTTTCATCGGATTTTATAAAAAAAATTTAAATGAATATAGAGAAAGATACAAGTGAGCTTAAGATTTGATGGGACCGCTTTATTTCAACATATAAAAAATATAAGCCAATACATTTTTATAATTTATGGGTCTTTCTTAATGTTATTTCTTGATAGTTTCTTGTATTTTTTATTTCATGTTATTAAAGACTGTTTAAGTTCGATTTTTAAATTTTAAGTTCAACGACTCTTCTATTTTAATGTAAAATTTTATCGAAAACGTTTAGAGGCCACAAAAGTTATTTGCTCTTGTTGCACCAAAAGATCTCCTGTGCAACGAAAAAAAAATGTTTTTTATTAAAAAAAAAACAGCTAAAAGTTAAAAACGAACTTATTATGAATACAAATATTTGATAAAATACAAAATACTTTTTACCATGAGAATGCAAAAAACGGTTGCGGTAGTAAATATTTCTGGCAAAAAGTTTAAAATGTTTGTGTAAAGAAATACACTAAATGTTTCAACAATAATAATAACAAATAAAATCGTACAAAAAAGCAGATATATGAGGTCGGTCTTAAAACTTCCATTTGGTGAAAGCGTTAATAAACAAGAAATTTGCGAGAATAGTTTGAGCCTGTATAATATCATTAAACCCAGTTAGTTTGGGCCATAAATTAATGAGGTTCCAGCCTTTGGATTTTTGATGGCAATAAAAGCAATACATGGAGTCACAAGTGTTTTTATGTATCAGGGGTACATATTTGCATTAGTGATAATCAATATTTACTCGAAAGTAACCGGTATTTATTGGAAATTATAGGGAACGTTCATTACGCTCTTTTTTATAACTTCACTGACAGACTGCTGAAGCAATGTTCTTGAAGCCATCCCCTGTGTACGTTTAGTAAATACAAAGCCGTTGTCCTCGATGCCACTACAAGAGTATCGAAAAAGAGATTCTTCTGTTGTTTGCCTAGACTTGACCACCACTGGGATGTACGTTCAACTTGACCAAGGTTTGCATTCAGCTTTTTAGAGGGCAGCCCACTCTGTTTAAAATTCTGAACTTAAAGAAAAAATTAAATTGTTAAACACAAAAAATAAATATCAATTTAAGATACAAAATGTGCTATAAGGTGACCAGATTCTTTAACGAGATTGCAAGAGTCGATGAAGTGAACCACACAACAGCAAGTGAATAAATAATTTGGCCATTAAAAGCATCGAGTATAAACTTGCAGTTAAGTGCTCTGAAATGCTCTACAGCAGTGAAACTGATAATTTTTATTAATTTATGTTAAAAAAACAAAACACCGGCCTTCCGACATGAACTATAAAAACAATAAATTAAAGAGGCAAGCAGATTTAAGGTGCCTGCCCTCGTAGAAAATTGCTGAAATGAACTCGAGTTTAAAATACAAAACTTTAACAATTTACACATTTATTCACGTACAAAAAGTATCCAAACATGTTTGATGCATTTATTTTTTTTTTCTCTTTTTTTTCATTATTATTATAATTTTTATTCATTTTTCAATGTGCAAATGAAAAACACACAAAGTAACTGTTACCCTCAAGACCCCAAAAAAATAAGAGAATTAAATAATAAAACGGAGAACAATTAAACCAGAAAAATAAGAAACAACTATTTTAAATACAAACGTGGGAAAATTGAAAATATAAAAAAAAAACTTTTAACTTTATAAAAAAACACCAGTTCATATTTGACTCCCCAGCATAAAAACACATTAATGGCAACTGGTTTATTTGATGGAGAGAAAAAACGAAAATAAAAAATTCATTTTTCAAATATCTGGGTTTTTTTCTTTATGTGTTTGAAATTATTAAAAAATGGTTTAATTAACAAACAATTTAGTATTTTATGTTTATAAATGTAGATCATGTTCGGGAAGTTAAATAGATTTTATTTACTTTTTTCTGAAGCTGGTAGTGTATCCGTGTTTGTGACAGATTTTTTTAATTAGAGAAATAAACGGAACTCTGAAGTAATAATTAAATACACAAATTAATACAGTGGAAACAAAAAACAAATTTAGAAAACTTATAATTTTTTTTTAAGTTTCCTTTAATAATTATATTTTCCTTATAAAAATCGTGAATTAACAATAACTATTCATATCTAAAGTGTTAAACGAGAATGAGAACAGAAATATCGCTTCTCATTCATTCATTCATCACGCCGGCGCTGTAATTCATGTTTCTCGCCTAGAGGCGGCTGCGCTGAAAGCTTTTCGCTCTATCGGACGGGCCCCCTGATGAGATAATTCTGTGCGATCCACCGGTGGTACGCGCCGCCCGATGGGGCAGACATGTGCGAGCCACCGGTGGTACTCGCCGCCCGATGGGGCAGACATGTGCGAGCCACCGGTGGTACGCGCCGGCGTGAACGTGTTAATGTTAAGCAGCTCAAGATCTTTAAGTTTGTTTTTTTTTTTTTTTTGTATTGCAACACATTTAGCACTCTTAATTTTGAACAATGACTCTTTGATTTTTATCTAAACCAGAGCCTCCTGTTATCATTTTTAACCGACTTCAAAAAAAGAAGGAGGTTATCAATACGCATAAATGTTGCTTTTTTATATTTGTGCCTGCAGAAATCAGTCATTTCTGAACTGATTTTGAAAACTTTTTGTAATTTGCAGATTGGTGTCGTTTTAAAAACAGTTCATAATCTAAAAAATTAAAGGGTGTCCCCGTACAACGTAGATGTTTTTTAAGTGTATTATGAACCGTAAAGCGCCGTTGTTTAAAATTTAAAAATATGCGTATTACTTTAGCTGTCAAAGGCAAAGGGTAATGTAAAAAGTAATCTAAAAATTAGAGGGCGCCCCCATAGGCGATGTAAATTGACTTATATGCGCCTTTCTCTTAAACCGTAACAAACAAACGCTTCAATATTGGACGGGATATTAATTTCTATGACCCCTATAATAACAAATATAAACATTTAAAATTATAAATTAAAGGGTGTCATAATAGTTAATGTAATTTGATGTATGTGCAAAAACTTTTGAACCGTTATAACCAGATAGTTGAAATTTATTGCTAAATCCGCTATAACAACAAGTATAAAATTTAAACTAAGCAATTTAAGAGTGTTCCCATATTTAAAGTAAATTTAATTAAATGGCCCTATCGTTTGAACTGTTATATACAAACACTTGAAAATTAAACAGAATGTCCACTACTTTATCTGGCATATTAAGAAGTATAAATTTTTAAAATTATAAATTATAGTGTTACAATAGTTGGTGTTATTTGATGTATAAGACCAATCTCTTCAACAGTTGTAGACAGTTGATTGAATTTTGCGCAGTATCTTTATTGCAAAAACAGGTAGCAAACTTGAAAATGGAATATAAAGGGTGTCCCTATAACTGATATAATTTGATCTATCTGGCCCAATCTTGGAAACCGGAACAGACAAACTTTTGAAAACTGGACAGAATGTCCATGACTACATCAAGTCTAATAAGAAGTATAAATACTTAATATTAGAAATTAAAGGGTGCCCTACTGGTTGTCCTTGGAACAGTTTTGGACTAAGGATTAGAATTTAAGCAAATTTTGTTTTACTGTGTCAGCAATAAAAAGTGTCAAAAATAAAGGATGATCGCATAACTAATGAGTTTTCTTGTTTTATCTGCATTAATATTTTGTTCTACGACATATAAAAATTACTAACGCAATCTTTCTCGAACACAATTATTATAATTAATGTATAATTACCGTCCTAAAGAAATATTATTTTAAATTTGTCTGTTTGAAGTCGGTTTTTTTTTTGCAAGAATTATTGAGGAAAACTGAAGAAGTGCCCTAAATTTAAATCGGATAACATCATATTTTATGAAAGCTTTATAACTAAGTAGTGTGAAATACAAAAGCCTAAGGCAATTTTTTCAAAAAAAAAAAAAAAATTTTTAATGTTCAACTGTAAAACACGAGTTGTAATATAAGACCGCCTATATGCAATATTTAATTACTGTTATTTAAGATTTGTAAATTGACACAGATTTTTGAATGCATTATTTTTGCATTTATTTTTAATTCATGTTTCAGTATGGCAAAGCCTGACAGCAATTTTAAATTGCATTTGCAAAAAAACAAACAGAAAAACTTTTTGAATTTTAGGAAAATTGTTTTAATGCAATAATTTTTATTAAAAAAATATTTAAAAAAAAAGAATTTAAAGGCTTGATCAGCAAAATTTATCAAAGCTGTTCCGGAGCCGTCGGAAATTTGTGACAAAAGTATTAAAACTGTGGTTGCTTCGGTTATTTATTGCGCTAAATTTCTATAATACAATCCAAAGCCACCTCTACAAAAGCCATATTTGCAAAAAAATACTTTATAGCTTAAGAATGATATTTATCTTAAAACTTTAATTTTTTCACTAGTCAGCACACACGTAATTTTGGCAATAAAAAATTGCGTGAAACTAAACATATTAAAGAATTGGTCAAACTAAAAGTTGCTAATTGACATTTAGCTATTAAAGAATTTTGAAAATTTTTCTAAATGTTTCTTAATGAGATAACTTGATTTTAAACGCTTAAAAGACTGAAGATTGTCTTTTATATATTTTGCTTATGCCTAAAAACTAATGAATGCTAATGAACAAAGGATATAGAAGCACTTTCTATATCACTGACAGCTTACAAGCAAAAGTTCATTACAATCGGTTAAGTAGTTTGAGCTTAAAGCCGTAACAAACATACAAACTCAAATTTCGCACTGCACTATGGGACATTTTGCTAGATGGCAAGCAAAAGACTCTTATTACGTACTCACAGTCTTCATTTTTAGAACATTTTATAAAATTAAACAACTTAGAAGTCAAAAATACTAATCTCTATGTTGACTACTTTCTAGTGAACAGGTTGCCGTCATTGTTTCGCTAAAATTTGAGGGTTTTTTTTTTCAAAAATTTTAATAGTCTTAGTGCTCGAAATAATTAAAATAATTGTCTTTTTATTTTTGGGAATAACCACTGAACTATATTTTGGAAACGACGTAGTTAAATAAGTTTTTTTAGGTTGGGTGTGGTAGAAATTGTTTGTGCAATATTTTTCAAGATGTACCTCATCTTGTGGCCAAATATAACTACAGCAAAAAAAAATTTGAACAAACCTAATTGATTTTTTGGATTCGAATTTCGAAACACTCTACCTCTAGTCCTCAAAATTTTTTATTAATCATTTTAACGAATATATTTTGTAATCATGAATTCTCAGCCACTGTCAAACTTGACAATTTAAAACACTCGCACTAAAAACCTGAAAATGTATTTCTCTAATCAAAGAAGTTTTTTTTTTAAATGATTTTCGAATTCATCGCTATACATGACTGAGGTAGTTTGAAGCTTATGATTTTATCAAAATATAAGTCAGAATAAAAAAGTAGTTTTTAATTTAAAATAAATTTTGGAGTTTTTTTCGGTGAAATTAACGAAAAAAGAAAAACACGCTTTAATTTTAAGTTCCAACCAGAAATAACGACGATCAGCATTGAATACTTTAATTTTGTTTTTACTTCTCTTCACACAATTTAATATTCTGTGACCTTGATGTCTTTAAAATTAACTGCTTTATTTTTGTTGATTTTATATTTATGTGTGAATAAAAAATTTAAAACTCTTTACCACACAAATCACAACATGACATTCGCACAGGTGAACTCTATAAATTTATTTTTTTTTTTTCTTTATTTATTTAACCCAAGAAATAAAAAAAAATTAAAAATTAAAAACAAAAAAAAAAAAAAAACAAGCAGAATAAAAAATTTAATATTTAAGTTGATTGCTGATGATTAAAATGGAGTGGCAGGCAGTTACAGTAGCAAGCAACAACAAGCAACACTCGTATCTGTGTGTCTAAACTTGTCTATATTAAAGAGATCAAATAACTGAGTTCAAAAATAAAAAAAAACACAAACAATGCAACTGTTTGACTGTGTGTGAAATAAATGTACAGAGCTCGAAGACACACGTGTAAATAAAATAAAATTCTAAAAAACATAGATTCAACAACATTTGACAGACTCATAATTAAGAAACAGTTGGCTGTCAAAATAGAATAATAATTAAATATTATTTATACTTATAGGCATACACATCCACACTCACACATATAAACATATTATATATATCTTTATGAAACTTTAATATTTAGAATCTTTTTAATATAAATTTTCTTTATTCGTGCTGGATTTCTTCAAATATAAATATTTCATGATATTCTTATAAAATATTTAATTTAAGAAAACTACAATATAATATTTATAACTGCGAGGAAAGCATACAAAACTTGAAGAATCATTTATATTAAAAAGTTTATAAGTATTTTTAATTATAAATTTTTTTTATTAAAGTTTATATTTAGTTGACTGAAGTTTTTCGTTAAAGTTAATACATAGGCTGCTCTATATATTTCTGGCCTATAGTGAAAATGCGAAAATTTATAATCAAGAATGGTTTTATTGTTTTTCAAAGTATTCTCTAGCATGATTTATACACTTTTGCATGCGCTCAAACCAGTTTTCGAAGCACTTTTTGCACTCCGATTGAGACACCTCTAAAACATGGTTTTTGAAGACTTCAACAGCTGCTTCTGGCGACGAAAATCGTTGACCACGCATTTTTTTCTTAATTCGACGTTTTGGCCGGTCAAAAACGCTCTTGTTTCAGCCGATGTGTGAGAGCTCGCATTGTCTTGTTGGTTTTTCGAATTTCTCCGATGACTTCAGGCAAACAAATTGTAGTGTACCACTCAGAAGTGACCGTCCTACGTTGCTCAAGCGGAACAGTCGCCACATGACGAGTTTTGCCGAAGAAACAGGCGACCATTTGCTTTGAAGTGCTTCTTCCACGAACAACTTTCGTTGGATTTTGCTCGTCCTTGAAGACTCACACGGTCGATTGTTGTTTCGTTTCGGGCTTATACGCATAGATCCATGATTCGTCACCTGTGACGATCTTATAAACGTCTTTTGAAGCACCGCAATCGTATTTTTGCAACATTTCTTTGCACCAATCGACACGAGCCTTTTTTTGAGCGACTTTCAAATTGTGCGGGATCCAACGAGAACAAACCTTTTTTACGGCCAGGTGTTCATGCAGTATCGAATGTATGCTGGTGGAAGAAATGTCCAAGGATGTCTCTATCTCTCGGTATGTCGCATGTCGATCTTGCATCATGAGTTCACGAACGGTATCAATGTTCTCTGGCACAACAGCCTTTTTTGGACGACCTTCACGGAATTCAACTTTGAGCGAGCTTCGGCCACGATTAAATTCATCGTGCTTCATCGCCATACAACAGTTTTAAGTTTATCAATGCACTCTTTTCGTGATAATCTACGTCGAAAGTTGTGAAAAATGATGGCACGAAAATGTTCACGAATTAATTCCATTTTTTTCTATATTAATTTTTTTCAAGTCACTGTAAACAACACAAATAATGGTCGTACGTCAAAACGTTTTGAGTACGATTATGCTTAAAAATGACAAACTTTCCAATGGAAATGTCAGATTGCACTTGGCAGCACTCAGTGTTGCCAGGCCAGAAATATATATAGCAGCCCTCGTAAAACTACACCAGGTTGTTTCAGTATATATTTGCAATTCGAGCCTCTAGATTTCCAGCGAATGCCATTTAAGGGCATCACATATTTTGCCATTTCAGGCAGGGTTGTTAAAGTTTATTTAGACGAAATGTTTTTTACATATGACTTGTCAGTTTGAAAGTCCGTATGTAATTCCTATGTATGTCGAAGTAGTCATTTTTACATATGCCTTTAAATTTGGCGTTTACACGTACATGCAAATTACTTCTGACATAACCTACAAAGTGAATCATTGTTTACAACAGTTGTTTGGTGAGCGGCTCTGTTAATGCTAATAAAGATGTCAACTCTATTCTGCTTCCAAAGATTTTAGTGCCTTTTACACTTTTTGCTCATTTGAAAACGGTATAGGTGAAGAAAGAAAAAGTTGCACCACTGGAAGTCATATGCTCACTCACATAAAAATAGAACACGCTCTAAATGAAAATTTGTTATATGACTTTTACATATCGCTCATTTACTAGAACAACGTCGTAACTCAAAAAAATTGATTTCGAGAAAAACGAGTTTAAAGTTTTTAATTCATATGTAGGTCCTATGCATGGCATGGCAGTATTTTCGTTCGTATGTGGAGATTATAAGAGATATTAATCTGAATTTTTTTTACAATATGAATTATTGTATAGCAAATAATTTTGCATGATTTTCTTAAAAATTTTATTTTTATTTTTATTTTTTATTATTTAACATAAGAAATGTTTTAAACCGTTTACACGTAACATATGTATTTTGTTATGGAAAATCTGACAGCTCATATATAAAAACATTTCGTCTAAAGGCACCTTAAAATTCTTTTTGAAGAAATTTATCAAAAGAAATCACCAAAACGATTTTTTTTTAATTTTAGAACACAACTTTAATATATTTTTTTAACAAATAACTTTTTGAAAAAAAAAAATTTTTTTTCATTGAAATGAATAAAACTCGCCAAAAATGTTTGTGATAATGACTTACAACATTTTGCAAATTGTCAGGTAGCTTATTTATTAGTTCCTTCTAAAGCTTCTTCAGATATGAAAAAAAAATTTATAACTTTAAACTTTAAAAATCGTGCTGATTATCCCGACCGAATTATTAAAATCACCGATATTGACTATTGAAGGTGAAAGCACGTTTCGATGGCCATTTCGCTACCGCTTACTTAGCTCTTCAGGAAACTTCTCACTTCACCTTCAATAGTCAATATCGGTGATTTTAATAATTCGGTCGGGATAATCAGCACGATTTTTAAAGTTTAATGTTATATTAAAAAATATTCCCGTGATTTAAAAAAGTTTTATTAAAAAAAAATTTATCTCGTATAGTTTTAATGGTTTTGTCATCCATTTCACCATGACTCACAGAATTAATTCAAATGTTGGCCCGTAGTAAATGGCATTTAGTGGAAGAATTGTGTTTGGCATATTAATAGATATACTTATATTCTTTATAAATAATTAACCATATTGTGCTTTAATTCAAACTGATGGCTTAAACATTTTGGAGAAAATTTAATCAAACTAGAATACAGCTTTTGTCGCTTAATGCCTTCATCCATATTGTCTGATTGAAATTCTTAGTTTAAATTATTCATATAATTAACTATTGGACTTAAAAATACCACACCCTTTATCGGTAAAGTTTTGCGTTGTTTTACCCTATTCCGCAGTTAAAATAAAGAAAAAATTATTTTTTAGCGTCAGCGAATTTTTTTATATCGACAATTGTCAAGACAAGTTAAGTGCTCATTAAGTCATATACAAATCGCCAGGAAAATCACCAAACACTTTATAAGTCGTAAAAAAAATGTCCACGTCGCTAAATTAAAAATTAGGTAGCTAAATGTGACGATTTTCAAACTTATTTGGCAACCTAATTTTTTATTTAAAAATCGACACATCTGGTATCCTTATTTTCAAGTTACAATATCAAAATTTTAATTTATGTTATTCACGCCTAAGTTCGGTCAAATAATCGACTGCAGGGCCACCCAGATAATGTTCAATGCATTTAAATCTTAAAAGATACAAAATGCATTTTCCAATCACGTTAATTTTAACCATTTTTCTAAAGGAAATTTAGTACTCTACGAATATAATTGAAACCAAATTATCGTTGCTACTTTTATTTTGCAATTTTAAATAGATTTAATTTTTACAATTCTCATAGATATTTTCCAACCTTTTTTTTATTAACTTTCAAATAATTAAGGCATAAAATGGAACATTTATTCACAGTTTAATTCAAAGTATTAATTCCATTTGTATGTTCTTGACTAAGTAGCCAAAGCGCTGCGGGATACAAAAGAATTTATTTCACGTGTTTGATAAAATTCACCCAAATGTAAAACACATTTATACAAACACACATACATACATACACATATACACGCATACATAAATACATATTATCTGTTGCAATTCATGTAGCTTGAAAAACGTTTACTGTTGCAACCACAAAAAAGGATGTTGAACAATAGTAAATGCAACACATGAACTTGTTTTAACTGTCGTGGCTATTTTTTGTGTGTCTGTTTGTTTTTCTTTTTGGTTTTTCTTGCTTTAAAAATAGGTTAAATCTAGTAGAAAAAAAGAAAAACGAAAAAATTTCAATAGAGAATATTTGAAAGTAAACTAAAACCGCACCCATTGTTTTAAAAGTAATTCTTGTTTTGAAAAAATTTATTTCTTTTTTTTGTTGAAATTGCGACTTGCTTTCTTTTTATTTACAAAATATTCAACTTGAAGTAAAAGGTTTCTTTTAGAAATCATCACGTAAAATTTTAAGCAGCAGTACGTGTTCATGCTTAATGTAACTGCAACAATTTGTATGAAGAATGATATAAAATAAAAATAAATAAAAAAAAATATTGTAGAACTTAAGCTAAGAAATGTATTAAAAGCAAAAACAAAACACAAAAAACACAAAAAATGTTAGAATTGTAATTAAAACCCACACATACATATGTGCAACATTTTGTGTGATCTTAAGTTTATTATACTAAAAGCGATAAAGAAATATACAACCCACTTAAAAACCTTCACAACAGATTAAAAAACATGTCAATGGATTGTAATTCCATTAAGAAATTATTTTTAAGAAAAAACTAATTAAAGTCCAAGGAAAGTTTTAGCATAAATTAAAGGGAGGAGGAAATGTTTATATGACTTTTATAACTCCGGCTGCAGTAATATTCAATAGGGTTAATTTCTTCAGATCTTTACTTGCAGTTTTTCAAATCTTTTTTTTTTTTAAACTTCAGTTTTAAATTTTAAACCATGAAGTATTTTTAATTTGAGATTTTCACTATTGGAATATTTTCGAAAAGACGCAAATCTTTTCCAACCACAAACTCTTTGCTATAAAATGGGTAATGCAAAAAACCGTTATGTATCTCACAACAAATGCTATAAAGAGCCTTCTGAATAAACTTTTGGCCTGTTATTAGATGAAGTGGCTGAGATTTGCTTAAGGATTTAACTTCTTCATTTTATTTTATGGGTAGTGATCAACTAGTGATCAACTTGATATTAACATCATGTCGCACATGAATTCGGCTAATAGAATCTCTTAAAGTTTATGTCTCGTTCATGTGCAACCACCGTTAGCCGAACTTTTAGTATCATTTACCAATTTCAAATTAATGCCATCTCTTGATTGACAGTGCGAAAACTCTCTTTCTTGTTAAAAAAAAATTGAAGCAATCCTGACGACAAACAGAAAATTATATTCAGACAGAACATCAATATCAGAACGTTTTCGCTATATACAAGAACATGGACAAATTAATACCTTTGTTCTGCAGGCGGCGTTATGTGCATGTCTTGTTTAATTTTGATGGTTGGTGGAGACGTAGGATAAAGTTTGGTTGCCAGATCAATATTCTGTATGCAAGACCGACTAAAAAGCCTGATAAAAGAATTAAGGTCTCTCACGCTGGTTCTCACAATTTTATTCCCAGATTTCGCCAAGTGTCTCGGTATCCAAAAATATTCGAGGTTGGATTTTCTCGCCAGCTTGTTGAGGGATATTCGGTATTCCTTTTATGGCTATAATCTCATCCTATACAACTGCACTTCATCTCTATACGAAATCTAGAAACAGAAACGACTTTTCTAACTTCTGTCTTCGACTTTGATAATTTCATATGGACATACCTTCATATACACGATAGGCATTTATACCTCGAGTCTTGAGTCAAGCATAGGCGTTAATTACAGCCGAGACACATCCGACGCATGAGTCTTGTTAGTCTTCTCTTCTCAGTTTTATTTTAGAAGTTGTATTTTATCAATCAATGCTTAAAGCATCACATTCTATTGCTCTTATTTAAGTATGTAATATTAGCGTTAAGGCTGATCGCGGGCGCTAAATATAAAATTATTCTTTTAAAACCTAATGGAGATGGAAACTGCTCACAAGATTAGTGTGACTCATGCGTAATCAAAATTAATGTTTAATTTCACTCGCGTGAGCGTGCATGAAAGTGAGAATAAATTATCAGTCATGAGTGAGCGTGCATACTTTCTAGACGTTTTTTTCTCTAAATGCCAATCAAAAACACACAAGTTAGAAGAAGTAAGAAGAAGTGTTTGGACGTCATTTCTTTTAACAAAACTTTTCTCCTCTACCTTAGTATTCTGGCCGAAGGCTAAGCAGATCAAGGTCAAGGTGTTATTTGTCGAGGTTTATTGCTTATTGTTAGGTATCTAAAGAGGACCATTCCTTAACTTCTTTCATGATGCCACCATACATATTGGATAGTGCAAGCAGTCAAAACCATTTGGGATACTCGTCATTTCGTTAGTAAAAGCAGAAAAGTGAGATACCCTTAGAAGACAGTTTTATTAGGTTATTTGATCTCATTCGACCAAAAATTTTATTGCACCGATGAGAAAATCAGAACTGACACGGAGGGGCCCACCAGATTTGGGTTAATGTCGGCTGCAAACGGGAACAGGAAGCCGTTATCCTTGACTTAAACTTACAAAGAGTCAAACCAATTGGAAAATACCTAATGATCTTTTAGGATTTTCACCAGAAATATATATGTAATCCTCATCTGTGATGGGGAATTTTTGAATAAAAAGAGGCAGAGATTTGGGAATTTACTGGATGTCGTAAATCCAAGTTGAGCTTTAATGAATTTTGTTGGATGATTATTTCTTCTTTTTATGTCGTTTTTTAATACGTGGCATTAAAAAAAAATAAAATATCAAAACAATTTTAATTGATTTGATTAAAATTTTACCTGTTTGGCCCTCTTCTACCAAATAGTTTTTCAATATGTATTCGCTGTGTATGATTATATTCAAAAACTTACCCTTGTTTTTGTAAATAGAAGTATAAGAACTGCAACTTGCAAATTGTGTTTTTTCTCTGCACTGAAACAAATATTTTATTTTGTACGACGTATCGTAGGATAAAATTTATATTTTTTATTGGTGACAACATAAGTTTCAAACAAAAATTTTTGTTTCAGAAATTGTCACACTATGCGTAAATAAATATTAAAGTTAAGTTTTAAGAAACAAAAAAAAAAAAATATTTGCCAACTTATCATGAAAAATAAACAAAAGTATTTTTTTCGTTTTGTTTTTTTCTTTTTTCAACAAAAATATGATGTCACAAAAAATAATTTGCCACAAAAATAAAATAAAATAAAATAAAAAAAAAACTTTTATTTTGTTGCTTAAAAAGTGGAAGCGAAAAGTGGAAGCGTGGATGCGAAAAATTTAGCACACTTCGAAATCATTGTGGCAAGAAATTGCAAATATTGTGAAGACATCACAACGTCGACTGATGAAATCCATCATTTAACTTGTTACAGTCGCTTTTGCTGCAGTTGCATTTAAAAGAAATGAAGTTTTTATAAAAAAAGATAAAAATAAAATTGAAAAAAAAAAAAATTGACAAATTTTAATTTAAAACGTGAAGAATTGGAAAATCGTAGAATTTTGAATACTTTGTTTATTTTAGTTAACAATTTGAAACTTTTTATTTAAAATTTATAAAAAAAAATCCTGCATAAGATAAAACTTTTTTCTGGAGTGGGTAAATAATGTCACACGTGAGAGTGCGTTAACATTCATGACGTTTTTTTTTAATGGGAAAATGCATGAGTGTGCACAAGTTTTTTCATGAAACTACGTGACCAAAAATATATTAATGTGAGCGCTCGTGACTCAAAATTTTATTGATCTTACGACTAAGACTTCCAAAGACTGTATAATTCATTTGGCATAATTGATTGCTTAAAGGAGATCATACTTTACAACCTTGAGCAAGCTTTCGATTTAATTTCTTATTGCTGCGAATGGATAAACCATAGCTTAGCAACTGCTACAGCCCCATTAAGAGTTTTGTCAAATTATATAGCGCAGTGGTGTTAAATTCCTAGGAGAGTCAATCATAACCACCACAAAATTGTTAAACAAAAAGAAAGAGTATATATTTTTTTTTTGCTTTGGAGTGCATGAAACTCAAAAAAGTAAACCACAAGAAATCACCTTGTAGTTTTCTAATAAATGAAGTTGATTACAAATTATTGTATTGCTCTTTAAGTTCTAATGTTAGACATATATTAGCGCTAAGCAGCGGTGCCAGAAATTTTCATAGAAAAATCTTCATTTATCGAAAAAAAAGTCTTCAAAATTAATTTTATTTTATAATGAAACAAGCACTAGGTCAGTTTTAAAATAAGAATAAAAATATTGTTTGTTATTTTTTATTTTTTTCTTTCAATATTTCGCCACACCGTTGGGTGGCATCTTCAGGTATTATTTCCTGTTTCCTGAAGATGCCACCCAACGGTGTGGCGAAATATTGAAAGAAAAAATAAAAAATAATAAACAATATTTTTATTTTTATTTTAAAATAAAATTAATTATAATAAAAGGTCAAAAAAACATTAACATTTAATTCTTCAAAATTGTTTTTCTTTTTACTTTTAAAAATATCTGTTCAACGTTTAAAGATGATCAAGGGAGACATATCAAATTTATTGCAAACTTTGACAATGTTAGAAGTATTAATTCACTATCTGCCCTACAAATATTTGACATTCTTTGCCAAAACTCTTCCAAATTCTTAAAATGTTAATTAAATTCATGCGGCAGAGTTCCCTAAACTCATCATCTAAATTTTGTATCTCATTGCCTCAAATTAAATTTGGAAAAAGTTTTGTTAGACTTTCTAGTGAAGAAATTTTTTAATAACGTTTTGAGAGTCAATATAAGAAAGCTTTTTTAAGGTTGCGTCGTTAAAGTCAAATTGTTTTGTTATTTGTTTACAGACCACAAGGTAAAAGGCCTTACAATTATCAATGAACTCATTTTATTCAGTAACATTAAACTTTTTATCGGAAATATTAGTTTTTACAACTAAATGAACCTGGTAAACAACATTATTATTAACATATTTATCTATTAGCGACACTGATACAATTCCTTGTTTTAGGGTTCTAATTAACAATAAAATTGTTTCACAACGATTAATTTATTTAAAAAATTTTAACAAGTAGTTGCAATATTAGCTGTCAAACAACTTAATCAAAAAATTCTTAATTTTTTGAAAAAGATCTTTAAATCTTATTTTAATTAAAAAATCGTTGAAATTAAGGTAAAATCTTCTTTCTGGCATCTTTGGCACTTAGCGCCTGTCTTTATGAAAGCTTCATATTAAATTTTAATATGAAAATGAAATCATACAATAAATTTAAAACTTAATAAAACGGTTTATCGCTTAAAGCAAACATTTGAAAATTATCTACAAGTGTTGATGAAATCAAACGTGTTTAAATGAACGGAAATGGTAGAGAATAATTGTTTAAATCCCCTTGATAAACACGAAGAAGTGCTAATTGATTTTTATAGTTTTTTTTTTTATTTTACTTTACTTTTCAAATAATTTAAAAGAATACTCAATGACAAGATAGTTTTAATAAACTTTATAAATGGTGTTTAGAAAAAAAAAACAATTAAAACAAGTAAGAGTGCTATATTCGACTATGACGAATCTTATATACCCTTCACCATCTATGTAAATTTAGTTTAGTGAAGTAACTCCAATCAAAAAAGCAAATATTGGGGTGACAGAGATTAAAAAAAAATAAAAAAAGAAACAATTTAAGTACTAAATATAATTTTACATAAAAATGCCAATCGGCTATTAATGGTTTAAGCATTTTTAAAAATTTTAGTATTTCCTTAAAGATCTCTTTAAAAGCTTTAAAATAATACCCATATTAATATCTTAAGAAATTTTAAAATTTCAGAGGCCCGTAACCCGGAAAATATGGGCGAGTGCCCATTTGTTCACTTGATTTTTTATTTTATTTTTTAATTCTTTATCGGCCCATATATTTGTTTTTTTTTTTTGTTTGTTTGGAGTTACTTCATTATTCCAAATGGCATGGAAAAATTAGAGGCAGGTGTTTTGCCGTAGTTAACTTCAATACTAACGCGGACATACAGACGGACATCGCTCAATCAAATTCGCTACGCATAAGAAGTCAGAATATATTTACTTTGTGCGGTTAAAAATAGTTTTTGTAAAAATTACAAATGGAATGACCCTTTTCAACTTTTCGTGGTGAAGGGTATAAAAATAGCGTATGATATCAGTGAAGCAACGTAATAATTTTTATCCAAACTTGGAATTTTTTTCGAAAGTCTAATTTAAATGCGTGTTGTTTCTAAAATTATTTTGTCATACAATTATTTACTTCACAATATCTTCGGAAATAAAATCAAGGTTACCAAGTCCTTCAAAGCAACAAAGGTGGAACGCATACATTAAGTTAAAAAAGTGGTCTTCACTCAAGTCAATCCTTTGTTTCAAAACATATCTCAAATCGAAAGCATTCGCCAAATGTACGAAACAAAAAGGCAGTGATGAAGGTCTTCACCGAAAGGAATAAAAACAGTTTGAATTTATTGTTGGCATGCATATTGGCCATTCCATGAATATTTCAACCAGGCGTAAAAAAATAAAAAATCTTGAAACTGTTTCGAAAGAACATTCAATGTTAAAGGGCTTAAAGCCTTTTAAAATATCAAACATGGGAACATAAAAGACGATGGTAACGAGACGATTGGTCGTTACTGTTTGTGTGTGCAAAAATAACGACGGCTTTCCATCATTAAAAACTTTACATTTTACTATATTAATATGGAAAATAAAAAATTTATTAAGTACCGTTGAGTGTATATAAAAGACTAATAGATGATGGTGGCTAAGATCCTTTACTGTGTCCAGGACTAAATAGGATTTTTTAAAACCTGTGTATGTGCAACAGACTGAGGAGATGGGTAAAGAATATTTTCTTTAGGTACAAGAATAAGTCAATCATGATTGCAATACAATTTGACCTCATTTTTTATTATATTCATTTTTTTGTTCCTCAAATTCTTCCGCCTGTGCGAGTTTTTCCATTTTTGCTTTTTCTCCTTTAATAAATTTGTTCCCGCTTTTATCGACTGCAAAAAATATAAAAATAGGTGGGAAAAAGAAGATATCATGAATTAAAAAAAAGTTCAATGTAAATAAATAAATATACTCCCTTTAAATTAGAGAAATGCCACTTTTTTAGTTTTTTGTTCTCAAGGAATTCATAATTGGAAGAATCTTATAACGAGAATTTTTTTTTTCGTTGGAAAGAAATTTCGTGATAATATTCATAACTGGCCTGATTTTGTATTAAAATTTTATGACCGTTGTCTGTTGTGTTTCTTAGCAAATTAATTATCTAGCGATTAGAATAGGGCATTTTTACGCAACAGAAAATTTAGAGTTCGATTAGTGTTTTTTTTTTTCTTATTTTTCTTTACTTCACCTGTATTTGGTCGGAACGTACGGTTTGTCTTAAACGATATTTAATTCAATATAAAATCACATCAAGCCTTTTTTTATATGAATGTAACAGATTGTAAAGAAAAAATATTTAATTTAGTTCAAGAATATCAAGTTTCCCAGAATTTTGTATATCTGTATTTATACCTCAAATAAGTTTCGTTTTATGTCACGTAGGATATTTCTCCTTCTTATTCTCTATTTAAGACCAAAAGTTATCGAATGTGCTTAATTTGTTTTTAAACATGTTATCTTCTGCACGAACTTATTTATAAAATTTATTTCACTCTAAAGGGTCTTCAACGTTACGTATGGTACCATGGAAATGTCCATATTTGTTTAACAGAGTCAGAGATGAAATTTTTTATGAAATAAATTTAGGCCTGCTAAGCTCCCTGATGAATAATTTAAGTCCACAGATGTTAATTATTGCAGGTGAAATCAAATCTTGATGGTCTTTCGTTACCGCTTACTTTGCTTTCAAATTAAACACTCTCTGGATTTAATTTAAAAAAATTTTGTTTCGGATTTTGATTACGAGTTACTAAATTCTACTGTACGAGTATTAAGATTTTTTATTTTTATAATAAAAACATTTGTTTTTAAAAAAGCTAATAAACATTTAAATATTTCAAAAATATTTCTTTATTTTAAAATATTTTATTCGCTGCAGAATCATATTTTTTAATTGCTCTTGAGCCAACTTTAAACAAAATATTTTTCCGTCTTCATTTCAAAACTTAATGTTTTTCATAACGTCACCATGAATGTTCAAATGTTTGGTTGAATAAATAAAAAAATTAATCAGTTTTTTATTTGTTTTTTTATTGCCATAAAAGGCCACTAAATAAAAGCGAAAGTATTTTTTATGTGAACTTGATTTTAATACTGAAAAATTTGCATACAACCAGTCAAATAAAAAAATATGTTGGTTTAAAAATTAAAACAATATTTTGTGGATGTTGGTAAAATTACGTAAAGTTTAAAAAGATTATTAATTATTAATGGTTCCTTTGTTTAAAAATATTAGAAGTACTGATTGTTGTACCATCTGATGTTAAAAGTTAAAAAGTTTGCTTCAAGGGAGCGAAAATTCTATGTCGAGTTATTATTTTAGAAGCTGTAATTGCTGTAATAATTTCGGTTCTCAGATGGGAAACATATTATTTTATTCATATTTGCATAAAATGAAAAGTTTTTGTTATTTTGAAAATATTTTTTATAAAATTATTGAAAACAAATATTTCTTATTTTGTTTTCTTGCATGAAATTTCTAAATAATTCTAACAATTCGAAAGAATTTTTATGCTCCATCTGATAGTGTTTAATTTGTAAAAGATTGAATAAACTATTCTCGAGGTGAAATATTTTTCCAGAACAGTGTTGCCAGGGTATTATAATTAAAAATATTTCTTCTTGAATGGCATTACCAGAGTGAATGCACCAAATAGTGGTGTGGTGAAAAAACTACAATTTAAATAACAGCTGTTGGTCTTCTTATATGGGGATATTGTTTGGTGGTCAGCCACTAACTTTTAGCAAAAAAAAAAAAAAAAAAAAAAAAAAAAACAAGTGGCAACAAACTCTATAGCACCCTAAAAAGAGATGAATAGGAAAACTACAAGGTTAAAAACTGAATCCGTAAGTGCGTTGAATCTCGAGTGTCCATAAGAGCATGACAATACGCCAAGGTATAAGCTATTAAGCAAATGGCTCACAATTCCATTTATAGGACACCTCAGCTAAACTTAAAATTCATGCGATTATGAAAAATATAGAATGAAATTTCTTCAAACCCCCAATACAGACAAAAACCTCAACAATTTCAAAATGCGTTGCTATGACCTTGAGAAAAAACAGTGTGATAGTGTGAAGCACATTGCCCGACAATGTTCTGCACTGTGGGATATTGAATGAATACAAAGCGATTACTCGTTATCAAGCATGTGATGATGCTGTTATTAAGTTAGAACGCATTTTAGAAAATTTAAATAAACCTTCATCTACGGTTACCAGCTGCAAAATTTAAACACTTTTTGTAAGTTTCCGTGGTACTTCAATGACCTTTACAATTATTCTATAAAATTATTCTCTTCGGTATAAATGAGCAGTATCCTGAAATAATAATATATTTTTTAAAATTTGTTTTCAGTGAATGAACTCATTACCGCTCTTTTTTGAGAACATTCAATATTATTATTAAGTCCTAATATTTTTGCTTTGAACTAGATTTTCTCTAAAGCAATAAACTCAATATAAATGTGATTTAGAAATTGTTAACAAAAAGAAATTAAATTTTTTCACACATTCAGAATCAATGACGCTCAACTTACCAACCATCCAACAACAACATATTTAAATTCTTTAACCAACATCATTAATTTCTCATAAACTCAAATTCATGTTTGTAAAGAAAAGCTTTTGCAGCTGTGCAAATAAAAAAAAAAAAAAAATAACTTTAAAAACCTTATGAATTTGCAGTCTATAGTTTTAGTTTTGTATTTAAATACAACTGTAAATTAATTTATAAATTTTTGTATATTAATTTTACACTCATTAATAAAGTTTAACAAAACGAATTTTAATTCATTAATTTCTGAAAGAAAAAAATAATGTTGGCATCCGTTATTTTATTTTACTGTGAGAAAAAGATACATGAAAAAATTCATAAATGAAAAACCAACCTCACCAAGGTAAAATCAT
Source organism: Cistogaster globosa (assembly GCA_937654795.1). Taxonomy (NCBI): domain Eukaryota; kingdom Metazoa; phylum Arthropoda; class Insecta; order Diptera; family Tachinidae; genus Cistogaster; species Cistogaster globosa. The sequence continues at coordinate 97,963,248 of OW569405.1, read as the reverse complement.
AAAGAAAAGTATTACTTTTTATTATTACATCCTCATTACTTTACAAATTACATCACTTTGGTAACACAACGTCTTTAGTTGGTTCTCATGATACTTTATTTTACAGACACAAGTATTTAAAAAATCTGTCAAGATACTACGAACTTGTGTAGATACAAGTTTTTAGTTACAGGAAAATGCTCCATGTATATAAGATTTAATGTAGTTAAAAATAATTTTTGTAAAATAAAACATCACTTACAACCTTGAAAATCTTTAAGCAAAGATGCTGTGCTATGTACTGACAGACACCCAGACACATTTTTTATCTTAACGTAATATTTATATTGAAGGCTTCAAATATGCTAAAGGCTGCAACATCCCAACTCATTTTGTTGATTAATGTAATATTTAATTAGTAAAACAATATGTGTGAGTTTATTTTTTTAAATTTATTTTCACAAAAATTTATGTTGAATATTGAAATAAAATATCGTTATGAAAATAACATGTGAAACTGTTTACATAACTGTAACATCAAATTAAATGCTGATGTTATTGTTATCCGTTGAACATTGTTGTATTGTGTGTGTGGTGGTAATGCACAAATTTTTACTCCCACCACTAACAAGTGTGGTGTGGCTAAATTGAACAAAAAGTAAAATTAGCTAACATATGTTAAGCAATCGCGGCGGCTACATTGGTAGAGGTGTTTGTGAATTTATTAAACAGAAAGCCATGAGTTCAAATCCCAACAGAACCCGGAAGAAGAAAAAAAAAAACTTTTAAATGTCAGATAAAACTTCGCAGAGTTATAATAACTAAAAGACAGATTTTTCTGTGTAAGGGGAATTTTCATCTGTTAAATCGTGTTGGTACCATTAAAAGAGGTAGGGAAAATTATAACTGAATGAAATGCGCTTGGAGGTCGCAAGTGATTTAGTAGCGTAATTATTACACTTAAATGGAGTGATACTTCTTTTAAAAAATTAGCCCATTTCCTTTTGTTTTATTTTATAAAATAACTGTTAATTTTTTGATGCATTAAAGCAAAACTTGTCTGACTGCGTGGAAATAAGAAGACAAAAAACGACGAATGGAGAATACAAATCTTAAGCCTTTTTTCCCAATATAATTAACAAATTTAAATCAATCCATTGTATTTATTATTCTGCACGAATCAGTTAAATATAAAATGACAGCACAAACTCCTAATTTTAATCTTAAAATACATCTTTATCTTTTACATAACAAAAGAAAAGAAAGAAAACATCTGCTTGATAAAATTTTAAAGATTCATTTTAATTGTTGCTCAATTTGCAAGTGATTCGTGTAATTTATGTTGATACCTGACAATTAAAAATAAACAGCAAAAAGACAATAAAAAAAATTCCACTGTGCGTGGGATGCGCCATGAAGCTGATTTCAAATTCAATAATGGGTTACAAACAAATATCTTTCAATTTTTCAACTTTTTTTTTTAAATGTCAAGTGTTAAGGTTGATGTTTACGTTTGCATTTGCGTTTGACGTTGTTGTAAATAATCATGTTAATTTAACATTTAATTAAGAGAATGATGTAATAATGATGTTACTCAGTTACAGCATTTGAAGTTGCTTTAATAATTATGAAGATTTAGCATGATTCATGATTGTCTTTGGTGTAACAGATTTTAAGCAGAGATTTATTATAAAATAATACGAGGGTTGTTTAATATGTGTTTTTAATATCATTTAAGAAATTATTAATATTTTTAAATGACATATTTTTATTAAAAAAAAAGTATTTTATATTTGGACCAAGGTTCCAAGAGAACTCTTAACAAAACTTTATTCAAAGCCATCCAGCAGTTTTTACGTGATGCGAACACAGAAATATAGAAAATTATTCCAAAAATATGTGTTTTGTAGTCCATATCATTTACTATCTACACCAACAACAAAATTTTCCAAAAATATTTTATGTAAAAAAATGACATCGTTACTATTTTATTATATGTATAGATGGCTCCAACGATACCAACTGATGTCATCTTTAGCAAGCATTTACTTCTAAACCGCGACGCTTTGCATAACACTGTACAGTGTGGAGTCGTAGAGATTCAAACTAACGACCTGTTTACTAACTGGACGTTGAAAGTAACTCAACCACAACTTATGCATAAATTTATGCTGGCATTTTCCACTCTTGCTGAAGCCTCGTTACGGTTAAGCCCATCATTTCCTTGTCCTACTACACAGGCTTCTCAACTACTTTATCAGCTGTTGTAGTATATCGCCCGCTTCACTAACTCATCTACCTACCACTCAACTGCTGTTTTCCTTTTTTAATCGTAACTTCGGTTTAAACTGCATCAATTTTTATTTTACTGTTGGGGTTTGAACTCATGATCATTTTTTAAAAAACCAACGTAGCTAAACATATGTTAATTGTATTTTCCTTTTATGGTTTTTACACACTTTTTTGGTGGTTAAATGGTTTTTACCTCACACGGGCGCTCTTCCCTGTAAAAAATATGGGAGTCTCAAAATGAGCTTTAAAAAAACGTTGAACGAAAAGACCATGTGTGACCACATTTTTTCGAACTTTTTTGAAAAGCTTATTGATTGCTTTTTCGAATCTTTAAAAGCTTTTTAAATTACTTTTTCAAATTACCCCGTGACTATTTTGGGGTTTATAATTTAAAGAGAAACAATAAAAATAGCAGTTTTGTTTTGGGTATTTTTTTGCTTCAAGAGGTTTTCTTTAATTTTTATCATGAGATAATAATTAAAGAATTTTTGTTTATTTATTAAATAAAAAAAAAGGAATGGACGACTGTTTAATTAGATATCTCCATTGTGGTTTTACGACTGTTGTGGGAGGTCAACGAATTGTTGCGAGTCTACACACAATAATAACAGCAAGTAAATAGAAATTTTAGGTGTCAAATTCGTCGAGTTGGTGCCATAGATTTATTTTTGTGAAATGTGAATTTTAAGCAAAAAAATGACATGTGATTAAAAACTGAGATTGTAAAAAATAATAAAAAAAACTTTGTGTAACAAAATTTAAAGTGATGCAAAAGTAACGTAAAAACCTGAAATTGTTTTATTTTGCAAGCTCAGATGGAACATACAATGGACCAATAAACATACGAAGAGAGTAGAAATATAATTATAAAATATTTGGATAATTTTTGATCTGTTGCTTTATCACAGTGTCGACGTTTGTTTTTTTTTCATCATGCCTCGTGTAATCGAACAATTGGGCGATTGGCTGGGTGCCGTGCATTTCTTTTTTTTATTAAAAATATTGCTGCTACGGTGGAGAACGTCAGAGGGAATAAGAAATTACGATAAAACTGTGAGTGATACAATTTGTCATCAGTACAAGTTTATTGCAACGAATTTTAGTGAAAGGCTTGAATGTTCTGTCAACTTGGGTTAAGAAGAGAAAGAAATGAATGTTGCGTTTATAGGACAAAACGAACACGCGTAAATTTAAGCGAGTGAAAAAGCTATTGACTTTTTTTTCACTTAAGACTTCGTATCCATAGTTGGTGAGCTTGACGGGCAGATGGTAAAAAAAGGCTGTTTTTCAACGCAGTGATAAGTTGGGTTTAGAATCGTGTGATTCCCCATTGTGAAGAGTTAAATGGTGCAAAAAGTTTTCCAGATCTAATAGTACAAGACTTCTTCTTTTTGGAGCGGACTTCATGATACAAATGTTAAGCCCATTTTACTTACGGAACTAACTTTTATAAAATTATGATAAGAAGCTTCAAAATAGTTAATTTTTGACTTATTTTAAATTAAGAGTCACACGTTATCGGGCTACATGTTCTCAAGTGGAAAGATGTGTGAAAAGGCTACTCCAAAAATTGAGGAGCAAAGTTTCAGTAACTTCGAACTACTCCAATCATAGAAGAGATTATAATGAAAATAACTATAAGAAACCCAGCGATTAATTTCTGAGATAAGTTCTGAGTAATAAGGATACTAACATGTTGAATGAGGACATGGTCACATCTCTGTCAGTTTCCCCTTTAATGTGTGGTTTTTTGTAAGAGATGGCCTATAAAAAGAACTGACATATTGCGTTCATTTTTTGGCATTTGTGATCAGTATATCTCGGCAGATCATACTATACATATTGACGTTAAAACAAACCCAGCAAGAAACGAGTGAGAGAAACTTATACATACACAATTATCCACAAACACATTTATAATAATTTTATACTGAAACAGCATTGCCGTTGTACGGCTTTTCCTATTAAATTAATTATTTTTTATTAATTAAATCTAAGTTTTTACTTGTGTTTATTCAAACTTGATTGGTAGAGTTTAAAATTCAGCTTATAAAAAGTTTTGTAATTAAATCTGTTCCAAAAATCAGGCCAAATAATCTTTTTTTTTTTGTAGAAAAAAGTCACTGGCAACGCTGTTTGCTACAGACATTCCATGAATACAAATGTTTACATAATTTTTTTCATTTTCCCTCTAAGAATGTGATAGAAACTTTGTTCTACGCAGTGATAGATATTTCCATCATCAGTGTCTTTCATTTGATTGATCAAATGATGGTCACTGTTCTTTTAGGAAAGCTACCAAATTCAATTGCATTAATTGCATTCATGCTTTTATAAATAAAGTTGACGCGTATAGAGTGGGACCGATTCAAACAGATCAAGCAGATAACTCGTATTCCAGTCACTGCAGATTGCTACCGCAATATGATTTTTATTTTAAAAATAATGTTGACATTTATCTGGAAGAAATATGATTTTAACAGGATGATGCCCGCAAGCACTGACTTATTAAAATCGACTTTTGATCATTTTGAGCAATGGATTTGTCAGTTGGCCTGGATGATAGTTTAATGTGACACCTCTATATTATTTTCTGTGGAGTCAAGTAAAGTCATTGGTTAATCGAAAAAAAAGTCCAAATTGGAGGAGGCCATATGCCCGATATTATTGTAAATATAAATATAAAAATATAAAATTTTGTGTTAGTTTTTTTGTAATTCGAAATTAGATCCGGCTCAAAAAAAACATCCTTTTAAAGCACGTTAAGGTGCCTTTAGACGAAATGTTTTTTATATATGACTTGTCAGTTTGAAAATTCACATGTAATTCCTTATGTATGTCAAAGTAGTCATTTTTACATATGGCTTTTAATTTGGCGTTTACACGTACATGCAAATTACTTCTGACATAATATACAAAGTAAATCATTATTTACAACAGCTGTTTGGTGAGTGGCTCTGTTAATGCTAATAAAGATGTCAACTCTGTTTTGCTTCCAACGATTTTAGTGCTTTTTGCACTTTTTGATCATTAAAAAACGGTATAAGTGAAGAAAGAAAAAGTTGCACCACTGAAAGTCATATGCTTTGTCACATAAAAATAGAACACGCTCTAAATGAGAATTTGTCATATGACTTTTACATATCGCTCATTTACTAGAACAACGTCGTAACTCCAAAAAATTGATTTCGAAAAAAACGAGTTTAAAGTTTTTAATTCATATGTAGGTCCTATGCACGACATGGCAGTATTTTCGTTCGTATGTGGAGATTATAAGAGATATTAATCTGAATTTTTTTTACAATATGAATTACTGTATAGCGAATAATTTTGCCTGATTTTCTCAAAAATTGTATTTTTTGAGTTATGACGTTGTTCTAGTAAAAGAGCGATATGTATTTAACATAAGAAATGTTTTAAGCCATTTACACGTTACATATGTATTTTGTTATGGAAAATCTGACAAGTCATATGTACAAAACATTTCGTCTAAAGGCACCTCTAAAAAACTGGCTGTGTTCGAATTAATAATTTAATTGATATCGTATTTTTATAAACTATGACAACATGCCAATGCCAATCAGAAGTGTTTTTTCTTATAAATAATTGTGAATTTTTATAATGGAAAACCCTATACAAATACTTTATTGAAATATTATCGCTGTTGCAGACTTATGAGCAAATAAAACTAAAACTGTTGTCATTACATCACTGCTGTTAACCACAATCTTGTATTTATATCTTGTAGGCATTAAAATATGACAACTTGTTGTATGAAGTTAATGTTGGCGTTTAATAATGATGACGATGATTTAACAAAACGCAAATAAGCCAACTTGAGAAACCAGTTAATAAACACTACTCATGCTACATATTTGTCGAACATAAACCAACGCAGGTTATGTAAATGTTTTAATTATGTAATTGAATTTTGTTTTTTTTTCTCTCTATATTTCCCATTTTAATTTAAATTAAAATAATTAAATAGTTTTATTAAATTTGAAACTATTCTTACAAAAACAAAAAAATCCTTGAAACAATAAATTTAAACTTGATTTCTAAACCTTTTGTGCATTTAATAAATTTTAAAAACGACAATTTAAGCCATTTTAAATTTAATTTTGATGTTACTGGATGATATGTGCTTTGTTTATTTTATTAAATTGTTCATCCGTAACAATAAAAATATAAAAATTCTATTTGAACCACATTTTAATTTAATTGTAATAAATGAAACAATAAAAATGTTACAATAATTTTTTAGTCAGATTGCTATATTCATCTTGACCGAATTTCGTGCACACTTTAACATGGTGGAAAATTTTTAAAAGATTTTTTTAAACAAATTTTAAAATCTCTTTTTTATGATGTTTAAACGCCAAATAACACAATTTTTTTTTATCAATTTGTACCCTTCACCGCAGGTTAAAAAAGGCAGAGGCTTTCGTAAAACATACAATTTACAAAAGTTTTTAAATTTAACAAAAATCTTGTGAACTGAATAATTATGATAAAAAAAAAAACAAATTTTAGTTTATGCAAAGAAGTAAATTAAGAATTTAATTATATAATTTTTTTTTCTCACACATACTTCGATATAAACAGATAAATAGAAATAGATACATCATTTAAACATACATACACACGCACATTCATGCCTATTTACTCGTACATGTGTATATTTTTAAATAACTGTATTTAAAACTGTTTAACTTTGTGACTGAAATTGAAACTTTTTGAAATATGAAAAATAAGATAAAAAAATTTGTGGTTTCTAATCATCATTAAAATAAATCATTCATTTAATTTGTTATGTTTGTGATATTTATAAATTTCAAATAAATGAAACATTTTTTACAATAAAAATGTTTTCATAAAAAAAATTGAAAAAAAACAACACTTGTAATACAATGTGAAATGATTAAAAGAAAAATAATTAAATTTTACTTTTATCAATAGAAAACAAAAAGCCCTTTAAAGCGTTGCTTAAGATGATAAAAACTGCAAGAATAATTGTTTTAAATTTTTTGTCACAAATATTGCGGGCAGTGGGCTGCTGTTATTCTACGAAAGCTTTTAATATAATAACTCAAGCCGATGAATTAAAAAGCCTTTTTTATATTTTTAGTATTTAGTTCAGGCCTCAGATTTAGAGGACTTTAAATGTGACTTTTAAAATTTCTTACGTCGAAGGAGCTGTGGCTTCATAAGCAGTACATGTTAAAGCCACGAAGAAAAATGCTGCCTTTTTGAAAGGATGTCAGAATTTTGCACTAAAAAATTAGTGCGTGCTTTAGAATTTTTGTTCAGACAAAAATGAATCGTCCAAAATATTTAAGCCTGTAGCCAAAGCCAGTCAAGCTGCTGTAGAATAGCTAGGAAATCTAGTCTTTGAGAAAAAATTTTAAAGATTGTCTTACTCATATGATGACAGCTTAAAGAAAATAACAGTATCAACCTAAAATTAAATTTATACAAGGAAAAAAATTCTTTAAGTTTAGGGATGTTGAGCGATGAGACCCATGCCTTCTACGCACTCTAATTGGAAAAATCTTTAAAAGTTTCTCTAGTTGCGAATGTGATGACTCTGCATTAATAAAAAAGTCACTCTCGCTTTAACTCAACTGATCTCATTGCAATGCATCAAATATAAGAAAATAGTGTTGGCAATTTCTAATAGTGTAAACAAGTTCACTAAATTTGTAAAGTGCTTGACATTCAAAGGCCTCTCTATTTTAAACGACTTCAATCAACAATAATTTTAAATGTTTAAATCGTAAGGATATCTACGATTAGAACCAGCGCAATAACATCAACCATGGCAACTTCATGTTTAATTTTTATTATGCATACGCCTATTTGGAATACAATTAACTATTTATAGGTGATGAGTGCAAAAGCTGTTAACATTTCAAGTCACGTTTTATGGTTGATCATTTCGGCATAATTAAAACAAAAGATTGCAAAAAAATATATTTATAAATGCAAAAATTTGTTAAATCTCTGCGTTAATATGCATTCAAAAAATTCAATTAAATTAAATCGCATTACATCAGGCGATTATCATAAATCGTTATTGCCTCTGAAATAGGGATGCAAGCAGAATTTAATTTATAAAAATCCAAAAAAAAGGAAATATTAATGAAAAAAAAAAAAAAAAAACTAAAAAAAATACTTTTAAATTAACAGGGTAAATTATAAATAACGGGCAAGTGGGCTGCTATAGAAGGGTTATAAAAGTACATAAATTTATTTAATTTTGATATGATAATAATTTTCTATCTCTTTCTTACTTTTAAAACCAATATCTAGATCTTGCAGTGGACTGGTAGTTAAAAGCGAAATTGAACGAATAAAATTTTTTTATACAAACGGGCCTCCTAAAATTGGGCACTGTAGGACATCTTAAACATAAATTATAATTTACTATGAATCTAACTTACAAAAACATTTAAAGTTAAAAGTTATTATTTTTTAATTTTAGTCCCAGCCAGGGGTTGAACCAGTGATCGTCATAAATCAATTAAAATTTTTTGGAAAACGTCCGCGTACATTTGAAAAATAATTTTTCTTAATAAAAGTAAAATGAAAAATGAACCAAAGCCGAAAAAGTAAAATTTTAGTTAAAAGTTATTTTTGGCCTTTAGGTTTTTTTTTGAGCTTAAGTTAGAAATGAATAGAAGAATTTGATAAGAATTATTTTCGTAAAACTTGTTATCCATTATATATGGAAGGAGGAAAAAGAAGAAGAAATATTATTTTAAAAAATTATTTCTCGTCGTACACGGTCCAATTTTAAAAATTTTGGTATTTCCTGAAACTTTTCTTTAAAAGATTTTCAATGATACCCATATTGACCGTGTGACAATCGAAATTTTTTGTGAACATTTCAGAGGCCCATAACTGGGAAAATAACTCCAATTTGTTCACTGGGTTTTTCTCTTATTTTTTAATTCTCAAGCGCTGCGTATATTTTTTTTTTTTATTGGAGATACTTTATTCTTTCAAATGATACCGAAAAATTAAAGGCAGGCATGGTGTATAGCCCACTACCTCCAAATACATGGGCCCATCTTGCTGATAGCAACTATTTCGAAACAACGTCTGATCGAGTGGCGTAGTTAAATTTTCTCTAACTCATCATTCAATCAACTTCGTTCGGCATGCATAAGGATTGAGAATATATACACTTTAAGGGGTCGAAAATGGATATCATAGGAATGACAAGTATAGTTATACCCTTTTTCCACTTTTTGTGGTAAAGCGCATAACAACATATTACGATTAAATTATATGGTTGAAACCAAATCATATTATTGTTATAAATACTTAAAATACTAAAGAAAAATAATTTTTTTTTTTTTTTTGCTTAAATTTTAATTTTTTTTTAAATCAGATCTAGTGCTTAATAATTTAGAATAGAAAACTTGTATTTTTGTCTTTATTGTTTGGACAAAAATATTTAATTTATTTTAAATATTTGTGAAAAGTTCGCAGTTGCGAAATGGCCATCGAGACGTGCTCTCACCTTCAAGAATCAATATCGTTGATTTGATATTTAATCGCGACAATAAATAGCACGATATTTTAAAAATTATTTAATTTTATTATTTTAATAAAAATTTAATTGCTAACAAAAAATATTTCATTTAAATAATGACAACAACTTGGTTTTATTTGAAATATAAATATATTATGATCGTAACATAATAAAGACTAATTAAATTTATTTGGAGAAATTTGATATTTTTTTAAATTATAACTTTTATTCGCTATAAAATGTTAATTTCTTTAATTAGTCGAACGATTCCAGCTTTGTATCGAAAAAAATAATTTTAATCAGGTTTAATTTCATGTATTCTTTAATTTCTAAATCTTTTAATTTGTATTAATTGATTTAAGAATCTTTTGTTCATTTTTTATAGAAATCCAAAAAAATTAAAAACTAATGGAATGTAGCGCAGCATATTATAGATCGCTACATCCGTCGTCAGCTTCGTCCTACGTTCTAAACATTCAGGTATATGATAGAAATCGACTTCGAAATTCAAATGATTTAAAACCGAGAATAAGCTGATATGATTACTAGTTTTGTATTTTAAATAATTTCTTAAATGATAAAATGTTTTTAGAAAAAATTTAATCATTTAAAGGGCGAACAATTTTTTTTACTACATTTTATTAAAAAAAAAAAGGATAAATTTTCATAACGCAAAACAGGAATATGAAGTTGAAATAAGTATTACATCATTTATGGCTCATTAATAAATAATATGTAAAGCGTAACTTGTGGCATGTTGGCAAATGTTGTAAGAAATGTAAAACCAAATTGAAAAAAAAACTGGTCTAGTAAATCAGTAGCACAATCTACTCATGTTTACACTTAAAAACCATAATTAACTACTCTGGTGATTTTATAATTTTAATTAAGTTTTTAGTCCAACAAATCCACAAAAGGAGGATTAAATAAACCAACAAAAAAGTAGGAAGAATATGAGCAGTATTTAATTTTGCTTGTGTAATCATATAATTTCACTAATATTTTTTTGAAAATAGAAAGAAAATTTGAACAACATTTTATTTCAATTTATCGCAAATCATGTGTTAAAACATGAACAGCAACAAAGAAACTTCGTACACATTTAACAAGTGAATTAAAAAATCACAAATTTTAAAAAGCATAAAAACACGCCTTCTTTAAATCAGGTTATTTATTATGTTTGTTTATAGTTTTTTGTTAATAAATAAAAACAAATAAATTTAAATAAGCTGACTGAATAAATTTAAATATTAAAGGGTTTTTACCTGGATGTTAAAACAGGGGCGTTTCCTCGTTTAAAATTAAAATCTTTTAATTTTGCTGGAAGCGATCTGTAAAAGAAGAATTAATTAATTAAATTTGACTATCAGTTTTTAATAAATTAAATAATATGGTAACCTGTTAACAAAAAAAAAAAAAAAAAAATACTACAAAATATTTGATTAAAAATTTATGTGGTTTGTTTCGGTTGTATATATTTTATACGTAGCTTTAAGAACAAGTGAAAGATTTGTTTTTTTTCTAAGGTAACAAAAATCATTTTAGTGGCTAAACTACTGCAACCTGCATATAAATCAGGGTACGAAAATAAACCAAACGAAACGTTTTCAACTGTTTTTTTCTTTTGTAGTGAGCAAAACTTCAACAGAAGCTATGAGAAGGGTTGTGTCATATAGTTTTTATTTTTATTTTGTTTGCTCGTGAGCCCAAATTATACTTTTAATTAACTTACGCAGCCGAAAGAGAAGACAATTAAAACAAAAATGAAAAGTTTTGAGAGTAAATGAAACGGAATTATACATCTTACAGTATTGGTGGTTTAAAGGAAGTAGATGAAGTAACTTCCAATTGTTTCATCTGCTCTGTTAATAATTATTTACTTCGGCTTTCCCTATGTACTCAACGATTGAAAATTTAGGAAAATATAAATTTTTGCATGAAATGTTTGCAAAAATGTTTATTTGTTAAAGTCAGTTACTGTTTCACAAACATTTCTTAGACTGGATCTGTATTTAATGGAAAAGTTTAGAAATTACAAATTCTCTTTATAGTTGATCATATTTTAAAGCTAATGTTGTTGCTGATGTCCATTAAAAATATTCTGCTTGTAAAACGAGCAAGAGGAAAGTTGGAGGAAATACATGTTTTGTTGTTAAACGGAAGATAATGAGTTCAATACCCAACAGTGTCTTAAGTATAAGTAAAAATAACTGCTGATAAGCAGCTGAGGTGCATGTATTATTAAAGCGGAAAAACTGGTTAACAGCAGCTTAAAGGTGCTTCAAGTAGAAAAAGAAAAACATTTAAGGGGACCTTAAATAGAGCAGCAATTGAAATCGTTAAAGTATCTATAAAGCAAAATGAAGAATCCTCAGTAAGAATGGGAAATAAAAGCATTACATGATTAAGAAACCTGGTTGGTTGAGATTGTGGCTTGCATTCGGTTCGTGCCACGGAGTACTGTGCCCTGGATGGATGCGTAAGTTTGCGTAAGTACATGTTCAGTAAAGAGGATCAAGAGTAAAAATCTCTAGCCGAAACATAGGCTGCTTGCTAAACAAAATATTATTGAATTGAATTTAAATGGAGACAAAGAGTATTGTGGGCTTGATGTCTACTAATCAATTCAGATCCGCAAATTAAAAACGATAAGTTGTTGCAATCAAAAAATTTCAACTTTTAATAAATTATTTTAAAAAATGTTACAATATCAAAAAAAAATTTTTTATCTTGATATTTATTTAGTTTTTTTGCGCATAAAACTCTACAGCAAAGCTATTAAATTCTGTCAATTGCTTTAAAATTAATCGTTGTCTTAGGGTGCAATAATAATATCTGGTGATTTCTTCTATTCTGTTCTATACTCCTGGATGATTTTCAAAGATTTAAAATGCGTTCTAACTTTACAGCCACAAATAGCCGTAACCAATTGTTGAACACATTTCTTTCATGACGGCGAACTACATTTTACATCCAACATCAATTTTTAGTTTACTCACGGCCACATGCATGGGCTTGAGTTTTTGAAAAATCATTAATCGTTAAAGGAAAGATATTGATCAATTTTCTCAGAAGTATTTTAAGATTAAAGATAGTCATTGTTAAGATTAGAAGTTCTAATTTCACTGCACAATTTTTACGAGATTCACTTTATCTACACGGCTATTAAACATTCTCAGCTTAATGCAGGCAGAGTTAACGTTAAACCCTACACATAGTCTGTCATTTCATTACCACTGTTGACCGAAATAACAATTATTGTAGAATAAAGTTTCCAACACATTTTTAATGGCAAAATGAAAAACGCATTTGATATGACTACCAAAATTCCTTTAACACATCAATTTTTCATAAAAATTTATTACAAAATTAAGCCTGACGCTTGGAACAAATTCAAATATATTAAACTTTACTAAAAAAATGTTTATAGACACAAGCCAAAAATTAGATTAAGTTAAACGGTTCAATACAAAATTGTTGCAAATGGGCATGTGTAAAATTATGTTTGTACACAATGTATATATACATTTATAAGTTTCGATCATTCGATTTTGGCTTAAAATCGCATAGCGAATCGAGTAACATATTTCAGGAAAGAATTTATAAGAAAAATTTTCTTGCATTGCATTTGCACAGTCATCTTTAACTTAAATACGATTCATGTTTTGTACATTTTTTTTATTCATTTTAATAACTGATTTTAAAAAATGTTAGAATAAAAAAAGAACATGCAAATCAGTAAACAACAAGTAAAGATGAATTGCATTTTTATATATAATTTTTCTAACGTTCAATGCAAATGTGGACATGCAAGGTTAATGATTCTTATTCTGCTCCAAGACAAAGAAATTGATAAATCGGACAACAATTTTATTAATTAAAGTGAGATAAATTAAAGTTGCTAGAAAAACCATAATTATGAAACTTAAAAATTTGCTAATGGCTTTATAAAATGTGGCATAAAACTAGGTAAGACTACTACATTCGGTTAAGCCGAATTTGATATTTCCTTCAAAATTAATATAAATGTAAAGTAACTTAAAAAAAAAAAAAAAAAAAAAAAATTTTAAGCTGACAGAGATTAAAAAAATCAAGAACTTTAAAGAGTAAAGAATTTTTCGAAATTTTAAGATTATCTGAGAAAGATCTTTAAAATCTTTTAAATAATACTCGTATTGATATCCTGAAAAATATAGTACTCAATTGTACGTTTCTATAAAACGTTCAGTGGCCTATAACTTGGAAAATATGGGCGAGCGACATTTTTTACGTTCGGTGTTAATCGACACGAATTTGTGGCAGGTTTTTGGAACAATGTAAAACAAACTTTTTGCTTGATGGCAGCATATTAGAAAGCATTTCTTAATAGAACGAAGAAATTCGGTATTTGTAAGGAACCATATTTTGTTTTTGCGTCAAGGGCATTTTCTTTATGTTTACAGTTCTTAGAAATTCTATTGATGTTTACTTTTCTTAATTACAACTATTAATCACTTAAATACTGAGAAAAAAATTTATTTTTATAAAACTATAATACATTTGTCATGTATCATAAATGTTTGTCAACAAAACTTAATATGTTAAAAACATTAATCATAATTTCTCCTAACCCTTTTTTATTATAAATAGAAATACTCAGTCAAAGTGTTTTTTCTGCTTTTAATTGATGGGGAGAGAAAATGCACATTTCTATGAAAATATAAAATTCATTACAAAATTCTTATTGAAAATTCGTTGTAACAATCAGCAGTTACAATAATTTAAAAGACTTTGTATTTTTCCTCATTCCAAAGACATCTATCACAAATACTCGTATATAAAATACTTTAAGATATAAATTTTATGATAATCAGCTGTAATTCATGAAAATAAACGCTTGAACATTTTTAATTATAATCTTTTAAGTACAAAAAGAATAAAAATTAAACCTGGTTCTTCACAAAGGCAAAAAAAAAATAGAATAAAATATGACATTATGTAAATAAAAGGAAAACCATGTTCATTAATCTTCAGCTGCAAAATTCTCAGCAATTATTTTAATTGCTTACAGGGAGATAATAAGTTAGGAATACTGAAGCAAATTATGGCAGTTTTATCTTATTTTTTTAATTTTATTTACAAACACTTTAAAGACGACAGACTAAGTCTTGGTTGTTAATATTTGTCAACAGAAATAAAACACATTTGCGTATGTGAAAACGCACAAAATTAATGCGTCGCACGAAAATCGTCATGCAAAACGAATTTTGCGATAGGTTTCTTTTTTTCTGCGTATACGACGCAACAATATTTTGTTTCAGCGTGAAGGTTTTTATACCTGATACTTTACGCATAGCGAAGTCGATTGAGCAATGTCTGTCTGTCCATCTGTCTGTCCGTGTTAGTGTTGAAATCAATTTTGCAAGGCATTAGATGAGATAGAGAAAATTTAAATACGCCAATCGATCAGACATTGTGTCGAAAGAGGTGCTATTTCAAATCAGCATGATCGGTCCAGCGGGAAAAACACCACGTCTTCCTCTAATTTTTCTATATCATTTGGAACAATGGAGTAACTCTAATCAAAAAAACAAACATATGGGGCGATAGAGAATTAAAAAATAAGAAAAGAACATCAAGTGAAAATATTGGCGCTCGCACATATTTTCCGAGTTACGGGCCTTTAAAATTTAAAAAAAAATTTTAAACATCAATATGGATATCATTTTAAAGTCTTTGAAGAGATCTTTAAGGAAATACAAAATTTTTTTAAAAATGCTTTACCCGTTAAGAGCCGATAGCAGTCTTACATATAATTATTAGAGTAAATTTTAAAAATTTGAGATGCGGATATCATTTTTTTAAGGTTTTTGGGCAAATAAAAATAATGGCGGTACTTTTTTGGGAAAATTTTAACTCCTTAGAGTGGTTCAAGCCACCTAAAAATGCGGATTTTGAGCTCGTTTTTCTGCAGAGCAAAAATGGTTAAAGATATGGTAAATCTGATTTCACCAGTCGATTCTGCAGCAAAAACTATAACAACGAACGTTTTTTGAATACTTAAAAAAGTTCCAAAAATCCACAACAGAGGGCGCAAATGTCATTTAAAAATATTGAGTTTTTTTTTTTTAACATGCACGATGAAAAGGCATTTTAAGCTTAGCAAAACGGTACCAATAATTTATTTTTGTCACTGAATTATGCACATGAATAATGGAGTAACTTATGCATAAGTTTAAGAACCCACATGTTATAAATTTCTTCGTACACGATAATTAATTTTCACTTTGTGTGGAAGGCACAACGCCTACTGTCCCAAGCCAACCAGTTATTTGTCAAGTATTTGTTAAATTATAATTATATAAACTACGAGTATAGTTTCCAACATTTACGATCTTATATTTCCTAATTATGTGTGGAAAGTGCTACGAAAATTTTAGAAACATCAGGCCTTTAGTGTACACAGCTATAGCTTGCTGACGAACAATTAAAGAAGCAAGCACATATGTGCTTTGAATACATAAATATATTAATATAAATATAAAATTTTATTTTTGACGTTTTTTTTCGAAATTATGAATTTCGAATTTTCGAATTCAATTTCGAATTTTCGAAATATAAAAAATTTTTTTGTTTATACTTATTTTGTCTCTTAGTTAATATTTTTGTGTTTAACTTTTTAAATATGGAATTAATAAAACGACGGAATTGAAAAATATTTTGCCTTTTTCAAAATACATATAAACAAATTAGTTCTTGAAGTTGATTGAATATTTTTTTTAGTTTCGCTTTTTTATGACAAACCAAATATTAGGTGAAGCCTAGTGTAGTCCTAAATTGAAAACTTTAATCATATAATCCCATGATAATATATTTCCCTTAAATTTTGATCTTCAAAGCCTTGCTGCAACTTGGTTTTGAATATGAATATTTCATTTAAAATTCAGAAGCCCTTAAATAAAATAATCATTATTTCGTGGAATCAATATTATGAAACCAATACAGAATTTTTTTCTTAAACAACTTTTGCAAAATAGTTTATATCCCATAATATCTATGATTAACTAATATAAAGTAAACTGTAGAAGCTACAAAAACTTTATCAAATTTCAAACTTTTGCAAAGTTTTGTGTTAATAAAGTTCCCCCAAAACCTCTATGAAGAAAATAAAATAAAATAAATATTAATAATACCTTAAGGTATTTATTATTATTAATACAAATCCAATACGAGTACGTTTACAAATACACAGGCGTTTGAAAAAATAATTATTAAACAACCACACATTTACACATATTGGTGTCATTAAGGAAAACTTTTTTGTCTTGCTCTCCAATTCACGGCAACAACTGGTCCCCTGATGGGCTTCATAAGTGTTTAACTGAGAGAATACGGTAAATAAATGTTGGCATGCTGATTGTTGTACACTTAAGAATAGTTTTGTGCAAATAATGGCAAAAATAGTACACAAGAGAAAGAAAAAGTTTTCATTTTATAGAAACAGTTAAATGACTTTTAGCCATATTTGCTGTAAATATTTATTTGGATTAGTGGGTGGCTGACTGTTTGACTAACTGACTGACTGACTGACTGTTTGGCTGGTTGGGTGCCTGGCTGTTTAATTAAGTGGTTTTTTATTTTTATTTTATTTTGTTTATTATTGTTATTTGGATTTGTGACAAGTGTTCATGAGTGCAAAACAGAATTAGAAAAGGTGAAGTGTCAAAAACAATTTTATCTAATTAACAAAGTTTGACTTTACCAAGCCATTTTGTTCACATTATTAAAATTGTTGAAATAAATTACAGATTTAATAAATATAATTCGCATATTTGCAGGTGATAAACGACAAAGACTAATAGTTTTTGATTATAAAAAAATGAAAATAAAACACTAAAATGCTTCAACATATTTTCATAATTTCGCTAATATTTAGATTTTCATGTTATGAATGACAAGCTCAAATGGGTAACAGCTCTTATGCAACATGTAGAGCTTGCTGCGCAATTAAACATTCTTTTTATTTTCAGGAATTAATTCCAATTTGATTTTTAAAATACCCCAAAATATTTTGGTAGTGATTAGATAAATGCGACATAAATTTTCAGTCATGAAAATAAGAACGATAAGCAGCCCAAAAGCATTTTGATGAGAGTATTGTAGGGTATGCGAAAGAGTGCACGATCTGGATTATCACGAAGAAGACTTTGGACAAAACGCTTAAAATTTAATTTTTACTTTACTTTTGTCCTATCACCTTTTTGCCTCTTGTCATCATCAGTGAAAGGAAATCATCTGGTGTTTTTCATTCTTGTGCTTGAGTTTCGAATCGAATTAAGTTTTGATTCGAATTAATTTTTCTCCGTCTGACAACTTTGGTATTCTGCGTTTCGATTCCACTCAGTTTCTTTCGATTGTATGTATTCTGCATTACGATCGGAGCTCTGTTTTTCTCAGTTGTTTTTTTTTTTTTTTTGTTAACGGAAGGGCTTTCTTTATTTGTGTTTTTTTGTTTAAAAGTTAAAAATTGAAAAAAAAAAAAAAATTTAAATAAAAAATTAATAAATTGTTCAGAAACGTTTTAAAAAAACACTTGAAATTATTTTAAACGAATTTATTTTATTAAATGAATTTTCTTTTGTTTTAAATTGTTAATTTTTGTTCCCGAATTTGATGTGGTTTTTTTATGTATTACGGGTCAAAAACAACAACTGGCAGCTGTAATGGCATCTAAAGCAGATATTACATGGGGATCGCACCAGCGATCAAAAGAAGAAGTAGGAGCATTCTGAGAGGAAGTTGCAGGAATCCTCATTGCACTAGGTTTTCCAACAAAAAATGCCAGCGCAAAAATTAATTGCCGTGAATAATTAATTTTTATTTTGTTTTTATTTTATTTAACAATTTTTTTATTAAACTTATTCAAGAAATTATTTTTAATTATGTTAACATACAACTTTTTGTATTAAATTTGACATTTGTTTATTAAAATGATAACAAACTTGTTTATTTTGCTATTTCATTTCTACATTCCACAGTGATGCTATTAATTTTGTAAACATTGTTGTCTTCTTCTTTTTTCTTTCGATTCTGTTTTTCTTCAGATTACCAATTTACGATCGCAAAGGAACTGAATGCGGAGACTTAATTGAAATGCAGAATAGGGGTGTTAATTTTTTTTATATGTTTGAATAAACAAAATATCACTTCAGAAACGAGACAGAGAGCAGATACTCGCACGAACTGTCGTTTAAAATTTAAAGACAGCTAAAATGTGACGTAAATTGGAGACGAGATAATGAAACAAAAAAAGAAAGAAATATTAATAGAATTTAGGACAACCATGGCGAATCATTTTTAAAGTGGTTGCAATGGCAAATTCAGTGATTTTGGTCAAACTCCATGTATACAAAATCTGTTTATTTTTTTATGTGTAGCTTGATGAAAATTTAAACTGATTCACTTTGACGACAACGGATATAATGAAAACCGAAAAGCATTTCACAATTGAAGTGAGTTGTACTCAGTAATCAGTGCAGAAAGTCTAACAGTTTATCGTGACTTTATCGCACTTGTCATTACAACTTTGCTAGTTTGGATAACGAAATTTTTTATGGTCTTGGTATCATAAGAATAAATTCGTAGAAATACTGCTAAGCTCATATTATTCCAGCCATTCTTTTAATATTGTTGCGAAAATAAGAATTAGCAAAACTTTTTATATCTTTAACAATGAAAGCTAATGTTGTCCATTAAAAATAATGGATTGTGTTGATGATAAAAAAAGAGTTCAATAAGAAATAACTTCGCACCACTGAAAAGAGTGGAGTGTGTGTGCGTCTGGTTAAAAGAATGAAAGGAAAAGAAAGCTAGCCAGTGCTAAGCAGCTACTATTGTATAATAGAGATAATAAATAAAGTGTCTGCTTATTGTAAGCCAGACGATCATGAGTAATGAGTTTAGCTCCCATCGACGTCGGGTGTGTAAAGAAAAAAAATGTTTGACTAGCTTTTATAGACAAGTTATTTAAAGGGTGAATTAATGGAATATTTTATGTATTCAATTTTTTGCCTCTTCAATTGAAACTGCGACGGATCACTTTAGATCAATTAAGGTTCTCATTTATGAGAACAAGAGTTCTTAAAACAGCAGTTAATCTATTTAAGGCACGTGCAAAGCAAAGCAAGTAAACTGAGATGCAAACCTTAACGGAGCATTACTAAAAACCCTCTAGTTCCTAAAACAAAAAAGGATATCATTGATTTCAAGTGCCACCGGAGCCACCGGAGAACTGCACAGGTTAAGGGCGAATGTTTGCTAAACGAGATAGCGAGAAGTTTTAGTTTAACTTATAGAGTATTCAAGCGTGGCCTGCAGTGTTAATTTTTAAAAATCACATGTTTAATAAATAAGAGATCTTAGAAAGAAATCTAAACAACGCCATAGAAAAACGAAGAAAAAAATATGGCAAACAACTGAAGGCACACAAAAGACTAAAATTTAAATTTACATTCCAGTATTTGAAATCAAAAGATCACTTTCGTTTAAAAAGATAAAAATAGAAAAATATCATTTTAATTGTCTTCCGGGCTTGTGACAGCTCTTTGACAGCCAAACATCGATCTAAAATATTTAATTTCTTCCATATGATAGCTTTCGGCTTCAAATTTTATTTGACATTTTTTCTTTGTACTCACAACTAAGACCTTGTTATCTTTTTAAATATGAATATATTTTTTTACCTTTATTATTTTAAAGTAAAATTGATGTGCTCAAAAAGACAACGTCAAGGTCAAAAAATAAAGTGAATTTTTGTTAATTTTAAAATCTTTTCAACCGTTATTGATTGTAATGAAGTTTTGTGTTTTGTTTCATAAAAATCATAAAAAGCATCGTTAAATTTTTCATGGTTTGATAAGTTCAATGTACTTATTGTTATTTTTTGACTTCTATTTAAAGTTTTCGGTTGTTTTTCTTCTTACTGTTATTAATATACGAGGTGTGTTCTTAACGGAGCTTAGTAATGTGTTCATACATTCACTTTTATTCAGATTGTCGCAATAAATGCCATTATTGAGCTCAATAATCCATTAAAATTTTTTTATTAAGTTATTGTCCAATATTGGGGCTGCTATAGTCGAAGTGGTAAACACGTTGACTACAAACCTGCGGCAATCAAAAAAATAAAAAGGTTTTTTCTCTTTAATGGTATAAATACATGTTCAGAATTAACACTAAACGTCCAGCCTTCTTCGTCGGTACTTCTTCATAGCATATTCGCCGGCGAAGTAAAATAACTAATAAAATGGCTATCTTTTCTTTTCACCACCTGTCTTATTTCTCATATATCCCTTTCCTAAAGAATGTAGCAGGGTTGCGAAAATAATTAAATAGGTAAAAATGCCTGAAGTGCTACTTCTCTTTATAAAAAAAAGTACGAACTTGTTATAATATTGAGTAAAACTTGAAATACAACACTATTTAGAAGTGTGTTCAGTTAGCAAAATTATCTACAAAGAAATAGGTCAACAAAATAAAACAAAAAAAATAAAAAAAATAAAATAAAAAATAAAGCGAGTCAAGTTGAAGGTTAGTTTATTAATATTAAATTATAAATATTAGAAAACAGTCTAAAAAATTAAAATTAAATATTTTCTTCTTTTGCCGCCAATGGGCTGGAGTGAGCTCAGTAAGGCAGCTAACTATGTTTTGTAGGTCTGAACACTAAATAAATTTTGTCAATAAATAGAATACTGACTCAATAAAAAACCATGTATGAACACACTGCAAGATTTCTCACTGGCAATGCCTTAATGTCGTTTAACAAATTAATTTTTTTAAGAAACGAGGACATAAGCGTATTCACTTAGAGCTCACTTTAGACTTGTGATTCCAAAGAGTAGATTACAAAAAATAATGCGTGTTCCATTTCGAGTTTCCTTTCTTACAAAAAAAAAACCAGAAAATTCAAATTAAATGGAAAATGTTTATTATCATTTGAAAGAACATTCTTTGGCATTTATGTTTTGAAGATTATGTCCATTAAATGTTGGCCGTTGCTACGTCGAAGATGGTTCATCCGTTAAATACAACTTTCGATGACTCGTCCGATCATTTCGACTGGTAAATGACACGCGTGATGTTTTCTTCTAAGGCCTGAACCGAGTTTGTCCGCATGAACTGTAGACTTTACATTTTCCTATAGGAAAAAGTCTAAGGGTGTGATATTACATGATCCTGCTGCTCAATCGCCCGGCCCGAAACGTAAAATTATGTGCTCACTGAAATATTCTCTTAATAAATCCAATAATTGCTGCGATGTGTGGGAAATGGCGCTGTCTTGCTGAAAGGAAATGTCGCCAAGATCACGAGCTTCAATTTTAGACATCAAATAGTCGGTTATTATGGCACGATAGTAGTAGTTTACCGACGAAAATCAATGAATTCACCAACGCTACCCATCTTATAAATTATTCACCTTGGCTGTCACTTTTGACAAATAATTATTTACAAATTTTTTTTTATTTTGGAAACACACTCCTTACACGTACTCTATTTTGTATGTTTGTTTATACATTTCTACACTTTTCAGCTATTTCTAATTCAACGCTTTTGTTTTGATGACTTTTTCACTTGTGTGACCTTGAACATTATTTATTTTTCCTTTATAAAAAAAAAGAAAAGTCAAAGAAACCTTAACAACTGCTTTCAAGTTTAGTTTTCAACGCTTAAATTTTTTTTTTGTTCGTAACTGAATATGAGCGGTGTATAATTGTTTTGCCTATAAACGGTGATAGAAAAGTGCAAAAAGGTGAGAAACTTAAGATTCTGTTTGTATTTTATTTACTTAGTGTGTTGGTGTGCTCGGATACACACACACATACAAAAATTAATAAGCAAATATTTAAAGTTTTTTGAGGTGGGCGCTTTCAACTAAAAATAAGAAACTCTTAGAAATGCAGCTAAAATAACCTTCAATTATGATTTTATTGTATAAAATCGGTAAACAGCTACGCAGTTATTAAAGCAGCTGTTTTCTTTATCAATTTTAGACTTTAATTATGGAAGTAAAAAATTAAAAAAATGCTATGAAAAGTGGGAAAGAAATACTATGCCTTGCTTTACATTGTTAACTTGTTTTGTCTGGTCTTTTTCTTTTCTCTTTCACCATGACTGTAAAATCAAACGCTTATGTTGTTGCTCCCCGTTTGTGTGCTAAAAAAAGCTAAAAAAAATTGTTACGTCCACCACTAAAAATGTGTGGTGTGTGTAAATAAAGTAAAAAGCAAACTTAGATAGCACATGGAGAACAACCTCGATGGCTACGATCCCAGAATTTTCTGCTTGTTTTTTAAAACATAAAATTATAAATATGAGTTCAAGTCCCAATGAAGTCTAAAGAATTAGTTGCTAAATGACCACTTCGATGGAATCAGTAGTAAAAACCTCACAAAGTCTCGAGTAGAAAAGAAAGTCAGTTGCTTGTAAGTCGCAGTAGTTGACATGGTGAAGTTGCCGCCTGTATGGTCTAAATCTTGACAGATTTTAGAACACAAAGGGACCGACAAATGGTACTAAGTTGGCCTTGGCAATACAGTTCTCTGCCGGTCCTTGGCTATGAGAGCAAAGTAACAACATGTTAAGACTATGTGACTAATGTGATGAAAAGGGTCTGGTTGATAATACAAGAGAACGAGATTGGTCTTTCGCTAGTCACAAAGTGTTGTGGTCTTGATGGCTGCACGGGTTAAAGGCGTATTCTTTTTAAGCAGACATTGAGAAGGATGAGAATGTGTTTGAAAATTAAAAGATGCAAGACAAAAAATAGAGCACAAAAGTAAATTAAAAACTCTCGTGATTATATTTGCAATCAAATAAATCGCTTAGAGACAAATGTAAAAAAATATATTTTACTTTGGTGTTCAAAATTTAATAGTCAAGGTGCCCAACTGAAGAGAAGTTTGTAGAAGCAACCAAAGCAATACGTTTCTTGGCATTTTTTCAAGTTTGTGATTGAGTCGTTGTTTTGATCGAGCTGGCTTAAGTTGCCTTAATTTTATAGTTAATCAGTTAAGGGAACCATGTGACTTAAAGGCATAAAGTGTCATAAGCAGGTTTGTATTAAATATTATGCGAAGCACTTTTATTATCTAACTCTTCATATGCGAGTCTTATTTGCATATCTGCACTTAAGCAAAGATAAAGCGGCTTAATATATTTCAACAATGTATTGATAATCAAATTCTACTAAAAATGTTATAACACAACACAAGACTTAACTTTCATAACAAAAATAATTCTAAAGGTTTAGTGTGATTACGAAAGTATTTCATTTATTTTCACAATTTACATTATAAAGTGTAACTAAATCAGATTGTAGGAATTAAGTCGTTATGAAAAGTCAATGATTGTGTAAAATTTCGCTATGAGAAATCAAACTAAAAATATAATACTCGTATCTATGATTCAAAGTATGATTGCAAATTTGAGTATTTTAGGAGGATTATAATTGTGATACATTGTGTTTTTGATATTTTAGCTTTGACTTTCTGATTAAGTTCACTTATTAATGATGCCAAAATTACTGCATGAAGTACTTTTTTTATTGTCCAATTTGTTTGTTTGGTGCCTTTTCTCAGTTGTTATCTAAAAATAAGTTTAAGCAATAAAAGTAGTGATTTAATTTCAATAATATTATTTTTTCTTGTGCAGAGAATGGACCTCTAGGATACTTTTAAGCTGTAGGGGACATTAAGATACATAAAAAAAATCCTAAATGTAGATTCATGTACCTCCGGTAAAACCTGATATTTTCGAGTATAAAATTTAAAAAGACAAAAGATTCTTAAGTTTTATTGTTAACTTAACATCAAAATCTCTTTATATGAGAAATTTTTTATAAAAAATATAAAAACAAGTAAGAGTTCCTTATTCGGCTATGCCAAATCCTATATACCCTCCACAATTTATCTAAATTTAGTTTAGTGAAATAATTCCAATCAAAAAAAACAAATATTTGGGATGACAAAAATTAAAAAAAAATATTACATAAACATCGGTTCTTAAGAGGTTACGCAATTTTAAGAAATTTTAGTATTTCCTTAAAGATCTCTTCAAAAGTTTTAAATTAATTTGATATTGATATTTAAAAAATTTTAAAAATTTCAGAGGCCCGTAACTCGGAAAATATGGGTGAGCGCCAATTTTTTCACGTGAAGTTTTTTTTTTATTGGATTTATTTCATTGTTTCAAAGAATAAAGAAAATATTTGAGGTAGGTGTGGTATTTTGCCCGCTGCGTAGAAGAACATGGACCGATCTTGCTAATTTCCAATAGTACCTCTTTCGACACTATGTCTGATCGATTGGATATTTAAATTTTTTCTAGCTAATCTAGTTCCTCGGCAAACTAGATTTCAACACTTACTCGGACGGACATCGCTCATCGACTTCGCTATGCATATGAAGTCAGAATATATAAACTTTATAGGGTCGGAAATAAATAATGTAGAAATTACAAACGGAATGACAAAATTAGTTACACCCTTTTTCCACTTTTTGTGGTGAATGGTATAAAAATGGTTAAACAAAAAAAAAAAAAAAATGATTTTAGTTAGCTTAAGTTTGCATATACATATTTAAAAAAAAATTGATTGAAATTTTTTGTGTTAATTTTTAAGAAATAAATAATGAATTAGAAACAAGCCGAATGTAATCCAGCAGTTTCTGCGCCGCTACATACGTCACAGTCTACCTCGCATTGATTTAGCTTCGTTAAAAATAATTGAGCTGAAACACATACTTTTTTGTCAATTTTTGAAAAAATCCCTTTAAAAAATCAAGGTGCTTCTTCAAAAGATTTTACTATAAATTTTTAATATTTGTTTGTTATTATTTTTTTATTTTTATTTATCTTCCTTTGTGGATGGTTTTATTAACCCCCAAATTATTTTAAAAGCTTAAAAACTAAATGCATTAAATTTTTTTAATTATTTATTTGCAGACACGCCATAATTTCAGCCAACATTATTTAAAATTCTTAGCAACCACTTAGAATTATTTACTTCTTAGAAAACCAACAACAAATACAACAATAAAACTTGATTTTTCTAAAATCAAAACTTATAAAACACAAAAAGAAAAAAAGTTTAACTTTGAGATATAAATCGCATTTAATAAGAAAACAGTTTTTGTTGTTGTTTTTACTCATGTGTTTTTTAATGTATTCAATTGGCATCTTTGTTTTATTTGCCGTCTCTTCCACATTCTCTTTATTTGTATCTACTAGATTAAATCAGCCACAACACGATGATATAATAATGAAACAATAGAGATTTATACATCTCAACTTGTACTGGTTAATAATGATTTTTATTTATTTATGCATCTGCGATAGTCTCAGTAAGTGTATGTATGTATGGGTGAATAAAACATTTGTGGTCGTACAGAGTTAACAAGTTATAAAGAGATTAAATTTAATTTTTTAAATTTTTTAGAGAAGAATTTAAAACGTAACGCATATTTTACTTAAGATTTTGAAAATTATAAATTAAATTATTATTAAAATGTAAATTAAACAAAACAAAACCTCAGAACTTAAAAAGGCTAGTAAACTTAAGGTAAGATTCAGGCCACTTACCCTTCTGCATGAGTCTAAAAAAATTCATAAAATGACAAAAAGAAGAAAGATAACAGAATAAAACAAGTTAACCACCATTCTTCATCAAAGTCTACCTTCTTCTATTGAAACCAGATTGATTTCTAATGTTTCGTAAGCAAAATATTAAAACGTTACTCCATTATTTTCTCTAAAATGTTTGTCCATCTGTCACAGCCTTTTTTCTGTGGAGCCGTAAGTTTTAGACTCTTGAAATATTTATAAAAGGTCTATTAGTTTAATGATAATACTATTATAAAAATTACTAAAAAATTAAAGGGTGTTTCGAAAGCAGCGTTATATTCATTTAAATATTGTCGTTATCTTAACTGTGACAGATCGGTAGACACGACAAACTTACACAGTGTCAGTAAAACTATGTGTGCGTTGGAAACAATTAGAAAAACTCAAAACTTAAAGTTAAAGGGTGCTCCAATAGTTAAGTGATTTTCACATACATAATTTTGCTTTTGAACCCAAATATACAGAAATTTAAAAATTTTTATGTCGACTAGAAAAACAAGCACAAAAAATTAAAACCAAAATATAAAGGGTATTCCAATAGTAATATAATTCTAACATATCTGGCTTCAGTTTCTTAACAATTAGTTATATTTACACTGAGTATGTTCAAATATTTGTGTAATAAAAATAAGTGTAAATAATAAATTAAAAAATTAAAGGGTGTTTCCACACCAGGCTTTGATTTTGACGAATATGGTCTTTCCTTTTAAACCGTTATAGGCAGATGCTTTAAATTTGCATAGAATCTGGTTTGCTATATCTGCATAAGGATAAGTATCAAAATCTAAAAAATTTAAATAAATAAAGGGTGTCCCGTTAGTAATGCGATTTTCACATGTGTATATTTTTTTATTTTTTGAACCAGAAAATTAAGTACAAAAATTTTAAATTGAAGGGAGCCGTAATTTTAACGTTCGTTTTACAGTGCCTTTACTCAAAGCTTGTATTACTTAAGGTACGATCAGATTAGTCAAATATTTGACCAAAAAAGCATAACCACCATTTTTACAAATGTTTATCCTTACGAATAACGATTTATAATTTCTGAAGAAGTATTTTGGAGCAACAAAAAATTTTTTTACATCATTTAGTGGTTACGTCTTTTTGGTCAAATATTTGACTACCCTGACCTTAGGTCCGCTACAACAAGTTAACAAATAATATTAAAAATTAAAAATGTATACGGAGTCCATAAGTGTATGAGTCCAACTCGCATTTAGTGGATTTATTACATCTCGCAAATCAAAAATGTATCTTAATTTTAGATTTTAATGCTGTTTCTATACCTAAATGACGTACAAGATGTATTTGATTGTATACAAATTTTCCAGATGAACGTTATTGAGTAAAATTTTTTGTTATTTTTCTGGGTGGCGTAGAATGACCTTAACACTGTTTTAATAAAAAAAATGCAATTAACGTCAGTTGCTCAAGCCAGCGGAGGTATATCAAGTTCATTATTAATCACAAGAAAAGAGATGAATTTTAAATGAGTGAGCGAATCAAATTTGTACTTCTAAAAACCTTTAAATTTTTTCGCTCCACAATTTTAACTGTCATTTTAAATCTAACAAAAAACGAACAAGAACAATGAACGCTAAATAATGTTTGCTATATTTTTGTTAATAATTAAAATACAAAAGTGAGCGAAAAGTGCAACAAAATGAACAAAAAAATCTTTTGTTATTTTATATGTGTGAAAAAGATCATATTTATTTTTATATTTAATTACATTAACCAGACAGAGATTATCGTTCATCAAGTATCGTTTTTTTTATTGTGTTTAAGATAAGGCTTTTTGATCGAGAGGAATGTGAATAATTATTTAAGGCGTTTGTATGAATAAAAAGTTACCTTTCAAGTACAAAAATCTTAAGTAAATAACACTGACCGTTCAAAAAATGATATAAATAATAATTTGTAACAAATAATTAAAACAACTTTCAAATACTGGCTGGGCCAGGCGTTATTTAAATCAGTAATAGGATTAAAAAAAAAACTCATTGAAAACAAAAGGATTTACAATAATCTCGTCCTAGTATTATTAATACTTTTTCTGGGCAAACGCAGAGAAAATGCATGCTATGGTAACCATATTATGTTTTCTCTTGTAGGGTATATTTGCGTCGAACAAAACATAATTGTTTACAACAATACTTCGGTCGTTTAATTATTAAACCATAATATATTATTTTATTTTAATAAGTTTTTATAATATTATTTATTCAGTTATGCTAATATCCCATCAACATTTTAAAATAAAAACACAATTTGTTCCTTTGGTTGGAAAAGAAAGTATCGATACGTATTTCGCTGGTTGCTCAAGCCAGCTCATCAAGCAACCTTTATCCAATTTTTAGAGAAGCCAAAATCATTTTCTTTAAGTATAAAGACTTGAAAAATAATATGAGAGTTATTTTAGAAGCCAATATAAAAATGTTAAGCATTTTAAAGTATTTTGTTTTAGGACTTGACGATATGCTGTTGTATCAATCGCTTAATGTGAAAACGTTTAAAGGTGAAATACTTATTTATTTATTATTGAAGAAAATAAAATAAAAATTAATATAAAGATAATGAAAAATATTTTCAATAATTTTTGTCACAAATCATAATTGAGTAATGCTAGGAACACAACTGGGACAAACGACGAATTCTTCGTTAAAACTTCGTTGTGTAAGTTCGTCGTACCAAGTCCAATAATGACAACAAAATTTTCTTACTTTTTTTTTTGACTACTTTTTATGAGTTGATAGGGTGACTATATAAAAAAATATTATCTAAAAAATTTACTTAAAAAAACGCGATCAAAAACTGATTTTATATTTAACTACTAATTTTTGCACTTATATAAAATAAAAATAAATCAATTATTCAAGTAAAGTAACTTTATTTAATAAACTACTTCGAAACTAAAACCAAACATAATCAATTGTTTAGATTTGTTCGTCGTTCGCCGTGTATGACGAATTTCGTCCGACGTCATTATTGTATGCATTTTCATACATTCAAATGTGTTTTATTTATGGCGACAAATTTTTGCGACCAAAAATTCGTCGTACGTCCCAATTGTGTTTCTAGCATAAAACAATAGTATAACTAAGTCATCTATTTGGGAATTTAGTGGACTTACGAGACGATTCAATAACATTACATGACATATTCAACCATATTATGGTATTCTTATTTATTGCATTTATTTAAAGAATGTTTACATTTTAAACATAATTATGTTAATACTTTATCATGTTGCTGTTATGCTTTAAAACAATACAATAATTAAATGTTACGATATTATGTTTTGTCTTATAACCTTAAAATACAATCATAATATGCTGCTCTAAAGCCATGGTTACCTTAATCATCATTTTTTTTTTTTTGCGTTTAGTTGCAATCAAAAATATTTTCATCACAAAAGATAAAATAAGAGACTGTCGACTGATAACCGATTGTCTTATTTCCCTCCTGTCATTTAGTTTTCATAACTAAAAACAGGACAAGATTTTTTGGAGCAAGAAATCCATTACAACGGGTTTTTGTGCACACTCTCATTGATAGCGATAATATTTTTGATAGAGTTAAATTTTTTTTAGGTTATTCTGATAACTAAAGCTCTTGAAGTTTCAAATGATTAAGCTTAGCTTTCAGCGAAAAAAAAAATAAGTAACTCCCAACATTTGTTTCTTACAAACTGTGACATTTTTCATAATGAAATATGTTTTGAGAATAATTTGATATTTCTTTGTTGGGAGTTATTTTATTTGTGCTTGCGATTAAATACAATTTTTTGTAGTGAGTTATTCATTTAAAAAATGTTGAATTTTTAATATAATTGTAGTTTTTAACGCCTCTTTTAACTATTTTAATTTATAAAACCCCCGCAATTCTATAGTAAATTATGTTAGTGAAGACGATGTTCGTAATACCACAGAAATCTAGGAATGAGATCAAGCTTTAGTTGGGGAATGCCATGTTCGAAATACGATAGAGAAGAAATTGCCAAAGTCTAGCCAAAGGAGATTTATTTTGCTTTTCCTGGGACTTATTTCGTTGAGTTGTTTCATTTTTGTTCCGGCTTTTTTTTTGCGACTGACTTCATTGGAAGCTATTATTTTTTTGTTTTATTTAGCTCCCAATATGTGGGACTATTTTCCCTTTCAAATAAATTTTATTCTGCTTAAACTTATTTCATTTGGGAATTATTTCCTGGGACCTTAATCTTCCTTCAATAATCTAGGCAGCTTCATCTAGAGATAAAATCAATTTTGCTTAAATTTTTTAAAACTAGGAATGCCGTAGAAAATGCAATGACTTGAGGGTAATTGTCCTAAGTCAAGGCTTGTTTCTTGACCTAAGTATAACTGAAAAAATAACATACTTTATTAGGGATGTACAAAAGTGATCATATTTTGGTAACCATATTTCCAACAGAATTGGCTTCCATAGTCCAGTTTAAAATTTTTTTATCTCTGGCCTGGTCGTCCAATTATCTAATTGCCTTAGTTTTGTAGTATTCGTTTTATCTCTGTTATTTATAACAAAATATCTCAAAGTATTTAAAATAATAATTTTTTATATTTCTTAAGTAAATTTTATTTTGAATTCATATAATTTATTATGGTAGTCTGTCAACGACCTTAAAAGGTAAAATATATTAATAGCGTTACTTTTGCCGTTAAGCTAAATCTGTCATTGAAATAAAGAATTTCCGATTGTTTTATTTATTATAACTGCTTTTAAATCTTAATAGTTTTTTTAATGCAGATTTTATCGTTTATTGTTTCTTGACACTTTTAATGTTTTCAGAGTTTTTAAAACTTTGCATATTTACTTTTGTTTAAAATCTTAAAAAATTAGATTAACAGATTAAAAGACAATAAATCATTGCAGTAAAGTTTCAATTACAAAAAATAATTTTAATTTAAATAGGAGAAGAGTTATTTTCCTTGGTATTTCAGTCATCAGTCTGGATGTATGAAGACTTTTTGACAGTGAAGTATAAAAAAAATATTTCGTCTATTACGTGTGAAGCTTTAAACATTCAAACTGTCTTAATCGGGATAATTGTGTTTTTAGACTACCACTGATGAGGAGTTGTTAGTGTTCACGGCAAAAATAAATCGTAAGTCCAAAATTGTCTTGAACTGTATTTTATTACAATAAAAAAGTGATTTAATTGAAAATATGTTTAAGTTCACAGCAAAATTTGTTAAAACTCTCTTCAAAGAAAACGCAACCAACAAATCTGGGTTGATTAAATGAAATGAATTTTGGGCGTAGATCTGAGTTTATTCTGAGAGTGTGTTTACACTTCTTTCCTTTTAAGCCTGGTACTCTGTTTAGCTTTTCATGCAAAATGCTGTCAAACTACATTCATGAAGAAATGTTACAGAAGAAGTACTCTGTTTTAACTGTAGAAAAACATATGAAATGTTTCTGGCAACATTTTATCAAAGCTGTGAAATAAAGCAAAAAGGCATTATTCCATGCGGAATTCTTCAAACAACAGCTTATCATATGTTTACATTTCTAAAACAATGTAATATACGTGAAAATAGTTAAACGTTAAATTCTTTCAGATCGCGGGATAGACACCACATTTTTAATGTCAAATTTTCTACATGAAATAATTAATGTTGCTCAACAATTTTCACAAATATGAGCAGAGTACCAGGCTTTATACGCCACTGATAATCTAATATTTAATGTCATCTAATAATTTAAAGGGATGTTAATACTCTGTACTATCATACTCGAGGGAATGCCTCTTGTCACAATAACAAGTGATTGGTTGAAATTATTTGTGTTAAGTGCGTTTCTTTGAGTAAAAAATGGATATCGATTTAAATAAAAATCAAAGCATCAAATTTTTTAATGTGCATTTACCTTCAATAAAATACTTATTCGTAAATAATTAACGATAGTTATATTTTCAATCTTGGTGTGAAATTGTTAAATGAAGAATGCGAAATTCAACGTGTTGAAACAGAATAATAAGAGATAAAACGATGATGAACGGCTTGCAAAATATGCGCTGGCAGAACGTAATAGAAACTGCTGGTAATCAACGAATGCGAGCGAATATAATTTGAATAATTTAGTGGCAGCTTACAGTTCGCGAATTAAACATCGCAATTGGTGTTGGTTAAATTTAAACCGAAAGAAGGTCATCAATTCATCTGAATGTTGCTTTTTTATGTTTGTGCCCGTAGAACTCAGTAATTTTCGAATCGATTGTAAACATTTTTTCTTAACTTGAAAGGTTATGTTTACAGATTGTTTCTGTTTTAACAGCAGATCATAATTTAAAAAATTACAGGGTATCCCATACATGTTTTTTGCTTGTTTTAACAACCGCAAAGAGTGAAACTTTAAAATTAAAACAACCTAAAGGCCGGGGCACATAGAATCCGTCATACGTCAAACTTTGACGTTTTCAACTAAAGTCTAAGTATTGACGGATGAGGTTGGCACAATGAGTACTTTGCTGATGGATACTTATTCAAAGTTTGCTCTCTATTTTTATTTACTTTTAAATTTAATTTGTATTTTATTGTTTGCCACCAAAATTGTTTTATTAAGATCATAAAACACAATTGAAACACAGCAAGAATTAAATGAAAACAGAGAAGAAGAAGCAGTTGATAGTTGTCAAAGTATTCAACATACGTCAAAAGTTAAAAGTTGACCAACTTTCGTACTTTGCGTTGACGGACACGTATTGATTGTGACAACGCTCATAAGAAGTTGAATTTGTCAAAGTTTAACGTAAGACGGATTCTATGTGCCCCGGCCT
Source organism: Cistogaster globosa (assembly GCA_937654795.1). NCBI lineage: Eukaryota > Metazoa > Arthropoda > Insecta > Diptera > Tachinidae > Cistogaster > Cistogaster globosa. Next base: position 97,929,982 of record OW569405.1, on the reverse strand, counting down.
TAAGTATCACTATAGCTTCCAGTAGCTAAAGTTAATAAAAAAAATTTAAAGATTAAAGGGTGTCCCAATACGTCAGGTAAATTGACCTATATGGGTTTATGTTTTAAGCCGTTATAGACAAACGCTTGAAAATCGTACCAAAAGTCGATTACTATTACAAGTGTAAGTATTCAAAATTATAACCAAAGGGTGCTCCAATAGCTAATTATATTTAATGTGTAAGGCCAAACTGTTATAAAGTTTTAGACAGGCGGTTGAAGTTCCCAAGGAAACTACATTGCTAAGTCCGCAATATCAACAAATATTAAATTTGGAAGTGGAAAGTAAAGGTTACTCCAATAAATGAAGTAGTTCAGTGTATACGACTTTACTTTTTAACCGTAATAGAAAGACAGTTTTAAAGTCGGTTTTTTTACAATAATTTTTTTTACTGGGTGTTTTAGTTGTAAATGGATGAATACGAATACTAATACTTTTGCCAAATGCTCCAAATGTTGCTTTTCACTTTATAGTAACCTTGTACTTGGAAATATAAGAGAAAAATTCTCTTCAATTTTACAATAAACACTGATGTCCGGTATGATGGCAGAAATCATATAATAGAACACAACAGATAAAATAGAAGCAAAAAGGTTAATTTTTCATACACTAAATGCAATAAGGAACTTCATTCAAAAGTTTGTTTTAAAATATTTTATTTGCCAAGAAACCATACAAATATTTTACTTACAATAAATTGTTGGTATTTTTGTATCCCTAAAACGTTTTTAATAAAATACTTGCAAAAAAAAGCAAAAAATTTAAAGCATCTAGGAATCCTTGCGCAATAATAAGTTCATATCAACTATTACTTCCGCTACATTTATATAGATATCCATCAGGTATAAAAAGAACAAACAAAAGAAGGATCACAGCCTTGCGGTTTTTCAGAAGAAGACAGTCTTGGCTTACATCGTCTCGATAACATTTCGCTAAATGCGACCTATTTGAAAGTTCCAAATTTATTTAAAGACTTTCGTATTCGCATTAAAGGCAATAAGTGTTCGATTTCAGGCGAACAACAAATATTTCATAATTTTAATTTTTTAATAATTTATAAATTTGTTATTTCGCTTTGATTTTTGCAATATTCATTTCCGATCCCATAAAGTCTATATATTCTTGGTGAATACACGCAGCAGAATCGCTTATTGGTGTCTGTTTGTCCATCCATCTCTTCGTAATTGGGTTAAAATTTTGCCACGTTCCCAAAGAAATTACAGAAAATTTCTCATTTCAACTTTCGAAAGAGGTGCTATTGAAATTTAGCAACATCAGTCTATAAATAATAAAGCTTTGTTCAAAATAGCAAGCGCTTCTATTTTTTTAAACTATTTAGATTTACACTAGAGAGCAGAACTGTGCCGTCTAAACTTTAGTTTCCGATTAGCGTCGTTTTGATTTCGACCTGCGTCGCTAAAAAATAGTATAAGTTTTTACTGCAGCATTGTTGATTACAATTTTTTGCATTTGTAGTGCCTGATTTAGCATATTTCAGTCTTAAGGTGCCTTTAGACGAAATGTTTTTTACATATGACTTGTCAGATTTTCCATAACAAAATACATATGTATCGTGTAAACGGTTTAAAGCATTTCTTATGTTTAATACATATGTAAAAGTCATTTGACAAATTTTCATTTAGAGCGTGTTCTACTTTTATATGACAAAGCATATGACTTCCAGTGGTGCAACTTTTTCCTTCTTCACTTATACCGTTTTTAAATAATCAAAAAGTGCAAAAAGCCCTAAAATCGTTGAAAGCAGTATAGAGTTGAAATGATTTACTTGTAGGTTATGTCAGAAGTAATTTGCATATACGTTTAAACGCAAAATATGAAGTCACATGTAAAAATGACTACTTTGACATACATAAGGAATTAATTCTAGATTTTCAAACTGACAAGTTATATGTAAAAAAACATTTCGTCTAAAGGCACCTTTATAGAATTTTTACAACTTCCAGCAACACTGATCGTCATCTGTGCGCTAAAAAGGTTTCAAATTGCGTGAAATAAGGGGAATCGCCTATGTTTTTTATGTGTTTTCTTTATGTATTGTTTTGTTATTTCTTTATAATAATTACAAACATTTTTTTAAATGAATGAAATAAATAAAAATGTATTCATACTTTCTTTTGTCAAAAATAAAAATTCTTCTACTTTGTTAAGAATATTTTCGCCAATAAATTAAATTTCAGTGCATTTATATAGAAAAAGGTGATTCGATTTTCGTCGCGTTTTTCCGATCCCCATTAACGACGCAAATCTGGGCTTTAGTCTAATTGTGTTTTTTCGTTGGAATTGTGGTTTTTTCTTTGTTGTATTAAAAACCGAATATTCAGAAAAACAACCAGATGATTGGTATAACACCCAACCAGTTAAATTATAACAATATTTCACCAAAATTTTTAAGTTGTTTTAAAAATATCAATGTTTTTTTAACTTTATAATTAATTTTCTTTTATAGTTTTTTAAGCCCCAGATCAGTTTTTAAAATAAAAATATAATTTTATTATTTTTTATTTCCGCAATATTTCGCCACATCGTTTAGGTGGCATCTTCAGAAAACAGGAAACAAATTTATTTGAAAAAAATTAGAAAATACATTATTAAAAAAAATTTCAATATAAAATTTGTGTAAAAACCCAAAATTTAACAACAACAAAATTATTAGCAAAAAATTGGAATTTTAGCAAACAATTTAAATTTTTCCAAATTTCACAAAAAAAAAATCATTTTTCCAAAAAAAAAAAAAAAAAAATTTTGTGCTCACAAATATAGAGTTTTTAATTTTATTAAATGTACAAAAACAACTAAAAATCGTCAACAATTTAAAATGTTATAAAAAACAATAATTAAAATAAAATTAAATCACAATTCTGTTGGTGAAGCTTCTACTTCTGCACAGCGAATAAAGCTCTTCTACTTGTTTTCATTTGCAAACTATTATTTCAACTATTAAAAATCGTTTATTTATTTTTCGTTTAACATTGTGTAGGGTATAAAAGTATAAAATTGTTTTTACAAAATTATTCATTTGCACAAACTTACTTGGATTTCAATGTTGTCTGGTTAAAGCAAAAATTCCTTGAATATTTCAAAACTTGTTTAAGATGAGCTAAAAAATATTTTAAGTATTTTTGAAGTTGTAACTATTTTTGCTGCATTCAAAAAAATTAGAAAAATTTGGTTTGATTTCTTTTTTAAACTTATTTACATTTTTATCAAATACAATTTTTTTCCATAAAATATTCTCTTTTTTTTTCAATTAAGAAAACATATATTTTTTGCACAATTTGATTTGTAATGAATTTGAAAAAAAAAAAACTTTTTAATTTATTTAACACAATCACGTAAAAATGTTTAAAACAAAATATAAAACTGAATCATCTATTAAGCACAAAATATAAAAATATAACAAGTTGTTAAAAACATTAGACTAATGGCAATAATTCTAAAGAGTTTCAATAGTAGAAAATAAAAAAGAGTAGAAATAAAAACACAAATAGACTTTAGTCAACAACAATTTTTTTTTTCAATTTAAATGTAATTTTTAATACTTTTTCTGTTTGTTGAATTCACTTTTATTCAATTTTCTTATTCATATTTGGTTTGCTTGAAGTACCTCGCTATGAATTTTATTTATTACCAAAAACCAGATTTTTATTATTTTGCAAAAACAAGAAAAAAAAAACAAATACAAAACAAACAAAACAACACAAATTTTTGTATTTGAGACCCACAAAATACAAAAAAAAGGAAATTTAAGTTTAGAAATGTAAAAAAAATTAACGCGTTTTTGTTGCGTCAATTGCTTTGAATTAAAAAATTCTTCCGTTTTCTTCTCCAATTCACTTCATGTATTAAAACGTGTGTGAATACTCTGAGCTAAGATTCCATACTAACTGGGCTGAAATGGCTTTGTGGGCTTTGATAATATTATTTTGTTGTTTTCGTTGTTTTCGTTAAATCTTGGCTTAAAACTGGTGGCTTTACAATATTAGTCAGTATGTGTGTGTGTGCGTGTTTTTGTGATGTCATAAAGAGAAATAGAGAGTGGGTTTCATAACTGTGTTGGTGTAATTGTTGTTGCTCATACTATTGTGAATGATTTGGATGTTATTTAACAAATCCGGTTTTATGAAACTATTTAGCAGTTATTTTTTTAACAAGATCCATCTAATTTCATAAGGTTTATGGCTGGGCTAAAAACATTTATTTAATGGTTCAGGAAAATGATTTAAAGCCATCGTAAAGGCAATTGGACACTTAATCAAGAGTGCTATGGCCAACTGTGCCGAATCTTATACACCCTTCTTCAAAAACATTCTTTAAATAAAGAGGCTTTTTTTTTTTGAGAATTTAGTAAAATTTAAATTTTTTGTTTATCTTGAATTTTTTGTTAAGATTTAGGTTTTTAATGAAATACGGAATTTTTCAATGCAAAAACGGTTTTTAGCCACGTCCTAAATTTAGAGAGATGTTGGTGAAAATATAATATATATATTTTTTTTTAATTCAGGTGTTCTACCTCGTAAATCTTTTGTAAAATTTTAAGCGTTTAATGAAATTTCACTTTCTTGCTAATTTATAGTTTTTTTATTTTATTTAGATTTTTTTTTTGTTTTTTTTTTTTTTTTTTTTTTTTGTTAAAATAAACCACGGCAATATTGAATTAAATTAATTAATTTTCACAAAAATATTGTGCGACTTTTTATCCCGATCAAAATATCAAATCACCGATTTAGATTATTGAAGGTGAAAGCACGTCTCGATGGCCATTTCGCTAACGCTTACTTAGCTCTTTAGCAATCTTCTCATATATATTTTAAGTAAACTAAATATTTTTGTCCAAATAATAAAGACAAAAATCGATGTTTAAGCAAAAACAACAATAATGAACAATGATTTAATTTTTCTTTACCCACTGTATACGGCTGATTTTTTTACGGTAGCAAAATGACCATCGAGACGTGCTTTCACCTTAAATATCTATAATCTGATAACTTAATCGGGATAAAAAATAGCACATTTTTTTTTTTTTTTTGAAAATTAATTTATTTTATTTTATTTATTTTTTTTTTGTAATTTTCGGTTGTTAATAAAATGACCAATTCCTGCAAAATAAACAACAAAGTAAAACCGTTTTTCATTTAGATTTAACAGATGAAACATGCAAAAGAATAACTGTCGCTTTCTCTAAATGCAAACAAATTTTTTTTTAAATTGTTTTTATTGACATCAAACAAGAAATAGGAAAAATATAAAATATATTAGAATTAAAAGTTACAGAGCAATTTCGTATTATAAATGCAAAAGTCGAGTAGGATTGCATAAATTAAACAATCTCAATCTAACAACTCGATTAATAGACAACATAGATTTTTGTTGTTGCATTTACGGTCAAAGTATAAAGTTAATTTCGCCACAAACTACACAATTTAAAACAATCTAGATATATTTTTAATTGTTTCTAATACGTGCAAAAACACTGCACATTTATACTTTTGTTTAATATTAAATAACCCTGCCAGTATTTTGCAGAATACTATTTGACAGAAGTCACTTCATCGTTACTTCTTTCAAATAAAAACTCAATTTTAGAAGAGCAAAATATTTTATTGTCCAATGAGGGTTGCTAAAACTTAAATTAAAGCTTTCTATATTTTAACTCTTTTATCATATTAAATTAACACTTTACATTTTATAGAGCGTAAATTCCAAGGCATATTAGTCACCAGGTGGTAGCGATGGTAAATTTATTGATTTTTCGCTCTTACCCTGAAAATCAAACGCTATACATAAAAAGTAAGAGCTCTATATTCGACTTTGTCGAATCTTATATATTCTTCACCACGTGTAAAAATCAAGTTTAGTGAAGCAACTTCAATCAAAAAAGCAAGTATTGATGTGACAGAGAACTAAGAAATAAGAAAAAAATTATTTTAGTCCTATTTATAATTTTACATAAAAATGTCATTGGCTCTTAATGGATTAAGCATTTTTTTAAAAATTAAGCATTTTTTAAAAATCTCTTTAAAAGCTTTATTATGACACCCATGTTGACCATATTGACATTTTAACTTTTTTTATAAACATTTCAGAGGCCCATAACTCGGAGAATATGGGCGAGCGCCAATTTTTCACTTGATGTTTTTTTCTTATTTTTTGATTCTCTTTCGCGGCATAAATTTGTTTTTTTTTTTTAATTGGAGTTACTTCATTGTTCAAAATTGATTGGAAAAGTTGAGTCAGACGTGGTGTTTCGCCCACTGCTTCGAAAGACATGGACCGATCGTGCTGATTTTCAATAACAAAAACTACATCTGATCGAGGGGCGTATAAAAATTTTCTCTAGTTCATCTAGTAGTGTCTTGGCAAAGTGGATTTAAGCCCAAACACGGAAAGACAGATGGGCATGGCTTAATCGTCTACGCTACGCATCCGAGTATATTAAAAACTGTATATTTTTTTATGCAGTTGGTTACCGCCGTAAATTAATGAATTCGCCATCGCTACAACCTGGGTGTTGATTAAGATATTCGTTACTTTTAAAAGTTACTTATTTGATACTTCAGGAAGACAGCAGAACGCTCACTTCTTATTCTTCTTAGGGGCGCCAATTTGCATCTGATTACTTGTATCACTAATTAGATCAGAATCCGCTGTCATTTACGACACGTTTTAATGCCACAAAATAACGATGGAGTGTTTTTTTTTTGTTTGTAGGGAATGCCTTCAGGGAAATAAACAGAATTTGAGCTAAAGCAACAATAAAACATAATTTTGTCTTCAGTTTTAAATACGAGAACAGTAAAAATAGTGTAACAAGAAGTGCGTATGAAATTTTATTGCTGTTTTTTTAAGGTTTTTACACTTTCGATGACTTTTTGCAAAATGTTTTTTGTTTGTTTTTGTAATTTTCGTTAATAACTTTCCAAATTGATGCTGATGACATTGACTTGACCTTAATTGTTTTGTAGACAACATCAAACTAAGAATGTTTAATGAAACATGCTTAAGAACTTAAACTAAATTTGCAGGTATAAAAGGTGATGTTTTAAATATACTGGCTGCATATAGAAGTTGAAGTTGTAGTCATTTGGTTGATTACCTTCTAACAAGCAGCCACTACTCGTGTACTTTGTTGAATATGCAACATTTTTGTTGCTGGCAATAAAACTACAACAATCAAGTACGTGCCGGGTCAAACAATTTCAAGGTATTTGCAGTTATTTTGGACGGTTAATGGAGAGAAATAGTGTTTAAAGAGCCCAGTTTCAACTGACACTTACCAGCAGCATGCTTAAGGAAATATTTTAAAATTTGTTTTACACAAATCATTTTGATTTTTCTTTCTTTATCTTACAATGATGCTGTTTTTGGTCGATATTTATTAGAGACTGAGATACTGCTGCTTTGATAGCTTTACGAGTAGGTTGACTGTTAGAAATACTATTTTTTCAACACTTTACGTTCTGTTAAAATCTAATATCAGGCACGTGATAATTTCATGCTTTTTTAAAGTTTCACAACACCAGTTATTTGCAGTTTGTGCATTTGCACCTTTATTCTGTCTGTGATTTTTTATTTTATTAAAAGAGAAATTCTTTTAAAGAAATAAGAATGTTAAGGAAGTAGTTTGCAGAAAACCGTAAACCGCTAAAAAATTAATTTTGATTTTATCTTAAAAAAATTAAATTCTTTGGTAGCAGGAACATAAATTATTATTAGTTCCTTGTTAAATACATCAAGTACGAATATATTGTGTAATAACGATTAACACATGCCAGACTCTGTACACAGTTGGTCATTTTAACGTAAAACGCAACAATCAGAACAATTTTACAGTGTCCACTCCAACAGCATATATTCTAAATAAAAACAGATCTCTCAACATAGTTGAGATTTAATATAAAATTGATATTAATAAATACTTATGACATTTTTAAACAGCAAAAAATTTTTTTTAATTTTATTTTATTGTCTCAACTTCTTATGATTTCTTTGAAGACACTATTACATAAAACCCACTTAACAACTACACACAAAAAACTTGTTTATTCGACGTTTTGTTTAATGCCACCATGCTGACAGCAAGTGCAATATCTTTTTACAGGCGAGTTAAAACGTCTAGAATTTTCTAGAATGACAAGATCTGGCAGATTGCTATATTTCGTTTATAATTATAATTGTGTACATGTGGGTTTGATCCAATCAAAAAAATTCCATGCATAAGAAGACTGGTGACTGTTCAGGAGAAGATCTATGTGTGCAAGACTGGCACAAGCACTAAAGCTAAATGACCATCAGTGAATCATATTTGAATTAGTTACATTGCTGATGTAAGTGAAAGAAGTCTTTATGTTTCCTTAATTTAGACACAATTTTTTTTTAAATTCTTTGTATTAAAATATACTTTTTCGGCTTAAGTTCATTTTTGAATTTAATTTCTAAATATTATTTAAAAAAAAATTATGCGGAGGTTTTCCAAAGACAACAAGAAAAACTAGACACTATCAGAATAAAACGCAGCATTTTCTGGATCGCTACAATATTCTGCTTGTGTAAATTTTTCTTATTTTCTTTGAAAAACACCCGCATACATTTGTAAATAATTTTTCTTTTTTAAGATTTTTAGGAATTAAATTAAAAAAAGAACCTTAGCCGAAAAAAGTAAATTTTAATCCATTTATAATATCCACGGCTCAAATCCAGATTAGGGAATAAATTACAAACTCCTTGAGTATGTGATTAACATTTTTGTAGTTGTTGTTTAATCACTGTTAAATATACAAAGTGGTGGTGGGGTCAGTTCTTTCTTACTGTCACATGTTAAGAATCAAAAAGCATCTTAAGTTGTCAGCATAAGGTGGCTGGTAAATGACAAATTAATACTTTTTTTGGAGTAATAGTGTGGGTTGCAGGGATGGCAAGGTTGGCGCAGATACACATTTTCTTTATTCACGTGGTAAAATTATAAAATTTTCATAGTTTTTTATAGTAAATTATTATTTAAAAATTTATTATTATAAAAATTGCCAACTTCCAAAAGATTATTTAAATCACTAGTATTCGGTTATTAGCTTAAAACTTTTAGGCTGGGTTTAAACGCGGCAGTACTGTTTTGCCTGTATGAAAAAATATGAAGAATATCAAACACAGATTTATTCAGCTATAAAATGAAGCGTAAGACAGATAAAACACAAAAGTGAAAGGTAGATTTTCAAAATATTGTAAAATCGTTAACAAATGTCACCGGCAGAGGCAGCTACAACTACTTGTAATGAGCTCAAACTGATATCTGCTTATTTCAATAAACAAATAGAAAGTCGGTATTATTTTTGTTAATTAAAAAATAGTTAGAATTTAATTTGCTCTTAAAGTCTATATGGAAAGTGATAGAAAAAAATTAAAAATATAAAAAAAAAATTTCACTACGAAATATGACACAAATTTTTTTATGCCTTAAGTTTGACATTGCCAACCATGGTGCTACCGCACGGTATAGTGACGTCAGAAATTTTCACAGAAAAATCTTTATTAATCGAAAAAGCTCGATTTAGGAAAAAATATCTTCAAAATTTTTTAATATTTTTACTTTTGAAAATATCTGTTTGACGTTTGCAGATGAACAAGGAAGACATATCAAATTTATTGCAAACTTCGACAAAGTTAGAAATATTAACACATTATCCGCTCTAAAAATATTTGACATTGTGTGCCAAAACTCTTCTACTGTAATATTTTCTAAGAATTTATTTATAACAAAACCAAAACTATGTCTGTTACACAAAAGACGCAAAAAAACGGCATTCTTTGATTACAATCATTATAGTTTGCAGTTAAAAAAATTGTAACCATAAACATTTCCAACGAAACGCTAAACAGAATAAAAGCCACTTAATATAATTTTAAAATTTAGTTTACCATCCCTGATGAATTGGCAATTCAATATAATTTTTATTTTTTGGCGTAAGATTATGAGGAAATTAATATTTTTAAAATTGTGTGGATGTGTGCATATACCATGTGAACACATGCCTTTCGTATAGTATTTTCTTTTGAATTAAATACGCCTAAAAGTATGCCACACATTAAGTTGTGTGTGTGAGTGCTTGTAAATGCTTTACGGTTCATTTCTTTTACATTCCCTTGAATCTTTTATTATTGATATGTAAATTTCCGAGTAATTTAAGCTTTGTTTCTTTTTTGTTTGTTATTTTGGTTTATCTTTTGCAATGATTTTTGTTTATATTTTTTTATTTTTCATTCTTCTTGTTTATCACGCAGAGTTAATTTACTTACATCCGGAAAATTTTTACGAGGATCTTAATATAAATATTTTTGTATTGTGTTGTTTAAAATTTGGCATCCATTATTTTTTTAAATAAAATTTAAAAAAAAACATATATTTTTCCTTATTACAGAGCTATAATAAAATATAATAACATGAAATTTATTAACATGACTGCCTCTGCTTAACGTCAGAATTGCGACTTTTAATATTTTATAAAAATTTGGTTGAAGGAAAATAAATTCTTTACTTTTACTCTAATCTGTAAGATGACATTCGCCAAAATACGAAGAGTCTAGACAAGTTAGTTCTTAGAAAGGAAATTTAAAAAAGTTTCGAAAAAGCTACTCCTAGAAACTGTTACAACTTTTAGCCAGACCATTCGCAGGAGGATAAATAAAAATTATTTTTTAGAAAGGCCAAACTGCACATGATCTAGGAGGAGATTGCGTAACAGTTGAAGTGGCAAAAGTAATTTTCTTCAGCTTCCAGAGTTACAACTGCGCCAGGTATGTTAGTCCAGCCTTATACTATGCCATTTTTGTTCGATTTTCTTTTCAAGTTAAGAGTTTTTATCTGTCAAAAAGGCGCTTTTAAAAGGTAGAAGAGTGTGTAATAAAATCATAAATATTTTTTAGATAATAGTTTTTGTACGAAAAAGTAGCATTTTCTCTGACAGTGTGAAATCTGAAGGTACTATTTCTTCTGATTTTTCTAAGTATGACAGAATTCCATCAGATTTTCCTGCGAAAAAAATGTGCAATTGTGTACTAGTGAAAAATTGGCGAAGACATTATGCTCGATAATCAACTTGAATAAGTAACGAAAATTAAGGTATTTTTTTACTATACGTGAATGACTGTATGCAGACTAATGTCATGGATTCAATAAGGTCTTGCACTCAGTCATTGATATAACAAGTCGATAACAACCAGTCGGCAATCACAAACCGTAAAAGAACACTGGAAATGAAAATTCATCCAAAAGATGATTTTTATGTTTTACTGTCTCTAGAAAATATAGTTTTCCCCTGTTTTGAAACACAGCATAACAACAAAATATTTTTTTTTATCAATTGATATTTAATTTTTAAAAGCATCGTATATAGTTAATGCTTTGTACAAGACATTGTGGCTAAAAACATTTCAAAAAGGAAATTAAATTACAGTACAAAATAAAGAAAAAAAAGAAAAGTTAAATTATGTTTGTGGCTCCCTACCAACACGGGATAAAAAGCCGTTGACAGTTTACACAAATGGGACACATTTAATTCAGCCAGGTTTCATCACAATTAATCAAGATTAATGAGTAAAATTTTGCAAACGAAGGAAAAAAACAAACACAAAGCCAAAAATGAGGCAGGTACGTAAAATAAAAAATTGCAAATGGGACAAGAAAATTGAGAGGGATCTTTTTGACAAAAAGAAAAAATTATTTTTACTGGATTTTATTTGACTTGAATTAATAAAATTAATTTCATAAATTGTGATTAATGCAACAGGGTGGTTTTAGCATTTTGAACATGAATATTAATGGATAAATAAAAGTTTGTTACCCCAAACTCAAGAATATAAGTTCTTCTTACACATGTTGTCTTAAGAAATTAAAGCAAACTATTAACAAAAAAATCAATATATTTTAATGCTTTACCTCGGTTCATAAAATCAAAGGCGAAACTAACATAGTAAATATCTATAAAAATTTAAAAAAATAAAACTTAAACCACAAAAAAATCGATTGCGTAGAGTGATTTATTTTAAAACCAAATCCAAGAAGTGTTAAAGTTTCACTGCACCTGTTGTGAAATTTTAATTTAAAAATTGTACAATGAAAAATACAAGTTTAGTTGCTTAAATTAAATCTGCTCAAAGTCAGCTAGAATATTTGAAAGAGCATTTAAATATCCTGCCTCCACTGTGTGAAAGATTTTCAACATTTCTTATTTATATCCCAGAGAAAATTCTCAAGTTTTCAACTTTAAATGAAAACAAAAACGAGTGACACGCATTGGGAAATCCACAGTTCAAAATTAAATTAATCATTTTCTTTTTTCAAATAAAACTTTTTAACTTGGACGAAATTCACTACATTTCGATTAAAATATTTTGGAGTCTGCATATCAAAAAAGCTAAAAAATAGCATGCAGTCAACTGTCGCGTAATTTATATTCTACATTTTAAAAATATAATATATTTTGTTCACCATTTTTACTTCTCTTTTTGCAATAGAAAAAGGTCAGTGGTATTAGTTACAACAAAAAAAAAAAAAAATCCTGAAAAATTTCTCTCAATCACACATGTGCATGTGTTGCCAAAATAACAACAAAAATAATGAATATATTACCCTCATTTGTTGAATGTTTGGACATACTTACAAGCAGACATAACCATTCCTAGCAAATCTATTGTCTTCAATATGAACAAACTATTCCAAATATAGATGTCTATTAATTCTCTATGAACTTTTTCAAATATTTTCATTTTTCTTTTTTTTTTTTCTTTTTCATAGAAGAAAAGTTAACGAATCTATGAACCATGTTAACAACAATGAAACTTAACAAACTTGACAGACATAAAACCTACACGCCTTTCATTCATTTATTCATTCTATCACTTTACTTCATGTACAACAATAAATAATAAATGTTCTTTTTTGACTTTTAAACAACATGATATGAAACATAATCTATATGAAGCGTTAAAGTGGTGATTTTTTAAGTGTTTGGTTATTGATTTAAAAAATAATTTTGTTTAAAACTGTTAAAAATTTAATTTCAAATTAGAGGTTTTTCTTTCTAAAAATATTTAATGTAAAAATGTGGAAGGTGATGCGATAGCGACTGTTATGTCCGCGTACCATCAAATAATTTCATTGCTACATTTAACTTCATGACAGCCTTAACATCCTACATTCTAAAATGTAACTTTTCTCAGATGGATCATGTCATAAAGTTCTGAAGGTTATGCCAGGTAAAGCGTGCCATTAACATGTGTAAATTTTTAAGCTGAAATAAAACTCGATATAGTTGGCTGTGTGGTATGCTTGTCCTATAGTTTATAGACTATCAAGTCTTTTGCAAAACGTCTGGGTGCTTATTAATTTACAGAAATTTTTGGGAGTTTTTTTACGTGTAGAAAAAACATGCTTAACATGTTTGATTTATGTGGTTGGATTTTTTTAATCATATTTTTGTAAAACACAAAAATAACATTTTAACATTTAATTATTTTAACGTTGAGAATTTAATCATAATATGATACTTTATAATCATAATATGATCCAAAATTATTTAACTATGGTAAAATCTAATCATGTTATATTTATGATAATTAAAATTTTAATAGTTTATGCTTTTTTGTAATTTTGAATTGCGATTTAAGAGACAGAATTTATTTTCTATAATGAAATTTTATATTTTTTTTTTTTTAACATTAATTAGTTTAGATTAAAGCTACATAAATTTGAATAAACAAAAAAATAATGGACAAAATCTTAACAATCTAAACAAGTTAATATCTATTTATTATGAATTAATCCTTCAATTACCATTTTTTAAATCAGTTGATTACACAACCTAAAATGGATGGATGCACAGAATGAATTCATTCTTTTAGTGTAATTTATCCTGTTTTTTAAATATTAACACAAAAACATTTTTTTAAATATATTTTTCTCCTTTAGTAAGCAGCAAAGAAGACGTAAAATTTACTGCATCAATTTAGGATAAAACGCATGATTTTAACATTTTATATAATAAAGCAAGGAAAATATTAAGGATTTAAATTTTAACCAAATTGGAAAACTTCATTACAATTATATGGATTCAAAAATATTTTTTTTTAATTTTTTCCTTCTCTGTTATATAAAATGTTTTGGCATTTAAATGAATGCCTGCAACCAGTACGTATTTTTTTATTATTAATTTTTGTTTATATAATTTTTTTTATGAACTTTCATGAGTTTTTGATGAGTTTGAAAGTATAAACGAACTCATTAAAAATACATCATAAAAAATAAGTTCTTTTTAATTTTTTTTCTGCTGGGTAAATTCAAAAATTAAAATAAATTTAAATATTAAAATATAAGCCGGACTAATAATTTTTCGATTGGTTGTAAAATAAAATAAATCTAACAACAGAATGTTTTAAAAATATTTAAATTTTTCATTGAATTTATTATCACTAAAGATATAAAAAAAAATTGTTCATCTTTATATTTCTAGGGATACTTTTCAAAGTAAAAAAACAAAAAAAAAAAAATCACAAGACTGCCTTTATTTATAATATAAATAAATTATAGTTACAAGTCCTTTAATATGTTTGTAGTAAAAAAACTGTGTTGTATAACTCAATCGTAATGCATTTTTTATGTGTCAGTTAACTAAGTTATTATTGACAAAAGATGTGTTCAAAATAGCCTAAAAATTTTTATTGGAACAAAAATATATGTTGTTTCCATTAACATATTGCTTCCGTGAACATATTTTTGTAACCGTGACCATTGTACAATCATGCTTTTTCTCTGTGCGCTAATTATGCTGCTTGTACTTTAAAAATTATTGAAATAGATCTTTAATACCTACAAAGATGATATCTTAGACAAAAGCAGCCAAAATCTGCTTTTTCACAAGGGAATAAAAATTGATTGAAATGGAGAACAAAGCAAATAAAAAGGATATGTGGTTTTAGAAAATGTTGTTGTAATTAATAGTCTGTGGTTTGTTAGGAAAATTATACGGTTTCCTTTGAAAGCATGCATCCTTTCATTTACGACACAAGTAAGAGAGTTATGCCGAATCTTATACACCCTTCACTATGTACGCAAATTTGGTTTATTGCAATAACTCTAATCAAAAAGACAAATTTTGAGGTGAGAGAGAATTGAAGAAAATAATTTAGTAGGATATATAATTTTATATAAAAATATTAATGGCTGTTTATGGGTTAAGAGTTTTTAAAAAATTTTATTATCTCTTGAAAGACCCCTTCAAAAGCTTTTAAATAATACTCGTATTGATGTTTTAAAAATTTTAAAATTTCAGAGACCTGTAGCTTGAAAAATATAGGCGAGCGCAAATTTTTTTACTTGATGTTTTTTTTTTATATTTTATTTCTCTATCACTCCATGCATTTGTTTTTGTAATTGAAGTTACTCCATTATTGCAAATGATATGGAAAAATTAGAGGCAGGCGTAAAGTTTTGCCCGCTGGCTCGAAGGACATTCAGCGATATTGCTGATCTTTAATAGCAAAATTTTTGAAACTAGGTCTGATCGATGGGCGAACTTGAACTTTCTCTAGTTCACTAAGTACTTAGGCAAAGTTGATTTCAGCATAAGACGGACAGAGGGACAGACAGACGGACATCGCTTAATCGACCTCGCTATGTATAAGAACTCAAAATATGAATACCTTATGGAGTCGGAAATAAAGATTGTAGAAATTTCAAGTGGAACGACAAACTTAGATAAAATAAATAAATTAAATAAATAAAAATTAATTTTCAGTAAAAACATTTCTCTCATTATTTACAGCATTTTAATCCTTTTTTTTTTTATATTTGCCATTTCGATGTAACAGATTTGTATGCAACTCATATATTAAAATAAAAACACATATTTTCTTTTACTGACTCTGTACAGTTGTGTAAAAAATCTAACGATTGTATCGTATTTGACTGTTAAATTAGAAATGTGTGTGCGTTGGCCTAACAACAGCAAATAATTCAATGTCAGCCACTCAAGTTGACTGTTAAAAAAATAAAAATAAAAAACACTCTGCTCTTAGATAAAAGGAGTGTTTTTGCATAATGAACATGATAATGTCTGTTGGGGTGGCACTTGAATCTGTCATCACAGCCCGCCAACAATGCTAATGCCAGCCAGTGGTATGAAAATAAATGTTAAATTCTACTTTATTTCGATTGTATGTCCACGTTGTTAATGCGAACAACGACCTACAAAAAGAACAGTTAAATTAAGCTAGAAGCAGATAGAACTTTAGCCAATTGTGCCATACGGAATTTTTCATTTCACACTTATCTTTGTTATACATGAGTTTTATTTTCATACGTTCATAAAATGTTTTTTGGCTGGAGTGCTGACATTGATTTTGTTTTCTTTTTTGTTTTTTTTTTTTTTTTTTTTTGCTTGTGGGTCATATCATGTTGTTCACTTAATAATATTGTCTTTATTACTCATAACGTTTAATAGTAAAAAAAACGTACTTATTTGAGGAGATTCTGGTATTTTTAAATGTTTTGTTAGTTGCTGAAGCCTGAGGTCAAAGGTGAGAAAATATTTAAATATAATTTTCGTTTTTAGGGGATGTGAATTACTTCGATTGAGTTCAGGATACAAACACTAAATAGAACAAAATATAACAAAGACAATTTATTTTTTGTCCAGTTTTAACTAAAGTAAAATTTAAATTTTCAACTTAATTAAGTGAGAGTTGGGCTCACATACGAAATGTTTGATACAATATGTGGTCCCATTTAATTTTATGATTTTATTATTCGTTGAAAGAATATTTCATTGCAATAAGAAACCTACATAAAACTAACATGAGACAATTTTTATCTTAAAAATAAATAGTTCTTTACATGTCATTATATCGGACTGCAGACTTATTGTAAATTCCAAGTGGCTGTTATAAGGATTTATACATAAAAATTACTTCTCTTTATTTTTTAATTTGACTTAATAAATTTTATATGCTAAACTCTGCGGAGACACACTCCTTAGTCTTACCTTTAATTTTTTTTTGTTGTTATAAAGGCCGTAAAAATTTACCGTCCGTAAAAATTTCTACGCTTCAGATTTAGGCATATGACAGAAGGACATGTCAGATGTGGGCAGGGTTATCTTGTGGATACGGAATAATGCAAATTAAGAAGAATTTTAGAAAAGAAAAGACAAATATTTTCTTCAATCTGTAAAACATATGAAATCACTTTGTAACAAAGGACCGCCAAATCCCTCCTCAGCATTCTTCGTATCTATCTGCCTTAAGTTGTGTACATTGTAAATATCATCCATTTAACCAATTAATCAATATTAATTTGGTTGAACGAAATTCACACACGACTCAAATCATTTTTTTGTTGTTTTCTCTACAACACGTCTTGTACATGTTTTTTGTTGAAAAAGTAAATTTTAATTGATTTATTAAAATCCATAGTTTAGTTCCTTTCAGTTTCAGTTATGATTCTTTGTGGAAAAATTTACATTATATTTTCACATTACATCTAACGTTTCCTGCCTGACATAAATAAAAGCTTTACACAGACGATAGTGAAAAAAAAAACGTGTTAAAAGACAGATAAAAAATGTTTAACTGTCTGCCTTCGATATTGTTTCAAATTTTTAGGAAGACCGCAATTTATTTTTCCAAATCAAAAATAAAAAAGCTTGTGAAATGTTAAAAATACAACAGAAATTTTTTGTGTTTTCATAACACGCGGAATACGTTTACTAGGCGGTTATTAGACGGGCATACTTTGCATGTGAACGCGGCTTGATTACATGCCATCAAACTTGTGTATTGGGGTAAAATTTATGTTTATCTGCGGCGCTGGATGGGTTTTAAAAATTTTTGATAGTGAAACTCTTTTTTTATTAACTCCTACATGCAAAGTTTTATCGTCTAATAGCCGCTTTATTTAACGGCTAAAAATACTTGCCTCCTCCTTCTTTATTACCTTAGATGTCATGCATAAACAATATTTCTTGAAAAGTTGTCCTATTTAATATATGTGAATTGTTTTGGTTTGTCTATTTTGCTGTGTGTCCATTTATTTCCTGTCCTCTTTGCTTGTCTAAATGGTTGATATTTTATAAGGAGTGTGATTTTTGTATGACAATCTGATAAATGTTGGGCGAAATCTTATTGTTTTCTTTTTCTTTTATTACTATTTCGTTACAGTTCTTAGAATATCAAAATGTATTAATGTATTTGATAGGAGAGGCTTAAACATGATACAAAAATAGCAAGTAGTTCCACTTTCTCTTTTTGTCGCCATAATAACATTCTAACGTTTGCGGGAATTATGAAAATTTGTGTCACCATATAATTTTCTAAAATCCCGTTTTTTCATTCTGTTTTTTTTTTTCGTTTTATATGATATTTCAAAATAAAAAAAATACATAATATTAAAGTCACAAAAATTTACATTTTATCATCAGTTCAAGGAACAACAAAAAACCAAAAAACTTTGGAAGCAAATAAATCTTTTAAATTAAATTAAATATGTTCCTCTTGAAAAGTTTTCAGGATGTGAACGTTCTACTTAAGGGTGGCCTTAATAGGCCAAACAAGGAATTTATGGAAGAAACAAACAAAAACTAAATTTAAATTTTCGAAAAATTAATGAAAGTGAATTATATACTGATCCCAACTAAAAGCAAAATTTGTTAAGCAATTCAAATTTAATGTAAGACAGTAAAAACAAAAAAAAAGCATATTTTTTTGGGAGATTTTTATCGTGTTCGCTTTAAAAAACAAAAAAATAAAATTTCTGCAAAAATTTACTTTGAATTACAGTTGGCCTTGTTTTGAAATTTTTCGCCAATAAATTAAAATTCAGTGCATTTATATAGAAAATAGTGATTTTTATTTTTTTTATAAAGAGAAGTAGCACTTCAGGCAACAATGCCTATTTAATTAGTGTGTAACCGTGCTACATTCTTTAGAAAAGGGATAGAGGAGAGAAAAGAACAGGTGGTGAAAGAATAGCCAATTTATTATTTATTTTACTTCGCCAGCAAATATGCTATGAAAAAGTACCGACGAAGGAGGCTGCATGTTTTAATGTTAATTTTACATACCATTAAAGAGAAAAAAACATTTTTATTTTTTGGTTGTCGCAGGGGTTGAACCCTGTCCAACGAGATTTGTAGTCAACGTGCTTATCATCTTGACCACAGCAGCCACAGATTCGATTTGCGCCGCGTTTCTCCGGTCCTATCAAAGACGCAAATCGGGGCTCTAGTGTACTAATAATTATTATAATTGCACATCTGTATTTTTAGCAAGTTAATATAATACGAGATGTTTTTTATTAAAAGTCGTCTGTATAATTTTGTTTAGAATTTAAGGGATTTATTTCTGTGTAGTCATATATTTCTGGTAAGATACATTTGAATTTTATTCATATTTTGTTAAATATTATTAAAATATTTTTGTTCTTATGTATATTTGTGGCAACAGAAAAATCAACTAATTCCCGCAAACGTCACAAATTTTTGTAGTGCAACTACTTTCTATTTTTAAATCATAATTTTACTTTTTTACTTCGATAACTCTTGATTGATAATTTTATAGTTACTTATTTTTTTATATTTAATAAAATTTCTCATTCCAAAAAAAATTTCTTATAGCAGCAGTGGTCTTCATAATCAAATCAAAACATTTTCTGCCAAAATTTTTTTTTTGTTAAAATCGAGAAAACGTAGCTCCGAAATATATGTAATGAAAAAAAAAAATGAACTCGTTTGGCTTAAAGGGGACTTTTCTTTCAGCTCAGAATCCAAAGTCATTTTCTGATATTTAAATGACACGAAAGTGTCAGGGGCTGTTTTTACCCTGCAATAATTTTTATCCTCTAAGAATTAACTGAAACTAGAAAATCCAAGTTTTCCAAACATTAATACGGTTCATATGTCACAAATATTTGAATTTACTTTTTATGTACAAAGAGAATATTTTAAATGTTTCTAAATGTTTGCATATTAAATTTTTTGAAAAAATGAGCACATTGCACTAATTCGTCGTATGCAACAAAAATACAACATTTTGTTGTTGGACTTTTTATCAAAAAGAGACAAATCTAACATTGAGATGGTTAATATATATGTTGGGTAAAATGAAATAAAGCTAGAAACGAACCACAGCACGGTAATTCGTAAAGTAAGTAGAGAGTTAACAAATTTTAAATTACTTATTCCAGCAAAACACATTTAAATTGTAGATGCGCCTACTTTTTTATTTTTCTCAATTTTTTCTGCTATTTATTTGCACTCAACTGTAAAAAGATTGCATGCAGCTTTAATATTTTTTTTGTAACATATGTGTCACTCATATGACTTTTTGATGCGAGTGTTTTCCTATTTAGTTGACATTGTAATGACAAAATCATAATATAAACATATTGTTACTCACAAACACACCCATACCCTCACTCACACTCAAACACATTTATTTATTGAATCTTTGACGTTGTATTGCTTGCTTTTCTTGGAAGCAATGAAAATTATCTTGATATTTTAAATAAAAGTAGACACAGTCAACGTCATATTCTTGTTACTCTTGTTGCTCTTGCTGCTCTTGTTATCGTCAGTTTAGTTTTGACAAACATTTCCCGTAGAGAACAAACGAGTAAAAAAAGACAGTTTTTAAAGTGACAAACTTCCGAGTAAAGCGTTTTTGACACAAACAAAAGATTATTGTTTTTAGATTTAAACGTAAGAAATAAGTTTATTACAAGATTTTCCAGAAAATAAAATAAAATAAAATTATTTTTAACTTATGTAAATATTTTAAATAAATGTTTTCATTTTTCTTTTGTTTCTTATTTTACTACGGCAGTTGTTTTAAAATAATAAAGTTAATTAATTTTAATTTTTGGTTAAGCTGTAGCTCAGACTACAGTCTTCTCAAGGAGTTTTCCCTTAAGGCCAGCTGCTTGTTCAAATGATATAAAAAAGTAAATTTCGAATCAGGCGAAAGACAGGGTATTTTTCAGGGTTCATTTTTATAAATCAGTATAACATGTAGATGATTTTTTATATTTCATGACTCATATTTAACTGCAAGAACAAACTAAACGAAAATTGTATGAAACTATGCAGATTTAAAACTTGTGAAACTGGCAAGAATTTTGCTAATTTTTATTACGGTTACCTGAACCAATAAATTCAGTTAGTCACCCACAGTTGACTGGTAGATATGAATTTGAAAATTGTGCATAATGTTTGCATCAATGTGATATTATTTTAACGTATTAATGGCTCATGCTGTTGCTTTCTCTTAGTTTTCTAAAAAAAATGTTTATTTTTAATTTTCCACTCCTGATTTTTTTAAATTTTTTTTAATTCAATTTTCAATCAAATCAAGCTAACTTTAATGAACCCCTTTCAGATGCTTTACCTTTTTAAAAGACTTATTCGACTTAAAATATAAAATTGAACAATAGGCAACGTTTTTTTTATTGTGGAGAATTACAACAACAAAAAATTACTAACGTCAGTATTTAGTCGTAGGGCCCCAGGGCACATAGCGAACCAAGTGGCAACTTTGTGTATTCTTAGATGTTGCTGGAACGACCCTGTTTCATTGAACAAATTGCTTATATATCACTCATCGTTCCAATATTGAATATAATAAATATTTGTTTCACATAATAAAGCTTGACTATTTTAAATTTAAATTAAATATCAAATAATTTTTTTTTTTGCTACCACCAATCTTACCAAAAATGTTTTAAACCATCCTGTAACAGACTCAATTGTTCTAATTTATGGTCCTAAGATTTGAACTAGGGATGGACAAAAAACATCGATGTTTTAAAAACACTCGATGTATTGTGTCGAAGCATCGATATATTCCGATGTTTTTTTTGTTTTGCTCATAAACAATCGAAAAACATCGATGCTTCCTCTCGATGCAACAAAATGAAAAATTGTATACAAAACATGTGGATTAAGAGTAAAAATATATTATCTGATGAACTTTCAATTTATTTGAGGACTCCTGTTGGAAGACTGAACGAGAATCCATTGGATATCTGGAAAGATTATAAATCGCAGTTTTCTGAGCTTTACAAGATCGCTTTCAAATATCTTAAAATGGTGGGAACATCGGTTCCGTCTGAAAGACTATTTTTACAAGCGGCGCAGGTGTTGACTCAACAAAGAAACAGATTGAGAGGTGAAGGAATTGGTAAACTTTTATTTCTAAACATTATTTAAAAAAAGGTATTGGGAGATGTAAAATAAACTTAAGATTTTTTCGAAAATGTAATAAAAAAAATATCAAAACTTCAATAGTAAATAATTAAAAAAAGAAGAAAAAACAATTGATGTAACATTGATGTATGTTTGCGATACATCACATGTTAAAAAATATCGATGTTTTTTTACCGTGTCCATCCTTAGTTTGAACTTGACTAACGGTTCACAGTAAAAAGGAACGGTGAACGATAGGAACGATATAGTTTCTTTGATCTTTTTGTACGATCAAAATGATTCACCAAACGGAACGATTTTGATAACAGAGTAAGGAGGACTGTGCTTAAAAGTTGGAGCGTTTCTTTTCTAAATCGCTACGGAACATATTATTCATCGGAGGTCCTCACTAATAATCGGTAAGAAGATCGTAATCACTTTGTTTACTTTAACCACTGGTTGGCCTTAAAAAGTTAATTAGCTGCCAGTTTCAATTCCACGCAAGACCAGACAACTGACCCCGTTTTACCCCCTTAATTAACATGCTCTTGGGGGAAAAGTTCATTAGGTTAATTGAAAAATTCGGGAAATCGGAATGGGGATGCTTAACACTGCACCAAAATAACTAGAATAAAAATATCGAAAAAGTTCTTGAGAATATTATTGAAAGTAAAGGAACTTGGTGTTCAAAAACTGCCAGTTTTAGAAAGCACAGTGGGGCAGCATTTTTAATAATTAAAAAAAAAAATAGCATTAACCAAACTAAAAGTCAGATCGCAAAAAAATCCAAATAAAACCTGAGGTAACTAAGGAAATTAGCTAAAAATTTTGATCTATCTTAAAGAAACTGGGTGAGGGAATTATAAAATTAAGATTTTTTTTCAAATTCGTATTGCTTGCTTACTGTATGAGATGAAAAGTATCAAGAGATTAAAAAATATTAATGTCGATTTTTTTGTCGACTGAAATGTAAAACCATTTGTATATATTCTCTCGCAGCTTAATCTTTCTTATGCATATACGAACAATAAAATTGCAGCTTTAGATTTGATTCCTTCGCATGTTTTTTGTTTTTGGAGTTGCAGCACCATTTTTAAATCACTTTATTTAAAACTTAATATTGTGTTGCCGTCTTTTTTAAACATTATTATTCCCCTCAAGAGAATGTTTGAAAAAAATACAGCTCTGGTTAAATGAAAACCCAAAAAATCCTTAACATTGGACTAATACCATTTACACTAAAGAGTTGTATTACTTAACAATTATGATGTCTGTCTTTAATACGAAATATTTATTTTAAATTTACTAAAGCATTTTCCATAACAAATAAATTTCCTCAAACTCTTAATTGATACTTAATAACGTCACCCCATTTTTTCAACTGCATTTTATTTCCCTTTGCCTTTGAGTGCCTCAGCAAAAATGAAAGAAATTTATAGAAATTTAAATAAATACTCAATTAATGCCATTTAATGTCACTTCTACAATTTATTCGTCTAAACCGAAAAGAGAACAAAAACAGAGTGTTAACACGTCAAACAACTAAACGCAGCCATTTCCATGTGCTTAAACTTACAACTGGGAATGTGTTGTGAAATCATACGTAAATAATTGTTAAGCTTAAATTGCTATAAAACATATTGAAGAATCGTGTTAATGGCACTTAAGTGCAAAAAAAAAAAAAAAAAACGTTAATTTATTCTCAAACTGCTTATGTGCAACATTAATTCAGAGGATTTAACAAAACACAGTGACAAATGTAATGGAAAAAATAAATCCTTACAAACGTATTAGAAAAAGAGAAAGGGAATGTTTCTCCCAGAAGAATTAATTAAAAAAAATAAAAAAAATTTTTTTTTTTTAACTTGCATACGGATTTCTTTAAATGAGTCTATTTATTAAAACGAAACCTAATGTGATTAAAAAACTTAAATATGTGTTAACATGTGGAAACATGAGAATTAAAAAAAAAAAAAAAACAAAAAAGTGGAAAAAGCTTGTCTTGCATTGCGAAGTCGATTGAGCGATGTCCATCCCTGTTAGTGTCGAAATTAAATGTGCCGAGGCACTAGATCAGCTAGAGAAAATCTTAATATTCCAATAGATCAGACATAGTTACAAAAATTTTAATATTTAAAAGCAGCAAGATCGGTCTATGTGTTTCGAGGCAGCGGGCAAAACACCACGCCTACTTCTAATTTTTTTACACCATTTGGAACAATAAAGTAACTCCAATAAAAAAAAAGTAAGATAAAAAAACAAATATATGGGGCGATAAAGAATTTGAAAATAAGAAACACGCATCAAGTGGAAAAATTTGCACTCGCCTATATTTTCCGAGTTACGGGGCTCTGATATATTCAAATTTCTTAAAATATCAATATGGATATCATTTTAAAGCTTTTGAAGAGATCTTTAAAGAAATATTAAAATTTAAAAAAAAATGCTTAACCCATTAAGTGCCGTCGGCATTTTTATGTAAAATTAGATATCGCACTTCAAAATGTTTTTCTTATTTTTTAATTTTCTGTCGCCCAATAGTTGCTTTTTTGATTGGAGTTACTTCACTAAACTAGATTTACATAGATGGTGAAGGGTATATAAGATTCCGCATAGCAGCGACATTGCTTAGCTTCTATTTTTGTTATAAAAAGAGAAGGTTTATAAACCTGCTGCCTTTCTTTTTTCTTTTGAGAGCATTATTTATGAAAAAACATCATACTGTTAGGTGATCTATGTCACCTGCTTTATTCTGTGAATAAAACTAAACTTCTATTTGTATTGAGAGCCTGCCTATTAATCGCAATAAATGTTTGGCTAATTAAGCCAGCATTCCTGCTAAAAAAAATAAACTTTAATATCTATAATTTTGAGATTAAAAATTCGTCGAAAATTACTTGCAAGACACCGTGCATTCATACTGCCTTCATACCAAGCAGTACGATATTGGAGCGGTATCTACTGTGATGGGAACAAAAATATGAAAATAAAATTGTTAACTGTTAACAAATAGCAAGTTTAAATATATGTGATCGTTAATAATGACAAGATCGAAAAAAACTTTGGGTTGTTAATGGACTTCGTCTAATTATGTTTATGTCGATAGAGTATAAATTATTAATCGTACTTTAATTTGTTAAATTAGTTGTCTTTATAGCTTATGCTTGCAACGTACACAAGCTAAAGTAGATAGTTGCGCAGAATGCCGATGATGGATGTAGCGATCTTGAAAATTCTACAATACATCCTGCCAGTGTCCAATTTTTGCTGTATTCTTTAAAAATTAATGCAAAAATTTTTAAAATTAATTTTTCTTTCTCATTAAAAAATTAAGGCGGATAAATATTTTTTGTGTATTAAAAAAAATAAATATTTATTATTTATATATTCAAATTACCATAGAAACGTTCACTCCCATTTTATTGCATTTATGCTTTTATGTATCAGCATTTCCCTTGAACTTAAATTTTTATAATTTTTGCTTTATTTTTCACATAGAAAATTTAATTTTTTTTTTAAATGATTTGCAAAGTTAAACAATATGGACTCAAACAAATGAAGCTTGTTAATAATTCATGAGTTTTTCTTTATTCTTACATATAATATTCTGTTTTTGTTTTTTTTTTAAACAAAAAAAAAACAACAAAAAGAAATTAATTTAAATATCTCAAATATTTAATAACAAACAAAAAAATCTTTAGCTTGGAGAGTTTTTGTTTTATTCTGCTTTAAGTCTGCAACAACATTCTAAAGTTTTACTAAATTGATAAAAAGTGGAAAAAAGGAAACATTGTTAAATAAAAGAAGAAGCATTTTTAATACCCTTCCATTTGGCTTAAACTTCCTGTTGTTAGAATTTCAATACAGTTTATAAAATCGTTTGAAATGTTAAGTAATTTGTATTCCTTGTTACTTATAACAGTGTGTGTGTGCGTGTGTGTGTGTTTAGATACATAGAATGTGTTCAACAGTAGTTTAGAATAAAAAAAAGAAAATATGACTCATACATAGAATCATTATAGTGTTTAAGTGTATGTTTCTAAAAATGCCACATAAAATGTGTGAAGTAAAAAAAAAACCTTTTATCTAAATTAAATCGTAAAAAACATCCATCTGTTTCAATCACTCTGGCTGAGCTGTAAAACAAGTCACAAGTAAAATCAAATGTTAAAAGTAATAAACTTAATTGATTTGGTCTATTAAGGAGAGGAACTAAAAAGTATTTTACATTTCTCTACTTGTTTTAACACTTTTATTTGTTAACGTCATACTGTATTAAATTAACAAGTAGTGAATAAGAAATGTAATCCTGCAAATGAAACGACAAAAAATTCAATAAAAGATTAGAAAAATAAATTGTTCACTATCAAAAAATAAAAAATTAAAACAGTAAGAGGTATTTTTTTAGCGTAAACATAAATTGGGAAAAGTGAAAATATTCAAACCGTGGAAAAAACTAAAAATATATTATGATCCTAATTTATAATAACATGTTTATAATCTAAACAAATATTTTCCTTATGTTATATAATATGATCTTTTCGAAAATGTAATGTTGGTCTTATTTTTCTCAAACCAGTACTCAGGGGATGACCAGTACTCAAGCATCGCTTTGTGCCATGACTAGGAAATTAAGTAAAGGGAAGCAGAGTGTATTTGTGGATATTTGATTCCATATACGAACTGTTCGGAAAAAAACGTATTCTCTCTGTAATACATAGTGCGATTCATTGGCCAATCGACCACAAATAGATGAGCTCTTAATAAAGAGCTTATTGTACACAAAAACGTGATAATATCGGAAACAAGTTTTCTAATATCATTAGAGCACATTTCATTGTAGTGTTGTTAAAACAGCGAAACAAAACTCACATTGGGTCGATGTTAAAAAAAAGAGTCAATAGAGTTGAATACCCTACTATCACTATGAGCCTCTTCGCCCTTTCTCGCACGCGGTCGAGTAACTCCAAAACGGACTTTAAAGCACCAGCCCATACATGAGAGTTGTATTCCATTCTCGACCTGATGAAAGTAATAAAGTGCGGAGATCAGATAGAGTAAAATATATTTTACACCGTTTCAAAAAACCCAGGCACTTAATGCATCGAACATGACACTAAATTTTCATGCCAAGAACATCAAGGGCTTCTGATTCTTTAATACTTATAATACCCATACTTAAAGATAAAACATTACTTTCGAATGTCTGAGCGTAAGCATTCAACGTTGGGTCTTACGAGCATTAAAATCGATTTTATTTACCCGGCCCCAAGCACATATTCTTAATAAATCCTGACTGATCGTATCAATCATATTCAGTCGCCTGGCTCCAATCTTTAACAGGCTTGGCCAATTTCCGAATGAATATGAATGGCAAATGCTGCTGTCATCCGCAAGAGACTAAGTAGGGCTTAAAGTCTAACACAAAAGGTCGTTAAAAAAAATAAGAAATTTGGATCCCTGATTTTATCTTGAACTAGTTAAATGAGATCACATCTATAATTAACTCGTATCCTGAGGAAGCTCCCTGAGGAAGCTCGATATAAATCGAGAAAAGTTATCACCTACACCAAAAGCATAAGATTTTGACAGTAGCGCATCATGCTCTCTATCAAAGGCCTAAGAAATGCCAAGAGCCACTAACGAAAGGAAATCTCTTAAGTTATGAAAACCTTAGCCTTGCTTTCCATATGAGTGTTATTAGGCTATTTCGGACAGTCGAATTAATCAAACAAAATTTTTATATTCGTATGTTTTTGAAGTGACATCATCAGTTGGGTCGGTTCGCTGTCACCCCCAAAAAGCGACGCTACTGGGCGATTACAAACAAATACTTTGATTACATTTAGAGGACAGAGATATGAAGGATTTAAGATTTCAAGTGCGTCATACTATTGCTGCCACAATGAAAATTTATCAATCTAACGAGATCGTTAGCTTAAGATTTGATTTTGGTAAATATTTTTTTGATAATTCATCTGAAATCTGCATGATCTAGAGATAGGCACTCAACTATCCATTATTTCAATTCAATTTCAATTTTCAAATCTTTACTGGAGTAATTTGATAAAAAGACAGCAAAATAGAAAATAAGAATCGTTTTATTATTTAAAAATAAATCGACTTTAAATGACAACAATTATGTAAAAATAAAAGCACATAATATTTTTTTTAATCAGTCTAGAAAAAATCTTGCAGACATATACTCACTAACAATTAGAACAACATTATTTTCCACTAAAAAATGAATAATTGCTTCTTAGAGAATCAAAACAAAATCACCAACAATCCATTTTTATTGGCAACAATTTTCAAATTTTTAACTTGTGGGATTCACAAAACTTTGTAAAAGTTTCAAAGATGTCATTGTAAATTACATTTGGAAGAAAAAATATAAAAATTTACATATTCTGGAATTTATGTCAAAGTGTTTGATACTAAATTTAATACCAAATGAAGTTTAAAATTACAACGATTTAAAGGAATTTTTGCATTTCAATATTGACAATGTAAAAGAATTGAAAGTTAATACATTTTCTCTGTTGAATAAATTTTCGTTTGTTTTAAAACTGGATTTAAGATTTAATAGTTTGATCAAATTAAATGTAAGAGATGTTAAATTTGCAAAGGATAACAAAGAATTTTCCTTATTTGAAAAAAAATCTCCATAAATAACTGTTTCCGAGCGAATGGTACTGCAATCCAAACAATAAAAGATTTTGATAATGATATTTTTCAGAAATTATATTCTTTGGAAGAGTTAAGAATTCAACATATCTTTCAAAATATTTATGTGAGTAATGAGAATTGTAAATAATTGAAATAAATTAAAATCGGTAAAGTCGTTTTTATTTTGGTCAAGAAATTTTACAGTTTTTAATGGGAAAGACACATCTTTGGAATGTCAAAAATTTATTTCTTAAAGTAAAAGGCAAAATTAAGTTAATTAATTAATCAATTTATTATATTAACAATTTTTCCAACTAGAAGATTATTGCAAAATGCTAATTATTTAAATACTGCATTTTATTCTACTCTACTCTTCTATTCTATTCGATTTTATATTTTTTTTTCTAGGTCCGCTCATCAAGCACCAGCGTTTAAGGTTTTCTGCAAAAGAATCTAAATCAGAGCTTTAGTTTATCAAATGTTAGCATTTACTTTATAGGTCGTAACAGACACAGACCACTAACATTATGACCCCTTCTTGTCCCAATTATTTTGGTACCTAAATGGTAATTTACAACAACACCACATTCTTTCGCGGTGTCTCCAGCCTTTCCTATAGAAGTTTAAAACTGCAAACTTTCTTTCTCCTCACACAGAGGCTCGAAATTGATAACATTTTGTTAAGGCAGAAGTTCCCTATAGCATCCATATTTAATATATGACTGGTCGTGGTCAAAAGCCCTACGTCAACCAGTGCTGGTACGTTTACACATAATGTATCTAAGCCTTTTTCAGGCACATTCTTCAAGCATCATCCTCAATGCTTTTTATGTTGAAGAGTTAAGACTACAAGCTTTATGACCCTACTTTTACTCACTTATCGAGCTGTTTTATATCAAAAGAACCCTAGAAGTTCTTCCTGCTGAATGATTATTACCTAAAGAATGCTTTTAGTTAATTCCGAGCGTCTCTTGAAAGGAATTATTATCCATTTATTTCATATTCCTTCATTGACCTTTTGAGCCAAAATTATTTTGCTAACTAAACCATGTACTCCTTGCAAGGGTTTCTTGTGCATTCTTCTCTCTTTATAATGTTTCTTGTTGGTTTTATCAAAATAAGAATTTAAGAAATTGCCACATGGGCAGGTAATGTGGTAATTAAATTGCAAGCAGGCATGTAGAGTTCGCTTGACTTTATTGCGACAGTTTTTTAGCACAGACTGGCGAGAATTACTAAGGAGTCTGCTACTGATCGATACTATGAGAAATGGAATTTTTAAGATTTGAGAATTTCTTTCCTGTTTTCAACACATAAAATTAATTAAACGTACTCAGGATATCAAACTTTTCAAACTTTCTTTCTCTAGATCCGTTGAGATATATCTGATCTGATCTGGAAATATTTTTTCAATCGTTTATCCAACCGTCTTTAGTTACCTACGAACTTTGGTTCCAATAAATAGTTGTTATTTGCATTAGTTATTTGGTATGTGCTGTTCCATCGCAGACGACCGTTTTAAAGTTAAAAAGATGACTAACTCCTCCATTCTTGTTTATTTCAATGCCAACACTAGGAGTCTGCTTGGAATCGCAACTACTAGTCAATTTTTATAACATTTACGACAGTTTTCAGTAGCTGATGACCAAAGGTTAGTGATGACAAACAAAAAATTTATTCATTAAAAATTTTTAAACACGGAATATTAAATTAAATTAATTGAACTTTAAGCTTATTGTGCTATTTTCCCGATATTGATTATTGGAGGTGAAAGCACGTCTCGATGGCCATTTTACTACCGCTTATTTAGCTCTTCAGAAAACTTCTCACAATTATTTAAAATAAACTAAAGAATTTCGTCTGAACAATAAAGTAAAGAAAAAAATCAAAGCTCAAGCAAAAACAACAATAATCAATTTTGATTTTACTTTTCTTTATCCACTGTATACGGCTGAATTTTTTTTCAGCTCTTTTCATACAGTTTTTAAGATGTTGAAAAATGATATTTTATTTTTGCTTAATGCACAAGCACTTGCAATAATTTAATAATCGATTAACAATTTATTAGACTGGCGTTTGTTTATATGATAACTAACTAAATAAAGCTGTGTAACTTAAATTTATTCTTAGAACGAAATTTAAAACACCT
The DNA here is from genome assembly GCA_937654795.1 of Cistogaster globosa. Lineage (NCBI taxonomy): Eukaryota > Metazoa > Arthropoda > Insecta > Diptera > Tachinidae > Cistogaster > Cistogaster globosa. The sequence goes on along the minus strand of OW569405.1, from coordinate 97,898,884 downwards.
TTTTTATTTTATTGTTAATGAGGAGTTTGAAAATGTTTAGAAATTTTAACAGGCATTCATTCATTCATTTCCTTTTTATTTTGCAATTGCTTCCGCTTTGCGGAACATGCGATCTGACGATACAGATGTTCCAAATAAAACGCAAAAAGTTTGAACAGGCAGCTTAAGTTTTTATTATCATCCCAAGCGTCTGCCACATTTCGTTTTAATTCCAGAATTGTAGTGTTAAATAAGAAACTTAGTTAATCTTTAAAAATCTTTTCTGTTTGTTGACCAAAGACCTAAGGTGTAATGCTGACAAAGTATTCTGTGGTGATATTTAAAAGCAGTTATTCGATACTTTTATAATTGTTTTAATTGGAATTTTATGACGGTTTTAACGGCTCAAATTCAGCCATGTTAAAAACAGAACTTTATTTATTTTTTAAAATCAATTTATTGGCAAAATAAAATTCTCAATAAATCCAAAACAAGAAAATAGATTTTATAAAAAATATATTTTATAATTATTAAACAGACTTTACGAACAAATTTTTGCAAATATTTTAAATTCTAAATGCCGAATAGTAACAAGTACCTATTTCAAATTTTTTAAACAGTATCGAGTAGTTAAAAATAATCAATTTTTTTTTACCACTAAAAATCTGTGCCCAAAAATCAATTACGACATGGTAAAAAGACGTATTACTGTCATCATTCCCAGTGCTCTCATCTAAAGAAATGGTTTAACGATTTTTCGTTTTAATTTATTTTATTATTTCAGATAAAGCTTTTGTTAATAGGTGTTCCATCAGAAAAGGTCAAACATGTAGCAATTAGAATTCCAACTTGTTTTTTTTAATAACGATTTAGCTGTAATTTACTTGCCATCTTCACCTTATGTAAATATTTTAACGAGACAGAAAGAAGTTTTCTGTACAATTAATCAAAATTGATTAATATGAAGTCGTATCAGGAGCTTCTCCTGGATTTCAAGAACAAATACAAATTTGTACAAAAAAACTTAATATAAAATATTAACACCTACAGGGAAATAAATTGTTTTACAATTTTAATAATTTATATTAACAACAACAAAAACATTAGTGGCCTTATTTATAAAAACTTAAAACAGTTTAATAAACCTAAAATAGACAAATGTTGATAAAACTATATTCGTAAACGATTAATAGAATCAAAAACCTCTAATAAACAATTTTTAAAATTAATAAATTTTATTTTTGTATTTATTCTTTTACTGATTGATTGTAATATTGAATAATTTTTATGATTATTAGAATTATAAACGTAAAAATGTATATTTTATGATTGTTTAAAAATATTTCTTTTTTCTTATTTTTTGTTGTATACGTAAGCCCTTGCGGGCTTATTTGGCGTTTATTACTCTAGAGAATTTTATTGCATCGAATATTTACACATACAATAACTCGAATGGACAGAATCAAAGTAAAAATCTGCAAGCAAATGTTATCTGTCGTGATTATATAAATTTGTGATTTTTCACTATTAATTTTTACGTCATTAAATTTTTAAATAAATCAGGTGACAGCAAAACAAATGAGAGTTCACACGCGTATATTATTATTTTCAATAATAAAACGTGTCCTGGCTTGCCTTATCATGTCCATTTCCACATATTCTACAAAACATTATAATTTTCACAGTTGATAATTTAACTACATAAAACTGCCAAGTTGCAACAGTAAATGTTTAATATAAAAAAATGTGAATAAATTTAAATTTACTATTTTCATCCCAAATAAATGGGAGTGAAATAAATCATATCAAAAAAAAAATACTTACCAATGACACTTATTGTGATTATTACAACACAAATTACGTAAACTTTTAGTCATTTGGAATAAAATAGAATTTTACATAATTTTATGCATTTTTCCATTAAATTTGTTTTACATTTATTGATTTTATTTAATTGAAATTGTTTATCTTTTGTTACATAATTTTAATTAGTAATTTTTTTTGTGTTTTTGTTTTTGTGTATGAATAAATTCATTTCGTTTTTTTTTTTTTTTGTATTTTTGTAATTCATTTTTTATAATTTTGTTTAAAATAGATTTTTGTTACATTTATTTATTTTTTATACATTTAATGAAATAATCTCGTATTATTTTTTTAGTCATTAGAATTTTGTCACATAATTTTCTGTTTTTTAATTAAATATATTTTTATAATTGCGGCATTTGTGTCTGTTCATTATACACTGATAGAAATGTATTTTGCAAGAAGGAATAAAAAAAGTTTTAAGTTATTAAATTGCACAATATTTTTTTTTTTTTTTGTAAATTAACGCACGCAAGAGTTTGTAAATCAAGACAAGATTTAACAATTTGAAACAAGATAATTTTGGTGAGATGGTCAAGCTATCAAATTACATCAACTATAGGGGCACCCTTTACCTTCCAAATCCAAATCTAAATTTCAGCTTTCTATCTGTAACGGTTCAAAAAGTTTGACAACACACATCAAATTTCACTAACTATTGAGACACCCTTTAACATCCAAATCCAAATTTTATACTGGCCACAAATAAATTTAACTTATGAAAAATTCTATTAGAAAATTCCCTCACCTGAAATTGATAATATTTAATTTTTCAATGAGTTTTACACATAACAGCTTTTCGACTGAAAGGTTTGAGGAGATCCACCTAAAAGCTTCAACTTGATTTTTATATAAAACAAAGAAGACTTTTTTAAATTGCAATTTTATTTTTAAACATTTCGATTTTCTTTTTTACATGACATTAGAAAACTTTAAATAAAAATTATATCGAATAGATAAGTTGATTGTTATAAATATGTTTGTATGTATTTAAAGAAAATTAAGCTGAAATACTTAAATATTCGAAAATATTAAAGTAGAAACGAAAAGAAAACCCTTTTAACAATTTTGGTAAATTAACGCATTAATTTCCATGGCATCATGGTTTTAAAGAAAGAATATGGTGATAATTATAATTTGAAAGGGTTAAATGGTAGCAAGGGTTAAATGGAACAAGATCTTTAAAATCGGTGGTATAATCTTTTCTTTCTTGCAAAACAAGTGTTACCAAATGGAGGTATTCGTCATGATTCATCGCATGATTCGTATCTTTAAAAGTCAGCTGATAGCTTGGAGTAACAGTAAAGTTATTGCTTAGTGCAAATAAAACAAAATTTGTCTTTTCATAGAAAGAAAAAAAAACGTGACTTTGTGGCGAATCCTAAAACACACAAGAAATTGTTTTACAAACAGCTTAAACGTCATGTGTTAATATTGCAGTGGGAAATTTGTCAAGTCACATTTAAATAATGTCACGCTATTGCTTTATTGTGCTCAAAAGGATCGTGTTTTATCTATTGTGACCACGTCTTGCATTTCTCAAAGTTGGTCAATGAATAAGATCGGCATTTCTGGAAATATGTTCATTTTGTGGCCAAGCTTTTTTGTTAAAAAGGACGTTATTTATTTGAAGCTAAAGGATCACCGAATGATTCATTTGAAATACTTTTTAAATCGTCCTTATTCACTTCTTTCAGGCCATCTTTTTTGATCAAAATTTGTTAATGGGTACCAAAAGGTTTGTTAGGGATGATGGTTATCGAGTGGCTTCTATTGACAGATCAATAAGTTCAATTAAATATAAATTCTGTCTTCGAGAGCAATCATTTCTAATAGCGTGCAAAAAATTCCTTAAAATACCCTTTTATTTAGAGTGACTTGTAGCCTTGGCCACCGCATCTAGTTTCAAGCTGTTGTTCTTTAAAAAATGTTTTACAATTGCAGCTAAAATTCATGAAATTGCTGGATTGACATCATTGACTTTTTTAATTTCAATAAATTTTTTTTTTTAAGTTTAGAGATTTTGATTTTTTTTTTCTTTTTAAATATTAGAAAACTTCTTGATTTAAGTTTTAAAGATTCCATTGCATGTGAATATTAATAAAAAAAATTATAAAAAGCAGATATAAGCAGAACAGGGATGACACATTAAGCCGTTTAACCACAAATTATTATTTTTTTTTTAATTTTTAATTAATAGAAATAAAAAATATTATTGATATTTTTATTTTTAAAATAGTGAAATTAGTTTTCCATTTTAGTAACTTTAAGTTTCTCAGGAATTTTTAAACTGATGTTTAGTTGCTTCTTAACAAAAAAATAGTATTTTGTAAGTTGCTGGCTTTGTATTTCTGTATAAATTTGTTGTTGTTGTTTTACATGTTTAAAAACTTATTATTTGGTTTGTTTCTTAGGAGGGCTTTAATGTTGCATTTTTAAGTCTTAAAACAAAGATACAAAATAAATATGTATATTTATCTAAAAAAATAACTTAATTATTTTTTGTTTTTATTTATTTGATTTTAAGCTTTTGGTTTCTGTTAAAAATATTTTATCAAAATAAAATATTTAGAAAGTTTTCTTTTAAAATTATATAATTATTTGTTTTTAATATATTTTATTTTTTAATTGCTGAAGTTATTTGACATTATTGTGTTAAAATTATTAGTTTGTAGTTCGGCATAAAGAGTCTTAATCTTTAGTATATTTGTGTATAAATACATTCTCTTTTTGAATTGTGGTGCATGTTACACATTAAATTTTAAGATGCATAAAAGAAGTAGAAAATGTTTTCGAAAATAAATAAACAATGTCGAAAATAAATTTATTATGGATTAAAGAAATTTGGTAGATTTCGCTTGAAAAGTTGCCGGGTTAACTAAAACTTATTGTTTCTGGTGTCGGTAATAGCTTCACTCGACTTACATCGAGCTTTCTCAGGGATCGCACTATACGAGTTGTTGTAGATGGGATCTCATCAAGCGAGTTCAAGGTGAATTCAGGGCCACCTCAAGGTTCCGTCCTTTCCCCTACCCTATTTCTTATTTTTCTTAATGACCTTCTACGTCAGACTTGCAACCCTATTTATTCTTTTGCAGATGACAATAGCATATGTCATTCATTTTCGTTTCGCAGTAGACCAAGCCTTCGGGAAATTGAGGCTATGAGAAAGCACATAGACGATACCCTTAATCGCGACCTTTTGATAATTTCCGAATGGAGCCTGGCGAACAGGGTTCAGTTTAACGCTTATAAAACCCAGTGCTGTGTGCTTTCGCACAGGTGTACTGCTGAACATGCTACGTCATCTGTAATTATGGGTGATACATATATTAAGGAATCAGAAGCTCTCGATGATCTGGGCATGAAAATTCAATACGATGTTCGTTGGAATAAGCACATTTTTCATGTTGCAAAAGAAGCATTCAAGTGCCTAGGTTTTCTGAAACGGTGTAAGAAAAACTTCGCTCCATCTGATCTCCTCACTATCTATGTCACATTTTTCAGACCGAAAATGGAATACAACTCTCATGTATGGGCCGGTGCTTCAAAGTCTATTTTGGAGTTACTCGACCGCATACAGGAGAGGGCGAAGAGGCTCATCAGTGACAGTAGGGTATCCAGCTCTATTGTCTCATCGACGCAATGTGGGTTGTGTTACACTGTTTTATCGTTACTTTAACGGAATGTGCTTTTATGAAATCGGGTAACTTGTTCCTGGAAACCGTCATTTCATACGCGCAACGCGATCTGCATCAAGAGCGCATTCCTTTGTGGTCAATTGGCCACTGAACCACACAATTCATTACAGAGAAAATACGTTTTTTATCCGAACAGTTCGTATGTGGAATAAACTCCCTGCAGAGGACTTTCCTTCCACTTTCAATGTGCAAAGATTCAAATCAAATATTCACAAGTACTACTACCTCTATCCCCCATCCCACAACCTAATTTCCCAGTTCTGGCAAAATGCATTGCATAAGTAGGGGTCATCCCCTGAGTGCTGGTCCTAATTAAAAAAAAAAATTCATTAAAAAATCTACCAACTTCTTTAATTCAAAAACACAAAACTGAGGAAAGCATTCACTAAGCGCAGTAGTTTTTTTTTTTATTTCGTTTCGCAATTTTAAATTTATTTTATGATTGAGATTATTGTTTATATATTTTACAGTTAATGAACATTTTTTCTACTGTTTATTAATGAATACATCTATTTTATTTATTTATTTATTAATTAAGTTTTATTGATATTACAACATTTACACATATTTTAGTTTTGCATACAATTACGTTCATTAAGGAAAACTTTTGATAGCGTTAATTAAATTTTTTGTTTGTTTCTATTAAATATATAAATTTTTTTCATTTGTTACAGCGTAGGTATAAAAAGTTAAATGACTTAAAAATTAAATTGTTAACAGTACATTTGTTTAAAGACTAGAATTAGATTAGGGATAGTGTACGTACAAACAAACATACGTAAGTCGTTAGAGATTGATTCTCTACAAGTTTTTATATGTGTGCATGTATGTTAAAAGTACGTGTGTGTGTGTGTGTATATATATATATATATACAGTAGAAAATTTACAATTTTGGGGCACTGACAGTTTTAGAAATAATAAAGTTTTTAAAAAAATTAAACAGCATTTAAAAAAAAAGTTATCAAAAAAATATTTTCTGAATAGAATGTAGTGAATAAAAATTTAGTTCAATACATTTGTATGTATATGTTTATAGTACTTTTGTTTGTAATTATAAAAATAAAGTTTTTTTTATAAATCAATATTTATATTAAATAATGTTGTGTAAATAGTTTGTATCGGTGCTATTTGATCTTATTTTATTTTTTTAGTATTTTGTATACAATAAATTGGTGCGGTTTTTTTTAATAAAGAAAAGTCTTTATACAAGACTGTTTCGACTTTGCTTAAGGGATGTAAATAAGTTTGAAAATCATTAAGCTCGGGTTAATAGGATAGCTCACGTTAGTTTTGTTATTTTCTTTTATAATATTTTATTAAGAACTAGTTATTTATTTACCTATAAATTTAATTTTTGTTTCATTTTAATCTTTTTTTTTTTCTTTGGAATTGACAACAAATCACTGAACATTCAATTTGTATTGTGTTTACTTTTTTAGTATTGAGAAATTATAGCAATTTGAAGCCTGTTGAAATAAATTGTTATCAATAAAAATAAGCTTAAAAATACTAAGGGTATTCAATAAAATTTTATTTTCAAATTTAAGTATTGTTTTGCTGCACAGTGATGTAAAAAGGTTTTAAAAAAAATAATTTCAACATGCGTTTTTCTGTACTTTTGAGTTAAAGTTATGAAACCATTTTTATCAATAATTGACTTAACCGATTTTTAATTATTTTTGTTTAGTAATGAAAAGTTAAAAACAACAAATTAAAACAAAAAAAAAAAAAAAAAATACCTTAAAATAAAAATAGATAAAAGTTTTTGTTTTCATATGAAATGCTAATTTTAAAAAACTTTTTTTAATTAAATAAATAACGTAAATAAGTAATTTAAAAGCAAACCAAAATCAACAATATTATTCCTTTGAGATATTTTTTTATATTTATTGGAGTTACATCACTTTAACAATTAAAGTGACGCAGCGATGAAAAAAAAATTTTTAATAATTTATTGACACTCTTTAAATTTTTTATAGCTCCGAAAAAATTTATGGAACTTTTTTTTAATTAAAAAACTATAATTTTGAATTGAATTTGAATTTGCTATAGATATTTATTAAAGTAATAGTGAAAAACCTCATCATTGAAGCTAAACTTAATAGCGTTTTTATATCTTTGGGTATTTTAATTAGAAAAAATTCTCTTATTAACAATAATTGCTTATAAAAAATCGCATAAAAGAAAAAAAAATATGCTTTTTTGAATCTCCTTAATGCGATAACTGCTTCATATACATATCTTATATCCATATATATTTTAGTTTTAAAGGCTCCAGTTTACGCCTTCAAATTAATGTCTCCATCAATAGTAAAAAAAGTCACTGATACTTCTAGTTTTTAGTTGATTACTTACATTTATTCAGCCTTCTTCTCTGTTGCTTTAATATTTATGAAACCCCACCAAAAGAGACACAGAACCTCAGGGGCTAAGGTCGGCTTGTGTTTCTAAGTGAATTATAGACTGTAGCGATCACAGAGTTTAATTTATCATTTTAGTGATGCCTGCCTCCATATGCGTTTTTTTTTTAGAAATTTATGTAACCCTTTTTAAGCCCCTCAAACTGTCAATATGTTCTATTACAAATCAAAACAATTGCTCCACAAATGGCTGAGCTATTGATAAAACACTACTTCTACTTCTTTTTTTGCTTTGTTAAGTACGAAAGTTCGCAGGAGGAGGTGCAACACCACAGTTGGCATACAGTAGTCCAAGAGAAAAAATTTTTTCCCCTGTTTAACAATTTTTAAAAGATTGTTTTATACACCACAGAGTTGGTCTAGTGGGGACTACATAGACATTATACAAAATATGACCATCTACAAAACACGACACTAATGAAGACCTTATTAATGAAGAACAATTAAACACAACCTCAGATTTTAATACCACTCTTGTGCAAACTAAAATTGCAATTTGATAAAAACTTACAATCATTGGCCGTATACTTTCCGTACGGTACAAAATATTGAAATCTATTTCTACAAAATAAAAAATAAAATTTCTCCAAAAATAATAGCCGTAGTGACTGTTAAAAAATTAGCAACTTAAACATTAATAAAAATTTTAATTTCGATTATTTTAAAACTATTTCAAAGATGAGACATGTTGCAACAAAATGTTCACAGGGAATATGCGATTTGTTGCAGGCAACATGATTTTTTAACTGAAAATATTTCTGGCGACATTTTTTCAACTGTAAAACAAAATGAACTGCACCTATGGAAACTAAATTATAAACAACTTCAAGCAATTGTACTCTGTTCAAATTTGTCAAAATTGTTGGGGAACATTAATTATTTCATGTGGAAATTACTTTCACGTATAATACATTGTTTTAGAAATGTAAGCGAAAAAAAAAAAATTCCGAATAAAATAATGCCTCTTTGTTTTATTTCACGGCTTTGATAAAATGTTGCCAGAAATATTTCATATGTTTTTCACAGTAAAAACAGAGTACTACTTCTGCAACAATTTGTCCATGACTTTTTTTAAATTCATTTTAATGTATGTAGCTTAACAACTTTCCGCATGAAAAACTGAACAGAGTACCAGGCTTAACGGAAAGAATGTCAATATACTTCTAAATTAAAGTGTAATAAATACCTGATCTTTGAAGGTTTCAAAGCCAAAGCGACTGGTCTCGTGACTTCCAAAAAAAAATATTTTATAAAATTGTTCATTTTTTTCATAAGCTGAGTACTCTGTGAAAACTTTTTCTGAAAGATTGGTATCTTTTCTTATGGAAAAATTTGATAACAAGTTAGTGATGGCAATATTCCGATTTAGGGGATTTTTAATAATTTTCTATAAAGTAATCGCAGATCATATCGTTTCGCAGTTAAAAAATATTGTTGTAAACATTTTAATGTTTATGAACATGTGTCCAGAAACATTTTGTTACTTATTGCAAATTAAACAGAGTGCAACTTTAGCGATATAACGTATTCAATTATTTTGCACTTATTTTATTTTTTTTTTTTTTTATTTGGGCTGTGACAGCAATTTGCATGATATGCTGAAAATAATAGTGAGCCTAAAGCCGCAACAATTTTCGGCTTCTGTAAACTATTTGTTTTTTTTTTTCTCTTATTTTTAAGGGAAAGTAAGGGAAATGAAAATAAATTTAGTTACCTTTTTACATCACTGTATCACTTACTTTTCTTCTTATAGTTCTTAATTATTTTTAATCAGTTACACATAATATTTTTTTATATAAATTTTTTATGCTAAAATTATAAAATTCTTTGTTTTTTAGCGGTTATATTTCTATATGAGTTTTTAATCTATTATTAGTTCAGCAGTTTTTTTTTCGTGAATTGTTTTTTATATTTTGTTTTAATAAAACAAGGTGGTTTATTTTTGTTATGTAGTGTTGCGGTAGGATTAATTTTTATAGTTTTAAAAGCAGCATTTGAATAAAAGTTTATCCAAAAAAGATTCCCTAAAAGTTGCATTATAATTGGTTTATTTTTTTCTTTTTTGCATTTCAAAATGATTCGTTTTGATTTTTCTGCAAAATATTACGTCTTCTTAATTTTTTATGATAACTGATATTCCAAAAGAAGACTTCTTAAAGTGTTTCAAATGTTTATTCTCAACAAAATAGTTTTTGAAATTTAAAGATTTAGTTTATAATAATTTCCAATAAATAAGCAACATTTTGTTTTATAATTTACAAAATGTTGTTGCAAATGAACTAAAATATGCTTTCTTTAATGTCCTTGATTTTTCTAATTGTCTACACGATTTCCGTTTTTCCACATTTTGATTTGTTTCTTAATGTACCGTTTTTGATATTCTCTTTTTCGCTTTATTTAATTTTTTACAATTTCATTTTCGTTTAATTTTATATTTTTTCGGGATTTGCTATTTATGTTAATTTGACAAATAAATACATATTTTTTTTTAAATTTCATACCTGTTTATCTAATTCCATAACTAAAAAATGTCGCTTAATGTGCAATCGTTATTGGTTTTAATAATCGAAACTTTTATTCAATTATTCTGGCCTTTTGCTTGCGTACGAATTCTTGTGCTTGTTTATCATTGACACGCAATTCCAAAATTTGTAGAATGGGATTATCTAAAAAGAAAGAAGAAGAAAAAAGTAAGATAATATTTGAGAGCTATGTTATGTCAATCTTAACTTTATAGGGAAAACACTTGACTTTAAAAGAGCTCTAACAAAAATATCGGCATTATTTTCGCTTCTACAAAACTTATTTCGAAGTTCTTCATCAAATTTTTCCTCTCTTAGTCAATAATTAAAAATTTTTAAAAATAATTAAATTAAAGTTTGTTCTTTGACTAAAGTTTTATTTTAATTTCTGAAAACCTTTTTGAAAAAGAAAAATTATTTTACAAATGTATGAGGACGTTTTTTTTCAAAGAAAACAAGAAGAGTAAGACACCAGCAGAATGTAGAACAGCATTTTTTGGATCGCTATATCCTTCATCAGCATTCTTCGCATCTATCTATCTTAGTTGCGGACATTGTAAACATCTTCTATTTAACCTAATAGTTTTGTAAAAAAGACTACGGGGAGTATTCATATCAATATTAATTTGGTTAGACAAAGTCGACACACAAACTAAATTATTTCTTCACTTTAAAACGTGTCTTGTACATTTGTTTTTTGCTTTGTATCAACCATCGGTTTATCACGAATACAATTTTTTTATTTTTAATCATTCTTGCTTGTTTACTCACAACACTATAGATGCTGTTTCAGTATCATATTGATTGTTATAAGTTAAGCATGACAGTACATGCGCTGTGCTTTGCGCTTGTTAATTTAATTTTTATAAATTAAAGTGTTAAATTGTGGATATAAATGAGTTGAAATTTATTTTTGGCTTTTTTCTTTGCAATTTTATTTAACTTAAAAATTTTTTGAATTTTTATAGTTTTTCCTGATTTTATTTTGGCATCAAAAGTTAATTACAGCAAAATATATATCTAAAATAAAATATTTTATACAGTTTACTGTTATTAGTTGTCACTTTTTATATTGACAAGTTTTAATTCTTTTATTTTAAACCGATTTTATTTAATTTAAGTATTTTTTTGTTTTTGTTTTACTTTTACAATCCTTCTTAAAACAGAAGCAAACGTTTCGTTTTGTTCTTTTGCATACCCTGCCTTTTATTATTTTTTAACATTGATCCGCTTATTTTTCATATTAGAAAATAAAGAAAACAGTCTACAAAAAATCTTTGTTTTCTTTTGTCTTGTCTTCAAACGAATGTCTTTGAAACAAGAGTTCTATACCGTTGAAGTTATTGATGCCAATTTTACAGTGCCTATCCGATATCAAGATTTAGAACCCATTGGTCTGCTCATATTTATCAATGAAATAAAATAATCGAACAATTGCGAATGCCCTTAAAATGTTTTCTTAGAAAGTTGGCCCCAATTGTTTACAGTTATTTGAAAAATCTGCCATATTGCAAGGGCCATTCCTTTTAAGCACCTATTTTCTGATGCTTTGTTTATTAAATACGGGGAGAGCGAAGAAAAAGATTGTAAGACGGATGAGGCTCGAGACTTACTGAGTAAGATGTTAAAAATTGATGTGTATTAACGTATATCGGTAGATGAGGCTCTAACACACAGTTATATAAGTATTTTTTTCGGTACTTTGTACCGATCGCTGCTCATTTACAATTAAATAGTTTTCTCTTTATGCCGACCACTGCTTCAAAGCTTACAAAACGTTCTGACACCTCTGGCTGAGTCACATAAAAATCGTCAACAAAGTTAACTACATCTAAAAATATTCAATTTGAAGGCTGAGAAGCAGTTAGTAATTTAAACCGGAGATGGCAAGTTTGATTATATTGAACTTTTTCCACATTGTTCGAAACGAAAAAGTACAACTTAAAAGTTAAAGACATAATAAAACTAAAGTTCTTTTAAACGAAAATATAATAAAAAAGATAAACTTTACTTAAATACTCACTTTTTTCTAATTGTTGCATTAACGGCAATTCAATTTGCTTTAAGCCATGGAAATTTTCAACGCTGCTATTGTAATCAGCCACACCGGGTATATTGCCCAAAGCTAGAAAGGCTTCGCCACCAAAATCATTGGCTGTAATAACATCATGATCCATAACAGTAAAGCAAACCATAGCACCTTCACACAGGCACTGTTCCAATGTTACAGAAAACTCAAAGCATTCATCGAAAACGGGATTTAAGGTTCTCTAAAAAATGAAAAAAAAAAAAACGAACAAAAAAACCATTAAAATTAAGAAAAACAAAAAAATACAAGTTGACTACTTTAGCACAAGCAGCGAAATAAGAAAAAAAAAATTATAACTAAAGTTAAAGTAAAAAACAACTCACCTTGTGTACATTGGTCTGCTGTTCCATACAATGGCTAAAAATTCTACGCGGCAAAAGTTCAATTATAACAAATGGATCACTGAAACCATTAGGATCTAGAGGCACAATATCTCGTGCATGTAAAACTTCAACACATAACGAATCATGATTGAAATAAGCTCTCACCGCCAATGAACCGTAAGGACCCGGTGAAGTGGCAACTAATTGTTCTCGCAAACGATTCATATAGAACATATCAATGAGACGTGTGGTTTCTGTTTTATGAAATTGCAAACGCTGTTCCACCATCCAAAAGTCATCTGAGTGTAAACAGTCTAAAGATAAACCTTGACCTTCGGCATGAAAAAAATCCACCAAAAGTTGAAGAGCTTCATACAATCGTTTGTGAAAATTAGAGGGCTTCTCAGCATCATCTCCTGTTTCCATTTGACTGGTCATTTCTCCCAGCACAGTTTTCCAGACAAAACGCAAGGCCCGATTAAAGTTTTTGGGCAACAGAGCACTATTCAAGGCGCCCAAATGAGAGTTAAGATATTCTAAGAGAGGAACAATGGCCTGATTGGCTGGCAAAGAATCGGGTGACCAGGCCAAATGAAAAACTGCCTTTTGCAAAGAAGTCTGCATCAGAGGAGCCAGTTTTGAAAGTATACGCTCGCAACGATTTTCCATATGAGCCAAACTTGTCTCCAACAAATTGTCAGCTGCTTCGTCCAAGAGATTATCATCGGAACGAAAGTCTGCCAAGGTAAATCGAACATATTCCAAATTATTGACTGTAACACACATATCGTCAGAACAGCGAAATGGACCCTGTGTTTCATAATAACCACTGTCCGCCAAGGCGCTGTGTATTAAATCACAATAATGCATTGCGGTCGCACAAACAATATCTATCAGCTGCGATTCTAAAATCACTGCCGTCTCCTCATCCGGCCAGCTTATTATTTTCCAAAATTCTTTAATATTCACCAAAGTCGAAGCCGTATCCACCGATGAAGAACTATAACGCACTACTCTCTCTCCTTCACAGATGGCATCCAAACGTATGGCGGCTCGTATACGTTGCAAAGCTTTCGCTTTACTAATCATCATCCATTTTTCGAATACCGGTATGAACCACTCATGAAATCTTCCTAGAGCTAAGGGTTTTTCGGGTGGTTGTGGTTGAGCGGAGAGGAATCTTTTTAATTGACAAAATTCTTGTAAAGCCAAAAATAACTCAAAAGGCTTTATATCCAATGAATCGGTGTCACCTTCTAGCACCGTATAGTGGGAGAGATTAACACGTACACCGGTCACTTGACCTGATTCCATGCGATGATAGACTTCATCACCAATCATTGCATCGAATTGTTTATAAACTATACTAAAATATTGTATACCATTTGTGCTGAAAAGGAAATAATGTATTCATTTATCATAGAATGTATAGAAGAGAATGTTTTTATTTTTGGAAAAGAAAAAGGAATTACTTTGTCAAAAAATACTTCTTGGGTGAGCAGGAAAAAATATACTTGTGAAAATATTTATTTTATTCACTACCCGTGAAAACACATTCAGATTAATTTTTTCATATTCGTCATTAATTGAAAGCTATCTGTCTGTATTTTTAAATATTTTGGTTTTTTACAAAATTCAAATTCGTTGATTTTTTCTCTGCTTTGACTTTACTTAATCAGCTGTGTATAATTTCGTTGACAACATTGTTAGGTAACACACAATTTACTACTAAAGACACCAAAGCTTTCAGTAACGAGGGTTCATTTAATGCTGCCGTAACACCCAAAACTCTTTTATCTACGTATAGACGAGTTAAGACGTCAAAATTTTTCTACTATAAAAAGATGTGGCATCTTGTTCCAACAAATGTTGCAACAAACTTTATTGCGTAGTGTGTAAATTGTTTGCTGTCTGTGTATGTTAGCGTTTTTAAAATTTGATAAAGAATATAAATGTTTCTTTCAGTTGTGTACTGGTATTGAATACACCTTCATAACGGTATCATTTTAGTATTAAAATTATTTTTTGGAAGAATTATCTGGTTTCTGTCTACAGAACAAACAAAAGTTTATTTTAAATCTAAAAGAACTTTTTTATTTAAAAAAAGCTAGCAATTTTAGTTTTTGCAGTAATAATATGTCATAATATTTCTTAGATTTATACCGCAGGGAATGTTTTAATTAATTATTTTTAAACAAAATTTCATAGTAAAAATGTTCCATTCTTCATTCCTAGTAAAAGCGCATTCGTTACTATAGTTTTACATAAATAAATAGAAAATCCATAAACCAAATGTAAAAATTTATAACATTTTCAACTAATTTATGCTCTGCTAAGCTTCGCTAAATAAGTGTAAATTTTAAACTAAAAAAGATAATTATTCATTTCGGGCTATAGAATTTTTTACCAAAATTAATGTAAGAATAAAAGAAAATCAATAAAATTTATATTTATTTTTTTAAGCTGTTACTTAATTTAATTTTATAATTACGGAGAAGCTTCAAAGAATGTAACACTAAAATAAAAAAAAACTATGAGGAAATGATTATTATATTTTGGACTTAATCACATTTTAGAAAAACATTAAAGTTTTATGCCTTTTAATGAAATAAAAAAATTAATTTAAAGATTCTTATTTACAGCCGGAAGTAGTCAAACATTTGTAAAAAAACAAAAAAAAACAAAAAAAAAATATACAACAACAACCCAACCGTTCTAACATCCACTACAACTTTTAGAGAAGCTCTTAAATAATGATAAATAGACGAAATTTAAGACAAAAACAGGACAACAGTAGGGATACATCAAATATATGGGGTGATATTTCGGAATGGTTTTTCATATAATGATTTCCGGTAATTTGATGAAATTTAGCTATGAAGTGAAATAAAAAAATTAAGAGTCCTATATTCGGCTATGCCAAGTCTTATATACCCTTCACCATGTATGTAAATTTATTTTGGTAACTCCAATTACATCTTCAAAAAAAAAAATTATTTCCCGAAAGATCTCTTCTAAAGCTTTTAAATGATTTTCAATTGAATATATTGACAATCGAACTTTTTTATAAAAATTTCAGACCTCTGAATTTTTCATGCAAAAGTATAATTGTTTACCATATTTCTTACGATAATAATATGGGTATCATTTAAAAGCTTTTGAAGAGATATTTTAGATAATTTTAAAATTTTTTTTAAATGCTTAACCCATTAAGAGTCAATGACATTTTTATGTAAATTTTTTATTTATTTATTTTTTTTTTTTTTTAATTATCTGTCACCCCAATAATTATTTAAAGTTGCTTCACTAAACTAGATTTACATTTGTGGTACAGGTTATATGATATCCGGCATAGCTGAATATAGCACTCTGACTTGTTTAATATCATATTCTTGTTGAGAGAACAATCTTCTTTTTTAATATGTCTTTACAGCATTTCAAAATTTTGCTACAATTTTAATTTGTTTGTTGATGTTTCCAAAATTTTTGTAGAATTGGAATATTTTAATAAAATTTTAATTTTTAAGCATTAATTAAACATATGTTATCTCTAGAGTGACTGTCTGTCTGTCACAGGCCTCTATCTCTGTATTATAATGACGAAGTTTTACTGTGGCCGCTTCAAATGAAGTTAAAAATTAAAGGATATAAATGTAAATAGAGTCTGCTATAACGGCATGTGTGAAAATATGAAACCAAAAATTAAAGGGCGCCCCATAAAAATGTAACTTTTAGTTATAAAAACTTAGCTTTTAATGTGCTTCAGCGGAAATTTATACAGAGTGTGCCCGCTATAACAAGTGTAAACTCCACTAGTAACTAAAGTTGTTTCCAATGATTTGATTTCCGAAGCCGAACTTTTAAATTGGGAGTGGAAAATGTACAAGTCGCTTAATAATTTAATCATTAGTAACCATCCCTAACCTCGTTAAATAAACTCACTATTTGAAAGACCTAATTTTTTTGGTTTTTTTCTTTTATATTTTGTTTTTCTATTTGATTGAATTTTGTAAATAAATAAAAGACAAAAATAAAAATATTAACTATAAACGGTATTATTATGTTAAACCACGTGTGTACCTGCTTATGTCACCGCAGTGGGTTTCCTAGCTACGCTTAATTATTGCAAGAAATTTAAACAACACACCCACACACACTTTAGCAAAACTGCGTATTTAAATTTTTTAAATTACCTCTTTTGTGACAACTCTTGTGTAAGAATTTTGAAGTTGTTGCTTTCTGTTATCTGAAACCAAATTTTAAATTTAATATTGTTGATCATTTTCACTACCGTCAGAAAATCTCTTTAAGATTTGTGTAAATATTTGACAATTGTTTTTATTTGCTAAAAACCGTTTTTTCTAAGTTTTATTTCAGTTTGTATAAAAGTTATAAATTCCATTTAAACCTCTTCCAAGGTATAAATCATCTTATTGTATAGATTAGCCGTGAGTACTTAAATTTAAGTCATGCAAGAAAAAGAAAGTTGGCCTCTCTCAGAGTAAATAAATTTGTGTATTAATTTTTTGTAATAAAAAGTGACAGTTTAAGTGTCGTATTTTAAAGAAGTCTCTAAAGACCTTTTTTATATTCTTTTTATTGCAGTTTATTTTCAGTACCAAAAGCTCACGTTCAAAGTTTCTTTTTTTTACACTAAATTATTTTTTTTTTTGCTTTCTCTAAGTAAAACATTAAATAAAAAATTATTTATTGCTTGTGTTTTTAATGCTTTACTTACTTGTCAAACAACGCATGATAGTAAGATTGTCCAATTTGTATGTCAGCCGTTAATGTTGTCACAAAATGAGCCAAAGGATTCGGTTGATTTTGTGCCTCCTTTAAAATATTCTGTCCCCATGTTACTGAACCTTTACGTAACGCATTTACCACCTCACCGCGTACACCCTTATTGAAGGGACACACTACACGAAATGTGCGCATTGATCCCAACAGACCCAGACAGCGTAAAAGAAATTCTAAACGTATTAAAGACGGGGGATTTAGAGCTGGGAAAATGTCACGATGTCTGCGTATTTGATAAAGAGAACGTTCAACGAAACCGTTCATGGCCTCAGCCAACCATTGTTCGAGTTCACGTGTTAAATGCTCCTGATTGCAGGTATTCCACTGCTTCTCGACTTCAGAGAGCAGGCGGTGTACAAATTTCGGATCCAGAGGTGAGATGCGATTTAATTTAGTTGCCGCCACAAATCTAAAAAAATAAGTAAATGAAATTCGGTAAAAAATATTTTTTTACAAAAAACTCCAAATTTTTATTAGGATTAAAAAACACACAATCGACATGTGATCAAAAAAATTTTTTTTGGATATTTTTAAGGAAGGTGAGATCTTCCAACATTAAAAAAAGTTGTAAATTTTACTGAAAAAAATCGAAATTTTAATTAAATAAAGTTTTATTTAATTTCGTTAAAATTGCCCTGTTTACTTTAAAAATAAATACAAATTTTTTTAAAAATAATTTCTGCTTAGTGAAAAAACTAAAATAAAATTGTAAATTGAAGTCGAATTAAAATCATTCGTTTGTTGTATTAATTTTTTCATAAATTTTTATACCTAAATATTTAACAAAAAAAAAAAAAAAAAAAATAAATAAATAAATAAAAAAGAAAATAATACTAAAGATGAATTTAAATACAAATTTCAATAAAAAAAATTTTATAATATTTTTCATTGAAAATTGATCATAAAAAATATTCTTTCTTAAAAAAAATTAAATACTTTTAAAACATTTTTCATTACAAAACATTCAAATGCAACATTTTTCTTATGAGAATTAATGTATAAAACCTAAAAAATAAAATATTTTTATTAAATCATTTCACCTTGCCACTGCACAATGAAGCTCCGTTAAATCTGCCTGCACAGCCATCTGATGCAAAACAGTCAATGCCGGTCCCGGTAATTCACCATTCCATGTCCAAGATGGCTCATGCGTAGCTACCTCATGTTTCATGAAAACCATTTGCAACTGTTCGATATTTTTCACTTCAGTGCTGTAATCAATATCCGAAGCTGACGAACCATCACCAACCTTTCCTTCACGTGTCGACAGCCACATTTTTAAACGTATACGTCCCTGAACGGTGCTGCGTTGGCTACGTGCCTCCAATTTAAACCAACCCTCCATGCCGGTGCTGGGTATATCGGCAATTGGTATGTTAACGCAACCGAGAAAATCATCTTGTGACCCTTGTCGTGCCGATTGACAAACCTGTTTAAAGAAACGTCCCAAACCGCGTACACCGCGTACCTCGTTTAAGCGTGATACAGCATCGAGTACACAGCTTTCATCATCATGGTCCCAAATGTCCAAATGAAATGTGTCAGTATTGATGTCATCAATGTCACTAAAAATTTACACAAAATAAAGGTTTTAAAAAGTATAAAAAGGATGAAAAAAAAAGATAAGAAAAAGAAGAAGTAGAAATCTATTATTAAAAATTCAGTCATTTTTGTGTTAAGAGTTCAAGTTTGTGTTTGTAAAAGTTTGTAAAATACTTCAATCATAATTGGGATTCTTTTTTTTAAGATTTTATGTTTTCTTTTTAAATTTAAATAATGATTTATTTATTTCTTTAAGCTGCCTTTTCAGTTTTATGACCCTTTTTTATATTCCAAGAGTAGTAAGAAAAGAAAAACAAAAAATATTATTGTTGCGCTGAGCTTAAAAATTGTTTTAATACAAGTATTTCGTTGTCAGTAACAGGTTCTTGATGTTAAAGACGTGTTAAAATACTAATAAAATGTAATATAAAGTAGAATGTAAAATTACACAGTGCAGTTGATAGCAAAATTAACGAAAATCATTTTTCCACAAAAGAGAAGGCAGCACATGCTGTAATGTTGCCATCCATGTATACGATTTACTTCTCATCCCGTTTTTCTTATAAATAAACTCTTCTTAAAGTTCTGTATTATCAGCTCTTACGAAATCATTTCATAAGTCATACGTTTTGCTCGCATGAATTGTTTTAAAAAAAAAAAGATGCCAGATCTTTGCATATAAAATTAATATAGACGTTTTAACTCGCGCGTAAAGAGAGTTTGCAGTAATGAGTGGTATGGCAGTGTTGGGCAAAACCTCTACTGGTGTTGAAATATATCCCTATAATAACCCCATAGAAATGCGCTTGCAAATCACACCTTAAAATTTAAAAATACAAAAACAATGTAATTTTTTTTAAATTGCTTAATAATTCGATAATACGCACTGTTGCATTTTTAAGTACGTTTTCCATAATCAACAGAAGTAAAAAAAATTTTAATTAAAAAATAATAATAATTGATTTCTACATTTACGGCTTCAAGTGCATATGCACAAGGGTGCACTCATGAAATATATTGTGAAATAATTTTTTTTTTAATGACGTCATCGCAACATTTCGAAAATTTGTAGAAATTCAATTTATTTGTTGTGATTTTCAAACCTCTAGTAAAAAAGTTATTTGGAAGAAATTTTACGTACATAATCGATACCATATTAATATTTCTACAGTGGCTGTCCGTCTGTTACCGGCCCATATCTCTGTATCATTATGACGCTGCACAGAGTGGCATTTAGCAAATCAAGCTGGACATTAAGCTAAAACTTCCTAAACTTAGAAAATATACAAATTTAAGTATGCAGTTAGACAGCCTGCGTAGTTCTTCATCATATAGCGAATTTTCGGTGCTTTTGCTCTAGATTTATCGTTGCGGGATACTGTTAAAATCAAAGAAGCTGAGTAAACTGCATTTGTTTTTAATTACTTTTAAAGGTCTTGAGATGTTTGCAATATATTTGTTTGTGGCTAACGAATACAGATTTTGTATTTAATCTTTTTTTCTGGGAGTGTAAAAAAAAAATTTCATGATTGAAAACTCCGTTTGAACTAAAAAAAAATATTTTTTAATCCCTTCTTTGAGAGTGAAGGCAGTCGCGATATTAAAAATGCTTTAAATCACTATAAAATTGAAGATTTCTACTTTCATTCTGTAAAAAAAAATCAGTCATTTTGTTTTTTTTTGGCGAATTTGTGCAAATTTGACCTTTTTCCCTTCCCGTTTTTGGTCATTTTGCATAGTTAGATACGAATAAAATACAATCGATTAATCGAATAGAGTCTTAAGTAATTAACTAAACAACTCACAGGCACTTATTAAAGGAAAACAATCGATTTGGGTACATCCTTGGTCTTAATTATTAAAAATTTAAAGAAAAAAATTTTAAATCTGAGTCAAATCATTTATCATAAAACGGAGAAAATGTTAAAAAAAATTATTTACATAATAAGTCTGTGCAAAATTTTTTATCGCCTGATGAAAAGTATACGAAATTATAAGCCTTCGTGTTTGATGGAGAAACCACTTGAAGTTCAGTTTTTAACTTAAACTTTCAATTGGGCCGCTAAAAAAACCACTAACGGTCTTTTTTAGGTTAAAAGTTTGTAAGAACAAAATATTTGTAATTTTGTAAAGAAAAAATCTTAATAACTAAGTGATTGATAAATAAGGCCAGACATATTTAAACAGCTTTTTAATGCGATATTTACCACTAATATTCGAAGGATCTGACCGGTTTTTGGAAAAAAAATTATGCGAATCTAAATTTTTATTTCCAACATGACAGAAAATGAGCGGGGAGCGAAAAAATACTACATTTGCATATATGGGTGTTCTAATGCACAACGTGTGCGTTTAATTATATTTTGTGAATAAATTTCAATTATTTTTGAATCATATAAAGAAATAAAATTATTGCAAAAGTATAAATATAACAAAATGTCCACCTGTAGCAAAATATTTTTTAAGTTCACTTAAAATAATTTCAGAATTGTTCAAACATTTTACAGGGTTTTTAAATTAATTTAACAGTAGTTTAAGTTGGCTTATAGTTCAGACTTAAGTCATCACTAAAACAATTTTTTTTAAGAAGAATCTAACAAGCAAAGTATTTAAAAAAAAAGTTCCCAGTTGCCCCTCATAATTATCCTTTTCTAAAAACAACAACAAAATAAAAAATATACAATTAAAAAAAACTTATTACAAATACATTCATTTAATTCTCCTTTAACCATTTCAATCACTTCGCTTAAATTTGCCTGTATTTGTTTCACTTCTACAAAACCAAACTAAATTCAATCTACTTCACTAAAAAGCTTAACATTTTATTTATTCTGCGACAGCAAACTTAACATTTCTACTTACAATTTGAATTTTTCATTCCATTTGGGATTCAAAGTGTGCGGTTTAATTGATGTGGCGCAAATAAATTTTGCTGGCACTGGACCACCAAGTGAGTCTCGTTGTTCACGTCTATTGCTGCCTTCGCGCCGCTTAAAACTCAAACGAAAACTATGCTTTCGATGTGGCGGAGAGTCGGTAGCGTTATTGTCGAATGCATTCATATCAGCGGACAAAGCACGTGGCGTCGGTGGCAGTGGTAATGGTGATACGGGTGGACCACCATCTGGCTGTATGCCCAGCATGCAATAGGGATCAGAAAATCCTGTTAAAAAACAAATGCGTTAAATAAATTAAAAATAAACTTTTAAGTTAATAAAGTTACAGAAAGAATGTTTCTATGTTAGCATAAATTGCTTGTGTGTTGTATTTATTTATTTATTTTTTTTTTTTGTTTATTTTCTTCTGTAAAAGAAGCAGTAAAATTTTATTTATTTTCTTTACGATATGAAAAGTTTCATAAAATAATAACTAAACATCAGTTTCTTTTTCAATTTTACATAATTTCATAGAGAATTGTTAAACTATTTTGAGCAAGTAAGAGTGCTATATTCGGCAGTGCCGAATCTTATATATCCTTTAATTTATATGCATATAAAAAAAGAGAAATAAAAAATTGGAAAAAAAAAATTAAAATAATTTTACCTAAAAAATGTCATCGGCTCTTAATGGGTTAAGCGATTTAAAAAAAATATATTTGTATTTCCTAAAAAGATCTCTTCTTCTTCTTTGTAGCATATTCACGCGTCAAATATACGAGGTATGGCCAAAAAGTCAGTTACTTTCTAAATTTCGCCTCTCTTAACCAATTTCGCAACACTGCTCCTGTCTACAGACATGTATCAGTTGACTCCTGTCAAAATATTGCAGATACTACTATTTTAACTGCTGTTTGATATCTTATGTATCAAAACCCAGGAAGAAGTTGTCATACGAAGTGGCTTAAGGTCAACTTTGAGTTTAGGAAATTCACACTTTCTCATCACTCACAGTCAAACACAAACTACATAACGAAGCTTCTTTAAATTTTGACAGAAGTCAATTGACAAATGCCTGTTGAGAGAAGCAGTGGTGCCAGTTCTGTAAAGAGGTGGCAACTTTAAAAAGTCAAGTAAATATTGTAGTTACAAAAAAAAGTAAAATTCCTATGCTACTGAACCCCTACAGCAGGTTTTATGTTATGCTTTTAAATTTGTCACAAACTTGAAATAGTCCCAGGTGTGACTTAAATACAACATTTTTAATTTTTTTTATCTCACATTTTTAAATGAAAATAAGCAACAACTATTTTAAACTATTGTATAATAATATGACAATACATCGAAAATAATTAAATTACAATTAAAGATGGTTGTGAATTGAAATATTATTTAGAAATTTAGTTATTGATATTGTGTTTGTGATTAAATATCAGGAATTTGCAAGACTAGTAATATGAATAATAAAATAATACTCTTTGTTTACATCTTCGAATGACTTAAGTGTCATTGGTCAGGCTGACTTTAAACACCAATCCCCAAAAAGGGAGAGGCTAGCAACCCTGAAAATTACCGCCCAATCGCAATTTGCGCTGCGCTTTCCAAAGTAATGGAAAGTATGCTTAATTTTCATCTTGTGAAATATCTGGAGTCCAACAGCTTACTTAGTGACCGGCAGTACGGCTTCCGTAGGGCTCGCTCTACGGGTGACTTATTGGCCTTCCTTTCGGAAAAATGGTGTCAATCCATTCACCATTTCGGCGAAAGTAAGGTGGTGGCTTTAGATATTTCCAAGGCGTTTGATAGAGTGTGGCATGGTGCACTCATATCAAAACTTATTGCTTTTGGTGTCGGTAATAGCTTCACTCGACTTATATCGAGCTTTCTCAGGGATCGCACTATACGAGTTGTTATAGATGGGATCTCATCAAACGAGTTCAAGTTAAATTCAGGGGTACCGCAAGGTTCCGTCCTTTCCCCTACCCTATTTCTTATTTTTCTTAATGACCTTCTACGTCAGACTTCCAACCCTATTTATTCTTTTGCAGATGACAGTAGCATATGCCATTCATTTTCGTTTCGCAGTAGACCAAGCCTTCAGGAAATTGGGGCTGTGAGAAAGCACATGGACGATACCCTTAATCGCGACCTTTTAGTAATTTCCGAATGGGGCCTGGCGAACAGGGTTCAGTTTAACGCTAATAAAACCCAGTGCTGTGTGCTTTCGCACAGGCGTACTGCTGAACATGCTACGTCATCTGTAATTATGGGTGATACATATATTAAGGAATCAGAAGCTCTCGATGTTCTTGGCATGAAAATTCAATGCGATGTTCGTTGGAACAAGCACATTTTTCATATTGCAAAAGAAGCATTCAAGTGCCTAGGTTTTCTGAAACGGTGTAAGAAATACTTCACTCCATCTGATCTCCTTACTATCTATGTCACCTATATCAGACCGAAAATGGAATACAACTCTCATGTATGGGCCGGTGCTTCAAAGTCTATTTTGGAGTTACTCGACCGCGTACAGGAGAGAGCGAAGAAACTCATCGGTGACAGTAGGGTATCCAGCTCTATTGACTCACTGGAGCATCGACGCAATGTGGGGTGTGTTTCACTGTTTTATCGTTACTACAACGGAATGTGCTTTTATGAAATCAGGGAACTTGTTCCTGAAAACCGTAATTTCATACGCGCAACGCGATCTGCATCAAGAGCGCATTCCTTTGTGGTCGATTGGCCAGTGAATCGCACAACGCATTACAGAGAGAATTCGTTTTTTGGCCGAACAGTTCGTATGTGGAATAAACTCCCTGCAGAGGTCTTTCCTGCCACTTTCAATGTGCAAAGATTCAAATCAAATGTTCACAAGCACTACTCCCTCTATCCCCCATCCCAAAACCTAATTTCCTAGTTCTGGCACAATGCATTGCATAAGTAGGGGTCGTCCCCTGAGTGCTGGTCCTAATTAAAAAAAAAAAAAAAAAAAAAAAAAAAAAAAAAACTGCGCCATTATAATATCTGTAACATTTTATTAATTAATGATATTGATGCAAAAATCGTCTGTGAATAGAATGACAACGACGTCTTCACTTGGATTTGTAATTAATTATTATTCGATTAGAAACGACTCTTTTAACATTTTCAATGTTGTTAAGCGACTTAAAAAAAAAGAAGGAGGTTATCAATTCATATCAATGTTGGTTTTTTATGTTTGTGCCCGCAGAAGTCAATAATTGCTGAACCTTTTTTTTATATAAAGGATTATGCTTATAAACTGAAACTGTTTTCAAAACAGTTTATACGTTTTGAAATTAAAACTGTTATAGCTGCCAATAGCTAAAACGAACACAAAAATAAATTTACAAGTTTAAGGGTGGCCCCATATGTGACTTAATTTGGTCTATATGGACCAATCTTTTGACCCGCTGTAGATAAAAGTTTAACAATTGAACAGAATTTCGAGTAGTATGGTTATTAAGTATAAATATTCAAACCTATAAATTAAAAGGTGATCCAACAGTGTATCAAATTAGATGCATATGGCCAACCTTTTGTACAGTTGTAGACAGGTGGATTAAATTTACAAACAACCTGTAGCACCACAATCCGCTATAATAACAACTGTATAATTTTGATATAATTATTAATAACAAATATAAATATTTAAAATTAAAAGCTTAAGAGTGTACATATGTTTGATGCAATTTGATGTATTTGCCTAATTATAATTATCGATTTAAAAACCATGACCTTAAGTTTGTGTGTTTCAAAGTTAGTTCTTTTTTTTTTTGTAAGAATTTTTTTATAATTAAAAAAAGAATTTAATTATTTAAAATTATTCAATTATTTTGAATTATATCTGTTAAAACCAAGCAAATTTCCTTTATAACTTGTCGCCATTTTGTTTATTGAACTTATTAATTGCAAACTTTTAAATTAATGAACGGTCAGTTCTCTATCTCTTTCATCTCTTTTTTTTAATACCCTTAACCTAACAAGTGAAAAAAGGGGTATATCTAAGGCTGTCGTTCCGTTTCCGGTAACTTTCCTTCGAGGCAGTGGGCTAAACACCACACCTACCTCTTATTTTTCCATATCATTTGGAATAAATTAAGTTTAGTAGAGAATTTTCAGTCAAAAAAAAAAAAATAATAATAAATAAATAAATAAATATAAAACATATTAGGAAAGAGAGAATAAAGCTAAAAAAAACAGCAAGTGAGAAAATTGGAGCTGGCCCATATTTTTTGATTTATGGGCGTCTAAACTTTTTATAAAAAAGTACAATTGTGCACGATATTTTTTGAGATATCAATATGGGTATCATTTTAAACCTTTTTAAAAGATCTTTAAGGAAATGCTAAAATTTTTTAAAAATATTTAACCCAATAAGAGCCGATAGCATTTCTTGATGTTAAATTATATGTCTTTTTTTAATTCTCTGTTACCCCAACGGTTGTTATTTTTTTTTTGTTTTTGTTTTTATTTTTTTTATTTTAGACTTACATCTGTGATGAAAGGTGTATCAGATTCGGCATAGCCGAACATAGCACTCTTTCATGTTTTCTTTTCTCTTACCACATTTTCATTTAACAAATCACCAAAATGAAATATGTTTTCAATTAATTAAAATAATAAAATCCAATTGGATTAAGTTTGTCTGCCAGGATTATTCAAATGCGATTAATAATCTTGTAATTATTTATGTCATTTAATTATTCTCTGTTAATATAATTTCTTTCTTTAAATGTTGCTTCATTTTTATTTTATTTGCGTTTTATTCTAAGGAAGATTACTTTGGACAAATAATAATTTTTAATCCTTAAGCTGTGACATAAATTCAAATAAATTTTTAGAGAAGAATTTATTAAGAAGGATAAACCATGATTTAAATAAAAAATATAGCAGCAATAAAGTATAAATAATAAATTTACTACAATACAAATAATGAGTAAAATATACGTTAGTTTTTTCTTAAAAATATTAGAATTAGATTCCCTTAAATCAAATGTCAAAAAACCTCAATTGGGAATTTTTTGAACTTTTGCCGATGACTAAATAAAAATAATTTTTTAAACTATTTTTGGTTCTTGTTTCTCAGATTTGGGATTTTAAATTTGAAATTTCTTAAAAAGCAAAAAGGTCGAATTCAAGAAGGTTCAGAATTAGCTTTTAAATTTTTAACAGAACGTGGAAATAAATTATATATTTAAAAAAAAAAATTATAGAATATTTCCTTAACCAAAAATTGTGCTAAAGTATTTTTTTTACATAAGTTTAATAATTGTGCTTAAATGCATATGGCTCCTGCTGATAGCTTTCAAAAGGCTTGTCTGTTCTATTTCTTTTTATATTTTATTATATTTTAGATCTTATGAAAATGGAATACATAGCAAGCCCAACAAAAGTGTTTACATTCGAGGTGTTCCTTCTAAACCTTCTAAAGTATGTAAAATTCTTAAACGCTCTTATAAGAAATTTTACAATTTATTTCCAAAATATTTTGTTTTTGGTCAACTGCTTCTTGTGTTTACTTCATGCACTCCCTCCTGTTTGATATGCACATTTTTGAAGCAAAGTGTGACGGTATCATAATAATAGTTGTACCCATCTGGCCCATCCAGGTTGTACCACAACTTTCCAATTGTTTAGGCGACTCCTGTCTTGTAGGTTACATAATATCTCTCTCGCATATTGCAATCGATTGAATTTGCGTGTCCTCATTAAACGATAACATTTTCTTTAAATAACGCAACTCTGCAACTGCTTACAGATTATGCGTACCGTCGCGATACTTGCTTGCATGATAACTTTTAATCTAATTTTTAATACCGAAAAGTTATACTACGACTACATTCTGCGAACTGTACTCCTTTCAGCAGGGGTTTAAGGCTTTCTTATTTGACTGTTTTTCATGTTTTTGACCACAGTTTTTAAGTTGCGTCTACTACAGGAATAGTTTTACGGCAAATACACATTAATTTTAGATCTGCTATTAATAACATTTCTCTTGTGTCCGTAAAGTGGCCTGCCAAATAACAAATTTTATGTGGATCTCTTATTTATTTAACAGGAGAGTATTTAACAAAATTTATAGTTGGAAAGTAGTAAAAACTTTCACGTATTGGTACCTGTATATGGTCCGCTTCGATGTTGAAATATTCCCCAGATTTACGAAAATTTAAATCTTCTATAAATAGTTCTATTCGTAAAATAAATTTTTGTCAAAAATATAAAGGACTGCAGATTCAAAAAATTTCGTTTCTATATAAAGCAAATTTCATTTTAAGCTTTTAAAATGAAAACCTTATCGTTAACTTACAAGCGAAAATATTGCAACCATTAAAATTCTGCTCCTATATTAAAAAAAGAAGAGTGACAATCTTTATTATTCGTATTGTCTGCATAAAAGATTTTTGCCGGTTCTGCTTTAGTTAAGTGTTTGAAAGTAGAAAAATAATATCTGTGTCATGTTACATAACCATGCCTCCATAATCCAGTCATTTCTGGATCGATTTTTTTTTTATTTCTATAAACATTATATAATCGTAAATATTAAAGGGTATCACCATACAACATACATGGTTTTCGTGTATTATGAACCATAAACGATGCCACTTTTAAATTAAAAAAAGTGCGTATTAACTATTGCTCCCAGTGGTGAAAAGTAATACAAAAATAAATCTTAAAATTAAAGGGTGTCCCCACAGGTTACGTAAATTGATCTATATCACTTGCAAATTGGACAGAATATCGATTGCTATGCTCGTTATAGTTACTGGTGCCGCAATAGTTCATTTAATTTGATGTATATGACTATACTTTTTAACAGTTTTAATCAGACGTCTAAAATTTATGAAGAAGCTGTATCCCTAACTCCACCATGACATAATGTAATTTATATATGTGACCAAACTTTTGAACCTTCATAGATACAGAGTTTAAATTTACAAGGAACGTGATTGATACATCGACTACAACAGCAAGTTTAAAAATTAAATATAAAAATTAAAGGTTGTCCCTATAGTTGCTGGTATTTGATGTATATTTCCCAAAGTTGAACAGTTGTGGACAAACGGTTGAAATTGACTAGGAGCTGTAGTGCTAAGTCTGTTATAATAAGCATAAAGTTTGGAGCTGGATTATCAGGGTGTTCTAATAGTTAATGTTATTTCATGTATGTGGCCATATTCTTGAACCGTTATAGACAGACAGGTGAAATATGTCTTCAAATCAGTTTTTTTTTTTTTTTGCAAGAATTATGTCTAAATTAAATTAAATTAAATTGCAAATTAAACAAGTAAAAACACACACACACTCACAACTAGAGTTTTGAAAAATGCTAATTTCTTTATTGTTTCACTGTCAACTTAAGAATGAATCTTAGTACTAATGAACACGCATATTTAAAGAAATTATGAAACAAGAAATTCAGTTGTTGGTCTTAAAACTATACAAATAAACAAAAATAATATAGAAAATTCTGGAGGTTTACACAAGTAAGAGAGTTACATTTGGCTACTCCGATTCTTATACACCCTCACGATGTAGGTAAATCTAGTTTAGTGAAGTAATTCCAATCAAAAAAACAAATATTTAGGTGGGAGGGAATTAATAAATAAGAAAAATAATTTTACATAAAAATATCACTGGCTCTTAATGGGTTAAGCATTTTTTAAAAAAAATTTAGCATTTCTTAAAAGATCTCTACAAAATCTTTTTAAAAAATACCCGTAATGATAACTTAAAAAATACTCTGCACGATCTTTCTTTTCTATGAAAGGTTCAGAGGCCTATGACTCGGAAAATATGGGCAAGCGCCAATTTTGTTACTTGATTTTTTTTATTTTAAATTTATAATTTCTTTTTGCCACATATATTTGTTTTATGTTTTTTTATTGAAGTTATTTCATTGTCCAAATGATATGGAAAAATCATAGGCAGGCGTGGTGTTTTGCCGGCTGTGCCGAAGGACATGGACCGATTTCGTTGATTTTCAATGGCAAAATTTTTGAAACCAATTTTTGAACGATTGGCATGTTAAGATTTTCTCTAGCTCATCTAGCGTCTTGTCTAAGTTGATTTTAACACTGATACGGACGGACAGACGGACATCGCTTAATGGAATATATATACTTTATGGCGTGGAAAATAGATATTACAAATGAAATAACGAACTTAAATATACCCTTTTCCCACCCGTGGTAAAGGGTATAAAAATATTTTTCTAACACCAGGGTTCACTACTAAACCTACGACAAATAAAAGGTAAGAATTATCTATTAATTCTATGTTATGAAATAAATCTAAAATTTACTAATCGTTTAGCTTCCATTCCATTTAAAAAAAAAAGTGAAAATAATATTTCAATTAAATTCCTGCTAATGAATAGCATTCAGGCATGAAATTATATTTTGCGCATAAAATTTTATTCTAAAATTTTCGTCTTTAATATTGGCGTAATCGCTCAGCTAAAGATTTTACTTTTGTGGATAAAAACGAACGTTACATAATTAGCATATTACCTGACCAAAAGTTGTTTATCATTTACTGTATGAAAAAATACACTTTTTTCTTTCTTTTTTTTTTTTTGTTTTTTAGTTTTTGCTGGCCATTAAATTTATCTTTAGCGGAAAACGCAATTTGTAAAATTTGTATATTTTGTAGTCAGTGCGTGCATCATCATAAACGAGAACATTTAGCCAAAGCATGTGTTAAACATTATATTTTTGATAACTAAACGGTAATAAATTTAGTGCAAAATGAACGGAATTGGGCAGCAAGGAAAACAATGTGTGAACACGAAAAAAAATTGTATCGTGTTTCAATTAAAAATCCTGATGGAGCATGTTGCAAAAATTAAATGGAAAATTTACATAATAATTTTTTCGTATAATTAATTTGTTTTTTTTTTTTTTGCTTTAAAATTTAAAATCTATTATTAATTATGACTTTCATATTAGAAGTTGCAATTTAGTTATGCATCAACATTTATAATAGATACCGACCGTTCGCATAAAAAAAAAATAAATAAAACAAAAAAAAAAAATAAAACAAAAAATAATAATATAGTAATAAAAATAAGGACATGGCCATAATGTAGTCACAAGAACCATAATATGTTTCTTGCAACATTATGTACTTGCAGTAAACAAATTTTTAGTTTTTTTAATAGTAGTGTTGCCACGAAAAATATTTAGTTTATTTAATTGATATTGCGAACAATAAGTACAATTTTATTGCAACTAATTTTTATAATTATTTTAAAATAATAAAACAACCATAACAAATCTGACATTGGGGACATGAGGACCTATCCCATTTACGCTCCAGGAACTATGCTGCTCATATCGTCACTCCAAACAATGGTGAGGGTAGAACTACATAAATGACCTTTTTATGAACGACTCTTGCTTTAGTGAAACTGATTACTCATTAATACTCATTTTCTGGTAGATCCCATTGGGACAAATCAACTCGGTGGCATGATGTGGCAGACAAAAATTCTTTCAGTGGTAGCTCTAAGCAGGAAAATAGTGCCATAGGAACAGTTAGCTTTATCCTAAATGTAATATGTGTTAGGGAATAATTGACGAAAAGGAGAGAATTTATCTGCTGTACTTAAGACTTTCGATTCATTTGATCTAAGCTCCGAGGTAGCTATGGACTGTGATGCATCCTTGGGTTCCTGACCATGAGGGTTATATTGCAAATAAACAGGCAAACCGTTTAGACAACTAAGAGGCCCATCGTAGACTTAAAGGGACTAAAGGGTTCTTTGGCATATTCACTAAATCCCGGTTCGTATCTGCATTCCTCATGACTAAAAAGGTTTGACAGGGCTAAGACAGGCAAAGTGTTTTACTTTGCTGTTGCGCAGTACCTTCCAGACGCTACTATCGCTCAACAAGAGCGCCTTGAGGCTGATCTTCTTTTCAGACATATTGAATGCTGTGAATGTTAGGGTCGAGCTAAAGCTTTTCATTTAAATCTCAGGTATATAAATATTTTCATCGTTACGCACTTATAACTTTAAAACCGAATAAAATTCATCATTAATTATCTACAGAGTTGCCATTTGGTGTAAGGATAGAAAGGTTTTTTTCAATATTTGAATAGAGCTTTGTTAAGGCGTTACATATAAATAAATAACATCAATAATCTGACAAGAGAATAGGGTCTCATGAAATATTAATAAACAGGGGTAACTGACTTAAAAATCTTTAAAAAAATTCACGGTGTAAAAGATGCTGTGTGAAAAGAGTTGCACTTTAGGTTGCATCTTAATTTCGTACCAGTGTAGCATCTAAAGAAACATTTTCCAGCGAAATTTTTAAAGTAAAAAAGTATAATATTTGATCTTTTTTGAATATATTGTGCGAATAGAGAACAATATCCTTAAAAGCTTTGAAAATAAGATTATCAAGTATAAAGTTTTAAAATAAAACGAACTGGGTCAAAATAACGTATAATAATAAGATAATTTTCAAAGAGGCTTTTTAAATATTTAAATAATTTAAAAAGTGCTAGAACTTTAATAAATCAATTTTGTGATCAGCTATGAAATATCTAAAAAAAGTTTTAAATTAAAAATACAAAATTTATAAAAATTCTATTTTGTGCAAAAAAGGTAAATTTATAATTTAAAACTTTGAAACTTGATTTTCTCGTAAATTATAAATTGTAGAACAAAGAAAAATCTAAGATCACCTATAAAATATAAAAATATGAATTTATAAAATAAAAATGCATTATTTATTTAATTCGATTTTGTTCCAAAAAAAATTATTTTGAAAAAACTTTATTTTCTCGTAAACTCGTAGCTTGTATAAATCAATTCTATGATCAGATACAGATAAAAATATAAAATTTATAAAAATACTATTTTGTGAAAAAAAAGTAAATTTAAAATTGAAAACTTTAAAACTTGATTTTTTCGCAAACTAAAAAACCCAGAGCTTAAATAAAAAAATTTTTAATCACCTATAAGATATAAAAATGTGAATTTTTGTAATAAAAAATGAAAAATTTATTAAAATTCAATTTTGTGGGCAAAAAATTAATTTTTAAATTGAAAACTTTAAAACTTAGTTTTATCGTAAACAATAAGCTCTACAGCTTAAACAAAGAAAATCTGTGATTAAGTATTAAATATATAAAAAAGTAAATTTTTATAATAAAAAATGCAAAATTTTTTTAAAGTTTGATTTTGAGCCCAAAATTTGTCTCCTTTGTGGAAAATTTTAAATATAAAAATATATTTTTTATATAAAAATTAAAACCATTTAAAATTTTAAATACTCTTTAAAATACATTCAACTTTTTAAGTATGAAGGCATTTGCACACAGTGTATTGCATGTTTATTATCGTATCTATTATTTGCATTTATTACAACTTTTAACGCTCACACGCCACTCACAAAATAAAAAATGAGTTTTTAAATTGACAAATAATTTCTATTTCAGTTTTACTTACCATTTGCATCTTTGGCCTCTAAGCCTTCAGCTTCGAGTACAACCACTGACAGGACAATAACTTTGGGTTTATCTTCAGCTGTTGCATGCAACAAACGATAATGACGATCTGGACTGACGCCAAATGCACGTTGAGCATGCAAATACATTTCCTCCTTATAATGGGCATACTAATGACACAGAAAATGGGTTGAAAATAGAAAAAACAATTAAGAAAATTATTTGTAAATAGAATATAAAAGGACATTAAATGGAATTGTTACAAATATTTGTACACACAAATAGACAGTTTTAAAAATATTTTTGTGTTTGGTTTAAGTCATAAAACTCTTTTACTATCCAATTTCTTATAATATTTTTATTTGTTTATTTTGTGCTGAACATTATTTGCTGTTTCTCAATTTGTATTTGAATGATTTGCAAATGTTATAATGGCTTTGTTAACGAATATTAAATTTTACTTCTGCATAAAAATATTTATAATGTCGCAAAGAGGACACAATACAAAAACCGATGTCTGCATTAAAATTTTATTTAAAATTTCTTAAAAATATTTTTTTTTTAATTTATGCTGGCTTCAAGAGTACAGACAACTAAATTATATAAAGTGTTAATACACAACTAAATCCTACATCCTTGCAGGTTGGTAAGTCGATTTAACGAAATCCTCTCAAAAATATAAATTGATTTTTTAAATATTTTGGTTTTCAATAATAACAAAAGATTACACAGAATCAAAAATTATAAAAAAATCGAATTTAAAGCGAAAATTGCCAAATTCCAAAAAAAAAAAACAGTTTAACAAAAAAAGTAAAACTTAAAATATCGGAAATTAAAAAAAACAAATTATATATAGAAATAATTGAATAAAAGTAAAAAAATAATTCATTGGCAAAAGCATTAGAAAATACATAAGAATTTTAAAAACAAGAAAACCAAAATCTCTAATGATAGTTCTGGGGTTTGCTACAAACCTTTAAAGAAGAGGAATATTATGTCGTTATTTCAAATTGTGATAAATAATTTGTATATTTGGTTCGGCTTGAGGTCGTTGTGGATAATTAAAACACTTTTTTAAAGTTCTTTAATTTTAATTTTTATTCCCAATATTTCGAATAGCTTCGCTATTCATCTTCAGGGGAAACTGTCAAAAATACAAAACAATACAAAAAACATTGTTACATTTAAACAAATAAAACTAAAAAAATTAACAAAAAATATTTACATTTTTAAATTAAACAGAATTAAATTAAAGGAACTGATTTTATAAAGGGCGCGTACATTTTGCACAGTAAACACTTATCTACTAACAACTATGTTATTAATCTTTTTTGTTTACTAATAATATTCCTGTAAATTTGAGCGCATTTTTCGATGTCTTGTTTATAATTTAATCTCTTATTTGATGGAACGTTAATTATGTGTAACATCTCTAGAGTGAATCTTCTACAATAGTTTTTCTCTTCACATAATTATTTATTTCAAATTAAAATAATTTTGCAGGAAGGGGCATAAATTTCATCTGAGGGTGGCATAGCCCTTCCAGGCAGACCTAAATATGGCAATTAAAACGAAGCAGTAAATATTTTTATAAAAAACCTGAAAATTTATCACAAAAACTTTCTCCAATATTCACAACAAAATTTTTCGTTACAAATTAAAAACAAGTAAGAGTACTATCTTTGGCTACTTTGAATCTTATAAAGCCTTCGCCATATATGTAAATCAAGTTTAGTGAATTAACTCCAATCAAAAATAAAAAAAAACAAATATTGGGGTGACAGAGAATAAAAAAAAGTACATTAAAATGTCATTGGCTCTTAATGGGTTAAACATTTTTTTAATGGTACACAATCGCACTTATCTATGAAAAGTTTAGAGGCTCATAGCTCGGGAAATATGGACGATTGCAAATTTCTTCAATTTTTTGTTTTTTATTTTTTTTATGTTTTAATTCTCCATCTTTTCATTTAATTATTTTCTCGATTCAAGTAACTTCACTTAACTATATTTGTTCCAAAAGTTATACCCGTTGCCTCGAAGAAAGCGGACCGATCTTGCTGATTTTTAATTTAAAAATTTTCGAAACTATGCCTGATCGATTGGAATATTTAAATTCTCTCTAGCTTATCAAGTGCCTTGGCAAAGTTAATTTTAATACTAACACGTACGAACAGACAAACATCGCTCAATCGACTGTGCTATGCATGAGAACTCAGAATATACTAAATGTAGTCAAAAATTAATCGGCCCTATTCTCGTTGTCGTTCTTGTTTTTAAAGTCGTTTCTATGTAGTTGTCGTTTAAGTGTCGTTTCGTTCCTATATTGGTATTCCTGATATACATTGAAACGAAGACGAGAAGTTATCGAAAACAAACAAAAATAATATTGTGAACTTGGTAGCACTGACAATATTTGATGTCTTTTTTTTACAATTTTAATTAAGTTTGTTATTTTAAAAGAAAAATTAAAGAATGGCGAGTACCGAGTTTTATTTTTCTAGTTCGAGTGATGATGATGAAATAACAAAGATAAATATACATCGACACACTTTACGACAGAACATAAATATCTTTATCATGTCTGATACCATGTAAGAAACTAAATTTTTAATAATCATTTCCAAATATTTTTGTGTAAATATGTGCATTTTTCTTAAGATTTGTAAACACATTTAGGCTTAATAAAATTGCATTTCAATACGTCCTGGAGCAAATCCGACCTAAACTAAAAAACAGCACCCGAAAGTCTGCAATTACTCCAACAATAAAACTGGCAACAGCTTTGCGGTTTTTCGCGCAAGGGTCGTATCAACTAAGCGTTGGGAATGACTTCAGTCCCTGGCTCA
The DNA here is from genome assembly GCA_937654795.1 of Cistogaster globosa. NCBI lineage: Eukaryota > Metazoa > Arthropoda > Insecta > Diptera > Tachinidae > Cistogaster > Cistogaster globosa. Next base: position 97,862,435 of record OW569405.1, on the reverse strand, counting down.
ACCCACGGTCAGTAAAATTTTATCTGAAGTTTTGGACGCGATGAGTACCACGATTTGTATTAATCGTGTTTTTTTCACTTCCCGATGTTATGTTGCATGTTTCATTTTCCTCGATTAACACTGCCTCAACTTCTTCGCCGAATCCTCCCACTTGTCCTTTTGGGTTCACTTGCTATTCAAATTTCATTAAATTTGCCACCGCTTCCTCCAGTGGTGACAAAGGAACTTGTTTATAAGCTTCTCCTCCTGTTGCTCTGGCTTCTGCTTTGTTGCTCACAAGCTTCTTTTTTACTTTAAATTTCAAGTCTTTCCACACCTTTTTTTTTAATTACATACAAATTAAAATTTTTATAAATCTTAAATGGTAATTTTGCTTTATGTACTTACTTTATGCCAACCGTATCCGTCACGAACTGGCGGTCCAAATGGATTAACCTTTGCTGCAATTTCTCTCCAAAAACAGTCAAAATTCAAAGGTTTTATTCCCTTCCGAAACCCCTTAGCATACGCGGAATTTTTTTCCATTTCTGAGACTAAAATTTCAAATTGTTTAACACTAGTTATTTTCATTTTTGTTTTAACGTTTTCATATTCGTTGCTAAATATATTGACGACAGAAAAACAATGTTTCTTTGTCGTTACTATTTTCGTTGCAAAATGGAGAATGCCAATACATTTTCGATAAATGTCGATAACGCCAACGGTAATGCCAAACTGTCGTTTTTATTTAGTTTTTAAACGAGAACGACAACAGGAATAGGGCCGAATATTGTAGAAATTACAAACAGAATGACCAACTTTGATATACCCTTTTTCTTCTATGATGAAGGCTATAAAAAATAGAAACTATAAAAAATTTAGAATATAACGGGTCCGCAATGTAACGTATTTTTTTCAACTAGTGCTTATTTCGTGCAAGGTAGCATGAATGGTCATGTCTGATTTGACAAATAATTAGTTTTATCCTTCTGCTGATCGAATATAGTTGTGTATACACTTAAACAACGCTGGTTGCAGAATGTGTGCAAAAAACTGCGTACGGATTTTGGAAGAAGAAAAGAAGCACCGTCAGCTCCGCATGTTCGTTATCTTGTGAAAAATGTAAAAGAAACTGGCATTCTCATCGACAAACCAAAGCGTAAAAAGCCAAAAACAGTGCGTACAGCCGAGAATATTGCTTCTGTGTGCGTGAAGCGCCATCGACATCAATTCACTGTCGTTCTCAACAATTGAACATTTCGGAGACATCTTTAAAACGAATTTCGCATAAAGATCTTGGTATGACGCCATACCAAGTCCAATTGATTCAGGAGTTGAAGCCAAATGGAAAACAAGTGTGGATAAAGTTTTCTTTTATTCTGGATAAAGCAACTAACAAGAAAACCTTTTAAAAATGTTGTTTTTTAATATTTTTTTAACTATAAGAAACTTTATTTGAGGAATGTGAAAAAAATTCAGAAACAATTTGAATTATATCCAAAATTTTAAAAATTATTTTAAAATAGATACTTCAACAATCGTTTCAAGACCTTTCGAAAAGTTTATTTTACTTTCCGCCACATAAATAAAATAGACAATTTAGTAATGAATTTCATTACATAGACAATATTAAAAAAATATACATATTTAAAATAACCCAATTCAATTAAAATTATTTATAGAAAGTAATTTTTATGTCATCTTTGTAAAGAATTACAGAAAATAGGAGAACAAACAAAAATATTAAATACACAGAAAAAAGTTATAAATTTTTTTTTAAGTTTTGTTTGTTTTCAGTTGGAAATTTTACTTAATTTTTAATTCATTTAATTAAATAAAATTTAGTATTTTTTTATTTAATATTTAATCGATTCAATTAAAAATTTAACTAAATTTCTAAATGAGACAAGTAAACATGTCGTCAAACAAGAACTTATACAGCTCTATCCGTGTCTCCAAAAATATTTTTAAATATTTGAATTTATGTACCCCTTCATAGCATATTCGCCGGCCAAGTACAATAAGTAATAAAATAAATATATTTATCTTTTTCCTTTCTCCTGTCTTATCTCTCAACTATCCCTTTTCTAAAGAATGTATCACGGTAACATAATAACTAAATAGGTATTAATGCCTAAAGTGGTACTTCTTGAAGAAAATATAATTTTTTATAAATTTTAATTAAATTTTTTATATATAAAAAAAAAACAATAGTAAAAATTAATGCTTCTAACACTTTTGCAACTGCCCTCATTTTGTAAATTTTGTTAACTTAGCTGGCCACTTTCATAAAAATAAAGTGAATTTCTCTAACTTAATCTATTATTGATGATGTCTGGTTATCAATTTCACTTTATTGCTATTTTTCATACATTTAAACAATAAACTTAAAGTTGTAAAGATTTTATTTTATCAAGCAAAAAGATGTGAATGAATAGAAGAGAAAACCGAATGGCAGTTAGTAAAAATAATTCCATTTTATCTTTTTCATTGTAATGGCTGAAATAAAAATTTAATTTTTTAAGTAAATAACAAATTGCTTCTCTTAACTGAAAATGAAACTTTAATTTAAATTTTAGTAGTAAATCAGATATAAATTCTGACTTTGTACGTTCATCTGTAAAAAAAACCAAAAGAAAAAATTTTTATAAGTTTTTTTATGCAACCACAGAAGTACCCAGAGTTTGAAAGTCTGTTGTCGAATAACTTTTGTTAGATATTAGAGAAAAGTTTATGTGATGGTAAAAAGAAATAAAAAAAAAATGTTTCTAAATAACTTTAAATATTTAAACTTGTTATTATATTTGGAAATCCTGTATAATTTTCAAGAGTTTGTCTGTAACGGTTTCAAAAATAGGGCCATATAGGTCAAATCACATCAGTTATAGGGTCACCCTTTCATTTCTAATTTCAAATTTGTGAACTAAGCAATAAAGGTTCTGTGCAAATTTCAATCAACTGTCTACAACTGTTCAACAGTTTGGTGATTTACATCAAATAACAGCAACTATTGTAACACCCTATAATTTCTAATACAAAATTTTTATACTTCTTAATAAACAAGACATAAACCGGACATTCTGTTTTATTTTCAAGTATTTGTATATAACGGTTTTAACGATAGGGCCAAATTGGTCAATTTATTTCAAATATGGGAACACCCTTTAATTTTTAAATTCAAATTTTATATTTTTTGTTAAAGCGGACAAAACAATACAGGTTCTTTGCACGTTTTAGCTGTCTGTTAAAAAGATTGCCACAAACTTGTCCTACTACCAAATAAATATTAAATTCTGCTGTTATTTTCAAGAGCCACTATAGAATTAAAAGTTTCACGAATCAGATTACTAAGAAAATTAAAAAACAAAATGAGCGAAAGAACGGACGGAGTCGCCCTGATCTATGACAATATGATTCTAAGAGTTCTAAATTAAGTCACAAAAGGCCTTGGCAGCTATTCACGATTTAATCAAACGTCTAAGAAATATCCATAACCACCTCGGCATGATTTTCAGATACAAAATCCGAAAACTAATTACCGAGTATTTGTAAAATTTAACAAATAATTAAATGACAAATTAAAATTAAATTTTTAAAGATTCCGATTATTATTTTATAAAAGCTGAAATTCGAGAAGACCGCTAAAAATATTTCAACCAAAAGATACCTAATTATTCGAATAATTTAGTATAAAATAAAAAATAAAAAAATTATCGAATTTAATAAAATAATTTTAAAAATTATCAAATCCTTTTTCCAAAAGACATTTAAGATTTTCTTTAGAAAGTAACATGATTAAAATTTTAATTCGAATATTTTATTTCTAACAATAAAATCGAATCAAAATTTTGTGATTTTAAACAAAAAAATTGGGAAATTTTGCAAAAATTATATAATTAAATAAAAAATTTAGCTATTACAAAATACAAATAATTTTATTAGTTTAATCGGTTACTCGATTAATAAAAAAATTCAATATTTCACTCAAAACTCAAATTGGAAATTGAAGATATAAATTGTTTAATTAGATTTTATATAAATATGTTGATATTGTAACGAATAAAATTATTCGAATAATCGGTTAATTGAAAAAATTATCATTAATTTTGTCGTTTATACTTTTTCACAAACCTATTGTTAAAATTGAGCAAACAATAAATTATTCGAATAATTTTTTAATAATCCTTAAAATAAAAAATATAAATATTTTTGTAAAAATGTTTTTATTATTCTGATTAAAAAAGTTCATTTTATTTTATAAATTTTCATTCAAAATAATTTTTCTTGAAAAACTTGAATTTCGGTACACCCTTAATAAACATTAAGCTTCACACAAAGGTGTTTAATTTTGTACTCGCGTCTGTATGGGCAAAGAAACGCTGCGTTATTTTGCACAAGATTTTGATATGAGTTCGAAAAGCAACAACAAGAAGCTTTCAAATTTAATAAGCAAATCGAATTAGTTATAACACTGACAGTATTTTCTTTAAATACTTATGTTGTTATTGTATTTCTTACTACACTTTATTTCATTAATTTGTGTCCATTAAAGTTTTGTGTGCTTTTGAAGATGTTTATGCTTGTGTTCATAAACTTATTTCAATTATGCTGTTGTTGTTTTTATTACTATTTCTTTTTTATTTATTTGCACCTTTTAAACTAAAGAACACAAAAACGAAAGAATATTGTGACGCGTAAAAATATGATCGATTCGACTCAATTGTCAATTTAAGTTTTCAACACACAAAGCGCGCAAAGCATTTCTAATGACTGACAATATTCTTAACAATTCGCCTGTTATTATAAGATCGAAAACTTTTTTCCTTTTCATAAAAAAAAACTATAAAAAGTTTATTATTTCTTGTACTTAGCAAGAGTATTCCTTTTTGTTTTAATGCTTAATGTTATTTTTGAATTGATTCATTCATTAAGTTTACAGAAAAATAGAGAACGACTCAATGAATGTACAATAAAAAAAAAGTCATAGCGTTACTTTAAACATTTTTACATCTAAATCTAAAGCAGATGTTTAGAGGCGGTTTTCAAATTCAATTGAATTATCCATGGAGCCGTTAAAAAATTTATATTTAATTATTTATCTACTCATTGATAATTATTATAGGTTTTTTTGTGAAAAGTATTTTTTTGTTTATTATTTATTAATAGTATTAGCACATTCCATATTATTTTTAAATATAAAAGAAATTTATTTCGTAGTTGGAAATCCAGCTCATCAGAAAACCTTTAATAAAATTTTTTTAACAGCTCAATTTCTTAATATAAAAAAATTTCAAAAACAACATGAGAGTTATTTGAGAAGATCATACAAATATGTTACGGCTTTAACAAAAATTACCAAGAAGCAAACCATGTTTTTTAATATATTTTTTTAATTTACTTTTTTTTAGAATTTAAAAACCTACGACTGTTACAATATTTATAAATTTTTTTCTTTAGGCAATAAAAATTATTGCAAAGGGGTTCAGAAATAAATTAAAGTAATAAATTAATTTAAAAATGCAATAAATTAAATTAAAAAAATTAAAGGGGTTGCCACCTGTCGATGTAAGAGTTATTCAACTTAAGCTAAAAGCAAACCACTGACAACAAAAAAAGAGTGCTATATTCGGCTATGCCGAGTCTTATATACCCTATACTCCAATAAAAAAAAAACAAATAATGGAGTGACAGAGAAATAAAAAATAAGAAAAAACGCCTGTATAAAATTTTACATAAAAATGTCATCGGTTTTTAATGGGTTAAGCATTTTTTCAAAAATTTCGTATTTCTTGAAAGACTTCTTCTAAAGCTTTTAAATGATACCCATTTTGATATCTTGAAAAAATATGGTGCACAGTCGTACTTTTCTATGAAAAGCTGGAGGCTCATAACCCGGAAAATATGGGCGAGCGACAATTTCTTTACTTGACCTTTAATTTATAACTCTGAACGTTTATTATAAAGGTCATAGCAATCGACATTCTATCCAATTTGCAAGCGATTGAAGAGATAAGCCTGTATAGTTTAATTTACATTACCTATGGGGACACCCTTTAGTTTTAAAATTTATTTTTGTATTTTTTCTGCTACTGGGAGCTATAAAAATACGCAATTTTTTTTTAATTTTAAAGAAGTGTGCTTTACACTTAAAAAACATGTCTGTTATATGGGGACACCCTTTAGTTTTTAAGATTAAGATTATTTAAAACGGAACCAATCTGTACGCATGATCTATCATATTACAAAAATTTTTCAAAATCGGTTCAGAAATGACTGAGTTCTGCAGGTTCAAACATAAAAAGCAACATTGAGTCGCATTGAAAATCTACTTCTTTTTTTGAAGTCAGTTAAAAATGAACCTTAACAAAATAAAGATTGTGAGCAAAACCTTTTAGCAGATTTTGTGATTATGACGAAAAAACCCCAAATCATCTTGCTGCAGACTGTGATATTTTTTCCATAGTCCTAAGCTTAGAAACAATTACTAGATGATAGAACGCTTTGGAGGCATTTCTGAGATTCCTCAGTATAACATTTCAAATAAAGGAGCTCTAGCAATATAATTTTTTTCGTAGTGTCTCAGTTTTCTCCTAATAAAATACTCTGATCATCTGTTTCTATTAAGAAACTTGATGCGAAGCTATAAAGTTTTACTGAAAAAAATTTGTTTTTCTAATCTGTGATTATCATTTATAAATAAAAAGATTGTTTTTAATTCTTTGCATTGAATTTTTAATATTGTTATTCATCATTTGTTTAATATAGTTTTTTTCTCATTAAAAAAAAGCCATGCCAAATTATTCAAATCAACTCTATTTAAATTGGGTTATATTAAAAAAAATTAAATTAAATTGATTTTACTCTAATGACTTCATTTTAAAATTTAACAAAATTTCACATTTTAAAAATTTAACAAAATTTACAATAAATAAATTAATTAAAATTATAAAATAAAATCCACCAGAAAAGTATTTACTGTTACTGCTGTGTAAAAAAATAAAAATTTACGACTTGCACAAACTAAAACTTTAGTTATATAATCCACGTATAAAATATTCCACGTAAAAGTGTTTAAATGGCAATAAAATATTTTTGCGAAAACTCTCGTGCCTGTGCCTTAAACCGCTTATAGAAATAAAAACAAAAAACAAATAAAGGAAACCCATAAAAAGGTGCGTTCATAAATAAATCCTTAAAAAACGTCCTTACAAGACAATTCTTATTTACGTTCCTTCTATTTTATTTCGTATTAAGATGTGATGTTAGGGTGTAGTAAAATTTACTTACAAATAAAATAAAAACGAGCATAATAAATTTATTATCATTTAAGCTTTTTAAATTTTTTCAGTGTGTTTTCCGGTGGTTGCCACATCGTTTATCAGTCAAATTGAATATATTTTCTTTACAGAATAAATTCACGTATATTGAAGAAACTTTTAAGAAAATTTCGTTAAGTTTAACTAATTTACTTTAAAAACATTATTTAAGACAGGAAGACAAGTAAAATAAAAAGTTTTCAAGTTTTTCTTTGTCACAACTTTTAATGTTTTATAATTAAAAGCCTTTGAAGTTGGATAATAAATTAAAATTTACTTTTTCGGCTTTTTAATTTATTTTTTAATTTAGCTTTTATTAAGAAAAATTATTTTTCAAATGTACGCGGACTTTTTCCAAAGAAAACAAGAAAAATTAGATGCTGGCCGAATATAATGCCGTATTTTCGTGACCGCCAAATCCCTCCTCAGCATTCTTCGCATCTATCTACCTTAAGTTGTGTACATTAACCAACTAATCAATATTAATTTGGTTGGACGAAATTCACACACAACTCAAAGCATTTCTTCTCTACAACATGTCTTGTACATTTTAATTAATTTATGAAGATCACTAGTTCAACCCCTGGCTGGGAATAAAATTAAGAAATAGTTGGATAATAATCTAAATATTTTTGTAGTTCTTTTTGGAAAGTTTTTCTCAATTTTATGGAGTTAAAGAAATGTTTTACAATGTTTAAAATAAAAGTCAATTTAAACCAAATCAAGGAAGCAGGAAGTCATAAAAATAAACCTATTGATAATGACCGAAAATGAAATTTAAAAAAAATGTTTGTTTCGGATTTCGCGAAAGCCTTTTATGTAATAGAGATATGTATTTTATTTTGATATGTCATATAATTTAAATAAAAAATAAGAAAAAAAATAAATAAACTTCTTTTTTTCAATTCAATTGGAATAACTTTTTGATACAGTAAAGAAAACAGTTACTGTATGCAACTCGGGAAATATTCTACTTTAAGTTTGATTTCACGGCATTCTCTGTGATCAAAAGCGTAAATTAAAAATTATCGATTGGCAACATAAAATCATAGATCAATATTCTTCGTTGAAATTTATAATTATCACCATTCCTGAGAAACTAAACAGAATTAAAGTTGCACCTAAATATCATCATTTAATTCTTATTCTAATTCTGTAAAAAAAATTCACTGGACCAATTAGTCTCTTTACTAAAATCTATTCTGTCAATTGGGACATGTGACAAAACTATTTCAAATCATTGCTACTGAAACTCGTAAGAATAAATTGCAGTAACAGGGTAATTTCTATGTAAACGATATGAATACAAAACAATATGTTTGAAATTCTTGTCTGTCTGTCTATGTGTCTGCATCACTGTTGTATAAAATTGAATAAAATTTTTAAGGAGGTTTCCTAGAACCGTGATTCAAATATAGAATACTTTTTTAATAAAATTATGTCATTTCATAGAGAAACTGCAGATACAAATGTGAAAGCACCCAATTTAAATGGTTTAATGGTACTAAAACAGTTATCAGCACATTTTTTTTTTTTTATTAAAATGTAAAATTTTTTACACTGTCTTCAGAAAAAAATATTAAAAAATAAATTATTCATAATTTAAAATTTAAGAAAATTAGAAACGACACGCAGATACAGTCGTAGGCACTGCTATATATAATTTAATATATAATTTGAAAAATATTTGTATTTAAAAATTTAAATATTTATTGAAAGTGGCAAAAAGTTCTTTAATATTTTTGAAAGGTAAGTTCAAATTTATATTAAAAGGCTATTTTTAAATAAAAAAAAATATTTTCAGAGGTATTTTTTATTATGCAATAACAAAACATGCAGTATTTTCAAACGAAATTGAAAAGGGAGGTATCAGATGAAAAGCAAAAAATCGAAATAAAAAGTTGATCTGTATGTATTTTTTATAACTAAATTTAATAATTTTAAGTTGTTTTATTTAAAATAAGTTTATATTTTATATCGACATTTCAGTTTTTTAGGGTTCCCTGCACAAAGTGTAAAATTGTATCCTATTGCTTTTCCTTTAATGCCTGTATGTCGGTCTGTGGAACTGTAAAAAGTAGACTCTTAAAATTTTTCACAAAAGGTGTGATACTATAGCCACTATTACAACAAAAACAAAGCGGTGTCGCAAAAGTAATGTGATATTCATAAAAATACTTTTATTTTTTGCACTTTGATAGGCAGATATGATAAATTTGCATAGTGTCAGAAAAGCTATGTGCGTTTAATTAAAAAGAAGATAAATTAAAACTTAAAGGGTGTCCCAACAGTGATGTGATTTTTAAGTATGTGGCCTTGTTTTTGAACCACAGAAGACATACAAATTTTTCACGCCATTAGAACAAGTATTTAAAATTCAAAATTCCATAAATAAAGTAGAGTTATGATTCTAGTTTTTTAACCGTAATAGACAGACATTCAGAGTTTATCAGAGAATGTAAAAATATATCTGCCATAAAAATAAGTGTGAACTGTTAAAATGAAAGGGTGTTTCCGTAATTTTGACGATAATGTTCTTATCAATTAAATCGTTAGAAGAAAACGCTTGAAATTTCTACAGAGTTAGTCTGCTAAAAGGACACGTGAAAAAAAAATAATAAGAAATATTTTTGTTAAGGGTATTTCGATAGTACTGTTGTCATACCTTTCGGTGAAGACCGTCGTCACTGGCTGTTTATTTGATACGATTGGCGAGCGCGATAGTAATGCAATTTTCACTTTTAAGGCCTTATATTCTGATACGTATTAGGTTGAGATTATAAATTTACGCAGATTATATATTGCTGGTTTGGCATAAAGTTCAGTATAAAAAAAAGTTATATGAAAAAATTAAAAAAAAATTGTTTTTGACAAAAAATTAAATTTTTGGCCATAAACTTTAAATTTTTATATGAAAAACTTTTAACTCATCTTCTCGATTAATATATAAGTGCTGGAAAGAAATGTGCTTTAAGCAGTGATCACTTAAAAAATTTGAAACAAAAATGTCTTTTGATAAAAAAATTTTTATTTTTGGCCAATTTTTTTTTTTACTATTTTAAATTTAGTTTGACAAAAGACATGCTTTCTCCATATTGTAGTGCAAAATTTTTATCAGCAAATAATTCTATTTCATTTTTAATATTGTGGTAAATTTATTATTTTCAATGCATTCCGATTTAAGCGAAACTTTATTTTTTTTTTAAATTAAAGTAAGAAACAAAAATACATCACAAGTAGAGTGTATAAAACTACTAAAAGAACAATTAGCGTTGCCTTAATATCGAGAGCTCACAAATAAACACATAAAAAAAGAAAATATATATTTTTTGTGGGTCCTTGTAAAACACATTTTCCAACTTTTATGGAAAAAATTTAACAACCAAATAAAAATATTTTCTTTTGAAACCACAAAACAAAATGACATTATTTTCTTATACAACAAGCATTAGTGGTGTAGACTACACACACTAATAAAAAATATTGAACTTTTTGAACCAAACACACATGCAGAAATAATAATCCCTGTCCATCTTAATTTACTATTTTCCTTGTTTTTTATAACCTTCATTTTATACTTCATAAATTTGTATGCTGCACAACGTGTAAATGTATGAGTGAGAAAATGTATGAGAAAATGTATGTTTTTGTGGAATTTCTTACCTGTCCTCCTGGTGCTGGTGCCCCTACAGTGTTAGCTATTGTTTGCAATACTTCCATATAAAGTTTTTCATTTTCCTCTTGTTTGTCTATAGAATCTTCAGCAATATTGGGTGGTTCTCGTTCATTTTCATGATGTGCTTCGGCACGTGCTTCAGCAGCACGTGTTGCCGACATTCTACGATTTTCACGTTTCCATCCCAATGATGTAAAATTCTCAAAATAAGAACCATCTGTTTCTTGCACACTATTAAGAAGCAAAATTACACTTGCATTAACATTTTTTTTTTTGTAAAATTGAAAAGCTTAATAAAAGAGTTTTTAGTTACTCATGAGAGGTACGAACTAAATTCATGAACTTAAAATAAAAACAACAAAGTTTTTAAGAAAAATATCAAGTTGAACAAAAACATTGTCAGTCTTTTGTGTAGAATTACTTAATAAATTTAGTCCTTATTGTCTCTTATGTCTTTAAGTTTAATGCAAAGGTAAGTAAAAAGGTTTTAAAGAAAACACAAAAGTTAATTTTTCTTATTGTCAAAATAATAGCAAAATTTTTCTTAATTAATTTTTCTATTCAAATGTTTTAAAAATCGTAGTAATTGAGTTTCCTAGTGTTTCTGAATTGTTTAATAAAATTTAATTTTTTTCTACAAATCCACTGTTTTAAAGTTTAATTAAGAACATGTTTTTGTTTGAGACCTTTTGCATTTTTTCATTAAGTAGTTCTAATCATTTGATCGCAAGTGTAGTTGATTTTTTCCCATATTAAAAGATATTGATTGCAATTATTTTGCAATTAAATCCAGTGACTAAAAGGCTGATGCATAACGGTAATAAATTGTTAATAATTATAAGTAATTTATTAATAATATAGATTTCACACATTTTAATATTTTGCAGATGAATAAAACTTGTCTGCAGTGTTCGTTAAAAATAATTTTATTTTTTTTTTTTTCTTCATTTAATGAATATTTTTTCATCAGCTCAAAGCTGAAAAAAATATGCAAGGAGAATTTGGGTGATCAATGGTTAGAGATAGGACTCACAATAATTAAAGCAGCGAGCTCTTAGGTATACCCGACAATATTTCTCCTCCTTTATTTGCTTAAATTTAATTTCTTAAGCACAATAACTTACTAACATGCACAGCTCAAATTAGGAGCTCAGAAAATATGAACAAATTTATTTAAAAAAAATTGAATTTTAATTAGGCTTAAGTTCCTTTTTATACTCAAACTAAATAGGCATTATTGCCTGAAGTGCAACTTCTCTTTATTAAAAAAAAAAAAAAAAAAAAAAAAAAAAAAGGAAAAGGATTAAACCAATTTTGTCATTCCTACAATTACCATTTCCGACCCCATAAAGTATTTATATTCTGACTTCTTAAGCGTAGCGAAGTCGATTAAGCGATTTATATCGGTCCCTCCATATTAGTGTTGAAATCAAGTTTGCCAAGGCACTAGATCAACTGGAGACGAAAGAGGTGCTTTTGGAAATCAGCAAAATCCGTCCATGTCCTTCTACGCAGCGGACAAAACACCACGCCAACCTGTAATTTTTCTATATCAGTTGGAATAATGAAGTAACTCCAATCGTAAAAACAAGCATATGGGGCGATAGAGAATTAAAAAATAAGAAAAAAACATCAAGTGAAAAAATTGGCGCTCGCCCATATTTCCCGCATTACGGGCCTCTGAAATTTTCAAAATTTCTTAAAATATCAATATGGGTATTTTGTTAAGCTTTTGAAGAGATCGTTAAAGAAATACAAAATTTTTTTAAAGCGCTTAACGCATTGAGAGTCGATGGCATTTTTGTGTATTTTCTCTATATTTGTTTTTTTTTTTTTTTTGGAGTTAGATAGATAGGCACTCTTACTTCTTCAAATTATTATTGTGTGATTGTGAACTTTCCGAGGTAATAATTTAATTTATTGCTTACAACATTTGGTTAAATAAATAATGTTTTCAATTAACACATCCCGTAGAAGACAGGCACAGAAAAATGCTGAAGATGATGGATGTAGCGATCTAGAATATGTTGCACTTTATTCTGGTAGTGACTAATTTTTCCTGTTTTCTCAAAAAAATAAACAAAAAAAGTAAATAGTTTTTCTTTCTTCATAAATTTCAAAACAAAAATTATGTGAACTTAAGTCGAACTAAAATTACTCATTTGGTTATAATACTAAAAAGTACTCGATTTATTATATTTCAAAATATCTTATCATGGTTAAGTGAATTCAAAAATATAAAAGGAGCGAAAAGATGGTGACATTAGCAAAATTCTGTTATAAACAAAAATAAAATTCCCACTGGAATTCACTAGCAGAGGTTTTTGCTCAGTGTGAAACTCTGATATCGGAAAGACATTTCCAGTTTAGCTGCACACTGGCTAAGCCTCTCAAAAAAAAAAAGGTTGTTGGTAAATGAACGAAATTAAACCACAGGCGCGAAGGTGGCTGGGAACCAAAAAATGACCATTTTATCCGCAGCATTTTAGCAGAAAATCCCTAGTGAACAAACTGTCTGAGAGCTTTTATAAATTAAATTAATATTATAAAGACTTGGCGTAGAGCTTAATGACAACATAACTGCTGTTAAAATACTTTGATATGATTAGTTCAAGATAACTAAAACTGCCTCATTTTAAAAGGAAATTCAAACTTAAAATTATTTCGGTACCAAAATGCATTTGATTACGAACAGGATGTCTTCATTTTTTGGCAAGATTCGTAGAACTATTATCCACAATCTTTAAAATCTGTACGAACCCCAGAAGAATTCAGGAGATTTCAAAATACAAAATAGAAAAAACTTTGTAGACACATTTCTAATTTCGTAATTATGTTAAATAAAGTTATTTACCAATTTGTAAATATTGAAGATACTTATGATTTTTTCGAGCCAATCTAAATTATGAGAGACACAGCAATAAATAATAGAATTTCTACTATTTTATAGCAAGAGGCAACTGAAGCTTCGTTTATCCATGACCTGCAAGGCTGCTCATACATGGCTTCCAAAGCCCGACTCCTTTTCCAAAGACGTTCCAATTTTCAAATAAATTTAATTAGCAATTTAAAGTTTCCAAAATAATTTTCATTTAATTTGCAAAAATTCCCACTGTGCAATGCAACAACGAAAAATCTTAATCTTATTACCCACAAGAAACGTTTTTTATCTATTTACCTTTTTTAAGCACATTTTATAAATTCAAACTTGATAATTTGCATATCGACTAGTAGACTACGAATAATTCATTATTTATAACATTTTCTTTATCCTTTTCACATTTGAATTTAAATAACATTTTTCTTCAATAAATATTTATTTTTTTATTTAACCTTAAAATTTACTCTGCAACCAATAAGAAGAAGAAAAAATTAATATTAATAGTTTTTGTCTTTGTTTTATCTACAAAAAGAAATTACAGAAATCCAACATCTTGTTTAAGCAACACATTTACACTCGTATGCCTGCTATGAAGGGATTTTGCATGTTTGTTTTTTTTTTTTTTTTTGCTGTTTTTAGAAAATGAAAGTCTTTTCTCGTGTTATCAGCATGAAACCTTTCAAGGTTGTAACAAGTGAAGACAAAAACATATTGAATACAGACACTCCCTGCTGGCAATGCAAGCAGACCATTTTAAAGACTCTGCTGCTTTAAATTTAAGAATAAAAGAAAAGAGACTAGAAATGTGTCATCTATTTTAAAAATTAATACTGTGACTTGTAAAATTATTTTAAATATTTAATTTAAGACTTTAAATTGAAATTTAAATTAAATTTTAACCACTAATTTTAAAGGTAAGAAAACGGACTTAAATAAGGCAACCAACTTTAAGTTACCTCATCCTTTTGATTTGCTCTATAATTAATTTTAGTACTTTAGTGAGATGTAACATTCCTTGATTTCAAAAGCTACCAATTAGCTCTTTCTTGTTCACCCTTTGAAAATAAGAGACGTTTAATAATTTTGTGTGAGAAATATCTCACCTAATTTACAAAAACCAGCTGCTGATGTTTAATATATTAAAAAAAAGTTAACTAACCACCAAGTATCACTCAAGTATGAAGTACAACTCATTTAAAAACGATGGATCTAACAAGTCCACAAAAAAAGTATGCACCATTTGAGCCATCATGCAACCCTACGATTGGTTCTACAGAAGTAAAACCGACAATGAACTTTAATATAACTCGAGT
Organism: Cistogaster globosa; assembly: GCA_937654795.1. NCBI lineage: Eukaryota > Metazoa > Arthropoda > Insecta > Diptera > Tachinidae > Cistogaster > Cistogaster globosa. The sequence continues at coordinate 97,847,270 of OW569405.1, read as the reverse complement.
CCGGAAGATCAAAGGTGTTACACTTTGAGCGCTGCTTAAAAAGGCATTAAGTACCAAAATAACAGCCACATGTGTGGCGCAAACAAAATGCATCATAAAGAAAAAAGCTGGAAACAATCATGAAACTAGAAAAACTGGAAAGATGTTTTGCGATTAAAAGCAAAAGAATAGAACTTTCGTCTTCACTAACGATCCAGTAATTTCTAAATTAATTCATTCAACAAACTGACAGTGTACAATTTTTCTATCCACTTCAGATTGGTTATTATTAATTCCACTCAATTAGCAAAAGGGATGCCAAAAAGGCAATTTTGAAAAAACAGGATTTTTCAAATGACGCGACTTGTAAAAATATATTTTCAATTTTTTTTTTAACTAAAGAAACTTTTCTGTTGAGAATAACGACACGAAACAAGCCAGTCCAAATTGGATAATGTTTCCTATTCAAAATTGTCATATTTAGGCCTCAAATTACTTAAATAGATGAACAAGATTTTCTTAAGCAACCTCTGGTTCCATCGAATTTGAATTTATAAGCTGCCATCTTATCTGGTTATCACGGACATTGAAGTAAAGGCGAAAACACAAATTTTTTGAAAACATATTTTTTCCCTATTAAAAATAAAGTTAACTAAACATCTTCGATGTAAAATTTATAGCAAGAAGAAATAAATATTGAAAATTTGTTTTTAGTATAAAAGGGTTAACTCTCACACGATATGTCATGATGCGCCTACTTTTTGACATGACCAATAAATTTTTTTTTTTTTTTTTGTTAAAAAATATGGATAAAGTTCATCCCGGCAAGATGTGATATTAACAAAATAGCACTTCGAAATTAAATTTTCAAAATAAATTTAATTTAATAAATGGAACTATTAGTTGGCTTCAAGCTCGTGCGCTTTGACACCTTTCTTCTCGAATATATCCAATGTGGCACCATTATATCACTGATTTATGATAATAAACTGGCAACAGTAGAGGCCAACCAAGTTTGTTTTATTTGTGACATACGGCCAGCAACGCCCGAATGAAATGCACCTCGTCATTTACGGCCGCGCAGATCCTATGACCGAAATCATTTTCAAGGGTTAATGATACATTTTGATCTTTCGATTCAAAAAAAATTCTTTTAATTAAAATGTGATTTTTTGTATTTTTTTTAATGCATTTTTATTTTTAAATAAATTATTTATTATTTTTTATATTAATTTATCTAAAATAATTCTTAAAAAAACCAATTTTCTTAAAGCCTTCAAACTTAATGTTTTATAATCAACTCTAAGAAAAAAAGAATTAAAATAAAAATAAAGTAAAATTTAATGCTCAACAGGCCATTTAATTTAACAACTTTGTTAAAATGCCCTTTCTCATCATCAAAGGAGTTTCCTGTCACACACATTCCTTTCACTTAATTCACTACTTTGCTTCAATTATCTTTCGTTTAACGTTAAGTAAACTCACAACTACATGCGTTATTATAGTCATGACATTTTTGTTATTTATTTGTTTTTTTTTATTACAAAAAAAATGCTTGTTCTTTTTTTACTTCCTTTATTTAAATAATACAATTAATTCAATGAAACTTCTACTTTAGGCGTTAAATATCATGTTTCAAAAAGAAAAAATGTGAAAGTGTAAGAGACCCTTTCTTGCAAGATTTTTAAAAAAAAACAACACTTAAATAACTTAAGCACACTTTAGGCAACAACAACGCTGTCAACACGACATAAAAATAAACTTGTGTTCATTTATACACGGCGTAGTAACAAGAGTGTTGTTTGGCTAAATTTGCTAATAATTTTGTTTAAAAAAAAAATTAAAAAGAAATTTTTAGCAAATGCAAATTTAATTAAATTTAACATTCTTTTAAACACTCTCAAAGATAACTTTTAATTTTTTTATGAATTAAAGGCAAAAATATACTAAAAATTATACAGCATTTTTTATCGTTAAAGAAAGCATTTCGTATGTGGCAAATGTCACAAAATATTTAGATTTTATTGTAACAAATGATTAATGCTAAATCGGCTTGAGTTCAGGTATAAATTTATTTCAAAATTTATTAAAAAAGTACAATTATTAACAAAATGTTGATGTTAATTTTTTATAAAACGGAAAAAAATTAAACACTAGCAAAAAGCAATACATAATTTTTGGCATCGGCCTACTCAAAAAATTTTTTTTCTAAACCACACAACTTCGAAAAGCTTTCCTATCTACTACCTGGATTTTATTAAATAAAATATATAAAAATTTTATATAATATTTAGCTCTACAAAAATTATTTTGCGCAACACTTTTATTTACTTTGTAACAACCAAATTTTTAGATCACATTTAGAAGAAAACAAATTTTTTCACATTTATTTTTGTCACAAAAAAAAAAACAAGTAAAAGTGCTATATTCTGCTATGCCGAACCATTTATGTAAATATAGTTAAGTGAGGCAACTCTAATCAAAATAACAAATATTAAGGAGACAGAGGGTTAAAAATAAAAAAATACAAAATTTATATAAAAATGTCACCGACTCTTAATTGGTTAAGAATTTTTTTAAAATTTAGTTATTCCCTAAAAGATCTCTTCACAAGCTTCTAAATGATATCCATATTGATATCTTAAAAAATGTAATGCACAATCGTACTTTTCCATGAAAAGTTTAGAGGCCCATAATTCGAAAAATATAGGCGACCGACATTATTCTTACTTAACGCTGTTACTTAACGCTGAATATGTAAAATGTATGGGGTCAGAAATGGATATTGTAGAAATTACAAACGAAATGACAGATCTAGACCTTTTTACACTTATGGTGTAGGATATATAAATTTCACTTGAAAACTGTTTCAAAAACAAGTACAAACGTAGGAGGAGAAAGGATAACAACCAAGTTAAAGAGAAAACAAAATTGTGACATTTTTCAAACCGTCTTGTTTCTCCAACATAATTTTTGACAAAAACGTCGTGTCTTTTAACAAAACAAAAACAATCAGTAAAATGAAAAACAAATAATTTAATAAAAGCATGAAAATATTGGGTTCTAAAAAAATAACTTTAATCGATTATTTTTTGTACTCAAATATTTAAGTTAAATTTATAAAATATATTTTCTTCATTTGCTGTAAATAATTGTTTCAATTATATTTTATTAGCTTCTCAGCTGTAGGATTTGTCAATGTTCGTCTCAATAATCCAGTTCAAAGCATTTGAAAGAAAGTGAAAAAGAACAAAACAAAACAATTTAATCCTTTTCAATATGAAAAAAAAATAGGTCAATACATTTCTATTTTGCCTATTTATTGCTTTATTTATTGATTCGTTCGTTTGTACACTTAGGACAACAGACAAGAGGCCAGTCATTCATTTGTTAGTTTCATTTTCATTATGTTTTCATTACACAGTGGACAGTTTTAATTGAAATTATAAATAAAAATAATTAAAATAAATAAAAATGAATATTAAAATAAAATTTAAAATAAAAATATAATTTTAATTTATAAACGCATATATCCTTTTGAAAGAGGTTTTGTAGCGCAATAGGAGTGTTGAGTGTAAATACGGAATATTATGTCTCTATCCTGTTATCCGTTTCTGTAACTTAAGTGAGAAACTTCCGACAAAAAAATATTGAAATCATTCAGAAATATAAATAAATAAGTAAATATTATGTCTACTATAGGAATACCCTTTGTTTTTGTTTTTAATTTTTATATTTGTTTTATTAGAGGGCACACACTCTGCATAAAATTCAAGGGTCTGCTTTTAAGAGCTTAAAAGCTAAATAATATACGTGAAAACCACTTGTTTATTGGAGCACCCTCTATTTTTTAATTTCACTCGAGGGTTGGTTGTTTTAGCGGCCAAAATAACACAATTTCAAAAATTCAAATATTAAAATTCAAGTCTTCCCAGATATAGAGGCCCGTAACATTAAAACGAAAGTTATAAGGCCGAAATTTAAGGACGCTAGAAATTAATTAAATTTTTCAATTCTTTCAATTAATTTTTCTTTTAAAATTGGTTAAATCGATAATTTTACCACTGAGAAAAAAATTAATATATTAGAAAAGAACATGCAGTAACAGCACAACGCTCTGCTTTTATCGGATTAAATCGGTTTGCAATATAAAAGGGTCCGTCATCTAACGTTTTTTTCTACTAGTGCTTATTTCGTGAATGGTAACACTTAGCTCATGTCTGATTTAACAGATAATTAGTTTTATCTTTCCGTTGAACGAATATGGCTGTGTATACGCTTGAACAATGCTGGGAAATATTGCGTACGGATTTGGAAGAAGAAGAAAAGCACCGTCAGCTCCGCATGCTCTTTATTTTGTGAAAAAAGTGAAAGAAACTAGCATTCTCATCGACAAACAAAAGCGTGAAAAGCCAAAACCAGTTCGTACACCCGAAAATATTGCTGCAGTGGCAGGAAGAGTGCGTGAAGCGCCATCAACATCAATTCACTGTCCTTCTCAGCAACTGAACATTTCGGAGACATCATTGAGACGAATTTTGCATAAAGACCTTGGTATGACGCCATACAAAGTCCAATTGGTTCAGGAGTAGAAGCCAACTGACCATCCAATGCGTTATTTTTTTATAGCATTTTCACAAAAAAAAAAAAAGTTATTTAACGGACCCTTTATAAACAAACTTAAACCGCACTTAAAATTATTAAATAATTTTTTGGTATTTAATATTAATTCGCCACTGTGCAACATCTACAGCATGTCACAGTTGTTTAGTTAACACTCACATTGTATTCCTGCCCTATTGGTTTATTATTTCAACAAATCTTTAGGTCATCATCCTGACTAGTGCTGCCACTACAACCTCTATCATCATTCCTGACAGCAAAAATATGTTTAAAATTTGTAATTTATTATTGTTAAGAGTTCTTTTGTCTATTGGGAGGGATGTTTAAAACAAGTTTTGGGACTTCATTTTTTTTTTTTTTTTTAATTTAATAGAATTTTTTTTTTTCGCCACAAATTTTTTTAGTCCTATTGTGGCATAAAAGTAAATTTTAGTATAAAACACCATTTTTATTATATCTTCTTTGTTTTGTGTTTTTAGACTCAAAAAGGCATGACCAATTTTTGTTTTTGTTTTTCTGTCTTCGAGTGGTTTTTAACACATTTTTACTTGTATTTTTGCTGCCTTAAGAAAAAAAAATTATTCAAACATATAAAGTGTAAAAAGGAAGAATATTTTGAAGCGACTAAATGAAATTTAGCTTTAATACTATTTTGTTTTATTATTATTTATTTTTTTAAGTTTTTTTTTCCTTTAAAATGCTGTTTTTTCTTTAACTTTTAAGCAGGAAAAAATAGATAAAACTACTTTTAGGTGGGAAGCAGAAAAATCAATATTGCGTTTAAGTAACAGATGACAAAACAGGCAAGAAGATTTTAAAAATACTTCGCTCTTTTGAATTTTATGTGGTTTGCGTGTCTTTTCATTTAATATTTTATTTACAATAAATATACTCAAATATCAGTGAGAGTTTTAGTGAGGCTTAAAATTGCTAGTTCTTGTAAAAAAATTTATGTGAACTTTGTATTTTAAAATTAACAAATGGTACTTGTGCTGAGATTCATAATCCTATAAGCGTTGAACCATTAGTTTTATTTCAATAATTTATATGAACTGCAACATTGTATTGCAATTATAGCAATTTTTAATTTGCATTTCAGTTCTTCTCGAAAAACACTTCTCTATTTGGTTGTAGCAGCAGTTTTAGTTAATGAATTTGATTTTTCTTGCTATTTAAAAGCATTCAAGCAGTCGCCTTTTTATTAATTAAATAACAAGGAAATCTTAGTGAAGAAAAATAATCATTTTCAAAATCAATTTGCAATAAGAAGTTGGCAAGATAATTAATTTGAAATGAGTCATCTGATTGAATAATTTAAATATTTTATTTTTATTACTAAATGGTATTTTTTAGCTGCTTGGTCTTAAACATCTTCTAATAAGGCTGGAAAAGTATTGGGTAGTTAGTACCAGGTAACGAATGCCTAGTATTATTTAAATTTTTATGGTTACTCAATACTCAAATTTAGCTAATTTCCAAATTCTTTGGAAAATGTCCGTCTACGCTTGTAAAAATTTTTTCTTTCTTCTAATATTTATTTGGTTTAATTTTTAAGCAGGACTTCATTTACAGTCATATACATGTTTGTAAATACAAGTTTAGTTGCGATTTTAAAATCCCCTTAAGAGTATAAAATAGTACCGGGTACCAAATGAATGTATAAATTTTGCCAGCTCCACTTTCTGATGAAAATGGCAGCGAAATTTTCTTTAATTATTTACACGCTTAAAAGGGACCACGATGTAATTTCTACGCAGTCCGGTATCGAATATATTTGTGGATTTACCAGACTTCTAATTTTTCTCAAACATCTAACATTAATACCTATGATTCTTAAGGAAGCTCAAAAACACCAGCAAAGATATAAACTTAGATAGAAAGGAGCTTAACATTAATTACTTTTCTAGTAGTTGTTTTTAAGTCAAAACGTATCAAATTTTACTGTCTACACAGACCGGTACCAAATGACTACAGCTACCTATACACGGCATGTTTTTACATCTGACTTTTAAACTGTGTGAGTCATATATAACTCTGCATCTGTGTCTAAATTGATATTTTAGAGAAGGCTTTTAATATTTAGTTACAAACGTAAATGAACATTTACGTCCGACATGACTATAATTTGTTTTCAACAGCTGATCTGCTGGCAAATTTAATTGAAATTAATTTTTGTTAAAAGCAAGCCGAAATAATTTTACTAGGTGGCATCGTTGCGATAGCTGATAATTTTTGGCTTAATTTTGTAATGTGTAAAATAACTGTCAAAAGTGAATCATTTTATATAACAAAAGTTCTTTTTTTATTATTATTATATTATATGTTTTAACAGCCCTACACGACATGTATGTGTTTTATAGGGGGAAATTTGACATATCGGATGTAAACAACATGTCGTGTATAGGCAGCCTAAGCAGTTACTTTGAACCTTACCTTTACTTTGAAGTAGTAAAACGCATATGGACTTCAAATGTTATCAACAGACTTTAATTAAGCAAAAGTTTAATCAGATGTCTGGCTTGCAGCAGTAGAGAATGTCTGATAAGCTCTTGATACTAAAATTCTTTTTTTATAACAAGTACTAAAATTATTTTTTTTATAAAAAGTACTTAGAAAACTTTAAAAATAATATCCACACGTATGATTAATATTAATGCCAAATTTAAAATTAAAACTAGCAGTAGTGTATGCTTTATTATACCCTTAACCTCAGGTTGAAAAAGGAGTACATCAAAGTTTGTAATTCCGTTAGTTATTTCTAAAATATCCATTTCCGACCCCATAAAGTAAATATATTCTGGGGACCCTTTTTATAGCAAAGTCGATTGAGCAATGTCCATCTGTCCTTGCGTGTTCGTGTTGGGGTCAACTTTTCCAAGGCACTAGATGAACTAGAGAAAATTTAAATACGCCAATCGATCCAGATATAGTTTCAAAAATTCTTCTATTGCCTGCCCTTAATTTTCCATAACTCTTCGTTTGTGTTTTTTCATGGAGTAATGTTTATGAAAAAAAAATTAATGAAAAAACTAAGAAAAATTTATGAGCTTTTTCCCAATTAATACATATTCACCACTGAATTATAGTAGGAGCTGATACAGTAATCTTTTTACTAACTAAGCTGGGACAACAACCCTAAGCAAAACTTACAACTTTCGAAAAAAAGCTTTTTTTTAACAGAAAAACTTTATGGTAGGAAAGAATTTCTTATGGCGATCTATACGTACATGTGGCATTCCTACTTCTTTCTTTTTGCATTTGTTCAAAGCTAACCGTGTTGCTTATAAGAAAACTTTATATCTTATCTTCTTATTAAACTATTAAAAAATTTACCGATACAAACAACATTGAAAATTGTAGACTGCCTAAATATGTGGGTCTAAAGCGTACTTTGGCGTTTTATATATCCATCTATATAAGAAGCACAAAATGTGCTGTCTGCACTAGTAGACTGATCTTCCTAAATTTTCACAGCTTGTTATCAAATATGCGTTTGGTATATTAGGGGACTTCTGTTTTTGATATTGCTCGAGGTCGTGGCAGTTTCCATACGTAGCAAATATTTATCGCCGTGTTTTTCGATAAATTCCAAATTTTGTTCAAAAAACTCTCTTTTATCAATATTCATAATGTAAAAGGAAAAACTGACTAGTTTGGACTAAAAAAGGCAGAGTCGTGATATTTTTCCCAGGTAACTCCGATATTAGTTTTTGCAGTCTAGAAAATTCCAGACTAAAGAAGAAGAGTGAGCGTGGTACCTCCCATATTTTTTTCAGATACAATTTTTGTTTTAAAACGCTGGCTGGATGTGGTAAGAATATTCCGGTTATGGTAGCGTACCACACAGGAAGTAAACATTTTTTTTTATAATAGCAAAACTGTTCAGATTTTTTCCACTGGTATATCGAAAAAGATTAAAGCGATAAAAAAATTTTGAAATGAACCAAAAAAATTCAATTTTTAATATTTTTCCATTGATAAAAAAGAATTTCTTTTTTACAAGCGAAAATGTGTATAAAAAATACTCAATGTTTTAAGTTACTTCTAAATAAACTTTTTAGACAATTAACTGTTTGCTGGAAGAAACAACCAGAAAATTATAAAAAAAAAATTTTAAAGACAGAAATAGTTTTGTGTACAAAAACACGTCATATTTGCGTAGAGTTCTCAAAACTATTTTCGCTTTAGGAACAAGTAGAAAAAATAACTTTAAAATTAAAAGGTCTCTCATTTTTTATGTGAATTTTACATAAACGGCAGACAATTTAAGCTTAAAAATTTTTAAGTCCATCATAAGAACAAATAAAAAAAATTTATTAAAACTTGCTTCACAGAGGCGTCCCTCTAGCTTTCGTAGAGACTGTCATTTTGAGATTATAAATTTACGATCAGTATGTGATGATATTTCGCTATAAAAGTAAGTTTCAAAGTCAAAAGTATTTTTTACTCTGTCCACTGTAACATGTCAAAAACAAAAATTAAAATAAAAATTTTAGAAAAGCTCATACATGACATGGAGCCCTTCATGTGTAAATTCAAACTCGCACTTGGCAGATTAATTTGTCTTAGTTTTTGAAATTTGTTTTACATGACATTTTTATTATAATTTTATTTACCCAGAATTGGAACGCGGATCTACTTCCGGCCATGATTGTCGTCTTTTACAAAATGCTAATGGAGTTCTTTGTGTGGCTTCAGCTTGATGTACGGATGAGTTGCGTTGACGGAATGAACCCGTACGTGGTGGTGCCAAACATTCTAAAGCACGCGATTGACGACGTGAGCTTAATGGCGTTCCTGTAGCTGAATTTGAGCCAGTAGGGGGAGGAGGACAATTTGTGGCCGCTGCTATACCTGGTGTAGGAACTACTTTCGGATAGCCTAAGAGAGAAGCATCATAAAGTAAAGATATTTAAACTTTTTTTATAGAAACTTTCTTAAAATAAACTTTATAAAGATTTCAAAAAAAACTATTTTTTTTCAATATATTTTTTTATTTTTTCAATAAATCACAGCGAAGTAAAAAACTTACCCAGTAGAGGATTCGTAGCATTTGGGTTGCCAATAACTACACCACCAGTTGGATAATTGCCACCCGTTTGACCTGGAGAACTGCCTACTGTCGATGCCACTACATTGAAAATATTACCCGAAACGTTACTTTGAATGTTGGGTGTTGGACAGGGAGTTATGGAACTTGATAATTGAACTGTAGATGGTGCAGATTGCTGTTGATGTTCATTTGATTCTTGACGTGATAACGAAAATCGTCGATTGCCAAGGCCCAAACTGCTAATGCCACTTGTAACATACTGTTGCATGGAACTTAAAAAACTCATATTGACATTTATGCGATGTATAAAGAAAATAAAACAATATTGTTGTCAACTTATCAACAGATGGTGGGCTCTTTCATAAAATATTAACTGACTGTCTTATTGTAATTTATTTTTTGTTAAAAAGGACTTTTTGTGACAAATTCTGTAATGCTTTTATCTTGTTATTTCTAAAGTTCTTTAGTGTTTCATTGTTGTTGGTTTTTATATCGTTATTGTTAAAACTTTTTTGCTGTATTTTTGGACTCTTTTATTGTTGGCTTTGTAAAAAACAATTTATTTATTTTTCTGTTTTGATTTTTTTTTTCGTTACTGGTAATTTTTTGGCCCTGTATTTTAACAAAGAAATTTATTTAATTCCTTTTTTTTTCTTTGCTTGTTGTATTCAAAAAACCAAAGCAATTAAATTTTAATTATTCTTTTTTATATTTTTATTTTAATTTATCTTTTGTACTTTTCAGAACAGTTCTTATTTTTTAATTTTTTTTATTTTAATGATGATCAATTAAATGTAAATAAATACATAAATAAGAAAATAAATAACCGACTGATTGAATGTTTAATGGATTAGGAGTCAATTAAATTATATTTAAATTTTGCTGGATTTATAATGTTGAGGAATCTGTAAGAAGAAGAAAAAAAAAATTTTATGTGTAATTTTAATTTGAAGGATCGATAGAAATATATTTATGGGAAATATTTAAAATATTTTTATTTAGTATAAAACGGCTAGTTTCACATGTACAATTTTAAGTCTGGCCTAAATGCTTTTCTTTTCTCTTTTAAGACAAAGAATGTTGCGTTTTTTTATTGATTTTTAATAGAAAATTTGCAGATACAAATAAGATGCGACATGTTAAGAAGATTAATTTATTAAACCGTAATTCAAAAAAGCATTCAAATAAAATATATATCTAATGCAATAACCGTACTGTTCTGTACAAAACAGTTATCAACACGGAGCCCAATATTCTTGTTCTGCTATCTCATTTATGTTTTACAGCCCAATAAATAGCGTGCTTCACCATATTAGTTCAGTTTATGTCCATTTGCAAAGCATAAACAATTTTGTGTCTTCTCTAATTATTATCACCAGTTTATCTGAACTATAAAAATTAAAAATAAATCAAGTAAGAGTGCTATATTCGGCTTAGCCGAATCTTTTATACCCTACACCATATATGTAAATATAGTAGTGAAGCAACTCCAATCAAAAAAATATAAATATTGGGGTAGCAGAGAGTTAAAAAAAAAGAGGACAGGTATGCTCCGCAATCATGTTTCGGAGAACGAAGCAAGTACTTCATTTATCCATGTAAGCATATTATTCATTTTCCCTAGGTACAAATTAGAAAAGCCGTAACCGACAACGACACTTTTTTTAGAAAAAAAATTTCGTTAGCATAAAATTAATAAAAACAACAGATTATCGAAAGTTATCGACATCACTACTGGTCTTAATAGAAGAATAATAGATAGCCATACTCTTATCAAGAACCGATAACTGTACTTTTCTAAAAATTAAAGTTATCGATTACCCCCCCCCCCCCCCTTTTTGTTGGTACGTTATTCGTTTTTTGTTCTCGTCCTTACAAAAGCACTGTCGAGCAGTAAATTCTGCAATAAAAACATTTATCGATTAAATTTCTTAAAAGAACAATTTTCGATTATTGTAATTTTCTTAGCAGGAAAACTATCGATTACTTAGCTGTATCAGTTTTAAATTTAACAACAACTCAACAGATATTTTTATAATTTAAATTGTAGAAAAAAACAAAAAAGCCCATTCCTTTAAAACGATCTGTTGTCTTGTCAGCATCATCATTAAATTCGTTTATTTTTATTCAAAAGCCGTTGCCAAGGTTTTTTGTTGTTTGTTCTTTGATTTGTAATAAGCCAGAGCACAAAAAGTTTTTCTAAGTGTTTACTATCTTTTATTGGATAATTATATATACAAAATCAAATATTTATGGCATCAAGTGTCTTATTACGCCACATTTTTTGATTCAATATTATTTCCCTTTTTTGTACTCACTTTAATTTGAATGTAAATTTTTATTATTAGTAAACATTTTTATATCAAAAGCATTGCAAAAGCTAGAAAATAAATTTAAACAATTTAAGTTTTAAGTTAAAAAACATACAACAACAAAAAAATGTTTTTTAATTCTTATTATTAAAAACAAGGTTTTTGTGCCTGTTTATCGATTTCAGACAGAGCAATTTTTTTATTAAGAACTCAAGGTTTGGTTTTTTTGGAGTTGCAAAAATTGTTTTTCTTTACTGCGATGTATTAAAAACAATGACAGTTGAGAAGAGAGAAGATTCTTACTTTTAAAAATGTCTGATTAAAATATAAAAAAAACTTAATTTTTTAAATACTTTAGTTTAAACAATTCTTAAAAACTTAAAGATGTAAAAAGAAAAATAACTACGAAGAAACAATTATCTCTTTATGTTGTTTCAGCTTATTATTTTTTAAATGACGCCATAAAAGCGCCATAATTTCTCACACGAACATGTTGCTTGCTTCGCAAAAAAAAAATTTTTTAAACTCCAAGAGAGTCTGTACAAAAGAAACAACAAAGAAAGTTGCATGCTTTCTTTTATTGTCAGATCTTTCGTTTAATTTTACGTTCATGTGGAAATGCATGCAAAATAAGTGATGATGTGTATGTAAATGTATTAATGTTGTTTTCCTAACCTTGTTACGACCTTTGCCAAGCGTAAAATTTTTCATATGAGTAACTTGCATTGTATTGCTGATTCAGCTCATAATTAATAAAAGATTTTGATGGAATATTTTCTTTCATTTAGTTGGATTTTATTTCGATAAATTTTTTTTTTTGCTTGAATTAACTAAACATCAATCGAAGGCATGTCGATACCCTTTCCTTTCTAAACGAGTTCTTTCAGCCTCCTTTTATAATATCTAATGCATTTCTTCATTTCAGAAAAGTTATCATTTCTTAGAAACATATTTTCTGAGTGTTGTTAAGTCAATGCAGCCTAATAGAATGATGATCTCAAATTCCTAGAGTGGAATTTAAACTGGTCTTTATTTTTAACTTGTTTTCTAAAAATAGATGAACATATAAATCTGCTCAAAGTGGTATATTTTTCTCGATTATTGAAACTAAAAATCTAATATAACAATTTCTGTCTTCATCAATAACAATAACATTTTGGCTCTTAACTCGATAACATGAAGAGTCGTTGCAAAAGACTCTTTTTCAAAATCGCACATGTAATTAAATTGGTCTAAAACTTTTGTCGAATGAGGAAACTGGAATAGTGGAAAAAATAAATTGTAATTGTAGATTGGAGAGGAAATAGGGATAGAATATTGTAGTGGTGTATCGAAATGTAAACAGTGTTACCAAATGTGAAGATTTCAATTGTGCTTTTAAAATAATATTTAACACAGAATAAAACTGCAACAGATTCTTTTACGTACATAAAATATTTTTTTGAAAATTATGTTGTTGGTGAAGATAGAAATTATTATGGAATACGAAATACCTATTTTTGAAATCTTTCTCTGTCTGTCTGTTCGCATCACTTTAAAACTACTGGATGTATTTAAATGAACTTTTCTGAGGATTTCAGATTAGACAACTTTTTTTTTCGTAAAAATATGCCATTTCGTAGAGAAAACAGAAAATGTGAAAGCACCCAATTTCACCGGTATAATGGATCAAAAACAGTTGTCAGCGCATTTAATTTTCGTAAATGAAAAAGTTTTAACACTGTTAACAAAACTCTAAAATAAATATTAAAAAACACATTTGCTGAAATTTTATTGAGAAAAAGTTTGAAATGACACGCAGATAAAGCCGTGGACTCTGCAATTATGCTCTTAATTAAATAAGTCTCTATTTTGGGAAGACTTTTTGGAAAAATTCTAAAAAAATTTTTAAATTAAATCATTAAAAATTTACTTTTTTGGCTTTAGTTCATTTTTTAATTTAATTTTTCCAAGAAATATTATAATGTATGTAATTTTTCTTGTTTTCTTTGGCAAACGTCCGCATACATTTGAAAAATAATTTTTCTTTGTAATATTTAAATTAAAAAATGAACCAAAGCTAAAAAAGTGAATTTTAATTGATTAATAGTTATCAATCCCTGGTTGGGAAAAAATTAAGAAAATAATTTAAAAACAGGTAATGCACAGCGCATATACATTCATACCTAACTCATCAACAGTTAATATGATACTGGAACAGCATCTGTAATGTTGTGACGAAACACAAGTACGAATGATTAAAAATAAAATTTGCATTTCGTGACTATACCGACGGTGTAGTACAAAATTGCAACAAATGTACAAGACGTGATGTAGAGAAGACAACAAAGAAATGCTTTGAGTTGTGTGTGAATTTCGTCAAACCAAATTAATATTGATTAGTTGGTTAAATGGATGATATTTCCAATGTACACAACTTAAGGTAGATAGATGCGAAGAATGCTGATGAGGGATTTCGCGGTCCTGAAAATGCGGCATTACATTCTGCCAGCGCCTAATTTTTCTTGGTTTCTTTAGAAAACGTCCGCATACATTTGAAAAACAATTTTTCTTTGTAATAATTAAATCAAACCAAAGCCAAAAAAAGTTTAATTGATTTATAAAATCCACGGTTCAATTCCTGGTTGGGAAAAAAAATTTTAAAATTTTAAAATTTTCAGCGGAACCAAAAAATTGTTTTTTAATATTTGCCACGAAAGTTAAAAATAATTATTGCGTTGTAAAAAAAAGTACACAACATTATTTGTTTTTGTAATTTTTTCATTTGGTGGTAACTCTAAATATTTCTCTTTAGTTGATGTCGGGAAGCTACTTTTATGTTAAGAAGGAAATACAACTTTATTTTTTGACAAAAACGTAGAGAAAATTACAAGATTTTTACTGTAAGTAGATGTTAAAAGTATGTATTTAAAACTGAAAAAGGCTGTTTAATAAATTTTTATTTTGATTTTATTAAAAAAAAGGTTTTTTCTGCCATTTTTTTCAATTACAAAACGAATTTTATTCTACTTTTGCTTCAAATATATTATAGTTTGAGACATGTAAATCCTGCCAGATTTTTTTACATGAAGTTTGACATTTAAAGCAACAGCCATTGCCATTACCTTATGTTAATTTGCCATGGTCTAAACATTATTTTTATTTACTTCATTTTTCAAGTTTAATTTCAAAGTCATGATTGCAGCTTTAAGTCTACAAGAACTTTCTTTATATATTTGTTTATTTTTTATTTATTTATTTATTTTATTTATTTATTTTATTTATTTATTTATTTTTTTATTTATTTATTTATTTATTTTTTTTTTTTTTTTTTGACAGGAACCATAAATGCAATTGCTTTGAATTAAAATAAAACTAATGAAAGAATAAAATGACCTTTTGTATAATTTTAAACCTTGAGTAGCTGGGGCACTAAATAACAGCTATTAAAAGAAAATATAAATGACAAGTCCATAAATTTAAAATGTTCGTTGCAGGAAGTCCACTAACTTTACTATTCATTTTTAAACCTTTGAAATTTTTTTTTTTTGCATTTGTTTGCTGTGTGTTCTGTAGTACGGAATTTTCTTGTATTATCATGTACAAGGATTCTTCTAATGAACACGAACCAATTTGTTTTGTTTTATTTTGAAACAACAATACCAGCAGAAAAACTATGATTGCAAAAATTAATTACAATTTTTTTTCTTTCATTTAAGTTTTATTTTTTTCCTAAAGGTTACAAAACTTTTGTTTTATTCTTGTATGCTTCGAGGTTTTTTATTCATTCTTACCTCAGTTTATTACAAAACCGTATATGAATACAAAATATAAAACAGAAAATATGAGAAAGAATAAAATATTCCATCTTATTAAATTAATTGGTATATAAAAAATTTTTATTAGAATTTAAAAATTCATGCACAGTAAACGTGTTCTTTTTTTCTAATGTGTTTGTTCATTCATACGAGAGTTTTTATTAATTATAAAACTTAATTGTTTTTTGTAGAATTTTTTATAAAGTACTTTGTGATTGGTGTCACGTTGCAAAATTAATCGCCGGATTTTATGAGACACCAAAAATTGTCGTAATAAAATTATAATATTTTTATATGACAAAAAACATTTATCCAAAGAAAGATGTTTTTTTTTTTTAACTGAAAAGAGGGAGGTTGTCAACTCATCTGATTTTCGCTTTTTTATGTTTGTGCCCACAGAACTCAGTCATTACTGAACCGATTTCGAAAATATTTTTTTTAAGTTGAAAAGTTATACCTACAAGTTGGTTGTGTTTTGAAAGCAGTTCTTAATTTCAAAAATTAAAGGGTGTCCCCATACCATATTCATTTTTTACATGTATTATAAATTTTAAGGGTCTTAACTTAAAATTTAAAACGCTATTTTTCTTTATAGCTCGCAATAGCAAAGAGTAATAAGAAAAGAAATCTTAAAATTAAAGGGTGATCCCATAGGTGGTATAAAGTTATCATTCCAATTATAGAAAAACGCTTGAAAATTGTACAGAATGTCGATTACTATGACTGTTATAATAACAAGCAGAAATATTCAAAATTATAAATTAATGGGTTCTCCAATTATTTATTTATTTTGAACAGTTGAAGATATACAGCTAAAATTTACAAGTAATCTGTATTGCTTAATCCGCTGTAACAAGAAGTATATTATTAGAATTGCAAATTTATAGGGTGTACTAACTCTTGAAACTTTTGTGTGAGTAGTTGAAAATTAGAAGGAATATTCACAACTTTGTGTAGTATAATAAGAAGTGTAAAAATGTAAAATTATTAACTAAAAGGTGTTGCAATAGTTGAGGAAATTTGATGTTTGTTTGCAAGCTTTTGAACAGTTATAGACAGACCGTTGAAACTTAAAAGAAACTTGTACTGCTGAGTTCGTTCTAAAAACAAAAATAAAATTTAAATTTGAATATTAAATGGTGTTCCCATTTATTGAAAATCTTATCTAAACATAATATAATAAAATCAATATATAGCTACCGTCTTAAAAAAAAATTTTTTTAATGTGTCTGCTTTGTCGATTTTTTTTTTTTTTTTGTTTTTTTTGCAATAAATAATAAAATTTTTTTTTCACAAAATAATTTTCATTTATTGTTTCATTACTGGCAAAAAATATTACAGAAAAATGCTATTTTGAATTAAATAGTTTTTAAGTAGAATCAACTTCCTTCAGAAACCTTCTATAGCAATTTTTATCAAGAAATTTTTTAGTCGAACATTTCCATAACTTGAATAATTTTTATTTTAAGTTCAATAGCTCGAAATTTACAGTAGGGTTTGAAGGAGAGTTCGTCAAATACAATATTGAAAAAATTGTTGAAAATAAACTTTACTCACACACTTAAAGACAAAACCATTCTCAAATACCTATCATTTTTAGAATTAATTTCAAATCATTGCGATTCATAGAATGGAGCTGATTCTTACATTCGCGTCATAATGACAATTTTTATCTGTTATAATTTTTAATATTAAAATAAATTAAAATTTTATTTTCAGATTTTGAACTCAAACAATTGTTAACAATAAGATTCATCACCTGTGGTGAAACATGTAATGAAAATTATATTTACAGCACGTCGTATATATTTTTGAATTAAAAAGAAAAATACGAATAGAACTCCAAATAGATTTAAATAATTAACTAAAATGAATGTTATGAAAGTAATCCTCCTTTATATATAAAAATAATAAAACTTAATTTAAATTAGTCATTTCATTGTTAAAGCATGCTGGCCTAAGGGTTTCTTCTCTAATGCTTTATCTTTTTAAGATGGTTGTTTTCTTTCTATTCCGTGAATTAATTTAGATGATGTCAGACATATTGTTTTACAAACAAGGATAACCGGAAATGGATAATAAAATAGGGCGTTTATGTTTTATATCAAATGGCTTAATTAAAATAAACTCTACATGATGTTGGCATCAAATTATTAGTTGTTTTAGTAATTTATATTCACTTCACTATGGGGGAGTAGAACATTTTACTCAATATCATTGGCAGTTAAAATTGTGTTTTTATTTTATACTTTTCATTTGATACACGAATATGAAATTGAATATATTTAATGAGTCATGCTGTGAAATTATTGTATCTTGAAAGAAAAGACGCAATAAAAGTTGTTGGAAAAGAAAAAAAAAAGTATAGAAAAAATTTTTTCTAATTACAGAGTAGCCCATGAGGTCTTTTTCAAAATACTTCTATTTGAAAGGCAAAATTAAAAAAAAAGAAATCAAAAGAGATTTTGATGAAATTCTAGAAATTGTAATTGAAGCTGATACTTCGAAAAATATTGATTTGATTTAATAATTATCAGGTTGTAGTCACTTTTATTGGAATCTTAATTTGGAGAGAAATGTCTGGCCATTTGACACCTTTCCATGATTTCCTGTGATTCCATGGGAATTCACTGTCTTATGCTCAAGCAACACACTTGGCGCCTTTGGGAATAACATGGTTCGTGTTATTCGTGACATACGCCTGCTCATGCTCCAAAAATTTATCCAAAATGGGACTTGCAGTATGCGCTCTGTCGACAACAGCCGCAGTGGCCATTTGAACAAATTCAATTTGAAACGTCTTTGCAATAAATAAAATTTTTTCATTAAAATAATTTCTTTTTAGGTTTTAACATTAAAAACAAAATTTTTATTATTCTAAAAAAAATTTCCTTGTTCCTTTCGTTGTTAAGTATAATGGGTAAAAATTAATTTTTATACCGCATTTAAGAGAATTTCGTTCCGCTTGCTTCTTAAAATTGAATTTCGTATTATTGGAGGTGTCCGTGTAAAACGCAATATGTAAATTTTATATCCTTTAAACATTAAATTAAAAGGTAAAAAAGTCATAACTATAAATCAAAATAATGTTCTTAATAAAATATTCTCATTATTATAATGAAGCTTTTCTTAACATGCTGGCTTACTTGAAATATCTTATGAATTAAAATTCCTTTTTGATCATCTGTATTTTTTATTATTTTCCATTTAAGCATCCATCATTATCAAGTTTTAAAAGTTTTGCCAACATTTTGTTTTATTATATACTAAATGCAATAAGTTTTTAATCTGGAAAATTACTTCTTCTATATGCGATGAACATTTTTAATATTTTGTTCTTATTTTTAATTAAAGTATGTGAAAGAAGTATTCATTCACATGTAGAGAAATCGGCAG
Source organism: Cistogaster globosa (assembly GCA_937654795.1). Taxonomy (NCBI): domain Eukaryota; kingdom Metazoa; phylum Arthropoda; class Insecta; order Diptera; family Tachinidae; genus Cistogaster; species Cistogaster globosa. Next base: position 97,828,110 of record OW569405.1, on the reverse strand, counting down.
TTATTTTTTTAAAAACAATTAAAAATTTCTTAAATGATAGTTCCAAAATAGATACAAATTGTAAGAAATTATTTTTACTCTTTTAGATACAAAATCCACATATGACTTAGAGATTATTAAATACTTCCGAGAATTGTAATTTTATTTTATCAACCTAAATTGGCCTCATTTTTTATTTCTTTTCATTGTTTTTTATTTAAAATTTAAACAATTATGACTATTAGATACGGGGGCTGCTCTATATATTTCTGGCCTAATAGTGAAAATGCGAATATTTATAATCAAAAATGGTTTTATTGTTTTTCAAAGTATTCTCCAGCATGATTTATAAACTTTTGCATGCGCTCAAACCAGTTGTCGAAGAACTTTTTCCACTCCAATTGAGACACCTCTAAAACATGGTTTTTGAACACTTCAACAGCTTCTTCTGGCAACGAAAATCGCTGACCACGCATTTTTTTTTTTTGATGTGCGGGAACAAGAAGAAGTCATTAGGTGCCAAGTCAGGGCTGTACGGCGGATGACCCATTAATTCGACGTTTTGGCCGATCAAAAACGCTCTGGCTTGAGCCGATGTGTGAGAGCTCGCATTGTCTTGGTGAACAATGATTCGTTATCTCTTGTTGGTTTTTCGAATTTCTCCGATGACTTCGGGCAAACAAATTGTAGGGCACCACTCAAGAGTGATCGTCCTACGTTGCTCAAGCCGAACAGTCGCCATATGACCAGTTTTGCCGAAGAAACAGGCGACCATTTGCTTCGAAGTGCTTCTTCCACGAACAACTTTCGTTGGATTTTGCTCGTCTTTGAAGACCCACATGGTCGATTGTTGTTTCGTTTCGGGCTCGTACGCATATATCCATGATTCGTCACCTGTGACGATCTTATAAACGTCTTTTGAAGCACCGCAATCGTATTTTTGCAACATTTCTTTGCACCAATCGATACGAGCCTTTTTTTGAGCGACTTTCAAATTGTGCGGGATCCAACGAGAACAAGCTTTTGTTACGGCCAGGTGTTCATGCAATATCGAATGTATGCTGGTGGAAGAAATGTCCAATGATGCCTCTATCTCTCGGTACGTCGCATGTCGATCTTGCATTATGAATTCACGCACGGCATCAATGTTCTCTGGCACAACAGCCGTTTTTGGACGACCTTCACGGAATTCGTCTTTGAGCGAGCTTCGACCACGATTAACTTCATTATACGAATTTTTCACAGTGCTATAGGATGGTGCTTCATCGCCATATAAAGATTTAAGTTCATCAATGCACTCTTGTAATAATCCACGTCGAAAGTTGTGAAAAATGATGGCACGAAAATGTTCAGGAGTTAATTTCATTTTTTTTCTACATTAATTTTTTCAAGTCACTGTAAACAACACAAATAATGGTCGTACGTCAAAACGTTTTGAGTACGATAATGCTTAAAAATGACAAACCTTCCAATGTCAGATTGCACTTGGCAGCACTCAGTGTTGCCAGGCCACAAATATATATAGCAGCAATCGTATCTAATTTGAAAGCAACCGTATTAAACTGAATAATGTATTGAACGAAAGAAATATACAAGTTTTGGAGACAAATTCCCTAATTAGAGCTTATTCTATAGCAAAAACATCAAAGCAAAAAGTCGCTAATGTTTGATATCCATCTGTCTATGATGTGCTTCTGTACCCTCGTATGTAACTGGTCAAGTGGCTGACAAACAGGCATTGAAGCACCGACCCAGATATGCAAGCTTTACTTCATATTCGAATTTTATAAAAAGTGTAAAAAGTAGAAAAAGATCGATTTAAACGCTAAGCAAGTAACAGTGCTATATTCGACTATGCCGAATCTTATATACCCTTCGCCATTTATCTTAATTTAGTTTAGTGAAGTAACAACAATCGAAAAACAATTATAGACGTGACAGAGAATTAACAAATTAACAAAAAACAAAACAAAAATTACATAAAAATGCCATTGACTCTTAAAGATCTCATCAAAAGCTTTAAAACGATACTCATATTGATATTTTAAAAATTTTAAAAATTTCAGAAGCCCGTAATATGGAAAATATGTGCGAGCGCCAATTTGTCAAGTGATGTTTTTTCATATTTTTTAATTCTATATCTCCCCATATATTTGTTTTTTTTATTGGAGTTGTTCCAAATGACATAGAAAAATTAGAGGTTAGCGTGGTATTTTGCCCGCTGCGCCGAAGGACATGAACCGATCCTGCTCATTTCCAATAGCATCTCTTTCGACACTATGTCTGATCGATACAGACGGAATTAAATATTGTAGAATTTTTTTTTCACTTTTTGTGGTGAAGGGTATAAAAAAGGCTAAGCTACCGATTACAGAAGCAGCAGCAGATTCATTCAGTTGTTTGTATGTGAAAAAGCTTACAACACTGTATTTTTCAAATATTTAAATCAACCCTGTTTTTACGACCCGATTCATATCGTGCAAGACCGCTCTTTAGTACATCATTCATATTCCGACACATGGCCACAAATTTCTCAATGTATTGAATGAATATGTATGATAGAGCAGTTTGAAAAAGAAGGCCCCATGTATTAATTAAATGATGTATTCGTATTGTCCGATCCCGTAATAGTTCGACATTAACAAAAAAAGAAATAATCGGCGATGAATAACGCAATTAGTTATGAGTTATGGCCACCATCTAACTGTTTCACTTTTGCTGAAAAAAAATTATCCCTGAACTGGCGATTGTTAAGTAAAACATTGGATTTTACTCTCCTCGCACGCTCCGTTTTTCTGTAACAAGCGCTTTTAAGTTTAATTTTTTCTTAACTCCAAAATTACATGCTTTCTAAAATTTTTGATTCTCTTAAACATTCAGCAATTTTATGCTCTCAAGTTGTTGATTTTTAAAACAAACAAAAAATCGCTAGAGAGATCTCATGGTTTTTACTAAAATCTGTAGTTGACTTCTATGATTTAATTCTCATTTGGTCAAGAAAATCCTGACTAGCAAGCCTCAAAAATTATTGAAAAAAAACTAGCTTAGCCTTTTAAATTTATTTTCTTACAACCGGCTTTTAAAAATAATCTGAGCTAAATAGTTAATTAAAAACTTATTTTCACTTTTTTTCGCTAATTTTTCAAAACTTTTTTATTTTCTTGCGAATCAAAAAGTTCAAAATTTGTTGTGTCTGTTTTCATTAATTGCTTTCTGCAGGAAGTTAAACAGTTCGGATAAGAAAACAAAATAACATTGCGACCTGTTGTTTGTATTTTACCCAAATTTTGGTAAATTGTTATAGGTGTCTTTGACAAAATTCTCATTTTGTTGAAAAAATTCTTAACATGAAAATATTTTTTACATAACTACAACATTGACTGAGGCTTTTTTAACGGGACGACATAATTAAAACACAGTTCGTGTTTTTAACTAATTTTAAATTTTCTTTCTTTTTGATTTTTTCATTAAATATAATTCTAATTTAATTAATTATGTTGGATTCATAAACATTTAAAGTTTCTATTTATCATTTGGCCAAAAAATACTTTTACGATATATAAATGTTAGCAAAATGGACAGAAAGATTATGCATAACATATGTTATTGTTTTGTTATTCTGAAATTATTTATTTAAAAAAATATATTTAAGTAATCAAGCACAATTTATTTAATTATACCGTATAAAATCTTCTAAGCTTTTTCTATGCTAAAAATTAATATCACAAAACCTTAGCACTCACAATATGTAAAACTCATCCATCAAATCGAATGTGAAAGTCAACTCTCAGAAAGTGGCAAAATGTTCATTAATAAATTCCACAATTCCATAATAGAAATGCCCCTCTCTGATAGCAAAAATGTAATAATAATTTGTCAAACCTGTAGCCATATTAAATAACAATAACAAATGGTATTTTTATAAAATTTACAGTCAAAAATGAAATAATCTACTTTGAAATACAGTTGGGGAAAATTTGTTTAAAGTGAAAAAAGATTGAATAAACTTTTTTCAACATCAACTTGTTTGGAAAATACAACTAATTAATCTTAATTAAAAATGTTATTATTGTTGTTTTTCTTCTCTTTTTGCAGTAACAATGTTGCACAAATTAAAAAAAAATGGTAAGAAAAAGAGAACAGAAAATAATGAGAAAACTTTTCTGCACCACTAACTAGACTTTGTAACTAACAAACCAGCTGTCATTATAAAGATTTATAAGCAAAATATTAAATAGAAAATAATAAAGAAGAAGCAAAAAAAGAGTAATAATTTTAAAAGAAGCCAGTTAATTATTAGTTTAGTCTTGTAAAATAGTAAAGTTTTTAAGTAATTGAGTGATAAATCACCCCTCTGTTTAGATTTAGAAACTTATTGAAGTACGCAGTCTTTGGGATTCAGTTAGAAATGGTTTTTGAAAAATTTTAATATTTTGGGACTTTCTGAAGCAAAAAACGGATAAAATAAAGTACCTGTTGTATTGGTTCTTTTTGACACTTTGTTTAAGGTTTTCTAACATTGTAATGCTTGTTCAATTTTTAACCTCTTTTTATACGCTTAACCCAAAAAGTGGAAAAAAGTTATAACTAAGTTTTTCGTTCCGTTTGTAATTTCATCAATAACCATTTTCGACCACATAAAGGATATATATTCTGACTTCTTATGCATATATAACTCGATTGCACGATGCCCGTCTGTCCATCTGTTTGTCCTCGTTACTGTTGAAATCAAATTTTTCGAGGCACTAGATCAGCTAGAGAAAATTTTAATACGCCAATCGATCAGACATAGTGTCGAAAGAGGTGCTATTGGAAATCAGCATGATCGGTCCATGTCCTTCAAGGCAGCGAGAAACACACCACGCCTACCTCTAATTTTTTCATATCATTTGCAACATTGAAGTAACTTTAATAATAATAAAGAAAACAAATATGTGAGACGATGGAGAATTAAAAAATAAGAAAAAAAAAACATCAAGTAAAAAAAATTGGTTCTCGCCCGTATTTTCCGAGTTGCAGGCCTTAGAAATATTCAAATTCTTCAAAATATCAACATGGGTATCATTTTTAAGCTTTCGAAGGGATCTTTAAGGGAATACCAAAATTTTTAAAGAATTCTTAACCCATTAAGAGCAGATGGTTTTTTTGTGTAGCTACTTCACTAAACGAGATTTACCATAAATGTTGAAGGATAAATAAAATTCGCATAGCCGAACATAGACTCTTACTTATTTTTTTTCGCTTTAGGTTTTCTACGAATGTGTTATACACTTAAAATGTGTAGCTATTAGTACCATTGCATATTGTGATGAGATTTGAACTTAAGATCTCCTCTTTACCGAGCAGACAATTTAATCAAGTCAGACACGACAGGTATAAACTTTTGCTTTTCTCATTGAAGTTTAAATCATGATTTCCTTGCTTTAATACACAGGAACCTTAACCATCTCATCCTTCATTACTATCAGGCAGCGCACAGAGCTCATCTTGTGCACATTACAATATTAATTTTACCCCAACCTATAGAAGATTGACAAAAAGTTTTTTTTTTAAGAAAAAGGTATTTTGAAATTATATTCTTTATTGTTTGTATCTTAAGTAAATTGAAAATTAAATATGTTCAAATTTAAACCCTTAACACACAATATTTAAATAACAATCTGCCTTAAATGTATTTTTTAAAATAAAATCAAATTAAATTGTATAAATATTTTAGATCCCTATCAAAGATCAACAAAGTTGATCGAAATATCGAAAAAATAAAATAAAAATCCGACATATTTTTATTTTTTTTTAATCAACAACAAAATATAATTTTAATAAAATTTAAATATGTTTCACTTTTAAAAATGTCCTTTGTGTTAAAAATATAAATTGTTTAGTTTAAGGAAATTTTCATTTCCGTACACCCATCACATAACATCCCAATTTTTATTAAACATTTAACACATGTAATTTTTATAAATCCTCAAATAAAACAGTTCCTTTTTGTTATCGTCCCTTATTCCATCTTTGTTTTTACAACCTCAATAACAGGACATTGTATTCTTTTTTTTGATCAGCCTGTTATTTATACTTTACACTACTGGTCTGTTCTTTTATGGGTCCTTTAATTCTATTTTTAAATTTTAAGGTTGCGTTAACAAATAATAAAAAAAAAAGATAAGTGTTGACATGCTTGTGTGTAATGGTGGTAGTGAGTGAGAGTAGGTGGGAATGTGTGTGCTATACAATTTTCATAATTGATGTTGTTTCTGTTGTTTTTATTATCATTTCTTTTTTTGCACAAATTTTATCATGACACATTATTGCTGTTGTTTTTGTCTCAGGTTGTAAACAGAAAATGAAACAGCAAAATGATTGATAGATTTTTGCTGGCATTTTGTTGGAGGCTTTTTTTTCGCAATGAAGGAAGGTCTTTTCATTATCAGCGTTTATATTCGCGATGTTGATGATTACAATGTTTGTAGAGGAATGTAAATTTTAAACGAAAGTGATAGAATGAATTCATGCAGGGGAAAATTTTTTTAATCTAATTGATAATGGGTAAAGTAAAATATATTAACAACGTTTAAAGGCCATCTGGTTTAAAATATATTTTGGACTTTTTAATTAATTTTTTATTTCAATTTTTTATAAAAAATTCATTAGTTCTCACTTTTTGAATTTCAATTAATTGCTCAGAAATTTCTATTTCATTTTTAATAGTACCCCCGTTTTTTGGTAAATTTTTTGTTTATAAAAAAATAAAAATTTTTGTGAAATCGATTCGCTTGGTAAGCACCCCAAATTATGATGGATTCTTGTATGTAAATTGCAACTTCCTTGTATGCATCCTTTTTAGGGCAACAAGAAATATACGGTTTTATATTTTCTATCTTCACAACTGATAGTATATTTTACTCTTTGATTGCTAATAAAATAAGATTTTAGAAAAATACCTTGAGTTCTCTTGAGTGCTCAAAAAGGTTTCCTAATATTTACCCTCTCGTATGAATGGCTCAACTATGAACGATTTTGATATAAAATAAAATTTATCAAAGGGAAAAAATTTCTCAAAGCAAATACATACAATTTGCCTAAATTAAAAAAATATATAAATTTCTTTAAGCAATAATTTGAAAAAAATTTTAACATAAATAATTTTAATTCGGCTTAAGTTTGAGTTATTTTAAAATCGAAATTTATTAAGAAAGAAAAGTTATTTACAAACTTTACGTTAACTTTTTGAAAAAAAGCAGAAAAAATTGGAAACAAGCGGAATGATATGCAGCCTTTAAAAATAATAGAAATTAAATTACAAAAATATTTAATGAATTTAGTGTTGCTTCTACCTCATAGTTACATGGAATATATAAATTATACCCAACAACCAAATAATTGTTTAATTAACCTTAATAAAAAAACAACAACAAAGAATTATATTTCAGGTTAAAAAAAATAAATTGGTACTCGACAAGAAAAAATCATTTCACCGGAAAACCAAAATTTCAGTAAAATATCAAAGTCTTTTTCTAACCAAAACTGTCCCAAAAAAATTACAAAAGGGAAGCGTACGTTCACATATTTGAGCTGATATAAGAGAGCGTTGACTGAGAATCCTAAACAAGCAAGCAAATTTCGAAAATAACAATAATAATAAAAAAATTGATTTTTCGCATGATAATAAAAAAGCATGACAAAAAGTAAAAGTGATATAGTCGACTATGCCGAATCTTATATTCCCTTCACCATATATGTCAATCTTGTTTAATGAAGTAACTCGAATCACAAAAAAAAACAAACAAATACTGGGGTGAGAGAAAAAGAAAAGAAAAAGAAGTGAAAAACAAAAATGAAAAAAAAAATTTTACATAAAAATGTCAATGACTGTTAATGGGTTAAGCATTTTTTAAATTTAACTATTTTCTGAAAGATCTTTTCAAAAAGCTTTTTAATGATACCCATATTGATATAAAAAAAAAATAAAGAGCACCACCGTTATTTTCTATAAAAAGTTCAGAGGCCCATAGCTCGGAAAATATGGGCGAGCGCCAATTTTTTCACTTATGTTTTTTTCAAATTTTTTTATTCTATATCGTTTCATATATTTAATGTTTTTGATTGAAGTAACTATTATTTCAAATGACATGGAAATATTAAAGGCAGGCTTAGTGTTTTGTCTGCTGCCTCGATGGACATGGGCAGATAATGCTGATTTTCAGTAGCAAAATTTTTCGAAACTATGTCTGATCGATTAGCTCATCTAGAGAACTTTATAATTAACAGAAAAAAATGTAGCAGTGATTGATGGAAATTTTCAAACTTGCTAAATTTCTCTAAACGCAACATTAGAAGCACTCTAAAAGCAAAATGTGTTTCCATTAATATCAGGTTTATGTAACGACGACAGTTTTCATTATCAGCCAGTATTACGCTAGTTAGACGAAAGAAATCTAAAGAAAATATCATCCCTTCTATGAAAAGGAAAGTAGGAATGTGTAAAAGATCTTTTAGAAGGCAATACCGAGGCCTTGGAAGTAACGGAAGAAAAGATCAATTAATGGCTTAAAGAAGATGACCACTCCTCCCCCTTTTTTTGGGGAATGGCAATGACTATAAACACTTTATTGCAGTTTATTTATGATTTTCAATTCCGTAAAATTTAAAATTTCTGTAAAATACGAAAATTTTTCAAGAAGCGCCTAGTGTGCGAGAGAATGATCTTTAAATAAAACAGCTGTCAAACATTTGACGCATTTTCTAATGACAATAATTGAAGAATTATTTTGAAAACGATTTATATTTAATTTACAAAAATGGTTACCATTGCACTCTTTATATTTTCACAACACATTCGATAAAAATAGGTAAAATACATTTCAATTTTGAACAGCTGAAAATTTTTTTTCATATACTCGTATACAACCAAACACACACAGAGAAGTCCCATAAATAACCATTTAGGTTTTTCAATTGGAAGTTTGCTGAGGAAAACATGTCAAAAACAATTAACACCGTAATTAATATGACCCCAATTGAAAATTCCATCTATTTTATTGCAATTGTCAGCATTTTGCCACAAATTAATTAAAGAAACATTTAAAAATAAGAAAATAAAAAACAGGAAAATTTTAACAGTAAAGGGAAAGAGTACAGACTTACAGATGAAACTTAATTAGTTTTAGTGCTGATGTGTTATAACTAAATAAAAGTGTCAGTATTGTGTTTTAAACAGTTACTTTACCTCTTTTTTAATCAAACAACTCATGAATAAAATTACAAATTAAATCGCTAAAACGGTATTGCTTCAACAATTAAAAAGAAGCAGCACTGTAAAAATCGTAGTTTCCATTTGCTATACGTAGATGTCCCGTTATTTTGGTTTTCTCAATACATTTTTATTAGCATTAAAATTTTGACAGATAGATGACGATTATCGTGCTGATTTTCGGTGAAAATTTAAAGAGATAACAAATGTCAAAGACATGGATTGCAGTACAGATTCTCTAATATTTTAATAAAGCCGAGCCTAATATTAGCATTTTAGATATTGAGTAAATACACTAAAAAATAAAATTTATTTAGAGCTAACTTATTAATATCATGGTATTAGAATGTACATACCGTTAGCTTAAATGAAAAAAAAAAATGTTATTAAAAATTAAAATTGAAATATGTCTTTTTATTAAAATATTTGTCGAAATGTGAGACTTACTTTTTGTGCAATAAATAAATTAATTCTAAATTTTTTTATGCATGGAATTTTTCAGTTTTTTTCTAATACATTTTTTTTAATTTTTCGAATTTTTGAAAAAAATTGAATTAAAAATAATTTTTTTAAAACTATTCCTGGCTGCTGTTGTCAAGGTGGTAAGCACGTTGACTACAAATCTGGTTGGCCAGGGTTTAAACCCTGCGACAACCAAAAAATAAAAATGTTTTTTTCTGTTCAATGGTATACAGTATTAACATTAAAACATGCAGACTCCTTCGTCGGTACTTCTTCATAGCATATTCGTCGGCGAAGTTAAATAACTAATAAATTGGCTATACTTTCAACACCTGTACTTTTCTCTCCCTATCCCTTTCCTAAAGAATGTAGCACGGTTACACACTAAATAAATAGGCATTGTTGCCTGAAGTGCTACTTCTCTTTAAAAAAGAAATTGTGATTAATACTCCCAGAATTTTTCGCTTCATATGTTATTAAAATTGAATTATTTTTTTTTAATATTTAAGAGAATTAAAAATAATTAGTGAAAATTATATTCATATTTTTGTAGAACTTTTTATTTTATTTTAATTTAAAATTTTCATTTTTCTTTTTTTTAATTTTTTAGTTTACGGTTTTTAATTAACAAGATTTAAAATTTAAGCGAAATTAATTAAATGATCCGTCAAAGTAACCAACAAATTTATAAAAAGTATAGCAACAGCAGCATTAAATTATAGAGCAAAAAGGAGCACTAAAAATTCAAAAGTTTTTACTCAATTTTGATTGTTCTTAAAATTAAATTTCAGAATCTACATTTTATAGATCTCTTTGCTTAACATTTTCTTAAAATATCTGCAGTCTGCATAATACAGTTTGGGTTAACGCGGCAAAACGAGAAATGATTAAACGACATCAACTTTATTATTTTAAAGGAACTTAAAGGCAAACGTTTGTGAAGGGTTTTTTTCTTAAAACGTTGTAATTTTGTTCTTATTAATATCTTTAATAACTGAGTACGTTATATTTTGCTCACGAGCGAGACCAATAAAAAACTAAATGGCACAATCCCTCTTGTATATCCTTTTGCAAAACAAAACAAAATCAAACTTTTCGTTTTATTTATTTTCATACACTGCTTTTCATACCCGAGTTGTAAATAGTACTTTGATGAATGGTTCTCGATCTGTCAAAAAAAAAACTCAATCCCATACAAAGCATACTGACATAGCGCGGCGTCAACGCTAAGCAATTGGGAATTCTGGTAAAGAGCATTTGGTGGTGAAGTTGTCCGTTTTGAGAATTGTTTTTATTGTTATTTTTTATTTGTATTCCCTGGGTTTTGTTAAATAAGAGAAGGTAACATTATTGTACAGAAGGCACGCTCCTATTTATAGAAGAGATTTCTTATGTCGGGTACTGGCAAAATATAAAATTTTAGTATTTAAATGATAAATTGGCTTATAAACAAAATCCATGTTATAAGGAAGTCGCAGTTACAAAGGATTAAGGTGAGGATCAGGCTTAAAGATTTTTTAATGGTACAAAATTTTAAAATAAATTTTAAAAGAATTTTAACATTTTTAAGATCTGGCTACATTGTTACTAGGAATCAAAAAAATTCTCTCAAAATAATAATCCAAAGCTCTTTCAAAAAACAAAACCACAAAACCAATATACATTTAATATTAAGAAAAAAAAACAAAAGACATTAAATTATAATTACCAAACTTCGAGATATTTTTTTTTTCGCTTAAAGTCATTTTATAATTTAACAGAGTTTTATTTTCAAATGTTAAGAATTAAAAATGCAAGAAAGGTATTAAGAAAACCCAACAAAGAAAGCCCATTAAAATAATTCAAACACAAAAATAAGACTTAAGTATTTTTAATAAGATTTCTCTCTGCCTCAAAGCAGACAATTAAATCCAGAACACGAATTTTAAAATTTTTTCAAATATCTTTAAAATATTTTATTCTTTTTTCAAATCAACATACAGATATTAAAGTATTAGAGTGTACTTGGCGGCACAGGTTTTTTTCATGTATTTTACATAAAGCATGTGTGTCTAAATTTAGTTCAAACGGATGTGACAGCTAAACTCGTGTATGAATATTTTCATATACGAACCTGCACTGTGAATAATTTTTTTTTACTTAAAATAAAATAAAAACTTGCACTTTGCTCACTTTCAAGGCTTTACGACAAATAATTTTATGATATTTTTTTTATTATTTTTATTTTATAACCGTAATAATGTGTAAAAAATAAGAAATAGGATCTGCATGTCGTACAGGTGCTTTTGAGCATGTTGGTTTCCAGAGTCTTAAAAGCGTTTTGCTTTTTGTTTTTTAATTCCTTTTTATTTTTTAATATGCATCATATCAGTGTAAAAGTACTTATTTCTTAAGGTATAAAATCGTAAGAGCAATGTCTGTCTATAAACTTTAAATTGTTTATTATAAACAAAAAAAATAAAAACAAGAGTAATAAAACAAGAGGATGAGATTTTGAAAAGCATATTAAAAAATTTTTAGACCCTTAAAATATTTGATGGTCTTAAATATTTAATTGACAATAAAATACAAATTTTCTAATTAAATATAAATTAAATCAATTAAAGATTTAATTAAACTTTAATCTGAAAACAAGTAAAACCTTTAATAGGTCCACTTATATTTTTCTGAGAGTAAAAATAAATTAACAAATCTTATTCTAAAACAAATGTGCTATGCAGGGTTCAGTTCCATTTCGCAAGATCTGAGATCGAAGTACCGCAACCTATCAATAAAAATTACCTTCTTATTTAACAGTTTTGCTACACGCTGTAAAATGTTGCACGAATTCTAAATAAACCTTCCAAATGCAAGTTAAGCTTAGATATGAAAAGTTTTGTTTTATTTATAGGTCACTCTTTATTTTTTCTTTTTTTAAGGTTTTTATTTTTGTTAAAAATGTAAAGTTTTTCCCTATAACGATTTAAAAGAGAAGACAGTAAACGTCAAATTAAAATCTGATTTTGATATTGATTCACCTTAACCCTTTCATATCTGCATCATTTTAAGGTGTCTGCCTATAAAGATTTCAAAGATAAATACATTTAAGAAACATTTTACTATGGTAACACCATTTAAGTTTAAAGATTTTTTATATCAGCCGCCAGTTGTATTTCAAAACACAAGTCTGTATAAGAAAAATAAAGCTTCGTAGGGGTCACGCTTTAATTCCTAATTTTTCTTTTTTATTTGTGATCGTTAAAAATTTAAAGTGATTCCTTGTTAGAGTCCAAAAGATAATACGATATATCTAAAAATCTGATTTTCTATCGAGACACCCTTTAAGTTTTAATATAAATTTTTATACTTATACTGCCCATCCCTGGCTCGAAGAAGACTAAGAATTCTGGGCTCTTCTTCTTACGGAGCTATCATCTCACTCTATAGGGGACAATGCGAAGTTCATCCGTGAATCCTCATGGTTCTCGGCTGGGTAAAGGGAGTCATGCCGCCTTCTTTGTGGTATCACAACGGGCCATTCGATTGTGCTCAAGTGAGCTTCATCGCGAGAGGCTGCCACTCCCAACTATCTAACTTTTATACTTGTTATAGGGGAAATTAGTTTAAAAAACACTGTTTCAATTTAAGATCAGCTTAAAAAAAAAAGCTTAAAAGATAAAACCATGTACCTTTGGGGCCCCCTGTAAATTGTAATTTTTATACTTTTAGTTTAATCGTCTACCAGTTGCAGTTCTAAAGATAAGCCTGTAAGCGAAAATTTATTATTTATTGGTCACCCTTTAATTTTTAGTTTAACAGTGAGCTTTTAAGCTTTTAATTTTTATACACTTATACGAAGACACCCTTTCATTTTTAACTTTAAGATTTAAAGCAGCATATGTGAAAATTTTAAGTATCTTTCCGTTATGTTTCCGAAGACACAGTCAGGCAGCCATTTTATTACTAGAGTAATGAATTTACGTTTGGAACAAAAAAAAAATTGTTTTGTTTTATATAAAAGTTTAAAAGTCATTTCTTTAATGATCCCACTGCTCAATTATCTGCTGAAGAGTATCTTCTCAAAGATTTATCATTTTCTCTTAAATATTTTTTTATTTATTTAGAATATGTAATTGAGTTTTTTTAAGTTCTTTATTTTATCTGTTTATGAAAGTAAGTCTTGCTCTTTAAAATTACTCTACAAGTGACTTTGTTCTTTTAAATTTATTTTACTTCATAACATCCCAGGTGATTGTTACAAAGAAAGATGTCACACTGAGAAAATTATTAAAAGACCAATAAATAACATGACAACTAGAAAAAAAACAGACTCGATAAATTAAAAGTAGAAAGGGAGTGGACAAATGAGAAAACACCTTTGAAAAAAGAAATATTCGTTAAAAAAAAATGTGAGAATACAATCTTAAAAAACAAAATTTACATATTTTATTAGATTTTTATTTTTTTATGCCTTTGTCTATGTCAACACTTCGTTTCCTTAAATCTAACTTTTGTTGTGGGTGTCTGTGATAGTGTTTTAAGGCAGGAGGCCTTACCATTAAATTTATGTCCTTTTAACTAACAACTCACAGAACAACAACAACATTAATAACAACAACAATAAAAATGGCGAATATTACTTTTAATTTAAGACGCACAAACTAGAAAAAAATATAATAAAAAAGATGAAAAAAAAAGACAGTGAGAAACAAAAGTTTGCAAACAAAATAAATTATACTTCGCAATAGAAAAAAAACTTAAACATTTGCATTGAGAATAAGTTTTGTAAAAAATGCAATCGATTAATTTTATTAAAGTTTATTAATCAACCACTATTATGTCGAAGCTGAGACGACCAACTAACGTCACCATCATTTCACAAGATTAACAGAAGATTAGTGAGTCTAGAAATACTACTTGCAGATTGGTTCCATTTATGGAATATTTTTGGAAACTTTAAAAATTAAGGGTTTCAGTGCATCTAGTAAAATGTGAAAACAAGCACACCGGTGTGAAAAACTTAATTTCAAAATTATAGGGTGCCCCTATAGGTGGTGTTAAGACGTACCACCTTATATCTTAAACCATTATATGCAGATGCCTGAAATCTATACCGAGTATTAATACAGCCACTAAATATAAGGTATGAAATTTTAGGGCGCCTCCACATAGACATGAACTTAAAATATGTTGACTTGAAAGGCTGTGCTTTACAGATAAGTCCATTCACTTAGAAAACAATGTTTTAATAATAAAGGGGGGTCCTCATATCACGAAGAAAATTTACGGATTTCTCCCTTCCTGTCTGCTTTGAAATGTGTTTTTTTTTAGCAAGAACTATTTGATATTAAGAATTTTTCGATATCAACTGCCGTTTGTATGAGAGAGAAACAATATCGAATTAGAAGACAAATGACAGTGTACAGGCAAATTGTGAAAGGCTATGAATATCGATCCATTATTATATTGAAAAATTGTTTAATTTCAAAAAGCTTCTTACAGTGCTTGCTCACTTGATACTGATTAAAATATGAAAGTCAAATTATTTATTCCTAAATAAACCCACAAAGGTGACGCACTTGGTGCTAATATTGTCAAAATAGAAAACTTGTCACTATTTTGGCTACAGGGTTCCTTCCTTGTTTTTTTTAATGCTTCTACTTAAGCAGTGACAAGTAAAATTTTAAAATACGATATATTAATCTTACCATATTCGCCTAAATTGGATGTTTACAACATCGACACTTGCAAAACAATTCAGTTACTGGACAAGACCTACTCATTTACTTTTATTTTGAATGGAAGTGAATAGTTTTAGGCACCTGCTACAGCACTTGACTCATATTTTTTCAAAAAATTTATTAAAAATACAGAAAAAAATTATTAAGGTTATCAATATTTTTTATTATTTAATCTTAAATATAATTTAGCTAAACTCATAAACCTTATAAGATTATCCGTTTGTAAAAAAAATACTATATATACTTTGCGTGTTTGGTCGATAGTCCTATTTTCCAGTTTAAACTTGTTTTTAGCTTTTTTAAGTCTCGTATCTAGTTTTACAATTCAACCATTGTTTGGTATTGTTATATGCGATGTATATTTATAAGCGAGTTAAAACGTTCAAATGTTTATAATATGCAAAGATCTGGCAACTTATTTTATTAGTTTTTTTTTTATATATTTTTTGGATGGGCTGGAATGTATAGGAAGTAAATTAAACCGTGTCTAGCGGTCTCAAATTGTTTCTGAGAGTAGCGATGCTTATATTCAAAACCCATAGTGGCGGATGTGGAAAAAAAGTTTGTATAAATATCCTTAGTTTAAGAAAAAGTGATGACCGTGCACTAAGGACTATTTAGTGCAAATTTAAATAATTATTTTAAGAATACCAATCTGTTTAAACTTTCTTTCTGTTTAATGTTTCCTCTTTAAAGCGATAATTGAAGGCATAAAAATTAGCAAAATATGTTATTCCCAACTAATTTGCTCGTGAAAACCGTAACTTCTTACGCGCAAAGTGCTTTGCATCAAGATCGCATCCATTTGTGGTCGATTGACCAGTGAATCGCACTACGCATTACAGAAAAAAATTCTTTTTTTAACCGAACAGTTTATATGTGGAATAAACTTTCTACAGAGCTTTTTCCTGTCGCTTTCAGTGTGCAAAGATTCAAATCAAATGTTCACAAGCACTCCTACCTCTAGCCCCTTTCCCACAATCTAATTTCAAAGTTCTGGCACAATGCATTTCTTGAGTAGGGGGGGTCATACCATGAGTGCTGGTCCTAATAAAAAAACTAAATTCTACTTTAATAACTTCAGCACAAAATTATCGATGACGGAATTTTATTTACTTTTACGTTTTGAGGTCTTGATGTCTTTGAACGGCTGGGGTTTGACGCCATTTTTGTGAAAACTCTTTAGGTCATACCGTTAGACTTTGGCGTATGCAGAAGAATCGTAATAGGGGAAGAGTAGTTTACCTGACATCCAAAACCGATAATTATTATTGTTTCGATTCAAATACGTTTTGAACTATTATTTCGACTCGAATAGACTTGAATTAGAATTTTACATATTAATAAAAATATAAGTGTTCTTAAGCTGTAAATCTTTAAGTAATTGTCGATTTTTCTTTTAAGATTTTATACATAATCCACTTAAATAATCAATTTTATTTTCAGAATGTTCAGTCTCTCTTCTCTAAGCTAAAAAGTTTTTATTTTATGCCAAAGTGCAAAAATTATAAAATGTTTATAAATATTTTGCAATATTTATATTCTTGCTTCTTTTTAAGTTTTATTTTATGTCATTAAAAAAAATATCAAAAAAAGGAAAGATACTTTATTTAAGGCAATTTATCATAAAAAATGCTAGAGTTTATGGTCTTGTGTATTTTAATGGGTGCTCGTATCACTTGCACGTTTTAGCGAGTGTTTTTGTGGAAGTGGTTATAAATTTTGTGCAAAAAGTACAAAAAAAAACTGCCATCAGGTTACAAAATTAATAAATTTAAGTCATTTCGAAATAGTGTCTATCTTAATGTTAAAGCGATTATCTATAAAATAATAGATGATGGTGGTATCATTATCATTGTACCAAAGATTTCTTTCTTTTTTTGTGTTAGTTATGGATCTATTGCGATGTATTAGACTGATACTGAAGTCTTATGGCAAACAGAAAGAGAGGTGATAAGTAGATTAGAAAATAGCTAACGATACAAAAATTTAAAAAAATTATTGTAATTTATTTTTAATGTACCATCACCCGCCTGATTCCGAACACAAAAAACTTGTTTAATACTTTGATTTTATTATTATTATTATTTTTTTTTTGTGTTTTGCATAAACACAAATGTAGAAGTTATTGTTTGGTACTCTTAGTCACAAGCACGTACACAGTGTTCAGACAGGTCTATCATTCAACATTCATTTGCAGACCATTAAAAAATTAAATTTGAAAATATCCGTTTTTCGAGAATCATAAGAAACGTGTGGAAATTACCATTATGCTGATAATATAAATTAAGCTTTAAAAGATCTGCCAGATCGGTCAACAAAAGACGGGACTATTGTTTTTAGTTTTCTTTTTTCAAACCTGAAAAAATTTCAACTAAAGCAGGGTTTTCTGTTCAACATTTTGTTATAAATTTTTTAAAAATCCCTTGTAAAGCCTGATACTCTATTCAGATTTTTATTTGTCAAACTACAAACATAAAAAAATTTTGTGAAAAAGCCATGAAAAAATGTTGCAGAAGAAAAAAGTTTAAAATGTTTCTGGCAACATTTTTTCAAAGCTGTAAAATAAAGCAGAGGCATTATTTCATGCGGAATTTTTTAAACAACAGCTGATCATATTCCTTTTGCTTAAATTTCTAAAATAATAAATTATGCGTGAAAGCAATAAAACTTTAAATTCTTCTAAACCGCGAGATTGACATCACATTTTAAATGTTAATTTTCTACATGAAATAATTAATGTTGCACAACATTTTTCGACAGAGTACCATACAGAGTACATTCGATATCGATCGAAATTTACATTTAAATTCTATAGAAATTTCGATCGATATCGAATGCCGTAATTTGCCCCCAGGCTTTAAATAAAAAAATGTTGCTTAGGTTAAAAACTTTGTTTACTTTTTTCAAAATGTTGGTTGCATGTTTATAAACAAAAAATGTTTCCAACAACATTTTTTCGCCAACTGCAAAAAAATATGAGCAGCACTTATTTTATGCGGGATTGTAACCTAAAGCCTGGTATTCTCTTCGAATTTGTGAAAATTGTTGAGCAACATTGATTATTTAATGTGGAAAATTTATTATTTAAAAACTGGTGTCTATCTCGAGATTTGAAAGAATTTAACGTTTTATTATTTTCACGCATATTTCATTGTTTTAGAAATGTAAGCAAAATGCATAAGATCAGCTGTTGTTTAAAAAATTCCGCATGAAATAATGCCCATTTGCTTTATTTCACAGCTTTGATAAAATGTTGCTAGAAACATTTCAAATGTTTTCCATTGTAAAACAGAGTACTACTTCTGCAACATTTTTTCATGACTTTTTAATACAAATTTTTTATATATGTAAATTGACAGCATTCCGCATGAAAAGCTGAACAGAGTAGCTGGCTTAAAGCAAAAAATGTTGCACACTTAAACGTTATAAAAACAACAATTTTCTTTTTTATCACTGTATTAAAACAATTAGGTAATTAATTTCTACCGCAATAAGTAGAGTTGCTAAACAATTCTTCTAAATTAAAGCAAAGCTCACACGTAGCATGGCAAAATCATATGCCAGCTGCGAACATGAATGAACTTCCATTCATGTTAGCGATCGCGCGAAATGTAAAATTTTATATAAAAATGGTCTTGAAATGATAAATTCGCCACTACTGTCACGTAATTTTTTTACAATGAAAAAAAAAACGTTCAAAATTGGAGAAAAAAATATTAAAAAACGAATCCTGATGTCAGAAATATACAAAAAGTCAGAGAAAAATTTAAACCCTTTGCCTGTTTTTATGTCGGTTAAAATACCTTTTTAAAGGAAACGTAAGTTGGAGGCATCTTAACAAACCATAAAATGTCGTAAAACTGTCCAACGAATTAATTTTTATATTTCCTTTTAACACAATAAAATAAATTTGTTCAGATTTTCACTAAGACCTATTTATAGAGCCAAAGGTAAACAAGTTTAAATAGAGGACATTTAATAAAAATGAAAATCAGTAGACCTACATTTGCCATAAGAAGACCCTTTAATTTCTTATGTGGGCAGTAGCGTGTTATGAATGATCCAGTGTTATAACATTTGCATTTTTTTTAACTTTTTTATTGAACTTTAACCTTTAATGTTTTTTATAATGTAAATTTTATTTTAATGGCTTTCACACATACGTTTATGATGTTGTATAATAATTGGTAGCTTTGCCATTAAAGGTTTATAGCGCCAAGAACTTATTTGTCATTAAAAGTCTTTTCTGTAATAAAAAAGTTTAAACACTCAAACTGCTAACTACTTAAACTTGGTCAAAGGGTGTCTAAAATGAATACTAGATTTGAATTAAATGAGAAACTCAGTTAAAAGAATAAAGACATTGCTAGCACCAGGGGTGCCACATGATTTTTATTAGAAATCGGCTTTATCGGAAATTGTATTTGAAAAAATGGACAAAAAGAAAACATCAGCTAATAAAAAATACAATTAAAAATATTTTTAATTAACAAATGATGATAAAAATATTAATGTTTAAAACTAATGAAATAATACAAAATAAAGAATAATAACAGTATGGTTGACCTAATTGTTTATTTGATTAAGCAACTCGTCGAACTGTGTATAAATTTTATACCACAAACTCTCTAAATACTGCCGTTCCATCAGTGCATCGAACAATTGTGCGTACAAAAGAATATCGCCGCTATAAAAGAAAATTTGAAAGAAGATCCTAATTTATGGAATCGTTATTGATCGCAAGAATTAGCGGTCTGTCCGTTAACTATTAACCACGGAATTTTATTTTCGTAGAAATTTTCTAAAACATGATTAAATTTATCTCTTCTTTGGAAGGCTTAGGTTGTTGATTAGATGTTGTAACATCATGCTTTCGATTTGCTTATACAAACACGTACATAAGTACCAAAATAAAAGAAACAACTAACACAAGCTACCAGATCTTTTCATGTTGAAGGAATTTTAGCGTTTTAACTCGACTATAAATATAAATCGCAATGGCTACGGAGAAAATTTTGCATAAAATTCTGCTGCAACCATATAAAACCCAGTTGGTGGAATAAATAAAAAGACGTGGTTTCAACAGGATGATCGTACGTGTCATACGGTGTGAATTGACGCCTCTCTATTAATTTCGAGATCCACTTAAAGTCACTGGTTTATTCTGATAAACCAACAATTGATGACTTGCTCAAAGAACTGTCCCAAAATTGGTAGAACAAAATGCTCTTCGTCGAAAACAACTGAGTTGGCCATATGCCTGTAATTTTTTTCAAATATTTTATGCCGTCTATAGATCATTCGTCTGATAAAATGTTTCGATTAAAATTTATTTTATTTTTTTGTTACTTTTTACAATTTGAAATTTAATCAGTCTTAAAATAGTACCCGTTACTGACATAAGATAAGAGTTTTGATTCATTTTCTTGCAAAATTTGAAATTACAATTCACTTTTTACATAAAATCAAACACGAATCTTGAAATAAAATTCGGAACACCCTTTACTTGTACCCTATATATTTGTAAATAATTACACATTTTAAATGTTTCCATTTAATTTTTATTATCGTTATTGTGACATTTTCAAAGTTCGCTACTGTTGCTTTTTAGTAGAGTTGTTAATTCTTTTTACGAGCTTGACAAAAGTGTTTTGTTGTACAAAAATAAAATGACACACAAAACGGAAACACAACTGCATAAAAAGAGAAAAATTTCCTTCACAGAAAATTAACAGAATATTTTTCCCCCTTTCTAAGTCATTATTTGCTCTGTCCTTCTATCCAGCTGCGGGACACTTTACATTTCTTTTGTTTTTCTCTGTCACAATAAATAAAAGAATGGGACACTAAAAAAAATTAAGTTCCTGTACACATATGCCAGCGATATCTAGAAGCAATAGTTGAAATGTATGAAAATAAATATTATTGCATTTTAAAATAGAAAAACGTTCTTTTTTTCCTCATTCATAGTTGTAATTTTAATTGGAAAAATGCCACTTGAGTTTCACACTTTTGTTTCACAAATGACGTGTAAACAAATAAATTTTTAGATTATGTTATTTTATGGCAGGAAATTATAAACAGCGTTAAAAATAAATTGTTTATAGTTAATAAACAGGCTTTTTTATTCCTTGAACAAAAGCGAATACAAAAGTGACTTTAAAATTTCTACAGCGATCCTTAATAAATTTGATTTCTAGGCAGCATCTGCATATTGAAACTGGTCACAATTATGTCCTTTAGAAAACAGTCATTAACACCAGATTTTTGTTTTGATTAGAAACTTAAGCTAAGTACTCAGTCCAAACATCTGGAATTTGTACCCTGAAAAAAGTAGGTGCAACTTGTATCATTTCGTAGTTGAAAACAAATGTTGCATAAACATTTTGCAGATTATAAACATGCTGCCAGCAACAATTCGTATATTTTTACAAGAAGAACTGAGGACAACTTCTTTAATATTATTTCTTACTTAATTCGCACTAATATTTTTTTATAGTCTTTTGACGCTCTATATTTCTTTTAGTTTAAAACACTCTTAAATCTGGTTTTGTAGATAAATTGATCGTTAGTTCTGATTATACATCCTTTTTCTGATATTTAGGATGAAATTTCAATTCAGTAAGGAGGCTTTCAGTAGAACGAGTACAAAAGAATGTCTAAAAGGAAAGAAAGTATAGAAAAAAAATTTTTTAACCCTTTAAAAAATTTATATTTACGAAAATTTACATCAATAAATTAATCTGGAGAGGTTTAATCCATCCCCAGAATAAATTTATTAACCTCGGAATTTTTTATTTGTAGAAAAATTTCAATACATGATGAAATTTATCTCTTCTTTGGAAGGCTTAGGTTGTTGTTTAGATGTTGTTGCAGCAAGCTTTCGATTGGCTTATACCCACATATATATGAATACCAATATTAAAAAAACAACTAAAACAAGCTACCAGATCTTTCCATATTAAAAGAACTTAGACGTTTTAACCCGACTATATATATAAATCGCACTAGATAGGGGCGTGGTAGTATGAAATAAAACTTGAGACATTTAAAACTGCAATAGATGCGTTTTGTGATAGTGTTGTCAATAAAGTTATGCAGAACTAAGTGAATAAAATGACATTAAAGAAATTGATAACAAACGAGTTTATGATATTTCACTGTTAATTTATTTCTTCTATTTTAATTTACATAATTGAAGAATGCGTAGAACATAAATCGGAATTTACGGTAACAAAAAATTTGTTGATTTTTTAA
This sequence comes from Cistogaster globosa, assembly GCA_937654795.1. Taxonomy (NCBI): domain Eukaryota; kingdom Metazoa; phylum Arthropoda; class Insecta; order Diptera; family Tachinidae; genus Cistogaster; species Cistogaster globosa. Next base: position 97,805,439 of record OW569405.1, on the reverse strand, counting down.
TCAATAAAATTAGGTTCAACAATTCGTCTTAGATTTATAATGTTTTCTTACACCTTTTAAAGTGAATTCATCTGGTCATGAAAAATCATTTCATAATTTAATTTCCTAAATAAATTGTATACAAAAAATATAAAAAATTAAATTTTATACACGATTTATTCAAATATAAAAAAAATCTTGTTTATTACTTTTCTTTTTTAAATATTTAAGCCCCAATAATTACAATAAATTGAAATAAATATAAATTGTGTACTGCCTTTTACCGAACATATTCTCAAATAAAATTAAAATTCAAACAATGTTTTTCAATAAAAGCATTTTTTTACATAAATCTTTGTTGCTCCGTAGACATGTCAAACAAGTTTTAGAAGATTTTTAATCTTCTTTCTCGTACAAACCTCTTGTCCATTTTTTTTTTTTTAAATTAAAAACCTTTCAACAAAGAACATATTTAAATGTAAATAAAATGATGTTAAACTTGTTGTTGTTGCAATGTTTTCTTGAATAAAAAATCATTAAATTTCATTCATTAGAATGTCAAAATCAGTTTAAGCAAAATGTTAAATCCTTGAAAAAGTAGAACTGAATTTTATTTACTCTGTTTCTTCTTTCCCTTTTTAGTTGTTGGATTCTAATACGATTTTGAGGAAAATGTAAGAAAATACTTTAAAATGTCTTGTTGTATCAACATGACCACAAGATTGATTGATGACATGACGTCATTATCGTCATCAGTATTCGGGGTTTTTTTTTAGAAAATAAATAATTGTAACTGAAGTTGAGTGTGTCACCAGAAAATAATTTATTGAAGAAATAGAAAAATATAAAAGAAATAAACTTTATTGCTTTTAGAATTAAGAATATTTTAACTTAAAAATTTTTATATGATTCTTATTATTGCAAGAAAAATATACTCGTATTAAATTTCGTTAATTTTCACATATTTTTAATAAACAAAAAAACTTTAATGTCTGCAATTTTAAGATAAAACTATTCCTGGCAATTAAATTAATTTTTGCGATATTTAGATATATTTTTTATTTTTATTTCGCCTTCAGTTTTACACGTTTTACTTCAAAACAAGATTGCTACATTCGGCTATGTCGAATCTTATATACCCTTCACCATGTAAGTAAATCTAGTTAAGTGAAGTAACAAATATTCTGGTAACAGAAAATTAAAAACTAAGAAAAAAAATTAAGTACATAAAAATGTTATCGGCCCTTAATGGGTTAATCATTCTTACAAAATATTTTGCAGTTCCTGAAATATGTCTTTAAAAGCTTTTAAATGATACCCATATTGATGTCTTAAAAAATATGGTCCAAAATCGTACTTTTCTATGAAAATATTAGAGGCCCATATATCGGAAAATTTAGACGAGCGCCAATTTTCTTACTTGATGTTTTTTTTAATTATCTATCGTCCTATCTATCCATGTTTTTGATTGGAGTTACTTCAATCAACTAGAGTTTTTCCAAACGATATGGAAAAATTAGAGCCCGCTGCCCTGAAGGACATGGACCGATCTTGCTTATTTTCAATAGAAAATTTTTTGAAACAATGTTAAATCATTTGGCGTATTTTGGTTTCCTCTAGCTCATCTAGTGCCTTGCGCAAGTTGATTGTTACCCAAACACAAGCAAACAAGCGGGCAGATGTAAATCGATCGACTTATACTTAATGGGGTCTAAAGTGGATATTTTAAAAATTACAAATGAAATGACAAACTAAAAAATACCCTTTTTCCACCCGTGGCAAAGGGTATAGAAATACAAAAAAAAAGAACCAGAGCAGCATTAGCTGCCTCTAACTCTTAACCAGCCATTATTAAACCTTCATTTTAGGCTTAAATTTGTAAAAAAAAATGTTTAGCAACTTTTTTTATTTCGCAACATTGTTTATTGTTTTTTACAGTTCTGCACGGAATAAGTTTAGTTTATAATTTCTTGCAGTTGAAAAATTGTTACCAAAAACACTTTGCTGTTAAAAAAAATTAAGCAAGAAAAATGATGTACTTTTTTTGAAAATAAATAGAGTACAGTCAGCCATATTCTTATTTTTTACGTTAAGTTGCAGAAATTGTTTTGCAGCTTTACTTATTTCATTTAAAAAAGACAAATTTGACAATTGGCCAGTGGTGCGAAAGCTATGTTTTAAAAGGATAAGTACTGTTTTTTTTTATCGCCCTTTAGTATGCAACATTGTTTGCCTATGTTATTTTGTATTTGGGAAAATGTTGCCAGAAACATGTTTATATGATATCTACGTTGTCAGAAACTACTTCAATAACTTAAGTTCTTACTTATTTTATAATTTTTTTTTAGAATCTTTACAGCATTTCGCACAAAATTGTAAATCGATTACTTTGTTTTAATCAGAGATTAAACATTTCTTAGTTTTATTACGATATTTTAGCTGTGATTATATTTTCTACCTTTGCATTTTTAGAGAAAATCATATTTCAAAAAACAAACAAGTTTGTATGTCTCCAATAACCCACAATTTCCCAGCTCTGCCTTTCTAATGAATTAAACTAAAGAGATTTTTTAACGTATATGAATTGAAAGGAGGGTCGCTTGCATCTTTTCCACTTTGTAAAGCTCACTTAAAGTCAACTTGCCTAAAAAAAAACGTAACTAAATTCTATTGATAACAGAATGTTTCTAAACTTTTTAAACAGATCTTAGTAACTCAGAGAAAATATTATTTAAGATTTAATTTTAAAAAAATCCGAAATAGCTGTGCCAAATAAAACAAATTGTATTTTAATTGTATTGCTTTTATATCGGTTTTTTTCTCAGCAGCAATTCTAAATAAAATATATATTTCTTCAGAACTACTGGCGTAAACCTTAAATTGCGATTAAAAAAATTTTGAGGTCTAAAATAATGAAAGACGTTTTATTAGTCTTTAATTAATGTATCCTGTTATTTTCTAATTTTTTTTTCTAAAGAAGAATAAAAAAATTAATTAATTAATGATGTGTTAATTAAAAAAAATAGGGAAAATTTACGCACTTCTTTTTCAAGAGAAATAAAGTCGTTATGGCAACACTCTTTTATTTTTAAAATGATTGTGTTATTTTTTGTTGTAGTGAAAACTTCATAAGACAAGCTATTACGATATCAGAAATTTAACTCAGTGATAAATATACAGAAAGACATTTTCAGCCTTTTGTGTATGAAACCCAATTAGAGATTCAATACTTCGAACTTAATAATTTGTTAAAAGTAAAATTAATCGAGTTGTACACTCAAGCACAAACATGAAAAAACTCAAGAGCGCTCTCTAGCAACTGAATTAATTTCGTTTTACAATCAAAACCATAATTTTATTTACAACTTTAATTCTTCAGAAGAGAAGAAAAAATAAAATTAAAATAAAAATAAAAGCCCATCTGTTTTTGTCATTTAATTACAAAACTTTTTAATTGAAAATCAAATAAGAATAATTTTCTTTTAACAAGAATAAAGATTTTTATTTTGATGTTTTTTTTATTTTCTTTCTTTTACCAAACAAGGGTTGTTAACGCCCACGCAACAATTGAAAATAAGTTTTATTGATGTGAAAGATAAATGTTTGAAATTATTATGAATATTTTTTTTAATATGCTCAATACCATATAAATATGAATGAATGAATGTATATATTTCTAAATTAAAAATGTGGGTTTTTAATTACAAAAAAAAAACAAAGTTATTGTTTTGTATTTCAATTTAAAATATTTTTGAATTAAAAAATAAAAACGGAATATAAAGAAAATTTCTAAACTCTTAACCACAAGGGAACCAATATAATTAATTATAGTCTGGCTAAAGTTCGTACTTTTTAAATTTATTTTTTAAGTTGAATTATTAAAAAAAAAACTAGTAAATTCTTAATAAATCCACAAAAAAGCGCCAATTACGCAGAAAATTTTTTTTAGTTTTCGAAAAAATATATCTCCAAAATTACACAAAACTGAAAGTGGCTAAAAAGCTTTAATTCATTTTTTATTAAATTTTCAATACTAAATGGCATCCAAAAATATGTATGAGATCTTTACAAAACTGCTTGGGTGCGTTTTTATTTTCCTCTTTTGACTTTAATTTAAATTTAAAGCCAAAGATTCTGCTGTCAGAAAGAGACAAAATTTTTATTTAAATATAATGAAAAGTACACCAGATAAAGATAGAGAAAAAGTATTTTTCTAAAGCAAACGATATTTCAATTTGATTTCAATTAAAAAAACTTTTTATATATATTTATAAATATATTTATATTAACAATTTTTGTCTCGCATAATTTTGGCAACAGTGTCGTATGAGCAATTTTCAATTTAATAAATTAAATATTGCGTGTACGTCTGCATTTCTGTATATATCTTCATTATTTAATAAAGTAGTGAAGTCCATGGGGATTGATTTTTAAAAATTGCGGGAATTAAATTTTTGAAAATCTGTTTCCTGCATTCTTCAGGATTTTTTTTAGTTTTTGCTCCTTGAAAACTTTCATCAATAAATAGTTGACTGTTTGGTGTATTAGAAATTTATTTAATATTTTTTCCATTGCATACGTACCACGCATTATCATACTTACTGTTAAAGTTCGCTTAATATTACTTTAACAAGATATTTTTTACAACATATAGGTATTGAAGTTTTCTAGTAATTCTTCAACTTTTGACACTGATGCTTATTACTTCAAACTTGTACAACAACATAATGTTTTCCTAGTGCCATTTTATTTTCAATAAACCAGTAAAAAAAGAGGTTCAGAATGATGTTCTACGATTCTAGATTTATTAGCTACAAAAAATTTCAGAAATCGCGGATTTGGGGCTATCCGTTTGGTATCTCTAATTACAATTTTTCAAATAATTCATATATTAATACATCATTAAAAAAATATTTTGTAGGTTAAAAATATGTTTGCAGAAACATTTTCCAGTTCGGGAAACATGTTGTAAAAAATGTTGCTAATAAAAACATGTTGTCAGAAAAATGCCGTAACTTTTTGTACAATGAATATAGTATGATTTCGATAATATTATTTAACTATTTTTTATATAGATTTTTGACAAAATTTCTCACGTAGTAGTGGACAAAAAATCATGCTGAACGAAAAAATTAATATTAGTTTGATTTGATCTTGAAATTTTACCATGAAACTTAAATGATTAAAACTTTCTTAAACAAAAGAACATAAGAATCACCAAAAACCTGGAAACTCTAATATAACTGTAAATGTATAAAAACTTTAATATTTTTCTCCTTACACTCAAAAACAAAATACAACATTTTTTTGTAGCATTTTGTAAAAAAAAACACTAACCCAAAATAAAAGAAGCGATCATTCGGCAATTATAAAAAACAAGGATACATAACTATTTATTTGTATAAAAAACTATCGATTTTAGGTAAAAATATTTTATTGAATTTTTATTCTTCCCGCTTACGGAGATTCATTACATTTTTTCTTATTTTTGTTGCAGATTGTCAATTTTCTTCGATTTGTTTTCTTCAAACATTTCCGCTCCTTTGCAATAAATTTTATTCGTAACTAAGAAAATTTCCGTTTCCTGCTTTTAAATATTGTTCGTCTATAACAGGCTTTGACTTTGTTCCTTCATTTATAAAATCACAATTTACCCGCAAAATGTTGCTGAAACTTTATTGATTCAAAGTGTTCGAAAAAAATTGCTTTGACAAGTTTCGCAACCTAAACAAAATTGGTTTCGAAATTCTTTATGACACAAAAAAATGTATATTGCATTTCTTTTTGTTGTTCTTGCTGTTGTTAAAAAGTAAATAAAATCTGTTGTTTTCACAAAAAATTGTATAAACTTTTTCTGTATTTTATCTGAGTTTGTTTTTAAATATCTGATAGTAAGCAAATTAGTATTCATATAAAATAAGTTTCTATAGTTTGTAAAAATTTTAGTATAAAATAAATTATATATAATTTATAAAAGAAAAGAGCAAGTTAAAATTTAAATTTATTTGTTTGTGTAACTGCGACTTATATTTGGTGGAGAAGGCTTTGTTAGCACCATTTATTTAAATCATTTATTAAAGCTCTTTAAAAAATGTATATTTCCATTATGTGCAATACTACTTTTGTATCAGATTTCTATAGATGAGACAACTATTAATAATTTTAAATGGGCTGTGTGTAGTACACAGTTTTTATTTTTTAAATCACCAAAGTGACAAAAAACTCACAGAATTTTAAAAAACGATCGACATTCTATATTTTTTTTTTATAATGAATAATTATTTTGTAACAGCAACAAAATTATAAACACAAACTTTAAATCACTAATTTTAATGATAAACATAAATATGCAAAATATAAATTTTTTATTTGTTGGTTTTTTTAAACGCAGAAAAAAAACAGGCAAAGTATTGTTTTCTCTCAGATCATTTTGATTGTTTGGTCCTTTAGAAATTATTTAACACCATTATTTTTCGTAATATTGCTACTCGCTACAGCAATTTATATTTATAGTCGAGTTAAAACGTCTAGAGTTTGCTAACATGGAAAGATCTGGCAGCTTGTCATAGTCGTTTCTTTAATCTTAGCAAATACTTTAAAATATTGGTTTATTTTAAGTTACATAAAATATCTTTATATGATTATTACTTTTAATATTAATTGTAATAAATTCGAAAGAGGGAGTGAAATTTAATTACGTCCCAACAAAAATGAGTGAAATTTTTGGTTCGCTACAAACTTTCTCAAAATGTTTCGTAGCTACTTATTAAATATAAAAAAACTTAAAATTATTTCTCATAAAACACAATTTAAAAAATTATATGAAATAACTTTCACTTAAGAAAAAAATTACTTTAAAACATTAAAAGAAAAACCAAACGCTTTCCAGTGTTAATTAATTATCTTTGTTATTTGTCATGCAATGTTCGGCTTGTATTTTCAAATAAGTTTTAAAAATCAAGGTTGCTAAACTAAAACTAACTATTACAACCAAAATGTGTACATTAATACATATTTAACCCAAATACATAAAACAAATATTAATTTAAGCCAAATTTCCTTAAACCCAACCCACGATACCAGAAATAAAATCATACAAAGATATTAGAACATAAAATTATACAAAAATACCACTAAAGCACCCAGTATGATTAGTGCCCGCATGGAAAAACAACGAAACTGTATAAAAGATAAGAAAACTACAAACAGAAAAAAAAACACCCTCAACCTCAAATAAACACGCACCCACACGACAAATCAGATAAGCTAACAAATATTTTTTATTGCATACTTTAAGGATGTTCTAATAAAAAAATATTAAAAAGCAACTTAAATACCAGACATTAGCAACTCTAAAACAAAAAGTACTACGAAACGAATAACGGTACTGCTAACGTTTAAACAAAAAGCCTTAAAGGTATTTTTTAATAAAGTATTAAATTTGATCAAAATTTATTTATGACATTTTTCTAAGTTATTGTTGTTATTTGCATATTTTTTGAAAAATGTTTATCATTGTAATAAAACAAAGTTATTGGGCAATAGTCGACTGTATCAGTTGTAGTAGGCATGACGTCATTATTGAAAAATCATGTTGTTGTTTAACAGTATATTTTTATGCGCCAGGTGCTTTAAATCAGGTTATAAATTATCAACTCTCTTCCTAAAACGTTGGTAAAGATAAACATCAAACTATTTTTGTGTATGAGAAAAAGAATATTAGCAGTAAAAATACAAACAGTTTCACATAAAAATATTGTTAAAATTTAATTTTTTATGAAATTTTATGTGAAATTTTTATTTATATATTACTCGTACTAAGTTTATTTTCAACTGGATTATTTTTAATATTCAATAATGTATGTGTGTGAGTTTGATTGAAATCTGTATAAATTTCTTTTCTCACAAACTTTTAGAACTTTTTTTATTATTTCGTAAAATCTAAATTTCAGTAGACGTTGATTTTCAGCAAAAAAATGTGTTGTTATACTGATTTAAAATGTTTTATTGCAATTTTAGTTTTTGAAGATTATAATAATTTTCTTTTAGAGCTGTAAGTGAATTATTTAACAACTTTACAACTCTAAAAATTATACAACTTTTTTCGGTTCTTGTAAGACTTTCAAACAATTTTGACTAATTACAAAACATTTTATTAATCTTTTAATAATTAAATGATTTTTAAATGGTTTTAAAAAACCGTTGATTTTTTGGACCTTGGGAAAATTTCGTTAGCATTTTTTAAAAAGTTCATATTTTTTTCTATTTTATACTAACATGGTTTTCTTAATATTTTATTTCGTAGGCATATTTATTTTATTGTTGTTTTTTAATATTTGTTTTTTTATTTTTTTTTTATTTTTTTTATAGCAAACTTATTTTCCATTAAGATTCAAAAACTTCTACAATCATATGAAACTACACAACAAGAAAATAAATATGTGAAAAGTCTAATAGCATTTTCTTGCCTTCTTAGCAGACTACAAAAGGTGATGAAAGTTATCAATTCATGAACATTTTTCCTTTCTTATACCCTTTACCACAAAAAGTAGAAAAAGTGACAAAATCCGTTTGTAATTTCTACAATATCCATTTCCGACGCCATAAAGTATAAAAATTCCGAGTCCTTATGTATAGTAAAGTCGATTGAGCAAAGTCCATCTGTCTGTCTGTCCGTCCGTGTTAGTATTGGAATTAAGTTTTTCAAGGCACTAGATGAGCTAAAAAAAAATTAGCTTATCGATCAAGCATAGTGCCGAAAGACGTGCTATTGGAAATCACGAAGATCGGTTCATGTTCTGCGACACAGCGGGCAAAACACCACTCCCACATCTAATTTTCTATATCATTTGGAACAATAAAGTAAGTCCAATCAAGAAACCAAATATTTGGGGTGACGTAGAATTAAAAAAGTAGAAAAAACAACAAGTGTAATAATTGGCGCCCGCCCATATTTTGCAAATTACGGGCCTCTGAAATTTTTAAAATATCAATATGGGTATCATTTTAAAGCTTTTGGAGAGATCTTTAATGAAATCCTAAAATTTTTTAAAAATGCTTAACCCATTAAGGCCGATGTAATTTTTTTAAATTATATAGAGGATTTATTTATTTATTTATTATTATTTTTTTTTCTTTAAATATCTTTTTTTCTTTAAATATCTGTCACACCAATATTTGTTTTTTGTTTTATTTTTTTTTTCTTGTATTTAAGTTACTTGCCTAAACTAGATTTACATATGTGGTGAAGGGTGTATAAGATTCGACAAAGCCAATATAGCGCTCTTAATAGCTTTTGTTATTTTTGTTGCAAACAAATATTTTGATCAAATCCAAAACTTATCCAAAACTATCACAAACAAGGAAAAAATATGTGAAAGGAGTGGAAGCATTTTTTTGTTTTATTATCAGACTTAAATAAGGGAAGTTTATTAATTCGTCTGTATTTATCTTTTTTTATCCTTTTCGTATTTTTAGTACTTTAGAACTTTGTCTTTTGTAAACTTATTTTGAAAAATTTTTTCATTGGAAAAGTTTTGTTTGCCACGTGGTCCAATTTCAAATAAATATTTAAAAGTCAAAAGCGCAAGGCTCTCCCACTTTTTTGCGTATTTTTTAAAGTGTATTTGACAGACAGTTAAAATTTCTTTAAAGATATTCTATCGATGGTCCCTATAACAGAAGGATATTAAAGAAAACATAGAAATTAAAGAGTGTGCCTATAGAAACGTTTATTTGATGAATAGACAAGCTATTGACATTTACACCGCGTACGAGGGCTGCTATATATATTTCTGGCCTGGCAACACTGAGTGCTGCCAAGTGCAATCTGATATTTCCATTGGAAAGTTTGTCATTTTTAAGCATAATCGTACTCAAAACGTTTTGACGTACGACCATTATTTGTGTTGTTTACAGTGGCTTAAAAAAATTAAAATAGAAAAAAATGGAATTAACTCGTGAACATTTTCGTGCCATCTTTTTTTACAACTTTCGACGTGGATTATCACGACAAGAGTGCATTGATGAACTTAAATCTTTGTATGGCGATGGACACCATCCTATAGCACTGTGAAAAATTGGTATAATGAATTTAATCGTGGCCGAAGCTCGCTTAAAGACGAACTCCGTGAAGGTCGTCCAAAAACGGCTGTTGTGCCAGAGAACACTGATGCCGTGCGTGAACTTATAATGCAAGATCGACATGCGACATACCGAGAGATAGAGACATCCTTGGACATTTCTTCCACCAGCATACATTCGATACTATATGAACACCTGGCCGTAAGAAAGGTTTGTTCTTGTTGGATCCTGTACAATTTGAAAGCCGCTCAAAAAAAGGCTCGTGTCGATTGGTGCAAAGAAATGTTGCAAAAATACGATTACGGTGCTTCAAAAGACGTTTTTAGGATCGTCACAGGTGACGAATCATGGATCTATGCGTATGAGCCCGAAACGAAACAACAATCTACCGTGTGGGTCTTCAAAGACGAGCAAAATCCAACGAAAGTTGTTCGTGGAAAAAACACTTCGAAGCAAATGGTCGCCTGCTTCTTCGGCAAAACTGGTCATGTGGCGACTGTTCCGCTTGAGCAACGTAGGACGGTATCTTCTGAGTGGTACACTACAATTTGTTTGCCTGAAGTCATCGGAGAAATTCGAGCAGCCCTCGTATATTTTATTTTTATAGAACAGTAACTGGTGCTACCGAAATAATAAAAAAAATAAATTTAATTTTTAAATTAAATGATTTCCTTTTTATATCTATAGACATTACTTTTATATCGTAGGAAGCAGAAAGTAGAATTTTTTTTAAAACGGCTATAAATGTGGCTTTTTCTTTTATGTTGGTCCCATTAAAATTTGTATTTAAGATTTTATGGCCATCTATGTCTGTCTGTTTTTTAAAGCTACTTTTTTTCTAATAATTATTTATCTTATATTTTCCCTTAAGGAACATTTTTTCAAATTTTTTAATACCATAGTTCTCCAAACTTAAGCTGTCATATTGGTCTATCATAAATTTCCGTACAATTTAACAGATGACTATTTAGTATCTTTAGAAATAAAGATGCCAGTTGTTAATCTTCAGGAAAAGTCAATAAACTACTTGTCTACAACTAACAAACAACTAATGGTGGCTCCTTATTATTTTGGTTGGTTTAATGCGTAACTTTATATGAATTTTTACGACTCAATTGGTAGCTTTGTGGCATTTTAATGAGTCTATGGCGGCAATAAAAAAAAATGGAGCTAATTTTTTTATTATCCTATTATCCTTTACACTGCTTTATGTACTATTTTTAGCCAAGCAACCATTTTTATTAAAGTGTTACAGCAGAGTTAATAGAACCACATACTAAACTCGATAGATAGAAGAATTTAAAAAATAAAGTTATGTGATCTCCGCTTAGACCTGCCTGTAATTAACAGTGATAATTTGAATTTCAGGATTTATTACATAAATAAAAAAGTTATAAGTTTTTAAACTTTAAGTAACGAACAATGAATTAAATATCTGGAAAGTCGAAAAAAAACAAACAAGAAAAGATAAATTTATTATTTTCTTTTGATGCTTTTACCTAAATTTTTATAATTTCTTTAAGTTTCCGCTTAATAGTAGCTACAAAATGGAAATAATTTGTAGCTTGCATAATTCTCATTTGGTTTGTCAGATATGGCGAATTCTTGCCAAATTTTGCGCTTTTCAAACTCATTTGATATAGCGACGTTGTGATTTTTTGTCAATTTTTTTAACAAGTAATCACGTTACATTCTTTAGAAAAGGGATAGAGAAAAGGAAAGACAGGTGGCGAAAGTAAAGCCATTTTGTTAGTTATTTAACTTCGCCGGTGAATATACTATGTAGAAGTACCGACGAAGGAGGTTTCTTGTTAAATTCTGATTGTTTATTTAAATCATTAAACAGAAAAACAAATTGTTTTTGTTTGGTTGCTGCAGGGGTTGAACCCTGGCCAATTTAATTTGTAGTCAAAGTGCTTACTATCATGACTACAGCAGCCTTAAAGTATTTATAAAGAATAAAGTATTTAAAATTAATTAAAGTATTAGGCGATTTTTACATAAATTGATCTACTGAATTGGCAAACATATTCTTTCACTAAATGCCATTGACTGTGGGTCAGCAATTGAAACCAAATTGTTATCATGCTAAAATGTTTGATAAAACCAGAAAGACAATGCGAAAAAATTGTTTTTTATATTAAAGAATGCTTTTAGAGGAACGAATCAATAAGCCTCTTGAAAAAAAAATATTTTCGATAATAAGTTCAACTAAAATTCGTTTGCGAAGTAAAATTTAGTAAAAAGTTCATCTTCTAAATTATATGAATGCAGATAGCAGATGCTGCACTTTATTTATGCCTTCTCAAAAAATGCATTGTCAATTTAATTCGTCAGCGATGTTTTAAGAAACTGTAAAATTGTTATTATTTTATTAATTAGATCTCAATTTAGATATTTATTTTTTATTGATTTAATTAAACTGTAAAGTTTACTTTTTTTGTAATCACTAGTTATTTGTTGTTTTAAACATAAATTACAAAACATCGTTTTGGCGATTTTGGCAAATTTTGTCAAAAAGAATCTCACAACTCTGGTCAGAGCATCAATATTATTTTACCCAAGGTGAATTCATCTTACCAGGTGGCATCGTTGCGGCAGCTGAATATTTTTTACTTAATTTCGTTTGAGTATCAGTCAAAAGTGTATCATTTTATAATACAGATGTATTTTTTAAATTAAAATTTCACTTTTACGGATTAAAGTTCATTTTCCGAGGGAAACAGGAAAAATTAGCCACTAGCAGAATGAGTCTAGTGTTGGTTTCTAGCTTCAAGATTTTTTTAAGACCGTATTTTTTACCTTAAATGATCTAAACTTTTTGTATAATCTTGCATGTTTTGGAAGAGATTTTGGCTACCTTAGTTATCACAATAAAGTCCGTAAATAGGGTGAGAACTCAATAGCATCAATATTTTCAGCGATGCCCAGGAGAAGAAATCTTGTGATTATTATTTGAGGCTTAAAGATTCTCAGGTTAGGTTAGATTAAGTATGCAGTCCGCAGGAAAAAGTTCACTAGAAGGCCATATGAATCATAGTAATTCCCCGATATCAAATACCCTCGAAGTTCTTTATGTAACTCGCAGATTGCCAGTTTACCAGTACAACCTAAAGATTTTCGCAAATCTTATAAAGTCAATCAGTGCCGCATTTCTACGACTGCCCGATCCTTAAAGAATCTTTGATCCAAATATTTGCGGCTGCGTTTGTCCAAAACCGGACAGTCGAAGAAAAATGTTAAACTGATTCTTCCTACTCCTCCTTAGCCAGGCAGCTTCTGCAACTCCCATAACGCTCCGATATAGAGCAGCTCCTTATAAAAAGAAAAGCTCTTTTCCTATCGTTAGTCAGTGAAGGCCAAAGGATTTTAGACAACTACAATAAATTATTGGAGACCAAATGATTATTGCTTCCTAAAGCGACCATTCTCGTAACGTCTAAATCCGTCCCGTTCTTTACACACTGATCTTCTATCTCATTTTCACGATTCCACGAATGCCCTCATACTCTAGAATTCAAACGAATCTGACACAGTGTCGACCAAACAGGTCCAGGGAGAATTCTTAACGAAAACTAGGATCTCAAAAAGTGGTAACATCCAAAAACAGAATAGTTATTTTACGTTTATTCTATACATTTACATTTTTCCTAGATTTAAGAATTTGAAATTTTAGGTGGTAAAAATATTCTTTAGAATAATTTGCACACAAATTTATTACATCTTAAGATGGTTTGTCTTATAAAACAGCTAAATAATTTAACTAATCAATCTACCGACAGCAGCATTTACTGTTCGTAAACAATTGGCAAATTTTCAATACTGGTAGAGATGACCCAATCATGAGAAAAATGAAAAGCTCAGTCATATTCCTATAAATACTTCTAAATTAAACCGATTTAAGAGACGAAGAATGCTTATGATAGACTTAGCGATCCAGAAAATACAGCAATACATTCTGCTGATGTCTAACTTTTCTTATTTTCTTTGAAAAATATCCGCGTATTATTGTTAAATAATTTTTATTACTAAAAAAAGGTATTAAGAAATTAAAAAATAAACTTAAGCCCAAAATAAATTTTCATTCATTTATGTACACAGTTCAACTCCTAAATTCATAAAAATTAAATTATATATTTTTATATATTATTGGCGAGATTTGGCGATATTCCACAAGCTCTGCGGCGAGAAAGTTTGAAAAAAAAATACTGGCAACACTGATTTGCATGAAAAAACTTTATTTAAAATTAATTTGCCCTGTAGAAGAAATATCTTTATCAACCTGGTGTGATTTACTTTTTTTCTGTTTTTCTACTTTTATTTATTCTTTTTTTATTTTATTTTCTACTTTCGATAGATAAGAGAAACGATAAAAGCAATTTTTTTTTCACTAAACTTTTTTATAAATGTTGAACACGCAAAACTTTTCAAAGTAGGCTCTATTTGTAAATGTCATTATCTGTGCGTGTATGTATATGTTTGTGTGTGTGTATGTGTATGTGTGTGTGTATTTGTGTTAATTACCGCATATAATTTTATGTAAAAGGTTAACTTTTTCAAGATAAATTCGAATAGATAAAAACAATATTAATCAACTGCAATATGATATTACAAGGTGGTCTTTAAAGCACACGCTTTTACAAAAAAGTAGTTTTTTTTTTGTGTTTTGTTTTGTTAATTACTACTAAGCAAAATTTTATTGTTATTGTTGTGATTTAAAAGTTAGTTTGTCTGTTTTCTTATGCAGACTTTCAGTTTTTTTTTCTCACGTTATTTAGAAAAGGCATATTTAAATATCATATTGTCAATCATATAGGTGTTTCCACAAGCGAGAGACGTTGTAGAAAAAATTTAGGATATGAGTAAAATTAAATTTAAATCAAGTATTGTGAACTTTATGACAAAAAAAAGGAAATAAAAACAACTCTAAGACGAAGATCAATAAGAATCTTAATATTGGGAAGAGCAGACAGAGTTTAGACAATCAAAATTTGAGCGATTAAAATGTCATTATTTTGATTTACTTTTTCCTAGTTAATTCATTTAAGTTACTGAAATCCGGCTTTGAGAAGAACTTTATATTATTTAACGCAGAGAATTTTAGTTCTTTTGTTATCGAAGTATCTTAAAAGACCCTCTTTTTTGAAGAATGCTTATATTAGCAATTATATCGGAAATCTATCTGCATTAAGATCAGATATTAAATTTTTTTAATAACAATTAGAACACGTAATTTTGACAGCTGACAAGAAGGATTTACATAACTTTAAAGTAAACTTTAATTTAAAGAGTGACCCAATAGTGAGATATTTTTCACGAACATTGCTTTGCTTTTGAACCGCAAAAGGCAGACACTTGAAGTTAAAATAGTTTTATGTCTGCTCTAAGATTAAGTACAAGAAAATTTAAATAAAAAAATAAAGGGTGTTTCTATAGTGGCGTGACTTTAACGTACATGTTTTTAGCTTTTTAACGATAGCAGGCAAAAGTTAACAATAAATGCAGAATAGAGTTCAGATACGACACTATAAAAATAAATGTAAATAATAAATTTAAAAGTTGAAGGGCGGTTCCATAGAGGCCTTAAATTTAACGAATATTTCCGTAGAGTATGTGTTGCTATGTTTGCTTTAAGGACATGTGCAGAAAAATGAAAATTAAATTAATAGCAGGGTGTTCCGATAGTAAAGTGATTTTCTAGTATATTTTTTTAACCTTTAAATAGTAAAACAAAACAAAAACAACAAAAAATAAAAAAAAGATAAAATTAAAAATTCAAAGGTGGCTCGTACATAGTACGCCGTCCTTCGTGTATCATTTAAACTTGCACTTGGCGAATTTACTGTAATTTTATTTAAATTGCACGCTCTACGTGCTGTAGGCATATTAACTGATGCAATTTTAATAAAATTTTTACTTGACTCAATTATATATTTAATTGAACCTTAAAAATGGTCTTATTTAATAATTAATTCAATCAATAATATATTTAATTAAAAAATAATAATTTTTAATTAAAATAATAATTGAGTTAATTGATTTTTATAAAAATCTAACCTGAACACAAATAAAACCTTTAATAGGTGCAAACATTTTTTTCTCTGTGACTAAAGAAAAAGAAGAAATGTATGTAAAAATTAAGTCACTATTGATTTTTGGTATTTTGTTTAAGCTTTGATCTACCTCTCAGTTGGTGAAAAATAATATTTAATATAATAAGCAGCTTTAGCTTATTAAAAATACGGTAAAAGGTTTCCTCATGAGTTGAGTTGAGCATTCAACGAAATGGCTACAGGAACTAGCTCTACCACTATGAGTCAATATTAGTGATTTTAATTTAAAATAAAATTTGAGTTATTAGCACGTTATATAGTGAACTAATGAATAAAGAAAATTTGTACTTAAGACTGTGTCAATGCTGTATGACTTTCAGAACGATAATAACACGATAAAGGCCAAAAAAGTCTTTTTCATAACAATTCAAATAATAAAAAGATACAATTTAAATTGAATGATATATTATACATGCTATTGAATCCTGCGTGTATCATTTAATCTTGCATGTGGCGAATTTACCTTATGATGATATATTTTTTTTAGCGCGATGAAGGCATATTTACTGTTTTAAATCTAATAAATTTTTTAATTGACTCGATTATACAAGTAAGAGTGCTATATTCGGCTGTGCCTTCAGTATGTTTGTGAGTCTAGTTTAGTAAATTAACTCCAATATAAAAACAAATATTGGGGTGACAGAGAATTAAAAATAAGAAAAAGGTTAATTAAAATTTTACATAAAAATATCGTTGGCTTTTATGGGTTAACCTTTTTTGATTTTGGTATTTTCTGAAAGATCTTTTCAGAGCCAGGCGTGGTGCTTTGCCCGCTGCCCTGAAGGATATGGACAGATCTTGCTGATTTTTAATAACATAATTTTTGAAACTATGTCTGATCGACTGGCTCATCTAGTAGTTGGCAAAGCTGATTTTAACACTAAACTTTAATAAAAAATATATGCTTTTCTAATTTTTGTAAGCAATTTTTTTTAATAAAAAAAACAGAAAATAAAATAAATTATAGGGCCAAAAAAAAAATATTTTTAATAAAAGTGTATTTCAAAACTAAATTTATTTGACTTCTTCTTTAAATCGCATTAAAAAGTTCGTTTTTATATTTTGTTTCTTTTTTGGGTATTTGCTTTAGGAAGAAAATCAACCGAATTTTTCTTTACACCCAATAAATGGCCTTTATGATTTTACTTCCAAAAGGTAAAAAATAAACATTTTAATCTCGATCTTAGGAATTTTCAAGGTCAGCAAATTTTAGTTAAAGGAAATAATTCAGTTTTCTATGAAGCTTTAATTTTTTAATTTTACTCTGATTCATGAAAACTACCAAAACGAAACTCGATTTTTTCAAACGATTTTTATAGGCAAACAACCTTCACGAAAATAAGAATAAGACTTCTTAAAATCTCTTTTTATCGGATTTATTGCCATAATTAACAATTTTATTCAATTTTTTCCCCTTAAAGTTTTTCACGTAATAAAAAACTGCACGTAAAATATAAGAGAAAAGAATATAAACAATTCAAATTCTAATTTTCGTATTAAAGAAGGATTGAGAGGAAGAAAGGACGAGGAGAGTAATAGGCAAATATATGCGTTATAAGAAAGACCTTAAAAGAAAATTATTTACTTTATCAACAACATTTTTTTTCTATTGTTTACATTGCCAGAGACATATAACACGGCATGTGTGTGAGTGTTAATTACCCAGCTGACCAAATTACCACATACAAAAACATAGTTGGCTGGGAGTTTGAAGGTTAAATGGGTATTAAAACAAATTGTGATTTTTTTTAAGAAAAAACTTAGGTCTCTAGTGTGATATTAAATAAAAAATTTATAATCTTCAATACCTTCTCTGGGTGCCTTTGATGATTTACGTGCTTAAAATACCGACACACAAGAAATTAAAAAAAAATATTCTGCCAACTTACACATAACAAAATAAGCGTGTTTGTTTAAAGCAAATAAACATGTATTGAGTGTCATTTGAAAAATTTTATTAAAGTAAAAATTTTTCACAAAAAAAAATTATAAACTCTAGAAAAATATTCTTTAACAACCAGCAATAAATATTTGTGTGTTAAAGTTGAAAAGAAAATTATTATATGTTTTCTTATTCACATTTATTCACCTGTAACTATAAGTGAATGTGTGAGTATGTGGGCTTTAACCAGCTTTTGCAAATTCATTTGTATGTACGAAAACGAAACGTTTTATTGATCATAATTTTCTATTGTGTAAATGTTAAGGCGGACATTTTAATGTATCGAAGAAATAAAAATTTGTGTGAGAATAATCAAAATTTGTAAGTTTTCTTATTCTAAACTGTTTTTTATTTGATCAATAAAATAAAATTAATTTTATTTTAACTAATGAAATTGAATTGAAAATTATACAAAAATTTAAAATTTATGCTAGAAAATGAGGTCTTAAAAATTAATTTTCCGCCAACGCAAGCAACCTAAGTGAAAGCGTTTTGAAAGACTTTTTTTAAAGCTAGACTTTTTAAAGGTACATTTTAAAATGTTCTTTCTTGATTTTTGCTACGCTTTTACAGCGCCATAAATTAAATGTTTTTTAAACGCTGTTTTTTATATGATGAGAAATCATTTATTTTTTAAAGGTACTTTTTCATCAACAGAAAAATTAAAGTTATTTTTTAAAAAGTATTATATTTCTTAAGAGTTCTTTTAAAAAGAGTACTTATTTTAAAAAGGTACTTTTTGTACGAAAGTTGTGAAAAGGTACTTTTAAAATGATAATGTACTTAAAACATCTTTGCTTAGTGTTCTTATTTTAAAAATACCTTGATGTATGTATTTTTGTATATGAACTATTTGTAAGATTTGACAGGCAACCGTCTTAAAGTTGAAGACATAGTTATCCCTTATCCTGAAAAGTACTTTTTGACCACTAAGTCTAAGAAACAGTAATTAACAATGTTATTCAGCGGAATGTAAGCCAGTATTTCATTCCATTAATTGAAAAATAATGTATTGCAAAAAGCACTTTATCGTTAAAAGTACTTTGTTGGAAAAAATACTTTTTTGGTACTTTGTAAAAGTAATTCTGCTGCTGATAAAATAAATTCAATAATTAAAAAAAATACCGTAAAAGGTACTTTGTTGTTGAAAATATTTTTTTGGTACTTTTTCAAGGGGATATTTTTATTTCTAAGATAGTTTTTTTATATAAGACTTTAACAAAGAATCCAAATTTAAAGGAAAAATCAACATTTCAAAAAATTCAATATTTTACCAAATACCAAAAAATCAACATTCCAAACCACATGAAATATTAAAACCGAATGTTTGCTTTTACTTTACCTAAAACGATAATCGTGAAGTGTATCTAAGATAAAACATAACCAAAAGTAGCACTGTTGAATTTGTATTGTTTTTCTTTTTATTCACATTTATCTATTAAATAATAAGTTAACAAGTTTGAACTATGAAATAGTATTTTTTCATCTACTTAATGCGATCAATATTAGGGGCACAAAGTCTTTTAGTTCAAGAATTAGTATGTCTGTCGCATACGCCACAAAAAAACAAGAGCAAATATAATAACAAATTTAAATAAAATTGGTCTTAATAACTAGAGATAATTTTTGCCCTTAACTACCCTATTGCCCAGAGTGTGACCATGTAGTGTACAATTTAATAATAGAAATGGATAAAAAAAGCCAACGTAATACAATTTTTTGAAAAGAATAAATGGGGTGAATTTTCTTTGTCTAGTTTTCGTGTATAGAATTTTGTAAGTTTTCTTTTCTGCCCTCCCCCACGTTGATAGTTTGACGGTTCGTTGTACAAATATGAAACTTTATCAGTGGTAAGAAAAAATTCTTTTCAATTCTACTCCAAAGAAAACTTTTTCCGTAGCCGCAAATGAAATTACTTGCAATTTGCAATATTTAGAACGTGTTTTTAGTCACGTGAAATTTTTAAAGGAATAAAATAAAATAAAAGAAATTGTAATTTCCTCCTTTACCCAGTTTCGAAATACTTAAGCTTTTTTATTTTTATTTTTTATTTTCTTATGTCATCACCGCACCAATTTTTTTTTAATATGGATGACATTAATCTGGTTGAGATGCAGTTTCAAAAATGAACCTACCAAGTGGCCTTCAAGTTTGGGCGATTTAACGCCTCTCAATTATTCTTAGTGCCAAGTAAACAGTTAATACCCTGGAGGCCAACATTGCTAGTGTTATTCGTGACATACAGCAACAATCCTCGAAAAAAAATGGCCAAGGGCTCGAAAATATTTTCAAATATTTACGCCATTTATTTATCTTTCTTTAAGAATGTTTAATAAACTTTAGTTTCTGTGTGCTTTTAAATTAAAAGCTCTATCAGGCACGCAATGCAGAGGGCGTATTCATGTTGTGATGAAAAAAAGTATGAAAGAAAAAAAAAATAAAGAAAAATAATTGCATTCGTGGTCTTGCCGATGGTCGGCAGAAAGCAATGACAAATGCATGGGACGATTTGTAGAGAACACAGCGAAGAAATGAGTGGCGTGTGGACTTCATTAAATTAAATTAATATTAGTGATTATAAATTATTTTTCTTATTCTAATTTCTTAAATTATTTAGTTAAATAGATGGTGCTTACAATGAACACAATCTTAGGTAGATAGATACGAGTCATGCTGATGGTGGATGTAGCGATCCAAAAAATTCTGCTTGTGTCTAATTTTTTCTCTTTTCTTTGGAAAACGTTAGCGCATATTTGTAAATAAATTGTGTTTCTTGTAATTTTTTACAAATTAATATAAAGTTGAACTTAAGCCGTAATTAACTTCAACAATTTGTTTTATAAGGCTCAAAATAGCACCCTTTATAAATGTGAGAGTTTGTTTTTTGCTGCATGATCGTAAAACGTTCAATCCGATTCTTATGAAGTTTGAATCACATAAATTTGTATACAGATTAAATTACACGATACAGAATTCTCTTTTGAAGCCAATAAAAACTAAATACAAGCATACTTTTAGGCGTTAGAATTAAATTATAACATATCGTTGGTCACAGGTTGACAACTCTTAACATGTTTTTTTTATACTTTTCAGAAGACAATATAAAAAAACTTTATTATTCCGTTGCTAAACCCTGTTAGAAGTAAATAAAAAAAACAAAATTTGAAATATTTTAGTGAGATAATGTCAAGAAAACAAGGCTATTGAAATTATTTTTTGTTATAAAAAATTAAAATAAATAATAACCCGATTCGATTTTTTGCAAGTTAAGAGTTGTCAACCTGTGACGGACGATATGTAAAAATTTTCCATCAGATTCAATGTTTTAAGACTTTCGTAGCACAATGGACAACGCAGACGAAGTCACTAGAAAGTTATTTTTTCTTGATATATTGTTTGTAAAGGTTAATAAAAATTTTTCAAACTTTTAAAAACTTTCCTTTTCATTTCTCTGCTTGAACCACCCAAAATAAACAAAAAAAAACTCATGTTGATTTTTGTTTTTTATTTTTATTTGTTATAGGATTTAATTGGTCTTTACAGTTGCTCGTTCAAACCAATGTGGCTAAAACCGTTGAAAACTTCGTATTTTTTTTTCGAAATACTCCCCCATATGCATGCACACACACCTTAAACAACATCAAATTATGGCAAAACAAAAACTATAAACAAAGTTGTGTTAAAAAAAAAAAAATTAATTGGCTGCCTACAAATGAATACTTTTTTTCAGTACGAACGTGTTTGTGTCTTTTCCGGTTTCGTGTTTTGACCAGAAGCGGAAATACTAGATCTTGATGAAAATGTGTTCAAATTTTGTTATGTTCTTTAATCAATTTGGTGAGTGTCAAAGGCCTAAAGCGGAGGAAGCTTGTCAGGTTTAAAACAAATAGGAAAGGTTAATAAAATGTATCCATCCATTTAGATGAGTGTATATGTGTGCATGTGAATGTGAGTATGTGACAGCATATTTGTGTGTAAGAAGTCAGCCGAAAAATAAATGTTCTTCAAATAACTTTTTATGTATTGAGCTTTATTTGGGTCTTTCTAAAAACATTAGCGAATTGTGAAAAATTTTCATTTTTTCAAACCTTAAGGTTCTTTCGATTGTTACAAATTGTCAACTTTTCTTTATTTTCTTTTTATACCCTCCAACACAAAAAGTAGAAAAAGGGTTTGTCATTCCGTTTGTAATTTTTACAATATCTATTTCTGACTTCTTATGCATAGTAAAGTCGATAAAGCGTTGTCCGTTTTCCGAGGCATTAGATCATTTGGAAAAAATTTAAATGCGCCAATCTATCGGACATGATGTCGAAAACGGTGCTATTGGAAATCAGCAAAAGCGATTCATGTCCTTCGACGTAGAGGGCCAAACACCAAGCTTTACTTTAATTTTTCTACACACTTCAATAAAAAAAAAAAACAAAAAAACAAATATATGGGGCGATACGAGTACAGAATTAAAAAAATAAGAAAACAACATCAAGTGAAAAAATTGGCACTACCCCATATTTTCCGAGTTACGGGCCTCTGAATTTTTTAAAATTTTTCAAAATATCAATATGGGTATCATTTTGAGGCTTTTGAAAAGATCTTTAAATTCCATTCTTTTTGTATTTTTTTTTTAATTTTTTTATTCGCTGTCACTCCAGTATTTGTTTTTTTTTTCATTGGAGTTACTTCACTTTACCAGATTTCCATACATGATGAAGGATATATAAGATTCGACTAAGCCGAATATAGAACTCTTACTTGTTATTCCTGGTTTGTGTTTCTTATTTTGTGCTTCCGGCTGGAAATGTTTTTACGAACTTTTTAAACTCCAATTATTTAATGTTTAGTTTAGCAAACATGCGCCCTTAAGCAAATCATGTATGAAGCCCTCAAAAATCTATTGCTACGCTCAGTTTCGATCTCCTATTTGCGAACCAGAGTAATTAACCAACTTAGTCACGGTCGCTAAAAAATTTTGTGGCGGTACTTTTTTCTTTAACAACCATTCCGTCAAATGTTATTCCACGATATTCCTGTTTAACTACACAGGAACCTCCACTAACTCGTCTAGTGCTCATCTTTTGGTCCTAATCGGGTGTCTGTTGCGATTAACAAATGCCGTCAATCATATTTTTATCCCATCACAAACACCCCAAATTATACGTGGAGAAACAAACATTATATTCGCGGACAACATAAAAAACTGTGCAAACCTTCACAACTTCGTAACCTAGAAAGAAATACAACCGACCACTGCTTTTATTTTTGTACAGATATTAAAATTTTATTAATTGTTTTTTTCACTTCGATTAAACGACAGACTATTAGTAGAGGCTTTCTCTCCTCCTTTTATTCTAATGTAATTATTTAGAGAAATGTCTGCATGACATATTTACTTTAGTAATTTTTTGCAGAACTTTAAAAGAACTTTTGGACAATCGATTTGGGTTACTTATGTTTCTTAACTTTTAGTTATTCAAACTATTTAAAACCTTGATAATTGTTCTACTTAGAAATTTACACAAAAAAGAAAAGAAAAAAACATAACAACAACTTCGAACAATTCTGATTAATTACAAAATAAATTTATCTCATCCCCTACAAACGCAGTCCCTAGACGCAATTTTAGTTAATGTATACCCAGCAAACATAAACTCAAACGTTAAAAGGCTTTATTTTCAAATTTTTTTTTTGGCGATAAATTTTTTTTTTTTTAAATTCGATATCAAAACTTTTTCAAGTCCTGATTTATATGTTATAGACTTAAAAAAAAAATAAAATTTTTCTCCACAAAATGAAATGATCGATACGTCATTTTAAAATATTTCTTAATGAAGTCAAGCTTAATTTAATGTATTAAAATAACAGTTAAATAGCATTTGATATCGTTTTGAGAAATCATAAATGAACGTTAATTTCTGCTTGACTTTGAAAAAATTTCAAATGTGTATTTTAGCTTTGACTTGGTTTTTTCTTTTTTTTTTTTTTTTGCTAGGAACATACGTTTTTATATCCACAATAAAGACGACACTAGTGCTAATTGAATTTTTTGTTGTTGTTGTGAGTTTTAAGAATGTAAAGGAAATGATGGTAATCGAGTTAAGACAAGTTAATTGTTGCAGAACTAAATGGAAGTAAAAACAAGTAAAAAAAAAACAACAAACATGAAACATTTTCATCTACCCCATTATATTTGTTATTGTAGTTGTTTTGGTAGCTATTATTATTTTTGTTAATTAAGTCGGTTTAGGGTGCTTTTTAGATTTTTGATTTTATTTCTTTTAACTTACTTTTGCAGTCTAATTTGCCATCAAATTTCAAACAAAAGTTAAGTAACAAAAAATCGATAAGAGTCATGTTTATGTTGGAAAAAAATGAATAGCACTAGAAATCAGTGCCATGCTATTAAATGATTTTGAAATTTGGTAACATAAATAGTGACAAAGGAAATAATTGGAAGTAATTTTAAAGACCAAATTACAAAAAGCATTCAATTAAATAATTTTAAAAGATTTTTTTAGAAGATGTCGACTCATTCAGTGTTATAATCTGATTGATGATTTGATCTGATCTGATTTATTGATTAATGTTGTTAACTGTTGATTGTAAACAGAGATATTGTGTCAACAGACAGACACGAATCACAACTTTAATTCATTTCCCATTGTAATGAGGATAATATAAAGATGTTTTACAAAGTGCTATGAATAAGAAAACTCTGTTTTGCAAATAAAAACAAGCAATTTTACAAAACTTAATTAATAAAAATTATTTTTTTTAAATATGTTTTCTTTAAAAAATTGTCTGCAATGTTATTAAAAACGTATCTTTTTTTAAAAAAAAAAAGGTAATTTAATAAATAAACAAATTAATAATTTTGTAAATTTTTTACGCGTCTAAATTTAAATTTTATCAAAAAAACCTTACGCGACTACCCTCGTAATCAATGTAAATTATCGTAAAACTGCATTTTTATGGAAACTTTATACACATGAGAAGTTTTATTAGAATTTATTACATAAAATAATTACAAAAGTCCTTTTTAGACTGCCCTCGTTAACTATAATTTTTTTTAATTTATTGCTACAAAAACTCAAAATATGTGTTGGTTTTTATAAATCAGTTAAATAAAAGTGGTTTCAAGACCCTTTATACAACTGCCCTCGTATTCAGTGTTAATCATCATCGAAGTGCATTGTTACGGGAACTGAATACATAAGAAAAATTTACAAGAATTCTTTACATAAATATTTAAACAAGATCTTACACGACTGTCTCCGTTGATTTAAAATGTTGTTTCTATTTAATGCCAAGGAAACTCAATACATGCGTTAGAATTCATGCATCAGTTAAAGTACTAAAAGGTAGTTACAAGACCACTTACGCAACTGCCATCATATTAAGTGTTATTTATCGTCAGGTTACATGGTTACAGGATAATCCCACGTCTTAAATTTTGATTTAAAAAAAATTAGAAACATAAACTACAAATAAAAACAAAAATTTTTAACAAGAAATTTAAGCGAGTTCCCTTTTTTAAAAATCTGGTAAAACTAAATTTTATTGTATCAAAGTGGTAAAGAAATGTAAAAATCTAGTCATGGAATTTAAAATGAGTTTTCTTTGCATATTTGTTTCATATCACATTTAAATTTATCTGCAACTTAATTTGTAATCTACGCAATGTTTCATTTGTTTTATTAACTTTAGCAGGAAACAAATCAGGAGAACGCTTTCGTGAAGATATCAACCATTTAGTAAGAATTTACACATTGTTGTAAGTCTTAGTACTTTTTATATGATTTCTTGAATATACATTGACATACCCTCGTATATTATTTGTTTCTAAACATCCAAGATTTGAATTTCTTAGAATTACACTAATAAACATGAAAAGGATTTCGATGGTTGATAAACATACATTTTAATTTGCGAATAATGCAATACGTGAGCATATACTTTATAAATGTATGTGTGTATGTTTATATTTCATTACATATACATACATACACATGTACATATATCGCATTTATTCATCTTTGTACTATCATACACATTCATTAAATCCCTCTCTCATTTTCATTTCCAAATAGAAATTATTTCTGGCTCAAAGTAATAATTTTTGTAATATTTCTTTTTCTTGCTAAGTTGTTGTTGTTATTATTAGGTTGACCCACCATATAAAACAAAATTCTACAAATATTTTATTTATGGAGTTTGTCATTCAGGGTTTCGGCAAAAATTAATGAACTCGCCATTGCGACCACCTAGTATTGATTGGCCCATGACGAAATCATGTACCAGGTGGTGGCAGTGGCGAATTCATTAATTTTCACCGTTTCAGAACATGTTAAACTCCACATATAAAAATCACAGAAAAAAAATTTTTTGATATAAAGTTTGAGATTTTCTGCAACGGCGAAAATGGATGAATTCGCCACTGGCACCACTAGGTAAATGATTTCGTCAAGGATTTGCCTTGTGCTGTCCCATTTCCAGCAACTTATTAAAAAATTAAATTAAATTTCAAGAAAATTCAAACACAAAAAGAAAACTTCTAACGATGAAAATTATAAAAAAAATCTTTATCATCATGATTAAGTAAAAAAAGGTTTAGAATAATTTTTGTCTGGTACAGCTTCACAAATGGGTAACTTTTTGAAGGGTACCTAGTGATAAGTAATTTCAATTTGCATTGAAAATTTAATATAAAAAAAGTAAGAGTGCTTTAGTCGGCTATGGCGAATTTTATATACCCTTCACCATGTATGCAAATCTAGTTAAGTGGCTCCTATCAAAAAAAGTATTTGGGTGATAAAGAATTAAAAATGAGAAAATATAAGTGTATTTATGATATATAAAAATTTCATTGGCTCTTAATGGGTTAAGATATTTTTTACTTTTAGTATTTCCTGAAAGATCTCTTCAAAAGCTTTTAAATGATACCCAAATTGATCATATTGACTATCGAACTTTTTTATGAAAATTTCAGAGGTTCGGAAAATATAGGCGAGAGCCATTTTTTTCACTTGATGCTTTTTTCTTTTTTTTAAGTTCTCTATCGCCCCAAATATTTATTTTTTAATTGGCAAGATATGCCAATAGCTTAAACTTTCTTTCTCAATACTATTCTGAATCAATAGTTTGCCAATTCAAAGCTAATGATAAGCAAAAATGTAACAAGAGCCAATAAAATTAATTTTTTAAATCAATTGGTCAAGCAACGTTCACGATTTTTAGCTTAATAATGGGGAAAAAAAAAGAAAACTTTAAAGAAAAAGATCTTCAATTACAATAATAAAAATTATCTGTCCAAGTTTCTTTATTCACCTAATTTTTTAGATTCGACTTTCAGCGTTTACTTAGGGTTCCGTACACAAAATTTAAAAGCGTAATCCCATTGCTTTCATCACAATGCCTATCTGCTTGTTACAGCTCTCTATCGCTGGATCCCTATTCCTATATCGGGTAACTAGCTGATAAATTGATATAATAAATATTTAAAAGTATTTTTAGTTTTAAATTTGTTTAAATTAAATTATTTTTTTAACACAATCATATGAATAAAATCTTTTAATTTTTAAACAGATGAAAACAAATTTATTTACTTTTACAAAATGGCGTTGTTAGTGCCACACTGTTGTACAAAAAACATATTGTTTTTATAATTTTTATATTATCTTATGAATTATTTTAAAAGATTATAAAATCACACGGATCTTTTAAAAGCCTTTTAATCCCCAGAATTATATTTTTTAAGCACATAGGCAATTTTAGACAGATCGTACGACTGAGTATGAAAGTGGATGATTTCGTTAAAGAACTTCATAACTTAAAGCTGTCATCTTAATGACAGCAGTGTTGTCAACAATATTTGCATACAAAACTGACGTAAAATTGTTGAAAATAATTTCCAGCAATAAAAAAACAATCAAAACTTGGGCTTTGAAAAACGACAAATTTTCAATTTTTAAATAAAATTTTAAGTAACGACCTTTTCAAGCTTTAAAAATATTCGTCGCGCCTAAGAGGTCTAGCAAGTCTTTTGACCAACGAGAATCAAAACTTACAGTCATACCTAAACAAGAGCGGAAAGCATTTTTTTGATGTTCAAATTTCTCATGCTCGCGCCGGCAACGCAACGAGAACTCTCTGCAATTGGAAAATCCAATTTTGACAAGACGTTTAATAATAATTTCAAATAAATATAAGTTCAAATAATTCATTTTTGTTTTTTATATAAAATTTTTATTTACAAAACAAAAATTGAATTGTTATTCATGTTCAAATTATCAGGGAAATAATATTTATTTTTTTTAATAACACCGTTTTTAATGTTTTTAAATAGCGTTCTGGTATTTCTTCGTAAAAGCATTTGGGAAGAAAACGTTCCGCTTTCCACTTTTGTTTAAGTTTGCCTGTTACGAGAATCAAAACTTATTTAGATTTTAAAGTTAAAAGAACATGTACCTCAATTGACATCAAAAAGCAAATCCTCAGAAATCATTTTTTTTGTTGGTTTCCCGATTTTATTGTAACTTCTTTGAACTTACCTTCAACAGACGCTAAAAAAGAAGATTAATAAAAATTAAATCAAGTAAAAAAATGCTTTAAATGAATAAATGTTTGTTGTAAGAAACCAAGGCTCTTAATCTGTAAAACTTAACGAAACACTAAAATTATGTGGAGTACAACAAACTTCAAAATATTTTCAAAATTTGTTATTGTTTTTCATAGAAACGAATGCAAACCACAAATTTAATCCATTTGATTTCCCTTTAAAAATTAATAAAATAAAAAACAAATTATTGAAATATTTTAAATTTTGTTTTTGTTTATAAAAGAGGCATTGTTTTGCGTTTAATAAACAAAAAGACCTTAAGGCTTGCAAATGTTAAATTTGTTTAAATTAAACCAAATTAGCGTGAAAGGACTTAAAAAGGATTAAAAATCCATTAAAATGACTGTTGTAATTTTATTAATGCTGACATTTATAATATTAA
Organism: Cistogaster globosa; assembly: GCA_937654795.1. Lineage (NCBI taxonomy): Eukaryota > Metazoa > Arthropoda > Insecta > Diptera > Tachinidae > Cistogaster > Cistogaster globosa. Next base: position 97,776,325 of record OW569405.1, on the reverse strand, counting down.
GATTGAATTGCTTTTTGCCTGTTGGAAACTTTGTAAACTAAACTTCATTCTGTGCAAAATTTTAATTCCGGTTTATATCATAATTTATAGTTGGCTAACTCTGCGTTTACTAAGCTCTGGCGACATGATGAAGAACACTACAATTTTTGCTACTTTAAATTTAGAAAACATGAAAACACTATTTTTTAGCGTTTTCTTGGAAATTTACTTTTAATTACCTTTTAACTTTACCTTTTCGCTTTTTCAGTTAAATTTATTTAAGATGCAAGTTTTCTCTATTTTAATTTATTTAAGTTTTTTTTTTTTTTTTTTTTTTGTTGTTGTTAAAAATGTTTTCCTGTAAAATGTAAAGTTTCATGTAAAATATAACATTTCATGTCAATATATCGATTTTTTGTTATGTTTACATTTTCCTCCAGGGACAATCTAAATTTGCAAATTCTATTTTAAGGTTATAAATATTAAACAGCCAGACGTTACAAAAACACGCAGCAACTTAATGTGATGCAAAAATTCAAATTATTAGATAAACATACATACATACATATGTATGTATGTATGTATGTAACAGATGTATAAATAGATAACATAAAATTAAATAAAAATTCCTCTATATTTTGATCGAATGCGTGTTGTTGTATTTGCTCACATTTCATTGCCCCATAAAGTATGAAATTCCTGTACGAACTACAGGCATTTAATAACATTTCAAATATGATACAGCTAAAAATATTAATTCATCAGAGAAGAGAAATGAAACCTTTTAGAAATGTGATACTTAAAAAACTGTAAAAAAAAAAAATAAATAAAAAACTTTGTTGTAAATATCTCTTGCTATTTTTTATATAAAATTTTCTTTAGCGTCAATTAAAATTTTCATTTTTCTTGAAAATATTTTTTTAACAGGATGTACAAATTTTTTTCATTTTAGGATGGCCACTTAGCAAGAGGAATTTAATTATATTAAAGAAAAAATTTTTTTTTCAATACAGGACGTCAAATTTTCTATCACTTTTTCCAGATTTGTCATGAATTTCACGAATAATGTTCTCTAAGACATTAATTGTTACTGCTTTATCAGCAAAAATAAGTGACTTCACGTAGTTCCACAAGAAATAAACGAGTTGTGCTAAATCGCTAGTTACGGTCACCGCATGACTCATAGGCCATCCTGTTGAAACTACATGTCGACTGCATCATAGTAAGCAAAATTTTTAGTCAAAGGCCAATTGACTATGGTGTGGTAACGATTTCCTTTAACTGTAACGCGAGGAGGAAATCAGAGCCAATGATACCACCAGTGTATAAACAGCTGAATGCAACAATTGTAATGAAGTCTGTAGAGTATGTAGGGTCTGTTGTATATTGGTTTCACTTCATATTCAACAATTCTGTTTATTAACGAACCCATTTGTTAGAAATGGGCCTTATCGCTGAACAAAATTTTGGGATAAACTATTTTGACGACTGATTTTCAAAGCAAAGTCTCGATCTTTTAACAATGATTTTTCAGAGTATATTGATCATAAATGTCAAAAAGAGAGTCAATAGAGCTAGATACCCTATTTTCACCTATGAGCCTCTTCGTCCTCTCCTGTACGCGGTTGAGTAACTACAAAACAGACAGATTTTGAAGCACCGTCCAATACATAAGAGTTGTATTCCATATTCGGCCGAATGTAGGTGGTACAAATTGTAAGGAGATCAGATGGAGTAAAATATCTTTTACGCCGTTTCAAACAGCCGACGCACTTAAAAGCTTTTTTTGGATGAAGTACCATTTTTTATCGAGTGTCTGCGCGTAAGCTTACAATATGAAGTCTAACAAGCATTGAAATCGACCTAAAAGCTCACTCTACGCGCAAGAAAAGATTTTATTTACAAAAGCTTTTAAATAGAAATAGAATAAAAACTTTAAAAATCAACTAAGTAAAATGTATAGAGCGCACAGCATAAAAAAAAAGAGGTGGGCAGCTTTTATTCAATAAACAGCAATCAAAACACTATTAAGCAAAAAACAATGTTAAGCAAGAAGTTCTACAATTGAAAGCCAACGAACTTTCTTACTTAAAATCTCAACTTTAAAAAAATCACCCTTGAGAAACCTACAAAATATAAATAAAAACAAAAATCTTGTTAAAACCTCTTCAACATGTAGTAAATCCAGAATGTTATTTAAAAATTCAAGGAATTTTGTTAAAATGAGTCTACAATCTATTTTGGCAATCAATGTTACCCAACACATCAGCGCCTTCAGCAACGGCAACAGCTTCATCTCATTTTAATTTCATACATGTTTTGTTGTTGCTAAAAAATTTTTTTTGTTTGTATAAATGTGTCCTTGTGATGTTTTGCTTTATATATTCGCAATAATCAAAACAATAGGAAAATGTATTGTTAGGGGGAAATTGTTTGCATAAAGCAATGAATTCCTGGAATAACACAACAGATTTAATAAGATATTTAAAATGCTTAAATTAGTTAATCAAAAAACGATAAAATATTTTAGAGCAAAACACGAGGAGTAAAACGAGGCCAAATTATAAAACTTAATAGAAGAAAAAAAAATATTCGCATATAAAAAGTGCCTGCCTTGAATTTAACAAAGGGAGGGGAAATTATTAAATTATAATCTACAAAGAAAAATATTAAACCAAATGACGATTAATACCAACTTTAATCCTCTCTCTTTCTCTATCTTTCTCTTTCTCTATGATGCACTTTGTAACAGAGTTGTCAAATTAGGGGATTTATTGGGGATAAATAAATGAGATTTTCTTTTAACAAAATGTGGATCAAAAATTCTATTTAAGGACTGGAGATTTTAAATGATTTTAACGGCAAGTGGAAATAGCAAAGTGAAAGAAAAATAAACAATTAAAAAATTCTTTAAATAGAAACCAAACAAAATTATAAAAACTTTTAAGGTCTTGTAAATTTATATATTTTTACTTAAAGTGTAAATTTTCTTTTAAAACAATAAATAAAAGAAATAGTAATTCTTCATTCATTTTATATTCATAAAACTGTTATCGATTTTAACGCATTTGTTTATCAAAATAGAAAGTAACACTTCCACAAAACTAAGATAAATGAACACCGTATGAGCAAAAGATTTTAAAATATTCTATTAACAACAACAACAATAATAATAAAAATAATATTAGCAAAACATAACAGGAAATTATATTTACATACACACACACATATGTCTATTTCTTACAAAACATTTTTTGTTTGATTTACATTTCTTAAGAAAAAAAACACAAAAAAGTGGGGTAAAAACAAAAATAATGGGTTTGACAGTACAAACTGTTGACGCGTTATTTAAACTGACAGGTTGGTTGACAGGAAAGAACTTAAGTAAATAAGAGTACTAGGAATGACTAACATGTGAGCTGTTTTTAAATTTAATTTTTTTTAATTTTGTATCATTATATTTATACAACACTAAAAATTTTTTGTTGTTGTTGCAAATTTCCAACCTTCAAACTTTATTTCAATATTGCAAGGCTTCGATTTATTTTTTATTTCGTAACATGGTTGAGCTAACCTTAATCGAAAAGCAACATATTATGATTGAGTTCAATGGTTATTGTGAAACGATTTTATTAGCAAACATAATAATTTCTTTATTTTTGTACCATATTCTTGTCCTGGGTAATTATAAAAATAACAGAAACTCAAATCAACTATGCAGATCTATAGTTGAAAACTTTAGTAAATTATTAATTTTAAGTGAGATTTGTGTAAAACTTTGTGTCTGAAATCTAAAGTCACTTAACAACAGCCCAGCTAGCAAATCTTATTAATAACACGTTTATAAAAATACATTTCCATAGTGTCTCATTTTTTCTAAGAAGGTTAAAATATATTTATTTGTCCAAATTTTAAAATAATAATAAAATAAATAAACAATAATTAATTTTAAAATAATTCTCTTCTAATCTTTAAGATGTCTATTTGGTGTACAAAGACAAGGAATACATTTATTAATGATAATGATTTGAAACTATTTAATCATTAGTCAATTCTAATGATTTTGTTTTTTAACTTATTGTCAATAAATTATTAAAAAGCATTATCATTAGTAAAAATAATGAAAATGCTAAATAAATCATTAGCATTATTTATCATTCAATGCTAATGAAATGGCTAATAAATTAGTCAATGTAATAATTACTCCCAGGTATGGTTTTGATATTTATTTCTTTATAGTATCATATATATTATTTCTAAAGCACTTTTTTTGTCGGTTGCAAATATCTCTTATACCACCGCATCAAATTTAATGAAAGATATCTCATTTTAAAGCTTATTTCCAACACTAATGACGAAAAATAATTAGAAATTGAAAAATTAATATTTTCATTGATAAAAATTAAATTTTATATAGAACTGCATGATAATACCGTGATTATATGTTTTTGTTCAAGTGTGGTAATACAGCGTCGCTTCTGCATGATAAGACTGTTGGCATTAGGATTATTTATTTTTGTTCAAGTGTGGTAACGAAGTTCTAAATAATACAGTATGTATTAAAATCCATTCTGGCAATACCGCTATTTACTAAGTCAGTTATATATAATATGCATATTACGTGCAAATCAAGAATATAAATAACGTGCATTTAGATTAAAACAAGTAATATCAGCAAAAATTATTCATACCGATAAAACTGTACTCATACCCCGAATCAACCTTACACCTTCTGATCGAACTGTGCCTTTCCGAATGACACGAAAACAATTTCCTGTGAAAGTTGCTTTTGCTATCACAATAAACAAAGCACAAGGTCAAACCCTTCAAAAGGTAGGATTGTATTTACCAGAACCGGTCTTTTCACATGGGCAGTTACACGTGGCTTTTTCTCGAGTGCGTACGTTTAAAGATATTATTGTTTGTATTAGGGATTCGTACGGGCAAAAAGTTAACGATGATCATGTCATTACCTCTAACATTGTATTCAAGGAAGTATTATAAAAGCATTTAAACATATGTATGTATGTAAATATGTATGATATATTATGATTTCTAATATTTTTATACTTTTAATAAAATGTATTGAATTTACTAAAATTTCTATTAATTATTTTTATTTTATCTTACAAAAATGACAACTAACGATGCGAAATAGTCGCACGGGTCATCTAGTTTATTTATTAATTTTTTTCACCAGAAATAATAATTATATTTCTACACACTACGAACCGATTTCTTACAAACAAAAACCGTCATGATGCATTCTAAGCATCAGTCTACTTTAGGATGTGTACGTTGTAGACATCGCACAATCACAAATGACAACCCAACTTTTTCATTGTTCCCTTTATTAATCGTTACACATATGTATTTTTTTTTTCTTGCCTTTTTTTATTTTTTATTGTGGAGAGCCACTGCCTAACTTTTGCTGTTTTCTTTAAAAATCAGCAAAAAACATTTTTAAATAATTTTTTCTTAAGCCAAAGTAAAATATTCATTAATTAATTTTTAAATTTAAAATTATTTAAAATAATTTTTTCCAAACCAATCATATTGCTGAATGATTTAATGATAACAAAAACTTGGTTTTCGTCACTAAAGTATTATTTTACAAAAAAAATATTACTTATTTACAACAACTATATATTGTTGCTAAGAACATAATATGGTTCCTGTGACCATACCACAAATATGTGGAAAAAGTTTATCATTCTATTTGTAAATTCTACAATATCCATTTCCAACCCCATAATGTATATATATCCTGAGTGATAACTGTCTGTCCGTCTGTGCTAGCATTGATATAAACTTTTCTAAAGCGCTTAATAAGCTAAAGAAAATTTAAATACGCTTATCGATCATAAAAATTTTTAAAAATTTCAAAAATCAGCCAGATCAGTCCATGTCCTTCGAGACAGCGGCCACTTAGTTTTCGCTTTCATTTGGAACAAACCCTGTTTAGTGAAGTAACTCCAGTCAAAAGAATAAATATGTGGGGTGATAGATAGATAATTAAAAAATAAGAAAAAAACATCAAGTGAAAAAATTAGCACTCGCCCATATTTTCCGAGTGATGGGCCTCTGAACTTTTCGTAGAAAGGAACATTTGTGTACCATATTTTTTGAGATATCAAAACAAAAAAAGCTTTTGAAGATATCTTTCAGGAAATGCTAAACTTTAAAAAAAAGTACTTAACCCATTAAGAGCCGATGACAGTTTTATATAAAACTATTTTTAGTACTTAATTTTTTTTTTTTTTTTTTTTGTTATTATTCAATTTTCTGTCAGGCCAGTATTTTTTTTTTTTTTTTTTTTTTGATTCAAGATACTTTACTAAACTAGAATTACATTCACCGTGAAGAGTATATAAGATTCGGCATAGTCGAATATAACATCCTTTCTTGTTTTCTTCCGTGTTGTTTTTTATGTCTGCCTCATTTTTCCTATCTTAGATATATTTTTTTTTAATTTTAAGCTTTAATTGTGGTTCAGCCAGCTTTCAGGTTTTTTAAAGCTTGAAACTGATTTTTAGCATTTAAGCGTGTTTCTAGCGTTTATAGTGTTTTTAACTCTTTGCCATTCGGAATTATTTCTTCGCTTGAGGATAGAAAGATTCTTACTTTACAGAGATGAGAGTTAATTTTAGCAGGTTTTGTATAGATATGATGACCTGATGTGAAAAATTCTCACTTTAAATATTTATTAAAAACAAATTCATTATTTTGCATTTAACCCCACTGTAACTGCTTGAGTTGTTCATGTTCGAATGCAACCTTAAATATCTCTTAATGACATTCTCATTTTCCTATCACAAAAAAAAAAATAAAACTTCTTTTTACTATTTTACATATATTTGATAAATTGTGTTTTAACGTAAATATTTGATACATTTTATTCCAGTCTTTTTTTTTTTTTTTTTGGTTCTTCATGAACGAAAACCAGTCATGCCTGAAATCAAATAAATAAATGTGTAACACATATTTCCTTCTTTTTTCTTTTTTTCTTCTTTTCCTGTTTCTCCTTTTTTCCATTATTTTAGAAGAAGAAGAAGCAAACTCCCTTAGGTTTCCTTGTTCACATATTTTGTTCTGAATAAAAGTTTGCGTTTTTTTTTTTTTTTTTTGCAAACAAGTTCATATCAAATATTCTCGCAGTCATATTTTAATACAATTCGTATTTGGAGTAGATATTTTGCCTTTAGGTTAGCAGGAAATTAAAGTTACGGAAATCGAATGTAGAAAAAATGTAAAATACAAAATGATGGAAGAAGATGTTGTTTTTTCTTCGAATGAAACAAGTTTCAGAGAATTATTTTTTTGCTGAATGAACAAAAAAGTTTTGTTCTTTGACATCAGATGGCAAAAAAATTTTTTGCATCAAAAGTTTTAGATACCTGTAACTAATATTTAATAAATTGCAAATTATCTTTTTTTTACAATAATAATGATAATGACTTTGAAAGTGGAAAATTTTAAACTAAAAAGAAATTGCTTATGAAAAAAAATAATGTTGCATTACTTTTTTATAAGGAAAAGTGCTGGGAAAAGTTTTCTTGCTATTGCGAAAAATTAATATCGAATCTGCTTGCAGAGATCGGTTGGATAATTCACAGGTTTTAAGAGAAAGAACTTACAAAATCTTAAGGCGCTTTACAAAGCGCTTTTTAATTTCTTATATTTTTATTCGTTATGCCAACGAGTTGCTTTGTGTGTAGTGGTCTCAGAAGAGTATTTTGTAAAATAAAATACCCAACCCTGGTCAGAATAATAAAACATTTTATTTTGTTAAAAGCACTTATTCAAATAATTACATCCCAAATATTTAAATAAATACGAATTTTTATTTGTTCTTTATATCGCAGCTCATCAAGCGTTGGAGCGTTATAAGTAGACCCAAATTTTTTTCCATCTAACTATTTTTTGCCTGACTTCATGCGCAGTTGTTAGGAAAGGGATTGGTTAGCTTGAACAAAGAAAAATCGTTTAAAGATTCAAAAGTGATTGATTATTCGAAGATCTACAATTCTTAAAATTAAATATTTAAATTTTACTCAAACATTAAACATCAGCAAACTGAAACTGAAAACTCAATAGAAAACTTAATTTTTAAATTGGATCAGCACCGAGGAGAATAGGGGTCGCTTGTGCAATGGATTGTAGCAGAACTAGGAAATTATGTTATAGAAAGGCCGATAGAGAGAGTAGTGTTTGTGAACATTCCATTTGGATCTTTTAATATTGAAAGTGCCAGAAAAGACTTTCGCAAAAGCATAGACTCTAAAACAAAGTAGGATTTTGCCAGAGAGGCTAAAAAGATCGCAATTAAGGGTATCATCCATGTACCGACGCTTGGATTGTACTACTACAAAATGAATAAGAATGGCTTATTCTACTTCCATCTGTGAAATAATAGATAGGGTGCTCTTTCAATAAGGTTGTTAAGAAAAATTAGAAATATCGATTGACATCCTTAAAAAAGCTCAATATAAATTCAGAGATTTTACTAGCGATACCAAAAGCAATAACTTTTTGTATGAGTGCACCATATCACACTCTGTTAAATGCCTCGGAAAACGATGATTTCGTTTTCACTTTTTTGGGTAGAAAGGCAGTAAGTCACTCGTAAAGCTCTCTCTACGAAAGCCATGCTGCTGGTCTCTAAATTAGCTGTGAGACTCCAATTTAAAATTTCACATATTTTCCAACACTTCAGAAAGCGCAGAGCCAACTGCGATTAAGCAGTAACTATCAGGGTTAATAGCCTTTCCCTTTTTAGGGAGATAAGCGTTACATCAGCAATCTTGTCTCATATCTTGTATTGTCTTGACCAACATGGTACAAAATGCTGAAAGGTTTTGTTAAAGGGCGCGCCAACAGAGAAGTGCTGAAATTATAGGGCAAGCCGAATTTATAACTAAAAATTAAATTTTATTAAAAAAAAAACAAAACATGAAAACTTAAAAAAATCTTAATTTCATTAAGGAAGCAAAATTTTATATAATTTGTTCGCTAAAAGTGCATAAAAATTCCGGCAAAAAAGACAACCACTTACAAACAATTCTAAGGGCACGGTCAGATTAGTCAAATATTTGCCCAAAAAGACGAAACCACTAAATTATGAAAAAAATTAAATCCTTCTTGAGTAGTTATAAAAAAAAAAATAACATCTCCTGCTCAATATAAAAGGTAAAATATCACAATTCGTAATGAAACATGTCAGCAAAGATTAAATGAACCTTGGTAATGTCTTTTTTTGTCAAATATTTGACAAATTTGACCGCAACTTAAGTTTACCAAAATAATTCAAAAGGTGAAAAATCAACGGAAAAATAAAAAATAATAAAGTATTTTTATTAACAAAACTGTCGTGAATTTCTTTACTATCAAAATCTAATTTAAAATTACAAAACCGCAAATTGCAAAAAAAGAGGGGTTAAACAAAATTCTAAAAAACTTGTAAATTTATTAAATAAAAAAAATAAATGAGGTAATCACAAAATAATGAAATTTTCTCAAAATAAAAATAGTTTTTACACAAAGATTTGACAACGCCAACTCTTAGTTTTGTTTACATCTCTTTTGCACAATGGCCACTCCTTCTTCCAACATTTAAAAATATTCTCTACCTTCAGTTAAAAGTACAGGAATAAATTTGATAAACTCTCAGTCTTCTTTTAAAATATTAAATTATTTTCATCAGTTTAAAAATTCTTTGCAGTCATAATTAAATTGTCCTTTCTTTTTCCACCCAAAAAGTTTGTTTTTGTCATTCATCCATTCAAGTTAAATTAAGTTAAAAATTTGTTTAAAATTTTATCGCCGTTAGTTGTTTATAATACGAGTATCTTTGTTGTAGTTGTATTTAGAAATATTCAAAATTGCAAAAATATTTACATTTTCTGTTTAACAAAGTGTTAAATATATATAAAATTTATAAATATTAATGACAACAAAAGGACGAAAAAACTTGTTACTTTTTAAGCCAAATTTAAAATTTATAAAATTTTGTTAATAAAAGTGAGATTTAAAATTAAAGTTATTTTGTATTCATGCCACAAAAGTGTATCGTTTTTAAATCTTTTTAATAAATTTAATTAATTTGGATTGTGATTGTACAACATTCTTTCAACTTGCATACGACCTAAAAAGTTGAAGATAAAATTATAAAAAACTAATTGCAGCCCTACCTCAGGGGAAAATAAATGAAATTTATTAGGTAAATTATTATAATTATAAAAAAAATAATTCTGCTTAAGTTCATGTACATTTAAATTTCAAAATTTATTAAGAAAAATTATTTTAAAATTTTTGTGTTAAATTTTAAAGAAAAAAGAAAAAATTAGACTTTGAAAGAAGGTCGCGGTCATTCTTCCCATTTGTCAATTTAAGATTGTGTACGTTATAAACATCATCTACTTCACCAAAAAAATTAAAACTCATTTTCAATCACTATTACGTTTCTTAGACACACTCTTGTTTATTTTTTATTTTTTAATGTTTTTAATTATTTAAAACTAAAAATTAGTTTAATAATAATTATTTGACCCTTTTTTTTAATTAAATAATTTTCTATTTTTTCAAGCTCTGGCTCCTTATATTTTTATTTAATATTATTTTTCGATATTTCGGTACTTTCTGCGTAAATAATTATTGTTTCATGAAGAAGGTACGCAGAAGGTACCGAAATATCGAAAAATAATATTAAATAAAAATATAAGAACCCACTTTTTATTTCTTTGCAAACACTTATTGACTTCCCCTCGTATACAAAAACAGCACCTCTTAGCCAAATTAAACTCTTGGCCACCAAAAAGATTTTATAATTTTGCTAAAAGAAAAAGGTTGAAAAATACTTTAATTAATGTTTTGCAGGTGTGTCAAGGAAACTAAAAATGAAAAAAGTTGTTCGCTCCTTCTGAAAAACTAAAACGCAAAAATTTTATTTCTTTTCCAAATAAAAAAGTAAAAAAACGGTGTAATTGATAATTAGCCACAGTTGTTAAATGAAAAAAATTATTTAAAAGTGTTTCAAATGTAAAAAATATCATATTTACTTTGTTAAATCTTAATATTGCAAAAAATAAAAAAATAAAAACTTTTATTTAAATATTTTTGCATTTCACTATGGCACAATTTACCAATTTCGCCCCAAAAAAATCAAACAACAAAAAAAGAAAAGAAAAGATCAGTTTGGAAAACCAACATCAATGGAACATTGGCTTAATTTGAGCAACATGTTTTCAAATTTTAAATCAAATTATTAAAAAGTTTGAAAATTTGATTATTGTAACACCACTGTGCGCTATTGCTAAAAAGAAAATATATAAAGATTTTGATGTTTTCAAGTGGTTGGATAATTAAAGAATGTGTTTGTGTGTTAACGTGTGTGTTAGTTTTTTGTATACAGAGACCAAAACAAGGAGATTTTAGTTGTTTCCCCTCTTAAAATTCAAACAACAACTTTTACGTGCTGCTATTAAAAAAATATCTTTTTAGAGGGGATTACTTAACTAAATTATTTACATTTTTTTGAGTCTTGTGGGAAATTTAAACAACAAAAAAAAATGCAACGTTACTAATCTTGGAAATTAAAACTTGCTTCTGATTATTGAATGTAACAGCGAAGACTTCTTCAGAGAGTGTATTTTAGAAATTTAGAATATTTAGAAACATGCGAGATTTGAAAAAAGGTTTCCCAATATAATTAGAACGCATATCAGTCCACTACAAAGCAGCACATATGACATCCAAATACAAGCATTTAACGGCAGAGCGGTGAACCGTTAGTTCCTTTGTAAAGAGAAATTTAATTAAAACGTTTTGTCATAAACAGTAATATCAACTAGTTTCATAAAACTTACTAAATGGAAATTTAAAAAAAGAGATAAAATCGCTAGAAAAAAGAAACATTAATTTCTTTTCAACAATAAAAAAATTAATTCTGAAAAAGAAACAAAAAACAACAAGCAGCTAAGCTTAATTCTTTCATTCATTTATTCCTTCAATTTAAAAGCGTGGGCATAGCGTTATTTTTTGTTTACTGCATACACTTTGAATGACCACGCCTGACTCACTGACATTTTTCTTAAAAAATTATTTTGTCATAAAAGATTATGTGAGAGATTAAATGTAAGCATTTTTATTTATATAATAATTCAATTAAATATATGTTGCTTGTTTGCAGTAGCTGATAATACATACACTAATTTAAAAAAAAATATCTTGCGAAAAAGCTGACTTCAAAGTATCAATCACGGTATAGCCACACACATTAAATTACATTAACTTTTGGGACAACTTTATATTTCATCTCTAAACTTTGCACTTGTTGTGGCGGACTTAGCATTGCAGCCACTTGTTAATTTTAACCGTCTGATTTCAGCTATATTTTGCACATACTCTATACTTGTTGTTGTAACAGACTTAACAATCAGGTTCTCTATAAATATTAACCGTCTGTCTACGAGGGCTGCTATATATATTTCTGGCCTGGCAACACTGAGTGCTGCCAAGTGCAATCTGACATTTCCCTTGGAAAGTTTGTCATTTTTAAGCATAATCGTACTCAAAACGACTTGAAAAAACTTATATAGAAAAAAATGGAATTAACTCGTGAACATTTTCGTGCCATCATTTTTCACAACTTTCGACGTGGATTATCACGACAAAAGTGCATTGATGAACTTTAATCCTTGTATGGCGATGATGCACCATCCTATAGCACTGTGAAAAATTATTATAATGAATTTAGTCGTGGCCGAAGCTCGCTTAAAGACGAACTCCGCGAAGGTCGTCCAAAAACGGCTGTTGTGCCAAAGAACATTGATGCCGTGCGTGAACTCATAATGCAAGATCGACATGTGACATACCGAGAGACAGAGACATCCGTGGACACTTCTTCCACCAGCATACATTCGATACTGCATGAACACCTGGCCGTAAAGAGGGTTTGTTCTCGTTGGATCCCGCACAATTTGAAAGTCGCTCAAAAAAAGGCTCGTGTCGATTGGTGCAAAGAAATGTTGCAAAAATACGATTGCGGTGCTTCAAAAGATGTTTATAAGATCGTCACAGGTGACGAATCATGGATCTATGCATATGAGCCCGAAACGAAACAACAATCGACCGTGTGGGTCTTCGAAGATGAGCAAAATCCAATGAAAGTTGTTCGTGGAAGAAACACTTCGAAGCAAATGGTCGCCTGTTTCTTCGGCAAAACTGGTCATGTGGCGACTGTTCCGCTTGAGCAACGTAGGGCGGTCACTTCTGAGTGGTACACTACAATTTGTTTGCCTGAAGTCATCGGAGAAATTCGAAAAACCATCAAGAGATAACGAATCATTGTTCACCAAGACAATGCGAGCTCTCACACATCGGCTCAAGCCAGAGCGTTTTTGATCGGCCAAAACGTCGAATTAATGGGTCATCCGCCGTACAGCCCTGACTTGGCACCTAATGACTTCTTCTTGTTCCCGCACATCAAGAAAAAAATGCGTGGTCAACGATTTTCGTTGCCAGAAGAAGCTGTTGAAGTGTTCAAAAACCATGTTTTAGAGGTGTCTCAATCGAAGTGGAAAAAGTACTTCGACAACTGGTTTGAGCGCATGCAAAATTGTATAAATTATGCTGGAGAATACTTTGAAAAACAATAAAACCATTTTTGATCATAAATATTCGCATTTTCACTATTAGGCCAGAAATATATAGAGCAGCCCTCGTATAACGTTTCAACAGTTTCATTAAAAATTGTAACACCCTCTGATTTATAATTTAAAATATTTACACTTCTTCTTATACTAAACAAAGCAGTGGATTTGCTTTTTTACTTTAAAGTGTTTGTGTATAATAGTTTAAAAGATATGGCCACTTAATTCAATTAACATTAATTTTGGGTACACCCTTTAATTTCTAAATTCACATTGTATACTTGTTGTTAAAGCGGACTTAGCAATAAAAGTCCCTTGTTAGTTATAGCTGTCTGTCTATAACGGTTCAAAAATTTGGCTACACACATCAAATTGTATTAACTATTGGGACACCCTTTAATATCTAAATCCAAATTTTTTTACCTATTATTAAAGCGGAGTTAGCAATACAGGTCTTTTGTAAATTATATGTGTTGTAACAGTCATTGTTATTGGTTTTTAATCCAATTCTCAAGCGTTTTTCTACAACGGTTGAAAGACAGGCCTTTATAGGTCAATTTACGTTACCAATGGCAGCACCCTTTAATATTTAAATATATTTCTTTTTTTTACTTTTTAATATTGGCAGCTGTAGTGGTTCCCACTTTTTTTAAATTTTAAGTAGTGCCCTTTACGTTTTATAATACAGGTAAAAACATGTATGTTATATGGGGACACCCTTTAATTTTATTAATTATGAACTATTTTAAAAACGGGACTGATCTTTAAGCTTAACCTTTTAAATAAAGAAATCAGTTCAGAAATGTTTGAGGCACAAATATTTAAAAAACCGACATTCAGACGAATTGATAACCTCCTTTTTTTAAGTCGGCTTAACACATTTTAATGCCTTTTTATTTCAACTCTGTTTAATTTTGAATTGAGTCCTTGTCAAGCAGCTGCCTTAAATTTCCAACTGGGCCATACAACTAAAAATTTCGCAGAATCATTTTATTTCCATTACCTCCATACTTTACTACGAATCGAAAATATTATCTAAATACTGCGTATTAAATAAAGTTGTTCTTTTTTTATTGTATTGTTTTTCACAGCATTGTTGCCATTCTTTAATTATTTTGGCAATTCGTTTAATATGATTTGAAGAGAAATCAATGCTTTTAACAATATTCCACCAGCTTGTTTTTTCTATCTATAGAAAAAATATTATTTGTTATGCTTTTCATGAAAATAAAATGGGGATGGGATGGGGATATTGAAATAAACGTGTCTAAAAAAAATTGTTTGAACCATAAAATAAATTAAGCTGTTGCTGATTTATGAAATTCTCCTAACAACAGCAGCGCCATTAGACACAAATGATGGCAACAAGAATAATATTTTAAATACGCAACAAAAAAAAATAAGTAAATGAGATTGATTGCACAATGGACATAAAGAAAATAAATACTAAAATAAAATATCTAACAAATTAATTATTTAAGCAATGATTTTAATAGCATTGAGATATAAAAAGATGTGGGCGAAATAAATTCTTAAATCGCCTCCAGGTTTTTTTTTAATATTCAAAGATTAACAGAAAATTAAAGCAATTTTAATGATGATACCTATTTGTCTTTTACATTTAATTACACTTTGTGTTCTTTAATTAAAAACAGTTCAATTGTGTAACAATGCGTAACTGAGAAACAGATTGTTATTATTTTTGTTTCATAAATTTTGTAAAAAAAAAACGAACAGAAACAAATTTCATTTAGTATTTAATTATAGGGGCTTTTGATTAGAAATTCTGTAAGAATGATTTTGAAGCCTGAAGTGATTAAAACCACAGGCATTATGTAGTTGACAGAGTTTCATGTTAAAATTTGATTTTAATTTAAGAAATAGTTACTTTTAAAATACTACAGAAGATGAAGTACGAAAGGGGTGTTTTATTTTGATTAACTATTTAAATCTTCAAAAGTTAATAAGAAGTTTTTTTATATATGCGATTTTTAAGGTACCCTTTTATCAGAGCTCAGAAAAATACACAACACGGCTCAAAAAAAACACACATATTTTTTACATATCAATTATGTGCGTTTCAAAATTTTGTATGATGCCAAACACACAAATATGTTTGTGAAATTTTCTACCCTTCACCACTAAAAGTGGAAAAAGGGTGTAACTAATTTTGTCATTTCATTTGTAATTTCTACAATATCCATTTCTCACCCCATAAAGTCTATATATTCTGACATCTTATGCATAGCGAATTCGATTAAGCGATGTCCGTCTGTCCATCTGTGCTAGTGTTGAAATCAAGTTTGTTGAGGCACTATATCAGCTAGAAAACATTTAAATACAACAATCGATCAGACATGTGTCGAAAGAGGTGCTTTTAGAAATTAGCAATATCGGTCCATGTCCTTCGAGGCAACACGCCTACATCTAACTTTGGAACAATAAAGTAACTCCAACCAAAAAAAAAAACAAATAAATGGGGCGATAGAGAATTAAAAATAAGAAAAAAATCCATTGAAAAAATTTACGCTCGCCCATATTTTTAAAGTTGTGGTCCTCTGAAGTTTTTAAATTTTTTAAAATATCAATTTTTATTATTAAAACTACATTAACTGATTTTTATTTTGTATAATTTACAGCGTTATTTAGATTAGTAATTTCGTTATAAAAAACAACCCTTATTCAATACATTTTATAGACAAAGTTGTTTTGTAACAGTAAAAAAACAGATTTTATACATAATGGCACTTTTTAACAAGAACTCATTTACAAACAATACTTTTACTAAAAAAAACCTTGTTAAAAATATAATCTTATATAAAATGGCTTCTTCTTAAAACAAAAAAAAGACAATTTTAGAAAATGTTACTTTTTCATAATATGTACTTTTACAAAAAGTACTTTTGCAAAAAAGGTACTTTTACAAAGAATATATTTGCAACAACTACTTTTTCTTAAGGAATGCTTTACTGTGAATATACTATTTCATGTCAGAAACTTTTTTTACAAAAGTACCAAAACTTAAAAAGTTTGAAAAACTCTATTACAGACTTTAAAGATGAAGGTTATTTATCTTTGTTAAAATATCCAACAAACAACATTAAATAAATATTCTTTGGTTAATCGGTGATTCCTATAAAATTTTTATTTTCTTACGATTAATAATTTTCTAATATTGTTTCAAAACACCGTTAGAATATAAATTTAACAATGGATTAGTACGAAGAAAGCTAATCCATATGGCCATTTAGCTATCGCTTACATAGCTCATCATCAGTTTTTTACCAAAATTTATTTTAAAAACTGAAGGTGCTTAAAGCTGGATTCACCCATTGTTTCATTTTCAACATTTTTTTTATATGTAGCTTGACGTTTTTCTTTTTGAGAGAGAGAGAGAGACACGTCAAACTACATATAAAAAAATGTTTCGGAACAAAAATTTTGTTCGGAAACAATGGGTGAATCCAGCTTAACTGTAACAATTCATTGCCTGCATGTGACGTATGATTAATATACTTGATTAATGTACTTAATTTCATATTACGTATACGAACTGCAGGCAAAAAAGAAACACTTATTGCTTATACCACATATGGAACCAAACCAAAAATTTTTTTTATATTTGGAATTGACTAAAACCTCTTTTATAAAAAGAAATATAAATTATTTGCAGTGGCACAGTATACCAAACGATCAGACATAGTTTTGAAAATTTTGCTATAGAAAATCAGTAAGATCACTCATTGTCGTTACAGGCACCTGACAAACCACCACGCCTGCCTCTAAGGAACTCCAATAAAAAAAAAAAAAAAAAAAAAAAAAAAAAAAAAAAAACATTGAGCGATAGATCATAAAAAAAGGAAAAAACATCAATTAAAAAAATAGGCGCTCGCCCATATTTTCCGAGTTATGGACCTATCCACCATATTTTTAAATATATCAAAATGGGTATCATTTGAAAGCTTTTGAAAAAATCTTTTAAGAAATGTCTTAAATTTTTTAAAAAATGCTTATCCCATTTCAGGCCAATGGCATTTTTATTTAAAATTATATCAACTTAAATAAATTTTAATAAATTGGACTTGTACTTATTTAAATTAATTTAATTATTTTTTTTTTTTTTTTTTTTTTATTAGATAAAAATTTTTACTCAATATTAAAATTAACTAAAAAACAAATTAAAAAAGTTCTAATTAAAAAATTAATTGAATTGATTATTTGTTTAATTATTTAAATAATTATATTAAATTAATAAAATAATAATAATAATATGAAAATAAATAAAAATATTTAAAAGATGCAAAAATTTTTTCTGTGTAGTTATAAAAATTTTTCGTTGTTTTTTGTTCCGCCAAAATAAACAAGGAGAAACACTTGCCTCTCTCTATCTTTTTTGATCGTCTATCTGCTGACCATATATATATTAATCAGAGGTCGCCATGCAGAGACTGTGCTTTAAATGAGAATGGTGATTTAGGTGAATTTGCGTTACATAACAGTAATTTAATAAAAAGATTCAATTGTCATATCATTTTACATAAACAAACATAAAAGCACTTAATATTTAATGATTAAATTATTGAATAATTGAAGGTATATTTTTATGGTTATTAGAGTTTAAAACCTCAACAAATAAAAACAAATATATTATAAATGATTATTTAAGTATTTTGAATATATCAATTTCTTTAAAAAATACTTTTTTACTTAAAGCCAAAATGTATGTGTTTGATGTGTTTTACTCTCTCTCTCTCTGTTGAGAATTTATTTTTTAATCGTATTGTTTACGTTAGACCGCGCGTTCTTGTTTGGCGGTCATTGATTTAGATTCACTAAAAAGTCTGGGTGCAATTATTAATTTTAACTTGTAATTTGACATTAATAGTAAGTCACTATCAAATGGCTGCTAAGGTATCGCTTAGTGGATCACAAAGTAATTACTTTTTAGAAATTACACCAAGGAATTTAGGTCGCCTTAAAGGACTTATCAGAAAAGTTGTGTATTATTTAATATCAAAACTTATGATTATGATCGAGTGAGTGTACAAATATCTCACTTTCTGTAGATTCTTAGAATCCTCTTTTCTGTTTTTATATTTAATTTTTTTTTAATAATATTATGTCGCTTATTTTTCTCTGCTAATTTAAGTAGCTATTTCTTTGAAATTTCTTAATAAGCAAATTGTTGCTTAAATGTCCTCTTTATATTTTTTTTAATGACGATTAATATGTAATCAGCACAACGTCTGCATGAAACACAATTATTTTAGCTAAATATTCTTTTATAAAAATAGTCGATTGATATTGATCTAAATTAAATTTTCTATACAATTAAAACGTTAATTACAACAATATCAAAACGTTAATTGTAACAAACTAATCGATTCTTAAACATTTTTTGATTATACGGGCCATCACTACTGCGTTTACAATAAAGATAATATTATTGAATCAAAAGTGACAAAAGTTTACTGTCTTTTCGATTTAAAATCTTTTGGAAAATGTCCGTTTACATTTGTAAATAATTTTTTTTTCTAAAAATTTTTAGAAATTAATTTAATAAATGAACCCAAGCCGAACAATTAAAATTTAATTTATTTATCAAAATCTGATTGGAAAAAAATTAAAAAAACTCTTTTTCAAATTTTATAACAATAATTAAAGCAAAGATAATATTAAACATGCAGTCAAGCTTGAAAATTTAAGTACCTAAACTTGTTTTTTGTTTTAAACAGATTGTTGATTTTTTTACTAAAGTTTACTTAAGCCAAAAAGCAAACAACGTTATGAAATTTGAGTATTGTTTTTACGTATTAGCCTGGGTTAATTTTATTCCATTTTTATTTTTTCATTCCACTTGTTAAGAAAACTGTATTAAATGAAATTCCTTTTAACACAATCATTTACCAAATATAATACTTCACCCTATTCTTACCCTCTTATTTACAAAAATATTTAAGCCAGAGTCTAATAAACTAAAATTATAAGGCATTGGAAGTATAAAATAAACAACACATACCTAAACAGTTTCTCTTTTCTATCCTTATCCTTCCAAATGGCAACAATTTCTGAAAACAAAGAAGATATAACAATTAAATTCACATAAAAAGAGGAAAAACAATTTTTTAGTGAATGAATAGATTGCATTGGAAAAGTAGTTTAAACAAAAATTAATACAGTGGAATAATAATTAAAAAAATAAAATATTGAAAAAATAATTTTTATTTCTCGACTAAAAAATTAAGAAAATTATATTTTATAAAAAATAAAAAATAGATACAACACACAACTATTTGCTCTTTTTGATGCCATTTTCTTCGCTTACAATCCTCAACATAAATTCATTTGTCTTTCTGTCTGTTTGTATAATTTATGGCTCATTCGCATGAGTTCTAAACTTATTTTTATACATCAATTGACCTTTAAGAGAACTAAACAGAAAGTTGGCAAATTAAAAAGTCCCTAAAAGCATGAAAGACTAAAATTTATTTAAATAAATAGTTTTGTAAATAATTAAAACACTTTAGAAAACATTCACAAATACAATCCTCAACAAAGATTAAATTTGAATCGTTTTTAGGCTTCTCTTTTTAATACAATAATCTCTCTAAAACGACTTTTTTTAAAGTACCTTTTTATACAGTGCAAATTCATTTTTTAAGTACTTTATAGAGAAGTATTTTTTTACAGCAACTGTTTTGAAAATAATTTTTAGAAAGATAAAAAAATATTTTTTATGAAAGGTACATATTTATAACTACTTTCTAAAAATACTCTTAATTGAAGCTACTGTGTAATATGGTACAACATATGTTAGAGATTGTACAAAAGATTCTTTCTTTTAAAATTAAAACTTGAAGTTAAATTTTCTTAAATTTTTTATACCCTTCTGCACAGGTGGAAATCTAAGTTTTTCTACCGTTTGTAGTTTCTACATATCAATTTCCGACCCCCTAAAGTATATATTCTGAATCCCTATGCATAGCGAAGCCGATTGAGCGATGTCCGTCTATCGGTCTGACTTCCGTGTTCGGGTTGAATTTAAGAATGTTAAGGCATAACATGACCTAGAAAAAATTTAAATACGCCAAAAGATCAGAAATAGTTTCGAAAATTTCTCTATTGAAATTTAACAAGATTGGTCCATGTCCTCTTAGGCAGCGAGCAAAATAACACGCCTGCCGTACACCTAGTAGCTCCAATAAAAAGATGTGTGTAAAGTTAAATTTTAAAATTTACAACTCTAGCCACATTCTGTTACGATAACAGAGCTCTGTTAATCAGTTAACATAACTAATGTTAATATTAAAAATTTAATACAAGAGTTTCCGGACGATATTTAAATATAATTTAAAGTGGATAGAAATAAAAACTATTGTAGATCACTACTGGATGTGTTCTACAATAGTGTCTTACTGGGAAAAACCTCTATATTTAAAAAAAAAAACAAAATGTTAATATATTTGACTATTGGAATTAAATAAATTCTTCTCCAATAATTTTTTTTTTTCGTCCACTCTGTTTCATTTACGAGAAAAGGACCAAAGTCCTTTTTCAAATTTCAAAAGTGGTGTTTTTGGAAAAACCTCTATAATTTCTTAAAAAACAAAATGTTAATATATTTGTCTATTGGAGTTTAAAAAAAGACACTACTAGAAGTGTTCTACAATAGTTTTTTTTTTTCTATCCACTTTAAATTATATTTAAATATCGTCCGAAAACTCTTATATTCAATTTTTAATATTAACATTCGTTATGTTAAGTGATTAACAGAGCTCTTTTATCGTAACAGAATGTCGCTAGAGTTATAAATTTTAAAATTTAACTTCACACACATAATAAAAAATACAAATATATGAGGCATTAGAGCATTAAAAAATAAGAAAAAAACATCATGTGAAAAAATTGGCGCTTGCCTATATTTTTCAAGTTATGGGCCTCTGAACTTTTATAGAAAAGTACGATTGTGCACCATATTTTTAAAAATATCAATACGGATATCATTATTTTTTCAATTCTCTGTTACCCAAATATTTCTTTTTTTATTGATGGGAGATACTTCACTAAACTAAATTCAAAAACATAGTGAAGGGTATATGAGATTTGGCATAGGCGAATGTAACACTTTTACTTGTCTTTATTACGAGGGCTGCTATTTATATATTACTGGCCTAATAATGAAAATGCAAATATTTATCATCAAAAATGGTTAAGTTGTTTTTCAAAGTATTTTCTAGCATGATTTATATACTTTTGCGTGCGCTCAAATCAATTGTCGAAGCAATTTTTCCACTCCGATTGAGACAGCTCAAAAATATGGATTTTTAACACTTCAACATCTTTTGGCGACGAAAATCGTTGACAACGCATTTTTTTTTTGATGTACGGGAATAAAAAGAAGTCATTATGTGCCAAGTCATTAATTCGACGTTTTGGCCGTTCAGAAAGGCTCTGGTTTGAGCCGATGTGTGAGAGCTTGCATTGTCATGGTGAACAATGATTCGACTTCTCTTCTTCGTTTTTCGAATGTCTCTGAAGACTTAAGGCAAACAAATTGTGGTCTACCAGTCAGAATTGACCGTCTTACGTTGCTCAAGCGGAACAGTCGCTACATGAGCAGTTTTCCAAAGAAACAGGCGACCATTTGCTTTGAAGTGCTTCTTCCACGAACAACTTTCGTTGGAGTTTTCTCGTCTTCGAAGATCCACACGGTCAATTGTTGTTTTGTTTCAGGCTCATATGCACAGATCTATGAACTGTCACCTGTGGCGATCTTATAAACGTCTTTTGAAGCATCGTGATCGTAATTTTGCAACATTTTTTTGCACCAATCGACATGAGCCTTTTTTGAAGGACTGTCAAATTAAGCGAAATCCAACGAAAACAAACCCTTTTTTACTGCCCGGTGTTTATGCAATATCGAATGTATGCTAGTGGAAGAAATGTCCAAGGATGTCTCTATCTCCCGGTATGTCGCATGTCGATCTTGCATTATGAGTTCACGCACGGCATCAGTGTTCTCTGGCACAACAGCCGTTTTTGGACGACCTTCACGGAATTCGTCTTTGAGCGAACGTCGGCCACGATTGAATTCATTATAATAATTTTTCACAGTGCAATAGGATGGTGCTTTATCGACATACAACGATTTAAGTTCATCAATGCAATCTTGTCGTGATAATTCACGTCGAAAGTTGAGAAAATTTTTCGCTATATTTATTTTTTCACGTCACTGTAAACAACACAAATGATGGTCGTACGTCAAAACATTTTGAGTACGATTATGCTAAAAAAAATGTCAAACTTTTTAATTGAAATTTCAAATTGAAAATTTCAGATTGCCTGAAATATATACAGCAGCCCTCGTATAATATAACTTTGATTTGTTTTTATAAAAGGTTCTTTTTGTAATAAATATTATTTGAAAAAAATACGTTTGTAATAGCTAATTTTTTTTTTAAAAGTACTTATCATACAAGGTACTTTTAAAAAGGTGTACTTTTAAAAGGGGTCCTTTTTAAAAGGGTTACATTTTAAAAAAGTTCTTTTTTTTAAGCCATTTTTTATAGATGTTTTATAAAATTAACTCAA
The DNA here is from genome assembly GCA_937654795.1 of Cistogaster globosa. Classification (NCBI taxonomy): domain Eukaryota; kingdom Metazoa; phylum Arthropoda; class Insecta; order Diptera; family Tachinidae; genus Cistogaster; species Cistogaster globosa. The sequence continues at coordinate 97,753,106 of OW569405.1, read as the reverse complement.
GCCAATTTTACTAACACGTACTACTAAACTATTTTATAAAGATCTCTTTTTAAATGTATTTTTTATAAAATTTTCATGAAAATTCATTATAGCGTTCATCGTACTTTTTGTCTTAAAAATGTTTTTTCTAACAACAACAAAATTCATAGTATTGTGTTCCAAAATGTAATTGTTATAAATTGTATTTTTATGCAGGTACTTTTTATTTATCTATTTAGTACAAGGTACTTTTTATAAAAATATATATTTTTAAAATGTGTGTTATCTTTTCACTTTTGTATAAGATTGTAATAATAAAGAGTATCTTATTCGTCCTTTTTTTGGTACACAAAAAAATTTAGATTAATTTTATTTGAACAAACATTTGTTCGAAGTTTTATTTGAGTTTTATTAATTTTTTAATTACTCCTATAAATTAGTTTGTTAAAATTTCTTTTTATTATGTTTTTACTATATAAATTATTTTTATAACCAAAATATTTATGAAGTTATGTAATTAGTTTTACTATTTCTTTGAAAGATCCTTCCTATTTCAATAAAAAATTATTGAAGATTATAAATTTAGTAATTAAACACAAGCCTTAATTTTTCCTTTGTTGATAAAAACTTCTCGCATCAAAAGCAGCCTTTTATTCAAAAGTATATTTAAAAAGTACCAATAAAAGTACTTTTAATTAAAAATGTACTTTCAACGTTACGTTGCAATAAAATAATTTTTGAAACATCTATCTGATCTTAAAGTGAAATTATTATTTAAAAAAAAAAAACAATTTTACCTTCACGTTTGTTTTAGTGTTTATACAACCTGTGCAATTAATTATCGAGAGATTTCTTGTTCAAGCCAAAAACGTATATCAAATTGGCAATAAAAACTGTCACAACAAAGATGAGAAGAAAATGAAATTTGTATTAACTATTTTTATGGCTTTGTTTTATACACCCTCTCATGATTGCAATATGAGCTGCATATTTGTTTAATCAACATTTAAAACCCATACACCTACACATACATATTTATATTCATTCATTTTTTCAATTTCACATACTAATGTAAATATCAATTGTGATAATGGAAAGAAATGTAAACACTTTCCTTTTTCCATTTATTCTATTTATTGTATGAGTTAAGATTTGTGTGTTTAAGAGTGTGTGTGTCTGTGTGTTCGTTCAAATAAAACATAAGAACTTGTTCAATTATGTAGAACATTTATGTGTTTATTTTAACGCTCTAAGTATGTCTGAGTTCAAGTATAAAATTTTATATAAAAAAACAAAATTAAGGTCATTCATATTTTTTAATTTAAAAATTTATAGTTTCTCGTTTTATGTGCGACTAAAAAGATTTTAAGCGAATTTCTTCTAAATTGTAGTACTGCTCAGCGGAAACAATCGAATATAACTTTATAAATATTTATTTTAAGGTTATTTTTTTAATAAATAAAAATAAACACAAATAATTTCAATCGTTAGAGTTCTGCCTCTGTCAGAAGGTCTGATACAATTCGTGCTGCATTGTCAATTCTGGGTGTAGAATGACTCGCATTGCTGCAGAGTGCAGATCTTTTTTTCACGCAGAAAGATCTTGAAAAATGTTTGGAAGTAAATTTTCAGATTTTAAACGAAATTTCAAAATTTTAAAAATAGCATTTTAATAAATATACGCTACTCCTTTGCGTAGCGTCATCAGAAACAATTTTTTTAATGTTTAAAAGAGGTTTGATAAAAAATCAAGGAAAAAGTATTTTTAAGGTTTTTATCGGGGAAAGTTCTGGAGAAAGAGCGTCACGATATTTATTTGTCGAATACGCCGAAATAATCGGGTTTTATTGGATTTTTGTCTTTTAAATATATTAATTACTTTTAATTTAGACAATATTTCTTAACAACTGCAAACTATTCAAGAATTATTTTTACTGTTAGCAAAATGCTAAATAAAGGTGCGTCCGAAAAAATAATTTTAAAAGTCAAATATGTCCCAAACTCTTAGATATGGCGGTTACCCCTGATATGTTTTCTTAACATCGCAACTAAAGGGAAATTAAAAAAATTTCAAAAATCGAATTAAAAATAAGAATGCGAAAAACATTGACGTTTCTTCCCTTAATCGTATAGTGGCCAAGCTTGAATCCCATAATCTACTTCACGTTTTTTGTAGCCGCGTAATATGTTTGATGACGTTTACTCGTTCAGCAACACCCCTTTTTTTCTATTTTTCTTCTTCTGTATGTCGTAGATGCAACTCAAGTTTTCAATAACACAATTTAGGAAGCAGTTAACTGTTAAACTGTGGAATCGTTACATCCGTGAAAGTACAACACGTATCGTAAAAACATGTTTTTCGGATTATGATATACGTCAACTGATGGTAATTTACAATATTGGGAATTGTAACATACGTTTTTTAAGAATTGTTATCCCTTAACGAAACTTAGTTCGAATAATTTGAAAAGTCCTACAAATTCACTAAGAAAAAGAAATAGAAATTAAACAACATGAATTTAAGTTTAGTGAAAACATGATTATTGCAACAAGTTAAATCTAAGATTCATGAACGAAGATAAAAATTTGGCAAAAAACAATCTTTCTAAATGAGCATAAGGAAAATCTACTGCTAGCAGACTATGAAATTAGCTTTGAACACACTATTAACACCAGTAAATGATATAAAGATTTGAAAAAGGAAATTCGCAATTTATATTTTTGTAAAAAAATAATAAAAAAATATTTATAATTTTATGCTCAAGGCTGATCAAAAATATCAAGCGAGAAAAAACTTTTTTTTTTAATTTTAAAAAAGCAGATTGGAGGAGGGCCTCATGCAGCAGCAGTCCTTGCATCAAGCGCTAGAGGCAAATAATCAGTTTCGACCTTTGAAAACAACGAAATTTAAAATGCTGACCAGCCTGATTCCCTAGCTCTATTTCTAGAATTTTTTAATTTTAAAACTATTGTGAATCAATCAAAAAATTACGATCCGTTTGTTATCTTATGCCATTTAGTTCATACGATTGACGAATCACGTAATTCTTTTATTAATACTTTAATATTTATTTATTTTTAAGTTGGTTTTTTTTTTTGCCTTCACTAAAATTATCATTCGGTGTTCAAAGGTTTTCTCATGATCGATTTTAAGTCAGCTAGCAAATCAATTGCATTTCAATTATTAAATAATATTCTCCATCTTCTATATATGAAAAACAAATCGTGTTTGTTTGTGTGGTTGGTTGGTTTCTTGTCGGAAAGCTATAGCTGTCTATCCCAGTATTTTAATCTTTCTGAAATTTTCGCATTGAATTTTTAGTGATCCGATAGGTAAAGTACGCTAAATATTTCTTTGATATTTTAAATGGCGTGACAATACAAAATCCCAATTCGCACGATGCAAGAAAATAAGACTGCTTACTTTCATTTTCTTCTTTGAACTTTCATTGGCGTTCGCACAGTACAATTCTTATTGCTTAAATTGTTCAGATTTTTGCATGAATGTACACACACACATCTGTGTTTTTTGACATTACGAATATGGAAGCAAAGCGAATTGCAAGTACAAACAAGTCTGTACTCATTTAATTTTACCTCACCCTGTTGCCTACAACCTAATCAGCTCATCTTAAACACTTGCATCGTGCGAATTGGGACAAAGTAAGTATTTTAACTCTCTCATCTTGGAACTTTGTACGATTAGGCAGCCTCCTTATTAATGCAAATAGTTTGACAAATAACTAATGGGTTAGGAGTAGTGAGCTTCGTATCTGCCGTACACAGTAAAACACTTTACTCGGATGATATGGCGAAGCGCACCAGGTACAGCTACTGCGTTATGATTTAAATATTTTTAAGACAAAAACACAATTTGATTCGAATTATGATTTTTATTTTATTTATTTTTAGACATCGACTCGTCGCAACAGCTGGTATTATTTTTAGTAAACAGACACAATTTAAACAAGTAAAAGTGCTTGCCGAATCCTATATACCTTTCACCATAAATGTTAATCAAGTTCAGAGAAGTAACTCCAATAATAAAAAAAAACAAAAAAAAAAACAAATGTTAAAGTGACATAGAATTAAAACAAGAAAAAATTATTAAAAAGGTTGTTCTTTTGTAAAATTCAGGAATTATTATATTTGTAATATAGATAAATTGGCTTTTGAAGGCTTTAAATTACTGTTTTGAATAAATAAATAAATAATATAATTTTACATCAAAATGTCAAAATGGGTTAAGTATTAAAAAAAATTTATTTCCTGAAAGACCTCTACAAAAACTTTTAAATGACACCCGTATTCATATCTTAAAAAATATGGCAAAATCAGAGGCCCATAACTCAGAAAATATGGGCGATCGCTAATTTTTTTTCTTAATGTTTTTTCCTTATTTTTTAATTCCTTATCCCCCATATATTTTTTTTATTTTTTTATTGGAGTTACCTAAATAAACTAGATTTGTACCAAATGATATGGATAAATTAGAGGCAGGCGTAGTGTTCTGCCCAGTTTTTCGAAGAATATGGGCCGATCTTGCCGACTTTCAATTGCAAAATTTTCTGACCTATTGGCGTACTAAAATTTTAACCCGAATACGGACGGACAGGAGACATCGCTTAAACGTCTTCGTTAGGCATAAGGAAGAATAAATATATTTTATGGAGTCAAATGGAATGAAAAATTTTGATATACATTTTTTTCACCAGTGGTGAAGGGTATTAAAGTAATAATAATTTTTAAACAGGTATAAAGTCTGCTCAAACTATAAATTTGCATTAAGTCAAAGAAGAAATTAGAGTCTCTTGTTTCAAATAATAGATTATCTTGTTGAAAACGAAAAAAGCTTCTTAAGTTTTAGTAACGTGGAGATATTTTCTTTTAATATTCATTTACATCAATTTATTTTTTTTTTATGAAAACAATTATTAATGAAACCAATTTATATCTGTCCCACCTTAATAACCGAAAAAATATTTTATTTATCTTCTTTTACGTTTTTTTTTTTTCCTTTTTATTGTATTTATGTTGTTTTATTATTTTTGTCTTATTTTTGTTTTTATTATTTTTTTTTTTTTTTTGTTATTTTTGTCCTGTTATTTTTGTACTCATATATCATTTGAATTGAATTTTAAGCTGATACGGGTGAGAAGCTGATATGGCATGAAATGCTAAAAATTTGAATCAACATATTTCATATTATTGTTATTTTTAATACATTTTGTTCTATTTTCGTAAAGAAAACATAACATTTTCTGTCTATACATACACTCTGTACAAAAAGTTTGCATACATGTTAAGAATAAATTTAAAATCAAAATAAAAAAAAAATTTAAAAAGACTTCTTTTAGTTACATCTGTTTTAAAACTTATAATAGGAGAAAAAAAAATATGAATAACTCTGTATAATGAAATCCTTAAAGCAGCAGCTTTAAAAGTCAGCTAAAATGTTAAGGTCACATTTAACAAAACTGTTGCAAGCAATACAGGCTGATAATTACTAAGGAAATTTAGTTTTCAAGGAAAATTAGTACATAAGAAACCTTTCATTAAGAAAAAAGTTGTTTTTCATTAAATAACATAGAAGAAACATGATGCGATAACTTTTATTTAAAACCAACGTATTGTGATCGACTACAAAATTCTTTCGTCTTTAATTGATTTATATTGATGTTGAATACATGTGATATACAAAAAACTGCCATATTTCGCACAGCCTGTGCAATAATTCAGTGTTTATAAGGGATTTTAAATATTTATTATTCTCTGGTTAATCAGTAAATCATTGGATTAGGTTTTGTGAAATTATTTGATGTCAAAAGCTAAAACATTTATCCGTTATGCAATCAGCTGATTGAAAAATACGAAGACTTAAGTGGTAAACGGAGGCCATTTGCCTTTACTATTCCATAAAATAGTAACATTGAAAAAAAAAACTCCAAGAACTGTTCGATTCTACTCTTTTGTGCTTCTTGTAATGCCTTTTTTACATGTGAAAGCAAACAAAAATAAACTTCGAAAAAATATCTCGACAGCGCCGTGTTATTGACAAATTAATGTTCGAGCAAGAAACTCGAAATATCCTGCAATAGTTAAATTTATTTTTATTTATAACAAAAACAAATTTCTTGTATTTATGAATGAGTTTTTTATTACAAAAAGTCTGAAGGACATTCGGCTATGCCGAATCTTATATATCCTTCACCAAGTTTTCAAATTTAGTTTGGTAAAATAATCAAAACACAAATTATTGGGTGGCAGAAAATTAAAATATAAGAAAAAAATAATTATCGTTGGCCCTTAATGGGTTAGGAATTTTTTTAAAAATGATGCCAGCTCTGATGCCTAAAAAATATGGTTCGTACTTTTCTTTAAAAAGTTGAGAGGCTCATAACTCGAAAAATATAGGCGAGCACAAATTTTTTCCCTCGATGTTTTTCTTCTTATTTTTTTATGCTTTGTCGATCCATGTGTTTGTTTATTTCAATGAAGTTACTTAATGGCTCCAAATGATATGGAAAAATTAGAGGCAGGCGTTGTGTTTTACCCGCTGCCTTGAAGGACATGGACTAACCTGAATGATTTTTAATAGTAAAATTTTTGAAACTATATCTGATCGATAAGCGTTTTTGTTTTTATTTTCCTAGCTCATCTAATGCCTTGGCAAAGTTAGTTTTAATACTAATACAGGCGAACAGACATAAGAACTCAGAACATACTTAATGGAGTCAAAAATGGATATTTTAGAAATAAGAAACGGAAAGGTATAAAAATTTAGAAGTATATAAATGATTAAGCAATTGTTCGTATACGTTGTGTCAATTAAACAATAATAATTGACTAATAATAATTGATTAAGGGTTTTCAAAAAATTTAGCATTTCAATGATCTCCTGAAAAGCTTTTAAATGATACCCATATTGATCACGTTAAAAATTAAACTTTTTTATGAAAATTTCAGAGGCCCATAATTCGGTAAATATGGGCAGGCGCCAATTTTTCTTCTTGATGTTTTTTTTTCGTATTTTTTAATTCTCCATCGCTCCATGTATTTATTTTTTTTTTATTTTTTTTTATTTTTTTTTTTTTGTTTTTTATTAGAGTTACTTAAGTGTTCCAAATATATAAGTCATGCTTGGAGTTAAGCACCCTGACTCGAGGTACGTGAAACAATCTTGCTGAATTTCAATAGCAACTTTTTGAAACTATGTCTGATCGATTGGCATATTATTATGGCAAAGTTGATTTAATCACTAATACAGACGGACTGACGGACATCCCTCAATCGAGACTTCGCTATGCATAGGGACTCAGATTTTATTAAACTTTGTGGAGTCGGAAATAAATATTGTAGAAATTTTCAATTTTGTGGTGAAGGGTATAAAAAGTTGGTTATGCATCAAAAATTATTAATATAGAATTATCTGCATATTAAAAGCAGCTTAAAGCCACTTTTTGAAATTTCTACTTTTCATCAATTATTTCATTTATTCATTCGTTTTACAGTCATTTTCTTGCTAATCGTAATTTACATTAAAAACATTAAAAAATTTAGCGACTTCATGTCATAAGCACATACTAAAGCGAGTTATTGTATTTAGTTTAATTTAAAAAAAATTTAAATTAATAATAAATTATAAACTTTTTTATCTTTACATTTCTAATATGTGCTTGTGTTCAGTATTACCGTTCGGCGACTAAAGTGGGAATTTGATCCCTTTTTCGTTTTGATTGTACCTCACAAATCAACGGATAAAATTAAATCTTCGCTAGTCTTTGTTCCAATATCGTTTCTACTCAATTTTTCTATATTTTTAGCTTTTTAATAAACGTACTCGTATTTTACAACAGTTGTGAACAGAAGTACTTTTCTTGTTAATCCTCTAAAGAGAGTCTACTTAAAATTAAAATTTTTTTTGGTAGAAGCAAAAAAATGTTTTGTGTTTTGCTTTTTTTATATTTACAATGAAAATTGTAAATAAGTATACGAATTAAGAAAATACAAGTGAGAAGTATATAACGGTAGTTGTTTATATTTGTGGACAACACAAACTTTTAATCTTTTGTTAACTCTGGAGAGGCAATTTTTATTTTTTTTACGAGAAAGTAGAGAAAATGATTTTAGATTTTTATAATGGGTCAGGGTTACCTTTTTTGCGACTAAAGTCGCAATACCTTTTTTTTAGCGGTCTGCGACTTTTGTGACACTTTTTTTGTCACCGACTTTTGCAACTTTTTTAAGTTTTGGGACTTTCTACCTTTTTTTGTAAAGTTTTTCACAAAAAAACATTTAATTTGCAGTAAATTATAAATTATAAATAGCATACGATAATTTATTAAACTTAAGTAACGCTGTTAGTATACATGAAAATATGTATAGATGCATGTGTATATGTATAATGCAACTGTATAGCTTATGATATATGATAAAAATGGATTCTGTAATGAGCTTTTCGTTTTGCTTCAATTGTTTTTTTTTTTTTTTTGTTTTTGGTTTTGTTATGATTTTAATTAATAAAAATGCTAAAAAAAAGATTTGCGAATTTTTTTCTTAATCGACTTTTTTTGTGCGAATTTTGTGCGACTTTTCAAAAATTCCTAACGGTAAGCCTGCAATGGGTATTGATGACCACCATACATGATTAATAATTTTTAGTTGACTCTCTTTAAAGTATTGGGGTCAAGGGTGAATCTGTGTTAAAGATTGCAATAACTTCAGTCACACAACGTAAATCATAACCATTTTTAACGGAGCGACGAAAGTCAGTTGTTTTAAAAGTAGAAGAAGAGATTAAAAGGTACTTGTTTTGGTATATTTCGCTTTTAACTACTACTAGCAGTAATCTGCTAGGCTAGTAGCCTACTCATATGTTAAAGCTTGGCTGGAATTACAGCAAAAAACAATGAAGAACTTACACTAGTAGAAGCAAGGAATTAGATGCCTGTCCACAGTCTCTATGTAACAAAGACATCTAATACAACAGTGATTTGCTTAAAATTTTAAATAACAAAAGAGTACGGTATCTCATATTAAGGCTTAAAGCTAGAGATAAGTCTCTTTTGGCAATAAAGTATGATGAATGGCTGCTTTAGTTGAAATATGATTTCCCTTTGAAATGTAAAAATGCTCTGGATATTTTCCTGTTAGAAAATTATAGGCCATAACACTTGTGTTGTTGTGAAGTATAATTTAATCTAAATAATTTCATTTACATATTTTTTATGTTGGCACGTCCTTTATGAAACAGCAACAAAGACTATAAAGAAAAACAGCACCACTTGGTTTTTATTACTCAATTTTAGCATTTTTATATTCAATTACTTAAAAGAAGCATACAAAGGTAAATTTAGAATTGTTTTATAATTTGTGAAAGCACACAAATGCTTACACTTTTCTATTAAATGTTAAAGATATTTTGAAGCTGTTACATTTACAAAAGTAATAAAATGGAACGGAAAAGTTAAGAAAAGAAAGGAAAAAAAGAAACCTTACGAAAGATTTAAGGACTTTTGTTTAATTTTTGTTATGCATGTGTAACAAGGCGTATGGTGAATATTAACTAACTAACAGTGCTGCCAGATATTTTATTTTAAACATGACACCAATTAACTTTCTTTTCTTTTTACAAAATAGTTGTTGTTTGATTTTTTAACATTTAAACAATTTTTTATGAATCTCATGTTTCAGTACCATTTACTGACACTTATTCTTGTATTATAAATCTCATTACTTTATTCAATTTTTTTGCTTGAGTGGACTAGGTTGCTGTTTAGTAGGTTTTAAGATTATTAAAAGTGCGAAACCCAAGCATTCTTAAAGTTGGACGGCCATCATATTAATTCACTCGTTATAATTTATATATTAAAATTTAGATCAACTAAATTATCTTGCAAATGTTATCGATACTAAATTCTATTGCTGTCATAATTTTGATTTATTATTATATTTTTGTTTCATTTTTAAATATTTTTAAAATTCCCACATTTTAATCTTTATTTAAAATGTGCTATTGTAAAACGATTGCTATGCCTGCTCTATCATGTGCTCTCTGCCCTCCATTCTTTCTCGTTTTTACAGTCTTAAGTTAATGATGCGTAAATTATTCTGTGTTAAATTAATTTGAGAACAAAAAAATCCTCAAATTAAAAATGCTGTAAAAGCGTAAATAAATCTTTTGGCGGCATAAATATAATAAATACAAATATGTTATTGTTGTTTTGCACAATAATGACAAAATTTTTTATTACAAATTTTTTATTAAAAAATTTTTATTAAAAATTTTGTATTGAAAAAATGAAGAAAAGAAATGTTTGTAGAAAATTTGTTGCTAGAATAAAATTAATTTATTTTTTATTAAAACTAGATAGAAGCAAACATACACATTCATAAAAAATAAGAATTTTACTAAGTCACAATAGTAAATTATTTAATCATTTCTTTTTTAGTTCACTTTTTTAATGCAGACACCAAGATTTTTTTTAATACAAAGAAAGGGAAAAAGAATGTTGTCATCCTATTTGTAATTTCTATAGATAGAAGAATCAATTAGACAATAATACACCAATAAGCCATGATTTCCTAAAAGTTAAATTACGTCGCAAAATATAACACATGTTATTACATAATAAGGATATCAAAATTTTACCAAAAAAAAATCTATTTTCAAAAATTATTGAAAAATTGAAAAATTAAAAAAAGAGAAAATTCACCAAAATTTGTTTACCATAGAAAAAATAATTTTGTATTATATTCTAAATTCCATCAAAAGTTTGCATTTTCAATAGAGCATAAAAAATAAAAATTAATAAAAAAAATTGAAAAAAAGCTTTATATCATTTATTACTTATAAAAAATGCAAACGGTGATCACGGTAACTGTTTCAGAGAACGGTGATTTTCTTAAAAATCGCGGCATCTCGCATTCCTTATACCTACCCTATACTATAAAACTACGTATTAAAGTCTCAGCCTATAACAGTTCAACGAAATAAGGTCCACATGTGAAAATAATGTTACTATCAGGATACGCTCCGTTTTATTTTTTACACTTCTTCGTTTATCAAACGTAGTAAAACATTCCCTCTCTCTTTTTATTTTTGTAGCCGACGAATTTGTTTATAATTTATGAAAAGTCTGCCTACAACGATTAAAAAAAAGCCAAATAAGTGAAAATATCATTAATAATGAGACACCCCTTATTTTTAAGTTTTATTTTTTCTACTTGTTGCTATAGCGCACCTTATTTTACTTCACTGTTCAATTTTGAGATCACAGTTCAAAAATAAAAACATTTTTAAGAATATCATCTTACTTTCGGCACACCCTTTACATTTTAGTACTTATTATTATAAAAGCTGTAGTTATACCCCTTTTGTGATATTTTCAACTCTATCAATCACGGTTCCAGAGATGGAGGGCTGTGACAGATTGACAGATAGGCGGACAAGCATTGTGACGAATATAAAAGGGTTACGTTTTTACACTTTGTGTACGGAATCCAAAAAAATATATAAAAAGAAATCATATTTCGTTAAAATATATTAAATAAAATAAAATTTTAAATTTAATAATTCTTAAATTAAACAAAACCATCAAATCAAATTTCATAAAAAAATCGAATTTAAAAAAATATTAATTAGTTTTGAGTTCGATCTTGATTGAATGCTTTTCTATTAGCTCAGTGATTTGACTTCCAGCCAAAAGTTCATTTAAAGTAGATTCGTGTAAAATTATTAAAAAGAAGATAATAAATAAAAAAATAAAACAAAAATAAAATGGTTTTTTTATTTTTTTAATTATATTTTGGTCATATCGTCCCCTTAATAAAACAATAGTGTATAAATTTAGGGCACAAATCACAATTATAAGTGGTTAATTTCTTCCTCTTTCGTTCCCTTATGTCAATTGTTTGCCATTCGGAGTCCCAATTCTCTTTGTAGAGCAACAAATTAGGATTACCATTTCCCCCACTTTTAATTGCTTAATCTTCAACCAATTTACTGGTTTGTTTTCGATATTCTTTTTGAAAGTGTGCCCTAATCTACTGAACCATGCTTTAAGATAATAAATGTCGTACCAGATCATTTTTCCACAATGTACCGTTGTTTTCTGCGGGCTAATCGCAAAATCGTTGGCCATTCCTCGGGATAGTAATTAAATATATATCGTTTGTCCCGTTCGTTTGTCGAGTGCATACAATCCGCCTCCATTTGTGTGTAGCCGCTCTCTAAATTTAAATTCAATTTACGAATTACGTAAAATAGCAGCGCTGCAATATAACGATTCCTCATCTGTCCACCACAATCATCAGTATACAAAATTACATCCGTTACATTGTTTCTATAACAACACACTGGCAAAAGCACAATTGTTTTGTCTATTTCTTCTCTTAGCGAATTCTACCATCTGTCAAACAGTTGACATTAACAGTGTAAATGGATTTTAAGCAATTTTTTACGCCAACTGTAAAACAAACAGAGAAATTTTGATGTGTGTGAAGTTAAATTTTAAAATGTATAACCCTACCACATTCTGTTACGATAACAGAGCTCTGTCAATCACTTAACATAACCAAAGTTAATATTAAAAATTTAATATAAGAGTTTCCGGATAATATTTAAATTTAATCTAAAGTGGATAGAACAAAAAAACTATTTTAAAACACTTCTACTAGTGTCCAAATTATGGAGGTTTTTCCAAAAACACCACTTTTGGGCAAAAAAGATAAAAATAAAGACACTACTAGAAGTTTTCTCGAATAGACACGTTGAAGTATATTTAAAAGACAAAAGTTAGTTTTAAATTTAAAACAATTGAAACTAACGTTTCATTTTTTTTTATTTTTTTTTTTTTTTTTTTTAATTCATTGTAAAAATTTTCCTTTGCTTTTATTTATTTTTTTTTTTGTTTTTTCTTTGATTTGCCCAAATCAACAAACTTATATTTTGAAATTAATTTTATATTTTCCACAAAAACAATATCACACCTGACCAGAGCTGGACAATCTTCTTAACTGTATTTTGTTACACATTGTGAGCCAACCTTTTTTTTAATTTTAGGTGTTACCCTAGTTACTTTAGTATCAAAAAAGTTATTAATAGATTTTAAAACAAAAGTAGTTTCTAAAAGAACCCAACTTCATTGTATGATTATGATTAGAGGCCAATATTGTTAATTGTTATAAAATAAAAATGATATGATTTAAACTGTGTAATTTAATCGAAATATGTTACTTTTAGTTTATGGTTACCATAACCATGTTTTTACTTTGCGTGTAAAAGGACCTTGAATTTTTCTCAGTTTATAAACAAGTGTTTTCAATGAGGACTAACGTTTACCGTTTATTTTTGTTCATAAGATTTTTTTCCGTTATTTTTTTACATTTTTTAGAGCCCTAATATAACGCTAACGATTAAGAATATAAAAAATATAACTACTCTGCATTGGAAGATGTCTCAACATAATTAACTACGACATTAAATAGTTGTTTGTTACTTCTCTTATTCTTGTCATCGATTAAAAAAAAAACAATTGTATTCTTAAGTCTATTTACACAATTATCAAAGTATTATTTTAAATTTCATATGGAAAAAAACACATTTAAACCACACATACGCACACACACACTCAAACACGTTTAATTGTCTGTTCGCATATTAAACGAATTCTCAATTGGAAATTTTTTTAAGGAAAAAGCTTTCAATTGCAACCAGTTGCTTTTAAAAACAATTATTGTTATTGTTATTGTTTTTTATTATTCCTTTTTCTTTTGGAAATTCGTAGTTTATTTGTGTGAAAATTTTATTGGAACATATTGTAAAAAAATAAATAAAAATTGAACTCTGATCATGAGATGACTTACGAGTGAGTAAGTGGGGTTGTTGGTACATGTGTGTGAGTGTGGTAATTCTTTTAAATTGTAAGCAAATACAGTTATATATTTTCATATATTTAATTATTAATTCGAATAAAGTTTTTTAATTTTATAATTTTTATTTCTTCTGTTTGAAAATAATTCCGGATCTTTAATAGCAAGGCGTATTGAACAGGTGACTGCATTAGATCATGCGGTCAACATATGTTTTAGCTTTTACGTGTATTTTGTTTTTGTAAAAACTTTTGAGCTGTCAAAAACGTCTGTCAATATGTGTTTATGTATTTGTGAAAAAAAAGAAAGCCACTAAAAATATTTACACATTTTGACAGCCCAAGAAGTTTTTACAAAAAGAAAATACACGTCAAAGCTTATGCATTCACCTGGTATTATTGCTCCATGCTTGATAGAAACTAAATAAATGATGTGTTTATGAATTTGTGTAAAGGTGACAGGGCATGACAACTTCAAATACCACATGACACAAATCAAAAAATAATTTTTTTTAAAGATGTGCCAAAACAAGATTAAGGTGGTAGCGCTTTTGCAAATGTTCGCCCGCCACTGGCTGAGGATGAAGTAATTTAAACAAAAACACTCATCCCTACTTCTCTTCTCCTTCTCTGTCATGCCTATAAAAATCTAACAAGCAATTGAAAAAAAAACTTCAATTCAATAAATGATGTCTTTTCTACTCACTGATCAGCATAAAAATTTCATATTAAAATCTACCTAAAACAATAAGATAAACTGGTTGTCCCATCATGACACAAGAATTCATTTGTTTACAATCAACAGAATTCTAAAAAATTGTTTTTGTTTAAAATGTAATTTTAGGAATGAACGAACCCTTGTGACATTGTGGAGCAGACAGAAAACACTGTTTTCATTTTATTCATTTCAGTGAACTGAGATGAAGATATTAAAAAATTTGTCACAGCCAAAGATGTCACTCTGTCTCTATTTCAGAATTGACGTAGCATATTATTATTGTGTTTTAACAAGTATAAAGTCGTTAAATGTACGACCATAAAAAACCATATTGTTTGTTTTTAGAATTCCAATTTTTTGTTGTTCTTTTTGTAGTTAAAACAATTTAATTTAAATTTTATTTTAACTAAATAAATACGTCTGGAGAAGAAAAGTGAAACACAAAATATATTTTCCTTTTCTTAATAATTTAAATTTAAAGAATTTCGCAACAATTAAATGTTGACAATCGAGTTTTAAAAAATTTCTTTGTTTTTATTTTAATTTAAATTTTAAAAACAGCAAACTTATTAATTTAATTTTAGTGTTTTGAAATCTTCTTGATAATTTTTTTTATTCCTGTTGCTCATTACTTAGGCACCTCTTCTCTTTTTTTTCATTCAAGCTTTATTTAACTGTTTATTTCTTTCTCTTTTTATTATTTTTGCACGCACGCATTTATAATTTTTATTGTTGTTATTTTTGTGCAACAGCTGTTGTCTTAGAGTAGAAAAATGATTGTAACTTATGGTTGCACTATTGTCGTTGTGAATGTGTTCGGTGTTTAATGTCATTTAACTCGCATTTATATGTTTTTATTGCTTATGCCACAGTATCCCAGTGAGCACAAAACTTAACAATTGAATAGATATTAAATTTTTTGTTGTTTTTGGCCTATATCACATCAACTTGTGTTGATTGACATTATCAGCGATTATGCATTTTTAGCTTTTTTCTTAAGGGCGGTTTAGACGGTACGACTTTACGTTCGTAAAATTCAAGAGAAAATAATATGAAAACCAATCCGTTTTTTTTAAAAATGAGAGTAAAAATCTTACGAAAGATTTTTTCGCGTTTACACAATTGTTATAGACAGGTTTTTGGGCGGTTTGCAGAAATGCATCCCTGATCTAATGATTCGTAGTTGTCTTTTGAAAATTTTCAGAAAACATAGAGACCCATAGGACTGTCAAATTTTCATCCGTAATTTCTCTCAATTTGTGCAGATTCATTACATATTTGGTTTAGACGATCCCACTGATACTATTCTGCACAAAAATTTGACATGTCGTAAGAATTCTATGACCATGTAAGCCGCCGTTTAATAGTTATAAGGCGTGAACGAATTTCCACAGTACTTTGGTCTAATACATGATATCTCCAGCCATATGGGGCTGAAAATAATTTGCTTGCGACACATTGTGGGTCACAGGTTCACAACTCTTAACTCGCAAAAAAATCGATTCGGGTTATGTTTTATTTAGTTTTTTTTAAGAAAGATAATTTCAATAGCTTTGTTTTCTTTACATCATCCCACCATAAATATCTCCTACTATTTTTGGTTTTTTTATTTACTTCTAACACGGTTTAGCAGCAGGGTAATAACATTTTTGTTTTTGTCTTCTGAAAAGAACAAGAAACATGTTAAGAGTTGTCAACTTGTGACGGAACACATGCATATGTAATTTACTGTCTCTACATCATTTTACGCAGAATTAAAGCAGGAATATAGGAGCCATTAAAGAAGAAAATGTAACACAAAATGAGAATCAAGTTTCCAAAATTTTAGCTGATTAATAAAAGAGCATATTGAAGGTTTTACTAAGCTTTGAACTTCTCCTTATGAACTACAAAATTGGAATAGAAGCTTTTTATACCCGCCGTTGCTACGGTCTAATTTAAAGCTCTTTTGCAGCACCGAGATCACAGCGGTAAAATTGGATAGTAAAAAGTAAAAAATTATTGTAAATTTTTTAAACCCTGTAAGTACAACTAAAAGAGCAAATGCTCTGGTTGGTAACATTGGATTTTTTTGTTTTAATGTTGTTTGTTGTATATAAGCTTTTTCTCAGACCCTACGGCCCCTAGAGTTGACTTACGCTATTTAATTTAAAATTTTTACTACTAAGAATTTTAGTTTTTTCTTAATTTTTTCATTCCGTTTGTAATTTTTACAACATCCATTTCCGAACCCATAAAGTATATATATTCTCACTTCTTATGCATAGCGAAGTCAATTGAGCGATGTCCGTCTCTTCGCTCTGTCCGTCCGTGCTAGTTTTGAAATCAAGTTTGCCGAGGCACTAGATCAGCTAGAAAATATTTAAATACGCCAATCGATCAGACATAATATCGAAAGAGATGCTATTGGAAATCAGCAAGATCGGTCCATGTCCTTCGAAGTAGGGGGCAAAACACCCTGTCTACCTCTAATTTTTTCAGAAAGTAACTCCAATTAAAAAAACAAATATATGGGACGTTATAGAATTAAAAAATAAGAAAAAAATAGCAAGTGAAAATATAAGTGCTCGCCCATATTTCCCGAGTTACGGGCCACTGAAATTTTCAAATTTTTGAAAATATCAATATGGGTATCATTTAACAGCTTTTGAAGAAATCTTTAAGGAAATACTAATTTTTTTTTAAAGGCTTAACCCATTAAGAGCCGATGATATTTTGATGTAAATTTTTTACCTCAAAATAAAAATATATACTTACATATATGTGGTTATACATATGTATATCGTGAAGGGTATATAAAATTCGGAAAAGCCGCATATAGCACTCTTACTTGTTTATGTTTAAGATGTTAAAAAAGGATATTTTTTCAAAGGATAAAATACAACTAATATTCATCTGTTTAAGAAGAACACAGTGTCTTATTTATTACAACAAATTTTCTTCTGCCTATTTGACGAAGTGAATTATGACTTTTCTATATTTCAAATATCTCTGTTTAAAACTTTTTTAAAATTGGTGCAGTCGTAAAGGCCCGTTTTCCCCTTTTTTCTCATATGGGTCCTAGCTTTGGACACAGGCATGGGTTGTTAGACGTTATACTGGAAGACTTCTCTATTTCTCGAATCACATTTAAATTAATTTAGTTTTACGATTCGGATAAGGCGCATATAAATTTAGAAACAGAATGAAAATTTTCTTCCCTCCTCTTGCGCTATTTAAAATTATAAATATCCTATTTTACCATGAAGACAAATGTCCATACGTGTTTCAAATTTTATCAAAATCGGTTCAGTCGTTTAGCCGTGATTGAAGCACAAACAAACAAATATACAAACAAACAAGCAAACTAACAAAGAGATTTATAATATATTTGAAATAAAAAAAAAACTTTTTTTATATTTAATTTAACCCCTGCGTTAATGCCCTTTAATTACATTTGAAATAAAATAACAAATAAATGCCTTTCATTTCGGGTTAAGAATTTATTTGCAATTATTGAACTCCAAAAAAATACATATTTCTGTTAAGAAAACAGCTATTCTCTATTTATTCTCTATTTCCAAGATCCAATTTTGTATGTTTGCTGGGTTATATTGATTTCCCTTTACGACATTGCAAAGCAATAACCATTAAATCTTTTATTTAGATTTTTTCTTTGTAAAAAAAAAAACTTTATTGCTGATTTTTATGAGTGTTTTAGCTTTAATTGTAATGGGAGGTGAACAAAAGCAGCAACTGGTAGTTGTTAAAGCTAAAAGAGCAGTTGTTGATTTTAGGGAAATTAATTTTTTAAATTGTCACTTGGTAACTTAACAAAGGCAACACAAAGGAACCAGTTAATGGACCCAAGTGGGCTGTGACAAAGGCACTGAAATTTGCTACCATTCATGTATTTGAATTAGCAAAATTGCTTCGACACAAAACCTTTGTAGATAAAAGTTCTTTTTAATAAAATTTTCTTAGAAAAAGTAATGCAGTTGGTTTATTCGAATAATCATAAATTGTTTTAAAAAAGATGTTGTTTGAAGCTCCGCCTAGTAAAATATTTCTACTGCATCTTCGACCTTTATTTAGTCTCCGAATTTTTCAAACTGAAATGGCGCTTAACTTTTCCCTGATGTTTTTGAGCCCCTTTCATTAAGCTCTTTTCGTAAGATTTGTTCCCACTTTGCTTGCTTACAGCTCTCCGAATGTGAGTAAATTATAAACCCTGAAAAAGGGTTGTTATCACGCAGCTCACTCATTATTCGGAGTAGGTCAGCCAGATACAAGTTTCTTGCGAGCACCAACTTCGAACTAAAGAAGACTGTGAAAGATCGACTTAAAAAAATTCTTGTTTGATTGTTGTTAATTTTGGTCACAAAAAATGTTAAATTCAGAGATATTGAAATATTTTCAAAAACGATGACAGACAGAATGTTACAGTCAACCGTGAATGGTAACTAAATTTTTTTTGTAACTCAGTTGGCTGTCATTAATCTTGCTGGCATGTAAAGAGGCCTTTTAATGAACAAATAGTTTTAAAAAATTATTCTAAAAATGGTTTACAAAATCTTGTAGGCTTTGAAGGCTTTCTACGCTGCTCAGCACAAAGATATTTAAGCGTTTTAATTAAAAGTTTTTTTTAAAAGCAACATTCAGTGAGTAATTGGCGGAATACGAACGCAATTAACGTTAAAAAAGTTGAGAAGTTTGCGCCAGCATAAATGGCATTAAAGTATCTTTCCAATTAAGCCGGTTTAATTAATATGAAGAATATTTTACTTTATTTTAATTTATTTTAAAACTGTGAACCTTTAAAAAAAAATCTTGCAGTTTCTAATTTCAGCTAAAATCGTTTCTTTTAAATCGATCGAAAAAAGTTATGGGCATTTAAAAAGGCTGCTTTGCCGACTCACTGTAAGTGTCTTCCCATTCCCATTAGAAATCCTTTAAAACAACATTTAAATAAATTTATTTTATTTCCTTTTCCTGCCTGGTAGTTATTAAGTTCTGTGAAGAATATATTGCACCATAAAATATTTTCATAATTTCATTGAGTATAAAGTCATCATATTTTACTGAAAATGCTCCTTTTTGTGACAGTTTAATACATGAAAGAAAATAAAAATAAAACATCGATTGTTCAATAAAACTGGTTTAACGTTAAGCTACTTTATTTATTTTTTTTTTTTTTTTGGTTTTTGGTTAATCCAGGGATGGCAAGAGAAAGTTTCAAAAAGTATAAATTGAGTTAACTTTTACAAAACTTATTTTTACATTGCAAAAAAAATATTTAAATTTGTAGTCATGTTACTTATTAATATTTATTTGACATTTTTATTTTTATTTAATTTTCTTAAGAAGTCAGCAGTTAAACCGTGGATAATTTGTAAATGAATTAAAATTGATCTTTCCAGCTTAGATTGATTTTTTGATTTTAAGCCTTAAATTTCTACATTTGTTAATAATTTTCTTTTTAAAATTTTTTAAAAATTAAAATAAATAAACTTAAGCTGAATAAATTAATTCATTTGGTACCTTAATTTTCAACCGACCAACCTTATGACTCTTACTACTGATAATTATTTGGAAAGTAGTTCAATTAAAAATAGTTTTCATTTATTCTGCCTTATCTTATGTAAGATTTTAATTTCCTAACAACCCTTCCCAATATGTTGATAGAAAAACTTAAGTAAATTAAAAGTTTTCATCTGAAGTTTAATTGTTTCTTTTTAGAAATAAAACAAATGTGTTATTGTACCAAAAACTCATTAAGAAATCTAATATAAGTCTATAATCATCTTCTCGATTAGCAACAGGTTTCTTTAAAGGAAATTGTTTTAAATTTAATCATTTTACTTTTGCATATTAGCGTTTCTGATTTTCAAAGTGCACCAATGAAAAGTACATTCCTTTTAACTTGACCATCCCTGGTATAAATATTTTATTTATGTCCTTTCAATAAAAAGCCATTTTATAACGATATGAACAATAAATTGTAACCAATAAATTTTATTAATATTAAATTTTAAATAAACCAAATATGTTCCATAAATTAAATAAAAATAAAAAAAGATTTTTAGCAAAAATAAAAATATTTTTTTTTTAAGAAAAATTATAAACTTGCTAAATAAATTGCTGGTTGAAAGAAGCTAAGAAAATGCAAAAATTAATCTTCTTAAAAAAAAAATTGTCGAAAAGCAAGAAAAAAATCTGAAAACTAAAAAAACGGAAAGTTTGCTTAATTATCAACACAAAAAAATAAATAACAAATAAGAATACTATATACGGTCATGCCGTATCTTATGTACCCTTCATCATATATGTAAGTCTAGTTTGGTAAAGTAACTCCAATAAAAAACACAAATTTTTGGATGACAGAATATTGAAAATTAAGAAGAAGAAATTTAAGTTCTATATATAAATTTACATAAAAATATCATCAGCATTTTTAGACAAATTTAGTATTTTCTGAAAGAGCTCTTCAAAAGCTTTTTAATGATACCCATATTGATATCTTAAAAAATATGATGCAAAATCGTACTTTTCTATGAAAAGTTCGGAGGCCCATAACTCGGAATATAGGGGCGAGTAATACTTTTTTACTTGATGTTTTTTTTTATTTTTTATTACTCTATAACCTCATATTTTTTTTTTTTTTTTTTTTGTGGATTGGAGTTACTTCATTGTTCCAAATGATATGGAAAAATTAGAGGCAGGCGTGGTGTTCTGCCCGATGCTCCGAAGGACATGGATCGATCTTGCTGATTTTCAATAGCAAACTTTTCGAAGCTATGTCTGATCGATTGACATATTTAAATTTTCTTTAGTTTATCTTGTGCTTTGACAATGTTGATTTCAACCGGACGGACAGACGGCCATCGCTTCATTGACTTCACTATGCAGAAGAACTCAAAATATATATATTTTATGGAATCAAAAAGTGATATTGTTAAAATTACAAATTAAATGACAAACTTAGATAAAAACTTTTTCCATTTGAGGTGTGAAGGGTGTAAAAGAACTGAAAACCCATATAATCAGCAAATCTCATAAGAAACAAAATTTTAATATCAAAAACAAAAATCGCTTATATCATAAAAATTCTTCAAACTTATACGAAAGCTATACAAGATTTGTTGAATAATGAAGATTATTTAACTATAAAATAAATCCAACTTAACAAAATCTCCTTGTATCTAATATCATACAAAATGAAAACTGGTTTCACATTTTAAGCGTTGAAGTAAGACAAATAATTACGAAGTCCCAGATATGGCTTTGATACAAATGTCCAAAAACATATGAAATCAAATTATGTAATAAAAATAACCAACAAGTTTATACTATTGTATAATAATACAATAATAATACATATACAAAGAGATTATGCATTAAACAGATATTTTTTTTTTTTTTGTGATTTTTCAAAAAAATAAAATCTCATTTAAGGCCAGGATTCGCTATTATACACAATCGTGCGATTTAATCACATAAAAATCTGACAGAATTCTGTTCTACTTTAAAAATCGTTTCAAAATGGCGTCATAGGTGCCACACTATTATACAGAAAAAAATGCCTAATCAGATTTAATATTTTGTTTTTTTCTCCTCATCTGCAAAAAAATCAACCCTGATCGCATAGATCAATAGATCAATAGAAATCATTCTATGAGTTATTTCAAAATATTATAAAATCATACAGACCTGTCAAAAAGTTTGTCACACTCATACACTTTTAATCATACTTTTTGAGCACACAGGCAATTTTTGGCAGTTCGTACGACTGAGTATGATTGTCAATCCTGGCCTTTACTATTCAAGAAAAAATGTGTTTTTTTTTTACAATTTAGCTTTTTCACAATGTATAAATTTCGTTGATGTACTAAAGGGTGACCTCAAAATTTATTTAAAATTACAACTAAATAGTAATCATGGTTTTCTTTTGAATTTATAATTTTTTTATGGACAGCACATCGCAAAACTGGCCATCATGACTTGGCTGGACAGTTATGACAAAACTTTCCATAACCATTTTGCATAAACGTAAGTAATTTGATTGATGAACCTTCAAATTTTTCTCCCTAAGGAAAAGGTCTACTTGTAAAATCCCAAATCAAACGCTATGAAATCATACGACATGTGTATGACCTGAGGATATCATAAAGTAAATTAATTTTCTTAAAAGCTGTATAGCATGCGATATTGCCTTACTGAAACTACATTTCGCCCTTATCTAAATTATGCAATTTAAGCAAAAAGAAATCTTTTTTTTTAGATCGCTATATCAATCATTAATAACAATAACAGTACCAGTTTTTTTCAGTTTTAAAGTTTCTATAATTATTTCTATCCTATAGTATCTTTCTATCTTATTAGAGTAATAAGATAGAAATAATTCGAAAGGGAAATTATAAAATATATAATCACTTTCTATTAATATTTATGACATGACCTAAGAAAATTCAAAATTCAAACGAAATTTCTTTAAATAAATTAATCACGCATGTTCTGGATTCCACATAAAATTATCATTTTAGTTTTTTCAAAGCATTGTTTTTGTTCTAAAACAATTTTATAGCAACAATGCTTTGTTAAATATGAAGTAAAAATTTCGTATGGATTTCAGAACATGCCTGAATGTTTAATTCAAAATTTTAATCTATTTTACCTTAATTGTGCTATTTAGGGACTAATAAACACTTAAATAATATTATTTAATTTTTCTCTTACTTGCTGTTATATGATGTTTTTTTTTAATTTTGAATCTTTTTATTTTTAATTGTGTTTACAACTGGCTTTTGCTTCCACATAATTTGTGTCGTTACTGCTTTTTTACAAATCGCTTTTATTTTACTTTCTATAAAATTTTTCTTTAGGAAATTTGTTCCAGTTGTTGTTGTTAATATTGTTGCTGGTTTATATACTCCCCTTCTTTTTTAGCTTTATTCAAATTAATTGTAATAATTTAATTTATTTCACAATTACAATCACTTTCTTTTAATTAAAATATTCTTTTCTTAATTTATGCGATTTTCTTTTCTTTCCTTTTTTTAATTAATATTTATTTATTTATTTTTTTTTTTTTTTTTTTTTTCTTTAAACAGATTTTAGTTTGTTAAATATGTATTTTTTTACAAGAAATCTTTTTATTTGTTGTTGGTGCCTTAGTATTTTTTTTTTTTTTGTATATGGGGTATAAGTGAATATTTTTATGTGTGTTAGTACCGTTTGATAACTTTTAAAGTTTTTTTTTATTTTCCTCCGTATTGTTTTTTTTACCACTTACACTGATTGCCAACTGCTAACTGAGCTTATTTTAGTACAACTTTAATATTTTATCAAATTCAACAACATACAGTTGTTGAATTCCCGTTAAAAGTTATTATTATGAGTATGTGTGAGTGTGTAGGAATGTGTGTATCCTTAGTAAAGTTCCCGTTTGTTTATAGTTGTTTGTGTAGTTTTACTTTTGTTTTCTATATTGTTGCTTCCCATTCATTACTTTCTTCACTAATACAGGGACTCAGACAGGAGAGAGAATAGATAATGCAGTGTTGCCATCGTTTTTTTTTTTTTTTTTTTTTTTTTTTTGACAAAAGTAACACTTTTAATGCAAAAGTTTTAAAATTTTCTTAAATTAATATAAAAATTTTGGGTTGTGTTTCTAAAAAAAAAATAATTTCTTTAAGCGATTTCTGATAAATATTAGCAAGAAGTAATGTAAAGGTAACAGATATGTACAGGTTGCCTTAAATTGCAATGTCATAAGGAAAATGTAGTATTACAAACAAAAAAATATTGAAAATATTAGTAACGTAGAAATATTTTTTACAGTTTTAAAATTCACAAAGTTCTTAACGAAAACTAGTAGCGAAAAATGTATAGCAACCTGTAGCATTTTTGATTTGCATTTTATTAGAAGCAGTGAAACATGTAAGTTTCAATGTCCAGGATTTTAAAGCTATGGAGTAGTTTTTTTGTGTCTAAGGGCAATGTTACCGCTGTAAAAATCTTAATAATATCAAAACTCAATTCTCCTTAAAATAACGTCCTCCAGAAATGATTTGCCAGGGGAGAGCTTGGTCTGTAGTACACTGATATTAAATGCCTGTATTCTAGTTTAACTAACTTACTAACCTGTGTAGTTGTACCTCTGCACAGGCGGATAGAGGTAAAAAATTCCACTGAAATTACAGAAAAAGGCACACTTTTGCATTTTGCATGAGGTGAAAAGATTAGTTTTCGAGCTTCACTTACAAAGAATGATGCGAACAGTAAATGTTTCATGTGTATCCTGCTGCGCAACCTTAAATTTGGGATGATGAAGTAAGAGCACTGATTCAAGTTTTTTTGCTCTTGGAGCTTGAAACCAGTCCAATTATGAAAGGGAAAGTGTAATCGTATGACTTTTGCGCAGTCTTACAATTAGGCGTTACATGGATTCAACTAATGAACAACAGCTACTGTAAAAAATAGCACACACTTCTATAATCCAGGTCTAATAAATTAAAAAATTTATTTGACGTAAGTTATAGTATTTGTTTTGAAATATTGTTGATCCAAACCAATTTTTAATCGAAAAGTATCCATTCATTAGAAACCCATTAGACATTTTGTGTCATTTATTAAAAATTATGAAAATGGCAACAATTGTAATAACATGGCATCACTGGTTTTGTTGTCCATAGTGTAAGAGAATTAGGAGCAGGAGTAAAGAAAGCTTTTTACAACTCACAAAATTGTTGCTATGTTTATTAATGAAAAGCTTTTTTCAGGAGTTTTTTTTAATAATTCAAATTAATTGTGAAGTAAAAAGTATCAATGATAACTTGTAAATGGAATTAAAAGGAAATTTTAAAACTTTAAAGCTATTTTAGAAGTTATTTTCTTAAAGTGCTTAGCAGGATAATAATCAACCGGATTAGCAGTTTTCTAACCGAAAAAGTTCCCCTCTGATTTTTAAAGTACATTTAATTACAAAAATATCAGATAAATTAATTTTTTGTTAAAAAAAGCTGATTTTAACATTAAGATTTATTGAACGTGAACTCAAATTGGTTCAAACTGTAAAACCCCATGTAGTTGTCTTTTATTTATTTTTTAACAAGATCTCCTTTAAGTTCGTTATACTCCATTTAGTAAATTAGCTGATAAGCTAACCTAGAACATCAGTCTTATTTTGTAATTCTCATAGCTAAATCTTAATCTCAATCGCTAAAAAGCTAAAAATGAATTTCAGAACAGTATTTGTAGCCAAAAATCTTTTAAGAAATTTTTTTAGATTTTTGGCGAAGGTGATTTAGATTTAGAATAAATCTACAATAAATCACAAACGTAGCAGTCCTTTCATTTTTTTTTTTTACTCTTCTGTAGCACTTTAATTATATTTTATTTCATTTATAGCTCTGGCTAGATATGTTTGCACGATCTATTGCCAACTAAACATTTACTTTCACAAAATTATTTAGACCCTTCCACGCTACAGAATTGTGTTACTCCGACAAAATTCGAACTACTCAAATTGCTTAACCATTCGGACCACAACACGCTGTGGCTCCGTTAAAGATTCGAACTTACAATTTCGTTTTTCAACAACCAGGTGCTTTAGATCAAAATTTAGTTACTCTCATTTTTAACCAATGATTCGTTAAAGCTTGAATCGTGGTTTTCTTCTTTACTGTTTTAGCGCTTAACCTTTAACCCTTCCATCTGTTGTTCTAATCAACTTACCCGCCGCAGCTACACAACAACTCTTTTCTTTTTTCTAACCTAGAGACTGCAGGTGGTTGGAACTATTATTTCCCATTTAGTCACCTTTAACAAAACATGTATCTACTGCAGCTACTTACCAATAAAAATATGATGCTGATGGGAGTTGAACTTATGACTTGTGATGTTTTGTTTAAGAATATACAGAATCCTCAACCTTAATTGCTAAACATGTGTTGGCTAATTAGTCGTTTTATTCTGTTTATAAACTTTACTGTTTGGTAGCGGTGGTAGCAACAACTTATTTAGCTCCGCACAGACACACACACACACACATATACACATGTACATTAGTTTCATTGCCACCCTGCAAGCATTTTTATCGAAAAAGTCACTACAACGTTACTTAACAGCCTTTAACAGTACCGAATATATATTTTCTAAAAGTAACGGGGTTCTGGGTTATCAAAACGGAAAATGTTATTTTTACCATAATAGAAAGGTTTAAAGTTAGAAAGTTAAAATTTAAGAATTTGTAAAACTAGAAAGCGAAATACGATATAGAGATTAAGAAAGTTTTGACCTTAAATATATTTTGTGTTTAAATTTGCAAATAACTAATTTGATAAGATAAATCTACTTAAAGCTGCTGTTAATTTTATGTAATTTTTTTATTTTTATCAATTTATTTTTTATAATTTTTCTTAACATTTTTCACACATAAGCGAACACTGTACAAGTCAACCAAATGACATTTTTTTTTTATCTGTTACATTAATTTATTCACTTTTAGTAGAGTCGAAGTTGTGACCCATAAGAGATCAATATGCGATGTCCATTCAATTTGTTTTTGTACATTTTTAGGCAATCAACTGATTATCATCTGGTAGTTGAGAAAATGTTACTCTTGATATAACAAAATTTAAGGGAAAGTGTTTTTGTATTAATGTATTTGTCCAATTAAATTCTGGTAGAGACGAAATATAGTGAATGTTAAAAGATCTTATTTTTTTAAATCTAAAGAAGTCTCACAGAAGTGACTTCTACCTAAAAATGCTCTGTAAAATGCTGGCAGGGTACATAGAGGTAAAAGTTTGCAAAATCTTATTTTCTAAGCGATATATTTTTCACCACGCAATTTTTTTTTTTTTTTTTTGCTGGAACACTTATTCATTCATTTTACTGCATTATTTTTTTTTTTTTTTTTTTTTTTTTTGTCTTTAGTCCTCCCAGTAATAGCCCACCACGTTAAACAATTTTATTGGCTCTGCTTTACTCTTAGTTAGGATACATATATAATTCTGGTGTTCCTCTTTTGTTTGCTTTATTTCTCCTGTCCTGAATCCAAAAAGTTTTAAATTACATACCAAGTTTGAAATTTAAAAAGTTGCAAAAATTATAACCGTTCTTTTCTATTCTATGACAATTTCTACATTATTTGTTTTAATTAAGAACTGTTATGTCAAACCATCTAAACTATTTCTATGAAATAGCCGACTAATAACAAAAATCGAGCAAAATCTTTAACGACATAAAATTTCGTTAAGTAAAAACAAAATAAAAAAATCTCCTGTTGCATGCAAAATTTTTATAATTTGTGGTTGTTTTGTTTACTGTTAAGTAAACGCAAATGTCCTAATTCGGGAAATAAAGGAAAAAAGAAACTAATACATGTAAAAAGTAACATATTTCCAAACAAACACATTTAAATAAGTTCAAGATGAAGGTTATTAGTGTAATATTTTTGTGTTACAAAAGCTTCTTAACGGCAAATGAGAGGCTGTTTAATACTGAACTCTCTCTCTCTCTTTCTAGTTCTAAAGTTAAGTTTCCCT
This sequence comes from Cistogaster globosa, assembly GCA_937654795.1. Classification (NCBI taxonomy): domain Eukaryota; kingdom Metazoa; phylum Arthropoda; class Insecta; order Diptera; family Tachinidae; genus Cistogaster; species Cistogaster globosa. Next base: position 97,725,009 of record OW569405.1, on the reverse strand, counting down.
TTTAAAACAGCTGTTGAATTTACTTTTCTTAATTTCCCTTACATTGACACAATTTTCCGTGTGTTCGATTTTTTTTATTGTTTTTCTTTTTTTATTGTTGGTTCTTACAGTTAATAAAAAATGGCTCCCAGTCAAATGTTTTAAACTCCCAAATTAGCAACAACTGGAGCATGAAAACAAAACAATCTTAATGGAATAAGCACATTAGAAAGCTTATTTCTATTAAAAAAATGTTATGAACAGTTAATAATTGTTCTGTTTTTCGCTTGAATAGAAAGACATAAAAAACACGTTGTAATTTCTCTGCATTTTTTCAAATCATGGTGACTGGATGAAACAGAGTAATTTGGGGAGGATTATATTTTTGTAAATGTACTTTTTCGTACCTTTAACTTGAAGGCAATAAGAAGAGCGAAATAAAACATAAACAGTTAAAAGAAGTTTTAACCCCAAAATCATTATTTCGCAAAACACAACCGATCTGTTTGAGAATTAAGGCATCAGCGGAGTTAAATTTCCTTAACTAGAGTAAGAGGATTTTAATACAAAAGATCAATATGTTAGGAAAAATATTTCAAAACGGAAATAACTGATAATAAACTTTTTAATTTTTATAGAATGAGCTGTCAATCATTCAATACTTTGGATCCTCAATTCCTTTTTTATACTTTTTCCGATTGTCTTAGCAAGCTGCAGCCGTCCTACACAGCGTGCAAAAGCATGACGTTTCTATTGGAGTGTTCTTTCACTTTTTCGTCAACAGTAACTGGTCTTCGTGGAATGCCTTCGGGTCCTTCCTTTATATTCACTAAACAAAATAAAAATTCTTATTTTACAGTTTAGCAAAAAGAAATTGCTGGTCTATTCTTAAATAAAATTTTTCTAGAAACATGACACTTCAAAACCTAAACGAATGACCTTAAAGTTATCAACTTTCATCGTGATAATTTATTTTTTAACCGATATAAAATAAGAAGAAGGTTATCAATTCGTGTGAATGCTGCTTCTTTTTTTATTGTTTGTGCCTCCGTAACACAGTCATTTCAGAACCGCTATAAATATTTTTTTAAGATTTTGTTTGAAAATTGGTCCCGTTTTAAAAACGGTGCATAGTTTAAAAATTAAAGGGTGTCCCTAAGCAACTTACAAGTTTTTTACGTGTATTATGAACCGTAAAGGGCACCACTTTAAAATTTAAGAAAAATGGGTACCACTACAGATTCCAATATTAAAAATTATCACAAAAATAAATCTAAAAATTAAAGGGTGTCTCCAAAGGTTACGTAAATTGACTGGACTATCTTCTGAACCATCAGTCGGCATTGCCAGTACGAAATAACAATTGGAAAAGCTCGTTTCTCTAATGAAACAAAAATGTGCGCAAAAGTTTAATTTTAAACCGAACATAAACGGACAGACGGACATTGCTCAATCAACTTTACTATACATAAGCACTCAGAATATATATAAGTACATTGTGGGCTTTGAAATGGATATTGTAAAAATTACAAACGGAATGACAAACTATTTAACCTTTTTCCCCTGTGGTGAAGGGTATTGAAACAAGTCACTTGTTTTAAAGCAATAATATAAGGTGGCAGCGACCTTACAACAATGCAACAAAAGCAGGCAGATTTGTTTGTGTAAAATCAAGGCAAATTTATAACAAGTAAATTCAATGGCGAATTCAAAGTCAGCTGATTAAATTTCGTTTGTCAAATTTTACGTGCGCCAAGATAGCGTCGAAGAAATAGCGTCGATTTTGGGAATTAAAAACCGGGGAAAAAAACCGGGAAGTAAAATTCCCCGGGATCGGATATTTTGAATTAAAAAATAAAATAAGAATAAACTTTGGCATCTAGAAGAAGAAAAATTGATTTATATTGTAAATAAATAAACAAAACATTTTTGTATTTAGAGAATAATTATAAAAAAGCGTTTTCCATGATCACAAAAAACGATTGCTGATGTTTTCCATGGAAACTATAACACTGTCACCCAAAATGACCATACATTATTAAAATAGAGATATTAATGAACAAAAATTGACAACCGTGCAACAATTCCGCCGAGCCGTTTTCGAGAAAAGTGGCTTCATCTTGAGTGGGCACAAAAAGCGTTGCTAATGTTTTCCATGGAAACTATAACACTGTCGCCCATAATGGCCATACATTATTAAAATAGAGATATTAATGAACAAAAATTGACAAACGTGCAACAATTCCGCCGAGCCGTTTTCGAGAAAAGTGGCTTCATCCTGAGTGGGCACAAAAAGCGTTGCTAATGTTTTCCATGGAAACTATAAGACTGTCACCCAAAATGACCATACATTATTAAAATAGAGATATTAATGAACAAAAATTGACAACCGTGCAACAATTCCGCCGAGCCGTTTTCGAGAAAAGTGGCTTCATCCTGAGTTGGCACAAAAAGCGTTGCTAATGTTTTCCATGGAAACTATAACACTGTCGCCCATAATGGCCATACATTATTAAAATAGAGATATTAATGAACAAAAATTGACAACCGTGCAACAATTCCGCCGAGCCGTTTTCGAGAAAAGTGGCTTCATCCTGAGTGGGCACAAAAAGCGTTGCTAATGTTTTCCATGGAAACTATAAGACTGTCACCCAAAATGACCATACATTATTAAAATAGAGATATTAATGAACAAAAATTGACAACCGTGCAACAATTCCGCCGAGCCGTTTTCGAGAAAAGTGGCTTCATCCTGAGTGGGCACAAAAATCTTTTCTTTTCTCGAAAACGGCTCGGCGGAATTGTTGCACGGTTGTCAATTTTTATTCATTAATATCTCTATTTAAATAATGTATGGCCATTATGGGCGACAGTGTTATAGTTTCCATGGAAAACATTAGCAACGCTTTTTGTGCCCACTCAGGATGAAGCCACTTTTCTCGAAAACGGCTCGGCGGAATTGTTGCACGGTTGTCAATTTTTGTTCATTAATATCTCTATTTTAATAATGTATGGCCATTAAGGGCGACAGTGTTATAGTTTCCATGGAAAACATTAGCAACGCTTTTTGTGCCCACTTAGGATGAAGCCACTTTTCTCGAAAACGGCTCGGCGGAATTGTTGCACGGTTGTCAATTTTTGTTCATTAATATCTCTATTTTAATAATGTATGGCCATTATGGGCGACAGTGTTATAGTTTCCATGGAAAACATTAGCAACGCTTTTTGTGCCCACTCAGGATGAAGCCACTTTTCTCGAAAACGGCTCGGCGGAATTGTTGCACGGTTGTCAATTTTTGTTCATTAATATCTCTTTTTTAATAATGTATGGTCATTTTGGGTGACAGTCTTATAGTTTCCATGGAAAACATTAGCAACGCTTTTTGTGCCCACTCAGGATGAAGCCACTTTTCTCGAAAACGGCTCGGCGGAATTGTTGCACGGTTGTCAATTTTTGTTCATTAATATCTCTATTTTAATAATGTATGGCCATTATGGGCGACAGTGTTATAGTTTCCATGGAAAACATTAGCAACGCTTTTTGTGCCCACTCAGGATGAAGCCACTTTTCTCGAAAACGGCTCGGCGGAATTGTTGCACGGTTGTCAATTTTTGTTCATTAATATCTCTATTTTAATAATGTATGGCCATTATGGGCGACAGTGTTATAGTTTCAATGGAAAACATTAGCAACGCTTTTTGTGCCCACTCAGGATGAAGACACTTTTCTCGAAAACGGCTCGGCGGAATTGTTGCACGGTTGTCAATTTTTGTTCATTAATATCTCTATTTTAATAATGTATGGTCATTTTGGGTGACAGTGTTATAGTTTCCATGGAAAACATCAGCAATCGTTTTTTGTGATCATGGAAAACGCTTTTTTATAATTATTCTCTAAATACAAAAATGTTTTGTTTATTTATTTACAATTTCAATCAATTTTTCTTCTTCTAGATGCCAAAGTTTATTCTTATTTTATTTTTTAATTCAAAATATCCGATCCCGGGGAATTTTACTTCCCGGTTTTTTTCCCCGGTTTTTAATTCCCAAAATCGACGCTATTTCTTCGACGCTATCTTGGCGCACGTTCAAATTTTTACTAGCCTTTTTGTTATTTTGTTTTTAATGTTTGTAAGAAAAAGTTCTAAGAGAAGTATTTTTATTTAATATAAAAATCTGAAAAAAGTGGTAAAAAATGTGTACAGTAACAAAAAAAAAACATAATTAAACTTTCAAACTAAAAACCCGTAAAAAGATGCTACAAAATTAAAAGTTTTATTTAAAAATTATAAAATGAATATGTGTTTTTGATAAATCAGCTTTTTTTCACAAAAAAAAATTTAAGTGGTTGTAGCTTTCGTGCTAACGAGACTATCATGCATAATTATGCCGTAGTATAGGTTAAAGGGTATCTAAATCAAGTTTATGCAGGAGCTCAGCTGAAAATTTTTCGCTTCATTTTTTTCAAACTCCTTATACAACAATATGTATGGTGGCAGCGTAGGCGAATTCAGTATTTTTTGCTGGTATACACCACTGTCAAGCTCCATATATAAAAAATATGTGTATGTTTTTTATTTATGAAGCAGAGGCCTGCGGCTTTACTTTCTTTAAATTACTATGAGGTGTGTATATGTATTTTAAAACTTTTTTGGTTTGTGTGTTTAGAAGATCGAATTTTATTATACCCTTAAAACAGAACGTTCTTAAATTAATCAATTTCCATCACTTTCGTACATACGTTAGAGTGTACAAGATTATTTTCTATTAAATTTTACTTATTTGTTTTTATTAATTTTCGACAAATAATTTATACACCAAGGTCTACAATTTTACAATAAATATTAAAATTTACTAATATTTTTTTACAGTATTTGTAACTTTTTTTAATTATTGGGTCTAAGGAGTGGACTTCTTAAATAGTTCATAGTTATCATGTACATATAATACTTTGTTTATGGTTAGGGCATTAAAATCTTCTTGCGTTAATTAGTGACCCTGCACTAGAAAAAGCTTCTTCAGAAGAGGTACTGGTTGATGGAATGCTTAGTATTGATGATGCTAATTTAGCTATTTTGGGGAACTCCTACAAGTACAGAAATAATATGGGCTATAAAAGCACAATATTTTTTATTTCAAATCAGTCCACATAATTTTATCCAATTTTTTTACCTTTGAGATCAAACATATATCTTCTGGTTTTAAGTCAACAAGTAAAAAATTACCTATTTTATAAAATTAATCGTAATTCTATTAATAATTACAAATATTTCACACATTTCTAATTATAATACATACCGCAAAGGTTTCATTTTTTACAGCACAAATTTTTAAATTACAGCACGAACATTTGTTAATTAACAAATAATCTTAAGTATATAAAATACTCTCTAATGTGACGTTCGCTAATCTATTTCACTATTCATTCTAAAAATTGTTAAAAGTTGCGTTGTTAAGCCACAACTCTTTCACTGACATTTTCTAAATATTTAAAATATTTATCAAAGTCTATGTCACGGAGTTCCCTTCAATTAAATTTAGAAAAAGTTTTTTATCTAAAAAGATTTGTTTTAATAATGTTTTGCACGTCAACATAAAAGAGCTTTTTTAATAATGTCTTCTTAAAGTCAAATCGTTTTGGTATTTGTTTGCAGAACTCAATCTAAAAGGCAACACAATGAATTTATTTAATTCAGTAGCATGAAACCTCGCATCGGAAATTTTAGTTTTTGAAAATATACCTAGGTAAATGTCATAATTTTGTACATCTACTAGTGCCAGTGATGAAATTTTTTAGAATATTTATTTACAATAAAATTTATTCACATAGTTTAATAAATTATAATTAATGAAATTTAAAAAAAAAAAAAACTCAATTTTGGGAAAAAGATCTTTAAATCTTATTTTGGTTAATATATCATTGAACTTAAGGTAAAATCTTCATTCTAGCATCGCTGAGAGCAGTATTTGATGGTTGCGATTTTTAAAAAATTGCCTATGGTAACATATAACAGTTATTTTTTCTATAAAAAAATGTTATGAAAAAATACTAAGAAACGGCGGCTTGCTACAGCCGATAAGAGCCGACAGTATTTCGGCGACTACTTTTAGAAAAAATTATCAGCGGCTCGACTCAGCCGGCTCGCCTTGGATGCTAGCTAGTATTGATTCGCCTTGATATAATTTGTTTACGTTTTCTTTAGTTCCACTATATTCCATAAAAAAAACTTTTTATGTGTGTGATGTGTTATGGAAAAACTGCATTGAAAAGTAATTTAAAAATTTGTTATAAGCGGTAATAAAGTTTTAATTTTTGCTATTTATTTATTAATTTTATTTTATTCTACTTATTTAACAATTTTATCTTTTTTGTCAATTTTTTTCAATTTTAAAATATTTCTTTTAATTTTCTTTTTATCTGTATAATTGTTTTGAATATTCCTTTTGTTGGATTAGAGACAGTAAATGTAATTTTCGAAAGAAATATTTAGGTCTAAAATTGCACCTAACACATTTTTTTATAAATTCTTGCGATATTTTTGTAATTTGCACTGTTTTTAATAAACGAACATCGGCAATAAATACACCACTTCGAATGAAATATGTACATTTTCTTATTGTACAAATCATGGCGAAATCATGTACCAGGTGGTGGCAGTGGCGAATTTCATTCATTTTCGCCGTTGCAGAAAATGTCAAACTTCCTATAAAAAAAATTTTCGCTGATTTTTTATATATGGAATTTGACATTTTCTGCAACGGCGAAAATGAATGTATTCGCCACTGCCACCACCTGGTAGTTGATTTCGCCATGGTACAAATCGTCTTAAGATGTCAGAAAAAAAGTACACTAGGAGATTATAACTTTTGACATTCGAAAAAGGAAAAATCACGAGAGCAAAAAATAATCACCTGGGCTGTCAAAGCTGTTATGAATTTGCCTTGGTCTTTCACAAATGCATACATACATATTGCCAAAGATTTTACATAAACAATATACACCTAAAAGTTAATGCAGTCACCTGAAATTAATTCGCCTTGCTTTGGTATAAATAAATTATTGGTTTCAAAAACATGTGACAACAGAAAGCAAATTAAAAATAACCTTAAATCAAGCCATCAACATTTTATTGTGTACATTTTCACATGTTGAATACATATGCTTTGGTAGAAAATGAGAAAGTACTTTACAACATCATTAAAAATGCAACTCTGCCATAGAAAAACGCGTGGTTTTTTCTTCATCATACAAACGAATTTTCGTTTTCAACTTTTACTAGTTACTCGTCACTTTAGTCGGAAGAAATTTTTTTTTGCAACGGGCCGAATTACAGCAGAAAAATATTTTCATTAATTTTTTCGTATTTTTTACATCATTATAATTAGTTAAAATATGTAGAAGTTATAAAGGAAAGATTCTCTTTTATTGAAAAATAACAATAACTAAAGAAAACAACATACAGGCAATGAAATATCAAATTAAAAATTTGACGACGGCTACATAAAAAAGTCATTGAATGGAAAATACATATAGAAAATAAAAAAACGTGTAAATGTGTTGCAAAATAAATGGAATATAAAAGAGTATTGTGTAGACAAGTGAAGCAAAAAAAGGAATGAAGTAAAAAATATATTAATTAATTTTAAAGTTTTCAAAATATAAAAGACCTTCAAGGAGATTCATTTAGAAATAAAGTAACTAGTTGGAAGTGAACGACGGAGCTGAAGTTTTGTTTTTATTACGTTTACGTGTTGTATTGAAAAAGTGTGAGCGGGTGCCAGACAAGAGTTTTTTGTTGTGTACAAGACTAAAGTTTCTCTAACGCTGACCGCACCCGCCCGTAAATAAATTTGTTGGCAAAACAAAAGGGAAGAAATTATACATTTAGCTCTACTTATCTGCTTAGTTTCACTTTAGAAAAAAGTCAAGATTCCTCCACAAACGCCTACATCAACTAACTCCATGCCTGTGTCCGTGGTTTGTGAGACTGCGGCCAGTGTTAATGCCGCCTTAAGAGAATCTTTAGGTTCTGGTGGCAGCTGTTCAGCAGCTGCAAAGGCTAAACAGGCAACGTCACAACAAGATGATAAAATAAATAATGGTTCTGCGAGTAATGCAGACGATATAGAAACGTTGCATGGCAAATTAGTAGCTTCAGCAAAAAGAGTTTTGTTTTCAAAAATCGATTATGAAGAAGTAACTAATTATGGCCAAACTGTATTTGATAGTCTTAAATCAAAATATATAGTAATGAATCCCTCCGGAAATAATAACTCCGGTGAAAACGGCAGAAATTCTCCAGCAACCTGCAAAAGTAATGGCGCAAATGGTGACAGCGCAGCCGGTAAGTGTACGTGTAATTTTTTTTGCATTTATACACATTCACTTCCTTTTTTCTTGTAAATATTTATGCAGACATTTTCTCTCATCTCGTATTCGTTAATTATTGACAAATAGAATGAAACAAAATAATGCAGCATTAGTTCCCTCTATAAGCGAAAGAGCGAATGAAAGAGAACATTTGTTTAATTTTTCATGAATGACAATTCTTTGCATTGTATAAATGAGGTATTGCCAGATGTATGTTTTGCTCTACGGTATTGTTTAAGCAGGAAAAATTGTTTTGTTTAATAAAAAATCACGTGCCAAATATAAGCATGACAATAAAACTCTCACTTTTATTCTTCGCATTTTTCACTTATTAAGTAGGTTTTACGTATAGTGTTCGGACCAAATGAGCAATAAGTTTTTAATGTTTATTTGTTGTAAATTTTCACCACAGGCGCAAAAAGTTTAAATTTAAGTTTCTCATTCCGTTTGTAACTTTATAATATCTATTTTCTACCACAAACAGTATATAATAATTCTTGAGCGATGTCGTCCGACCTTGCGAAGGATCTAGATGAGCCTGATAAGACATAGCTTCCAAATTGTTTGGCATTGAAAATCGGCGAGATCAGTCGATGCCTTTCGAAGCAGCAGCAAAAAACCAATCCTGCTACTAATTTTTCCATATTAACTAGAACATATCTAGTTTAGTGAAGTAACTCCAACCACAAAACAAATATTATATGTGGCGATAGAAAATTAAAAAAAAAAACAAAAATTGTGCTCGCCCATATTTTCCGAGTTATGGGCCTCTGAACATACAAAAGTACGTCTGTGAATCATATTTGTTAAGATATCAATATGGGTATCATTTAAAAACTTTGGAAGAGGTCTTTAAGGAAAACCTAAAATTTTTTAGAAATTTTTTTTTCTTTTATTTTTATTTATTTACTTTTGCTTTATATATTTGGGTTGGGGAGCTAATTCTGGTTTAAAATGTGTTTCGGAAGTTCGTTTACATGAAATTAGATTTAAGGACATAGGAATTTTGTTACTTAATATTTTGGCCTTGACGGCTTTGTATTACTAAACTGAAGCAATAGATATAAAAAAATAAAATAAATGCTTAAATCAGTAAAGAGAGTCGTATCGTATTTCAAGGATTTTATTTTTTAACATACAAATTTTTGTCAACAATACTTTGTAAAACAGGTATAAAGTGAAAATTTCATGTAGAACTCAGTTCATGCCTAAAGTTTATCATTTATTTTTCTGTGACTTGAAAAGTCTCCGTGTTCGTACTAAATACAAATATAAACAAAAAGTAAGAGTGGTTTCCGCAGAAAAAGAACTGTAATAATATAGTTTACTTACTAGAAAATTTTGATATAATATTAATTCGCCTCATTAAATTTCGTTCGTATTAAATATTTATCGTGTAAATTATTTAAAATTGATTTTAAATTAAATTTTTATCAGTGTTTGCATACTAATAAAATACTCAAGTGCTTATCATATATGCACCAACACAACTCGTGTTGGCAACATTCTTTATTTTTCTTTTATTTTGCCTTGTTTTGTTTCGCTCAGAGAACACATTGCTACAAACGCAAGTACAAATTGTGCTTAACAAAAAAACGAACGAACAAAGGAGATAACAAATAAATATTTCAAGAATATTTATATACTTAAAAAAAGTAGTGTGCTAAAAAGAAAAGAAGAAACCAATCAAATTTCTCAATAAAAGAAATGTCATAAATAGCAATTTTTGGTCTAGCTAGGAAAATAAAATTAGCGTGTGCGTGGAACAGCGAAATTCACTAACCTATAGAAAAATGAAATTAATAAAACCAAATGAGAAAAACAGCTAAATTAACTGCAAATTCATTAGATTTCAAAAAAAGTTTGTTTTTTTGTTTGTAATATTTTTAAGTTGAACTTTAAACAAATGCAAAGAAATGAAAATGTGGAGTGTTTTGTTAATAGACACAATGCGTATCATTGCATTGAATTATTTAACATTTTGGCTTTTATATCGTTTCGTTTTTAAACCTCTTAACAATTTAATCAAGAAAATTCTTAGTCTTATTTTCAAAAAATTTCAACGTAATAATAATCCTGAATTATGTTATTCTTGTCTTTCCTCTATATACGACTGTATTTGCTACGAAAATGAAAAAAATATAACAGATGCCAATGGTAATAGCACAGCAGCCTCAAATGGTGTGGTTACTCCCAATAAAAAAACCAGTAATCCAAATGAATTACCTGCCCCCAAACGTATTCTTTATCCACGTGAAAATGTTCGCATTGGTTGGAAAGCTACCGGACGCAAATGGGAAGTTGGTGTGGGCATGATGAATGTAGGCAACACTTGCTATTTAAATTCTACTCTTCAAGCTATATTTCATGTGCCTTCCATGGCGAATTGGCTTTTGTCAGATAGTGCACACATGGAACGTTGTGAGTCAGCTGATGCAGGTTGTATCATCTGCGCTATGGCTAAAACTCTACAAGAATCACAAAAAAGTCAATCGGCAATAAGACCCTACTATGTTTATTCCAAATTAAAATCAATATGTAAACATTTAGTTATGGGTCGACAGGAAGATGCTCATGAGTTTTTACGCTATTTAGTGGAAGCCATGGAAAAGTCGTATTTATCACGTTTTCGCAATTTTAAAGAATTGGATCAGTACAGCAAAGAAACCACCCCACTAAATCAAATTTTGGGTGGCTATTTAAAATCTGCTGTCCGCTGTTTGGCTTGCAATCATGTTTCGGTAACTTTTCAACATTTTCAAGATTTACTATTGGACATTCGTAAAGCTGATACTGTAGACGAAGCATTGGAAGGTTATTTTTCTCGTGAGCGTCTCGAGGACATGGGCTATAAATGTGAAGCTTGTAAGAAAAAGGTAAGTTGTGTTGTTTTGAATTTTAATTATTAAATAAAAACAATCACATTGGCTTATTATTACAGGTTTCTGCAACAAAACAATTCTCTTTAGAACGTGCCCCAATTGCCTTGTGTATACAGTTGAAACGTTTTTCAATGTTAGGCACTAAGCTAAATAAACAAATTACAATTAAACCAAGATTGGATCTAACAAAATTTTCCTCACGCAAAAATCCAGGTGAGCAGCTGACCTATCGTCTTGTGGCGATGGTAACCCATTTGGGAGCTTCACAGCATTGTGGTCATTACACGGCCATTGGTTTAACCGAGTCTGGAACATACTACAACTACGATGACAGTTATGTGCGACCGATATCAATGCAAAATGTATGCAATACAAATGCGTATATTATATTTTATGAAATGGATACACAGCCACCAAGAAATGTTTGTAGTACACAAGTAAGTGGCGCACAGGCGATATCAGTAGTTCCAACAGCAAATCAAAAAGAGGCACTTACGGTTAAAATGAATGGTCATTCGGTTGGAGGATCGCAACGAATAATAGGTCCCCAACTGCCGCCAGGTTATAATAATAATTCTTGCACCAATGGTGTTGGTTCTTCTCCCGTGGCAAGTGGAAGCAGTAAAACAATATTAAATCGTAATTCTACATTAACGCCATCAAGTACTTCAAATTCTTCATCAACATCATCAAATGGTGGATGTAGTAAAATAATGATACATTTTAAAAATCAAAACAACAACAGCAGCAGTAGCAGTATCAATTCACTAAATTCAGTAAAGACGAGTGCTGCAACATCTTCAATTACCTGTGCCTCGGCAACTTCAACATCAAGCAGTTCTACTTTTGATAATTTAAAAAATAACAGCTGCAACAACAATATAACAACCAACACAAATTACAATGTAAACGGTCTCCACTTAGTGGGGACCGGAAAATTTCAGGAATCTACGAATGCGAAGTATCCATTGGGTGTCTCAACAACTAAAAAACAAATTCATAATGATAAAAACTGTAACGAAAGTTCCTCCGATGACGATGGCGAAAATGAGATTGTAAGCTCTTCAACATCATCACAAACTCTTACCGCTACACAAACCACACTGCCAAGCATGCCTAAATTGGGTATCGATTCCACGAACTCAACGTCAACCTTAACAAATGGCCTTGCTAAAAAATCACCTGCCCCAATCAAAAGTCTTGTACCTTATGGTTCTGAGACTGATGATGAAGCTGATGTTTGCATGACGTCATCTGGTACAAGTACAATTGTATCGAGCGAGCAACAAAAGCGTTTATTACCCAATCCTCTTAAAAGAAGACAGAGCTCATCATCATGGTCCAGTAGTGGTTCATCCGATAATGATGATGATGCCAACGATAATGATGTAAAGTCATCGAATAATATTAAAATAAAAAAAGCCGCATCATCCACCATCTCAGCTAATAATGTTAATGTTTTAAAATCACCTGCAAAATCATCCGATTCAGCAGCAAAAAAATCATCAGATACCATTGATGAAATTTTCAGCAACGTTAAACGTTCCAACTCCACAAATACAAGCAATGGAAACTCTGTCATTACACCGTCTAAGAAAAAATCACAAAATCAGCAATTTACCGTTACCTCAACTACTAACGCTACAGAGTTCTCCTCATCAGATTCTGAAGAAGAGAATAATGAGACAAGAATGGCTATTAATAAAGTACTGACATATACAACAAATCTTGCAACACCTCCTTCTCCACCGGTTGTAAAAACAAACAGTGGCGTTTGGCAAGTCACGTCACTTCAACCGGCTACAGTATCACCAACCCCAACACCTTCATTGTCGCCATCATCACCAGCCGTAACTCCCAAGAATCCTAAAAATCCTTTTGCTAAGAAACCCCTTGTGACGACAGATAATGCCAAACGTTTAAAAAAAGAAATATCAAATAAATATTTTAATGGCAACGGCTACCAACGTAATGCTGTTACTAATGAATCAGCGGTTTCAGAACTTTTAAAACAGTCACATCGCGGCTATGGCACACCAATTTTAACCTGGAATGGCCAACAAAGTGAAATTGACAAAGAGGTTAGTTTTTCATCTAGTTTTAGTTTTGTTTTCTTGCTTCTCTTATTTTTCTTATTCAGTTGTCATATGTAGATCTGATCGAAATTTGCTTAATTAATAGGAAAAACCCTTCTTTAAGTTTTAAAGGACAAGTTGAGATGTTTTTACATATGACTTGTCAAATTTCACATTGCAAAACTGACACATGCCATTGCTTGTGTTGATGTCATGATCTCCAGTCACAAAATAAAAACCAATTCTTGTGGCAACTTAAAAAAATGTTTTTAGAACTGTTCCGCTGATGTTGCAAGCTCTTGTCTTTGAGGAAAAGAACTTGAGGTTGATATAACTGTTACGAAATTGAAAACCTTTTTGTGAAGTTTCGTTGGGAGGAACTAATTTAATATTGCTCACTTCTGCAATGTCAAAACAATTTAATATAAGGGCACTTTAGATCGCTGGAAAAGTCAGACCACTTTGTTATTTTGAAAATTTTATTAATTTAAAACGTAATTCGAAATGGATAGTGGTGTTTGTACAGCAATTTTAATTTATATCTTAAAGCTGTAAATATTTCTTATCCTTAAAATAAGGATTTTCACGATAGCTCTCGTGCAAACTGACTTGCATAAGACAAACGAAAGCAGTGAGCTCTGACAGCCACCTGAATATGAATTCGCCTTTATTATTAGGTCTGTTCTGTAATTAAAAATTGTTACTAATTGTTGCTAGAACGTGTCTCCGCACTCAAAAAACTTGCAAGTCAAGTAGAGACTAAAAAGTGACATCTAAACCACAATAAGTAAGTTGCGCTTTAAGATCATAAACGCTTTTGAAAATTTTCTAATAATTAAAAAAATATGTTAAACATTTTATGTACATATTTTTGCTATTTGGTGTGCGTTTATTTACTTTTTTACATTTGGGAGAATAATATAAAAAATTTCTGTTTTTCTCTCTCGTTGTTAGTTTTTTTTATTAAAGTTACTGAAGAGACCTTTTATTAAATTCAAAGCGAATTAAAACAGGCGAGTGCACGGTATTGATATGGTGCAAGCGATGGCAAATTCATTGATTTCGCCGTTAGCCTAACTCCATATTAAAAAAATGTGTATATTATTTTATATGTAGTTTGACATTCGGGGTAACGCAAAAGTTAACGAATTCGCCATCGCTCCCACCGTATATTTATTCGCCTTGGCTACAGCCAAGCGAATTATAACTAGGTGGTCTCTATGGCGAATTTATTAATTTTCGCTGAAACGCTAAATGTCAAACACCATATAGTTTTTTCTATACATATTTGTTATACATGGGTTATGTCAGACGTAACTTGCATGTATGTTTAAACGCAAAATTTTAAGTCATATGTAAAAATGACTACTTTGACATACATAAGAAACTACATGTGGATTTTCAAACTGACAAGTCATATGTGAAAACATTTCGTCTAAATGCGCCTTAAAGGTGTATTTAGACTACGTGTACAAGTCATATGGAATGTCACATTTTCCATATGTCATTCAATACATATAATGTAAACTTCATAAAACATTTATTATTATTCTTTGTGTTAGTTTTTTATTTAGAACACGCTCTATTTGATATGTAAAACTATATGACAAAAAATGTTTTCAGTGATGATAACTTTCCACTCGAAATACTAAGACGATAAAAGCTAGATTTGTAAAAATAAGGAAATTATTTTTCGAACTTTTGTAGACTGAAGAGTAATATTTGGACATTTCCATAAATATGTCAACCGCGACAGAAAAAAACCGAAACCCTTTTTTTATTATGATAAAAATATATTAAAATTTAGGGTTTGGAGATTACCGCTTAATGCATTTTTGAAGAGCAAATATTGCTGACTTATTACATTTTTTAATTTTTTTTTCTCAATGAAAATGTATTTCAAAATTCATGGCAACATTTATTTGGCACGGAGAGTATTTGAAAATAATTTTTAAATACTTTTTTATATACGTAAAAGAAAAAAATAATGGTGACATTTTCAACTAAAATTTTACAATGGAAATTTTTGAAATGTGTTTCTTTTTTACAACTTATTAATATCACTTGTATACTTTAATACATATTATGATGCATGAACAATGAGCAAGAATTTATGTTAACTGCTTTAGAAGGGAAATTAACAACTTCAAATGCAATAACACATTAGTAAGATGTACTTTATACGAACTGCCCCAAGTACCTGGGAATATGTAGTTTTTAGCTCGGGTTCTTTTAAACGAACTTAGCCAAGTACCTAAGTGCAGATCTCTAATATATATTATAGCAATTTTGAAGAGGAAAGACAGTCTTTTACTTAAAATTAAATCGTGAAGTTCTAAATAATAGTTAATATTACTGTTTTAAGTATTTAAGTTTTCTTTTAAACGACAAGATGTTATGGCGTTAATTCGAAATAGAGAAATCATACTAAACGTCATATTTGATGACGAACATCATTGCTTAGACAAATGTTCGGGCAACGATGGTTGCACATGAATGAAACATGAACATGCAACATGAAGTTCACACCGAGTTGATGCCTTGTGGAGACGTGGGGTAACATATGCAACTTTGAACATGAAAATGATTTACCGCATGTTAAACACTAATTTTGACATACACATGAAATTACATATGGATAGCAATTTTAACATTCCATATGACTTGTAAACGTGATCCAAACACACCTTAAGGAAACAGCAAAAAAAAAACAATCATCAACTTTTTGTTTGAAATTAATTTCAAAAGTTTGCTCT
This sequence comes from Cistogaster globosa, assembly GCA_937654795.1. Classification (NCBI taxonomy): domain Eukaryota; kingdom Metazoa; phylum Arthropoda; class Insecta; order Diptera; family Tachinidae; genus Cistogaster; species Cistogaster globosa. The sequence goes on along the minus strand of OW569405.1, from coordinate 97,708,946 downwards.
TGAAAATGTTCTACGGAGTAACGAATTTTAGTTCTATATATTTTGTTGTTGTGGTGTTACAAAACATAGCAAATATGCTACGTTTGCAAGAGCTTCAAGGGTTGCAATAGCGTAGACGAATTCATTTAATTTCTCTGTAAATATTACTGCCAAATTCCATATATAAAAAAATCTTTATATATATTTTTTATATACGGAGTTTAACAGAAATGATTACCAGCAAAAAACAATATTCGCTTACGCCACTATCTGGTAATTGATTCGCCTTGATTAAATTCATTAGATTTCAATTTCCAACCATATGTTGGGTTAGTGTTGCCTACCAAAAAAAATCATTTGACAGCTGAAGCAAAATACAAAAATACAAAATATTTTGTGTGTGTGTTTTTTTTTAATTTTTTTTAAGTGAGAAATAAAATTTCTTGTTGTGTTTATGTGCAGTTCCTGTATTAAAAGAGATCAACTCGCTCTCAGTATTTAAAGTTAGTAATTTTATAACTCAAAACTCAGTTGTTATTATTATAAATATCTTTTACTGAATTATTTTAAAATATAAACCATTGAATAATTTTTTTATTTAACTTCGAATTCGTATTTTTAATCCTTTTTTAGAAAGATTATTTTTTAAAGACGTCAGTTAGTATTTCAATGTTTTTTTTTTTTCTTTTTTACTATCACTTTTATTTGTTTTTCCTTTTCTTCTATCAACTGTTAATTTCCAAGGAAAGCAGTTTACTATAATTTATTTGTCAAACTATTTATAAACAAGTAAATAATTTGTGTATTAACATTTCTAAAAAAAAAGTATTAAAAATACGAACTCGAGCCTAATTAACAAATAATTTTTTTATTATTATTAGGTTCGAGTTTTTATATTTAAATTTAAGCAACTGAAATAAATAGTAAAAAGAAGTAAAACACATAATACAACTGATTACATGGCAAACTAGCAATTGGCAGAATTTTAAACACATATAATTAAAAAGAAAGCTTAAGGTAGCGGTAGACTTGGTTTTACAAAATAAAGTAAAAAAGAAATTGTAAATTCTTGTGTCCTCCTTTTCTGATTAATTTTGTTCAATTATTGTATATTAATTGGACTACAAATTGCATTATATAATTTAATTATATTCTAGTTAGTACTTCCTTGTTGCAGTTATTAATTTATCGCTTAAAAAATAATCTTGAAAAAAAAATGTTAAAAATACGAACTCGAAAAAGTAAAACTCAATTAAAATTAAAAAAAAAAAAATTGCGACATTATCATATTTTTCGCTTCCCTTTAATTTAGAATTTTTATTTGTTTGATGAGGAACGGATAGCAGACGACAACAATCATGACCAATGCTATGATCTCAATAGTAGTGACGACGACAAAAAGCAAATTTCAAGTTTTAATCATCATATTGCACAAAATTTATCAGAAGATGGCAGCAATCAAGAGCAAAATAGTAAACAGTTTATCAACAATTTCGTTACCAACGAGAATTGTGAAGAGGATTTCAAATGTAGTATAACAACTAAAAATCTCGATCTGCAAGAAAATGTGCAGCAGTCTACAAATGTTACGATTGTTTCAACTACTTCAACATCGTTGCCATCATATGAAAGTATGAATGATGATGATGTTATTAAAGTCAATATGACAGAGCAAAATTGTTTACAAGAAACTGATTTGCAGCAATTGATGGATGAGGAAATGGAAAATATTGATTCCTGCAGTTCTGGCTCAACAGCAGTTACAGTTATCAATACATATCCTTTATCGCCCAATTCATCGACATTACACATTACTACACCACCTCCTCCCCCTCTTCCAACAGTTCGATGGCTAACATCACCATTCACATTGGTATCTTCATCAACTTCAACACTGCCAACAGCAACAGAAGTAAACACCAATGCGTTTGAATTTAATGAAGATTCTATAGAAAATCTATAACAGGAATATTTTAATTATATTCATTTTCTTTTAATTTTATGATGGTGTTGATGTGTTAGATCTTTTTCTCCGAAACTACTACTGCTGCTGCTGCTGCTTCAAAATTTTTCTTTACACCCAAAATAGAAACGCAACATGTATTAAAAACAAAATCATGCGTTAGACCTCCTTGAAAAAAAGGCACCAACACTCACTTTGTTTTATTTATTTTAATAAACAATTTATCTAATGCTGTGGGGGCAAATTAGACCAAAAATATAAAGAGTGAAGTTTTACAACCCGATTTCAACACTTCAATTTAAGTGATAAAAGTTCTAATCATCGACAACACAAACTAAAAACGGATTGTTATTGTGACGGCAACAATGCATTTGTATTGCATATTTGAACACAACAACAATTATGTGAAATGATGATTCTGATTGATTGATGCTTTCCTAGTAGTCGTTACTTATCTTTTATAGGTAATTTCATTTTTTTATTATTAAATATTTTTTAATTTGTTTTAACATCACACAATTTTTACTATTGTTATTAAAACTAATTTTATTATTATTTCTTTAACATACAAACATACACCTGTGTGCAAAAAATTAGGCACACCATATTAATAATACATTTTTTTGCATAACAATTAAAAAAATATATTATTTTTGGTCAAAACAAAATTTTTTTTCAATACGTTCATATATTCAAATACACATATTTTAAGATCAAACAAATCTAACTTAATATCTAACAGAAGTTTGAAATGATACTTGCATAAAATTAAGGACAGTGTTATCATGCCCTTCACCACAGGTGGAAAAGGGAATTTCTAAGTTTGTCATTTCATTTCTAATTCTACGATATCTTTTTTCGAACCCATAAAGTATATACAGTGGTGGACATTGGGTTAGCACACTTCATATATGTTGCATTTAAAAGCGTATATTTTTTTCTAGTTATCAAATTTAAGTAAAATATTTACCCGTAGGTGTTGTCTATGGTGTGATCAATATGTTCCGTTATTATTATTTTTTTTTTATTTCTCTTTTGTGGTTTTTATTTTTATATTCGATTAATTGCAAGTAAACTAAGCTGGACGCTAATTTAGCAAATTTTTCAAACTTTGATATTTTTCATTATATTTCGTGTTAAAAATCTTAAATTGGCAAGTTTTATAAATTCTTTATTTTTAACGTTTAAATAAAAAAACACACAAAACACTAATTAGACGTGGCTAAAATTAAATGGTGCACAGAAGCGCAGCGTCAGGTTAATTAGCAAATAAGCTCGAGAGGAAGCATCGTCAGTGAAATTTCTTCCATATTGAACTGCTCCAGAAAGATGTTTTATAACGCACTAGGTCATTTTCAAACCTATCGGACGTTCAAAATTGCTGCACATGGTACTGGACCTAGAAAAACAACTTTTAAAGGGGACTCCTTTATTTATTTCTAGATCCTCAGTTGCAAATCCATTAAAAACCTCAACTGCAATTTAAAGAGAGTTTTCAAAAAAATTTCGCATTGACATCTCCTCACGAACAATTAGAAGAAGCCTAAAAAAAAAAATTTGCGTGGGTGTATTGTACAACATAAGCCACACGTATCAAAGAATAACCTAAAGTCCCGAATTTCATTAGCTCGAGAGCATAAAGAGAAGCCAATGCTTTTTTTTTTTTTTGAAAAATGTCTTCTGGAGTGACGAGTCAAAGTTCTGGCGGTTTGAATCAGACGGAAAATGTTATGAATGGCGTCCTCTTAACATGCAGCAGAACACGCGGTACACATTACAGACAGTTAAGCACGATGGTGAAAATGTGATGGTTTGGTCCGCTTTTTCTGGTCACGGTGTTGGTTCCATACATAAAATTGATACGCGAATGGATCAGTATACTTACAAAAATATACTTGTGAGCACAATAATCCCATATGCAGAGGAAAACATTCCACTTAGATGGCGTTTTATGCTTGAAAGAAAAAAATATCGACTTGTTAAATTGGACAGCTCAATCACCGGGTCTTAATCCTATAGAGAACCTATGGAATGATGTAGAGCAACACATTAATGCTGTAAAACCAAAAAAATTAACAGATTTGTGGATGAAAATCTAAAAGGCATGGCACGCAATACCAAAGGAACGTTGCATGGCCCTGGTGAACAGTGTGCCCAGAAGATGTGCAGCTGTTTTTAAAAGTATGAATTTTCCTACTAATTATAAAGGTTCACGTTAAATTAATTTTAAATTTTTTTTATGAAAATAATTTTTTTTTATTTGTGCTAAATTACTGTCCAGTTATTTTTTACCTTTTTTATTTTAATAGCAATTAAATTTATTACAACTAATAAAACTTAAAGCTTTTAAAGAGATTTTTCAGAAAATATTAAAAATTTTTTAAGTGCTTAACCGATTAAGAGACGATGACATTTTATGAAAAGTTATATATAGTACTTTTTTCATATTTGGTGAAGGGTATAATAAAAAATTCGGGATAGCTGAATAAAACACTCTTTACCTTGTTTATTCACTGTTTTTTTTTTTTTTTCATTTAGCTAGTATTTTGTAACGAAACGCTTTCTGCATATCATCTGCCTAGCAGAGGGTACACTAATTTTTCACATACTGTGCATGGAATGACACTCCAGGCTTTTTTGTTTTCCGCATAGAAATCGTTGAACTTGCTTATCTTTATTTGTTAGCAGGGTTACATACATGCCAACCCAATACAGTGACGGATATATCTTGTAACCACTTCTTAACGTGCCCAGCGGCAGTAAGTTTTGAACTATCGTTGATATATTGGGGTTGTGGACATATTTTACCCCTGCTTTATTTCAATATTTCAGACACAACTATAAGAATCTTATTCTCTAATTTATACATTATTATTATATTTTTTTTTTTTTTTTGACCTCGCAAACAAGATAAAAATATTTACAAAACGATGAAACAATTTTTTTAACATGCTGTTAAGAACGAGGCTGTAAGAAAAATAAATAAAAAAAAGCGAAAAAAGTAAGAGTGGTGATTGCTCTTGAAATATTTTCACATATTTTTTATAGAATTAAGATTTAAGATTGGCTTGGCAAAATCAAGACAATAACATTATTTTGCGAGACTCAAGTTTTAACTTAACGTGAACTCCTCTATGTTTGGCGAAACTATTTTGTTGATATATTCACGGTAATGGCATAATCACTAAACCACTTGTACGCCTTAAAATACGATCCTTTAAATATCTGTGGAATATTAAACCAATATCTATCTGTCTTATCAGTTGTTATCTTTAAAGTTAATCAAATATAAAGACAAATAAAATAATATGTAATTTGATAAAAAGGGTTTTTAGGAAATTGAAAAATTGCTTGTAATATTAACACATTGTTGACCGGCAATTTTACTGAAAATTTATCTCATGTCACCGGCTATTATTTCGTAATTGGATGTGGAAGTTAAACAATAAAAATAAACTTTAATAACTTTATTAAACTTTTAATATTTCTTTTTCGTATGATAAGAGGTATAACAACCACCTACGTGTAGTGGTACACAACAGATTTTACAAATATATCCCGTTTCGGTTTCGCTTTGAAGAGCATACGAGCGCATCACGAGTTTACTAGTGACCGGTCAACAATGTGTTAAGGTGTTCGTGAGCTTACTTTATATTAATTTTTTTGTGAAATGCATTTTATTTTCTTAAAAAAAAGGTGGCATCCAATAAAAAATTATGATTTTTTTTTCATAAAAATAGTTGCATGAAATTTTTGTTCGTTGGCAAGAGGTGCAGAGAAGCAAGCGGGATAAGCAAAATGACATGTCATGAATTTGTGGGGATTGTGTACATTTCGTTGTTCAGAGAATTCTACAGGAAGTTATTTGAATATTTGTAATACACAGAAGCTACAACAATTACGAATATCAAATCAAATTAATTAAATTTCATCGTTAAAACGCACAAAAAATTGCATCGTATAAAACAGGTCTTATCTATTCTTTAAAATTAAAATATGGCGGCTTAAATATCTAATATTAAAATACATGTATTTTGTTGCATGCTACGCATGAAATTTATCACGGTTTGCATGATAAAAAATACTTTCTACCAAAAAAACCCCAGACGTTTTTTATACCTTTTACCACAAAAAGTGGAAGTTTGTCAATTCGTTTGTAATTTCTACAATATCCATTTCCAACCCTATATTTTTGTTTTGATTATAGCCTAAGGTATGGACCCTGATCAGCTCTATAGATGGTGAAAAATTTAATTTTTATTTTTAAAGATAATTTGAAAAAACTAAGACTGTCGTACGAGACAAAAAAAGACTTTCTGAAAGAAATGCCCATATATATTCTGAGACTTTTGCATAACGAAGTCGATTGAGCAATGACCTTCTGCACGTCCATGTTAGTATTGAAATCAACTTTGCCAGGGCACTAAATGAGGTAGAGAAAATTTAAATACACTAATCGATCAGACAAAGTGTAGAAAGGGGTGCTATTGAAAATCAGCAAGATCGATTGATGTCCCTCAAAGCAGTGGGCTTAACATCACGCCTGCCTCTAATTTTTCCATATCATTTGGAGCAACAAAAAACAAAAATATAGAGCGATAAAAAATTTGGAAATAAGAAAAACACATCAAGTGAAAAAGCGCTCGTCCATATTTACCGAGTCACGGATCTCTAAAATTTTCATAAGAAATTTCGGTTTCCAATATTGGTATCATTTAACATAATTTTGAAGAGATCTTTTAGGAAACAAATTTTTTATTATTTATTTTATTTGATCGCATTATAGAAATGCTCATATTTCATCAAGTTTTTTTCTTGATTGATTAAATACGTTAAAGATTAAATGTTCGTTTTGCCAATTTCTGCAAATAATTAAATTTTGTGTCGCTCCTCTGTTTTCCATCTAATTTTATTTATTTTTTTTTTTTTTTGTCTACTTGTAAATACTGTCGATGAATCGGTTACTATTTAAAAAGTAAATGGCCCCTTAAAACACTAAAAAAAAAATCAATAATTTGGTCGATTTTTTACCACAATGCGAACTCTAGTTACACTAAAGTTTGAAGTCTTTAGCAACAAAACAGAAATTTTTAAATTTTTCTGCCAAAATAGCAAAAATTAGCAAAGAAATATCTTGTGGATTTGGTTATGATATGTAAGACTAAAAAATTGTACGCTATGACTATTAAATAGTATAATTTTTAAAGTAACACAGCATTTACACTTTGCAATTTTTCATAGAACTAGCATGAAATTTTTGTTTGTTGGTGAAGCAATAGGGGAAAGCAATATGATATTGCTTGAATTTTAAAGGGATGTTACTGTTATTTAGGTTTATTTTTAAATAACACATATCGCTGCAACTTAAATAGAGAATTGAAAAAAAAATGTCTAAAAAATTGCATAGTGTAAATCTGGACTGAATGTATCAGAATGAAAAAATATAATAGACCACTCAAAGCCAACCACAAGGAAAAATTGATAATAATTTATTAGGTAATTTTCAAACGCGTTTACTACAGTTTGTTCTAATAAATAAATGTTTCGTCACTGATTTGTTTACTTTTTATTTAAAAAAAAAAAAAAAAAAAAAAAAAAAAACCAAAATACGCTCACTTTATACTCCCCTGGCTAAAAAAATAAGTGGAGAGTGCTTTATTTAGCTATGCCAAATCTTCACCATTTATATGAATCTAGTTTAGTGAAATAACTCCAATTAAAAAAAAAGGACAAATATAAAGGTGATAGAGAAATAAAAACTTACACAAAAATGCCATCAGCTCTTAACGAGTTAAGCGTTTAAAAAAAATTTTGTATTTCCTTAAAGATCTCTTTAAAACTTGTAAAATGATATCCATATTGGCTGCTATAGTCAAGATGGTAAGCACGTCGACTACAAATCTGGTTGGCCAGGGTTCATCCCCTTCGGTAACCAAAAAATCAAAATGTTTTTACTAATTAATGGTACCAATACTTACTCAGAATTAACACTAAACATGAAGCCTCCTTCGTCGGTACTTCTTCAAAGCATATTCGCCGGCAAAGTAAAATAACTAATAAAAAACGGCTACATCTATCTTTCTCCTTTCACTATCTGTCTTATCTCTCATCTATCCCTTTACTAAAGAATGTAGCACAGTAACGAAAATAACTAAAAAGGCATTACTTCCTAAATTTTTTTTTTTAATATCAGAGGCCCATGTTAGTGTTGAAATCAATTTGGCCAAGGCATTAGATGAGCTAGAGAAAATTTAATCGATGAGACATAGTTTCGAATATTTTGTTATAGAAAATCAGAAAGATATGTCCATGTCCTTCGATGCACCGGGCGAAACATCACACCTGCCTCTAATTTTTCCATATCATTTGAAACAATGAAGGAACTCCAAAAAAAAAAAAAAACATATGTATGGAGCGATAGAGAAATAAAAAACAAGAAAAAAAAAACATCAAGTAAAAATTTTAGCGCTCGCCCATATTTTCCCAGTTATGGGCCTCTGAACTTTTCATAGAAAAGTACGAATGTGCTCCATACTTCTTATGATATCAATAAGAGTATCATTTAAAAGCTTTTAAAGAGATCTTTCAGGAAATGCTAAAACGCTTTGCCTATTAAGAGCCAATGACATTTTAACGTAATTTTTTTAGTTCTCTGTCACCTTAACATTTGTCTTTTTGATTTACATATGTGGTGAAGGGTATATAAGAATACAGCATTTTTACTTGCTTCACTCTCTCGTTGATAGTTTTTCGCGTACGTGAACACGTTCGTTTCAGTAACAATTGGCAACGATTTTTAACAATTTTTAGTTACTGAACAGAGCTTTTATAAACACAGCTGTTAAAATACGTTTAGTTATTAGTTTACTTTTAAAAAAAGAATCCTAATGATGATATAAGATTACAAATATTCTAAAAATAATCAGAATCAGAATAACTTACCCACTTTGCGGGTAATTTTTGCAAACACACACGCCAGTTTTGAAATGCTTTTTTAACAAAATGTATAAAAATTGAATAAATTGTTAATTAAAATAAATTAAATGAGAACAAAATATTATAAAAACGTTTTTCCTATGTTCTCTATATTTTTTTAGATCATAAGCGAAGCACGTGAACAGCGACAACGTGACTGGGAAGACGAAGAAGAAAATGAAATGGATCGTGGCAGACAGAAGAAAGTAAAGGGGCCAAAAGATCCGTACGCAACAACACGAATACCCGGCTTTAATCCATTCCAAGAGCAAGAAAATCAAAAACGTTGGAAACGTTATCACTACGTTGGCGGTGTTGGCGGACATTATCGTCACAACTTTCAACGCAACAAATTCAAATTTCAACGTTTTCAACATAAATTTTCTAAGAAAAATATGAACTGTGGAGGCGGTGGAGGTAGTAATAGTATTTTTAATGTGAATAGACGTAATAATTCTTAACCACACTGGCGTAAATATTTTTATAAATTAATTTAAGTTTTATTATTATTACTACTTCTTCAATTATCATTGTATTTTTTTTTCTCTTTTTTTTTTTTTTTTTTTTATTAATTTAGTTTTCATTTTATTTAACTTATAGCCAAAAGAAGAAAACAAAAAAGTTAAAAAAAAGAAAAGTTGCAAATGAAAATCAAGAAATCAAATATGTGTATATATGACTTTTCGTTAAAAAAGATTAAAGAATTTTCTTCTTAAAAAATTAACCTTTCAAAAATAACTAAAAAGATATCTGTGTATTTATTAAACATAACCATATTCAATTACGACAATTTTTTTTTAAATTAATTTTAATAATAGGAATGATAGACTTAAGACTTCTTTTTAATTTTTTTTTATTAACTTTTTTTTACGTTTTTTTTTAATTAATCATGTTAAGTATGATTTCAAATTCAATGCGCATAATTAAAATCAAAACAGCATGATTAAATTATAAACTAAACAAAAATCAAAATGACTTAATAGAAAATAAAGCAGCATGATTTTTGAAACAATTTACAATTTCCATTGCACACATTAACTTGTGAATTTTCCTATTTAAAAATAAAAAAAAAATATTTATCACTTTTAATGAATAAAAACAAAATGCTAAAAATGCGCTTAAACTGTTTTATATAGACGTACATATTTATAAGTTTTGTTAATAAGTTTTTGTACATATTATTGATAATAGAAGAACATTTAAAACAAGTAAAACAAATAAAAATATTTTATTCTAAATAGCTTAAAAACCTCATCACTTTTCTTATTTTGTTTTAAAATTTCCCTCCTTTATTGCATAACTAAAAAAATTATATATTTGTAAATAATATAATTGAAAAAGAATATAAGCAGAATAAATATGAAATAAAATCTTTATTAAAATATTATTTAAATGTAACATTACGTATAAAACAATTTTTATTTTCTGGAATTCACTTTTCGTATTAAAGAAGAAGCAGCGCCGCCTTAGTTGAATAACAACCTTACAGGTGGAAAATAAAAATAAAATAAAATTATAAATATAAAATTATTTAATAAACCTGCTGGCAGTTTTTTTTTTACTGATTTACCTTAAAAGCATATGATTTATTTACAAAAAGCATCTGTTGTAATAGAAAAGCTCTTCTGTATCAACTCTCACATCCGCAGCTAAGACGCAATACCAGTCAATGGACTAACAAATATTTACGTTTTTAAATCATATTATAAAGTTAAGATTTTGTTACTTAATATCCCTAAATTAAAGAAAATATTTATTTGTTAAATATCTAAGTTACCTTCACCCTCTACTACTTAACAGAAAATATAAGAACGGATTTTTTAACGCTTTACCCTTCCGTATTATTTATATATTTATTTATTTAAACTGTAATAAAAAAAATTCCAAACCATTATTTCTGTTATCATCTGTCACAAAACTCGAATCCAGGGTGTTGTTTACTACATAAAGAATGATATCTTTTTAGAAACAAAACTGACGAAAATCAGCGTAATGTAGTGTTATACCGGCACATTACAATTACCGATTTGAAAAAAAAAATCTTGAGCACCTTTACATCAATTTATATTTTACTGCTTCAAACCATTAGAAACCCATGTCTTCATGTCATAACCTCTCTCGTTTTATAGTATTTCTGTTTAAAGTAAAATAAGCTCCTCGGCAACTTTTGCCTAACTTTATCTACGTATAATAATTTTCATTAGTTTTTATTTTCGTAAAATTTAGAAAAAATATTCCATGGGTTTAGAGTAAGAAAATATTTCAGAATTTTTCTGGGCTGCTAAAAGAATGCTTCGTCTCAAACTAGAACAATTTTTATCAACCACAATAACGTATACTGACTTGGGACTTTCTTCCAAATGAAAGGCTATAAATTGACGTAATTTGACTTAATTTTAATTTTCTTTTTTAACTATAAAACTTGTTAGGTATGTAAATATTCAATTGGAGGCATAAAAAATGATTTAGTTTAAATCAATATAAAACAGGGGTCTTACCCTGTATTTTGATTCAAAAGAAAAGACGTTCGAAACAATTCGAATGATTTTCCTTTCGAATTGAAATACAGAGTAATTCCCCAGATTACCAGAAAAACAACAAATTGTAATTATATAAATAATTAAGAACATAATTAACAATATTTAATAGTGATACACAAATTTACCTCTTAAGAAAATTGTATAAGAAAAATATGCAAACAAAATAAATTTACTGATTGCGTTATTACATGAATTAAAAAAATATATTTATTATTAATAAAATGATTGAATGCAAATAATAATGAATCGTATGTATAACTTGTCTAAATCTAAAAAATACCTATAAAACAGTTTATTAAAAATTAACAAGTAAGATTTAAAATTTATTTCGTGTGAATAAAATAAACAACAAAATAAAATATACAAATATAGAACATACGTACATACATACATGAATTGAATATTGAAATTATTTTTACTACGTATTCAAAATATTTTGGGTATTTGCTTTTCTACTGTAACTTCTTCTTTGGTTGGAAATTCACACAGGATGCGTATTTAGTGCATAAGAATTAATCCACTAAAAATGTAAGTTTTTCATTAAACAACTAAGAGTGCGATATTTGGCTATGCCGAATCTTATACACCCTTCGCCATATACGTAAATTTAGTTTAGTAAATTAACTCCAATCAAAAAAAAAATCAATCATTTCAACACAATCTCCTATAAACTTATCAAATTTGTTTCACTTTTCCAGATCAGCTAGGAATCCGAATCTAATTTTTCCTAGAATAAGCAACTCAACGATGGAGAGGTCCTTTTGGGCTTGTAGACTATGGAATGCTTTGCCATTACATTTAAAAAGATTTCATTTATCAAAGGCAACTTTTAAAATAAAATTAATTGATCTATTTGAAAATTATTAAAGTGGAAAAGAACGGAAATTAAATAGATAAACAATCAACTAAAATGTTATCTTATATGTATATATTTACATACATACAATTACTTTATTTAATTCCAAAATTGTTACACACATATACATTACTTTTTAATTAGATATAAAATGTTATCTCGAATGTTAATTGAATACTAATATACATATCTAATTTTATTCTTTTTATTTTCTTAAGCTACATTATTCATATATGGCCTTTAAGGGCTCGAATAATTGGTAAAATAAATAAATAAAAAAATATATTGGGGGACGGAGAATTAAAAAATAAGGAAAAATTATTAAAATTGATGTAAATGGGTTAAGCATTTAAAAATATTAGCGCTTCCTAAAAGACCTCTTCGAAAGCTTTCAAATGATACACATACTGATATCTTTAAAAATATAGTGCACAATCGTACTTTTCTACGAAGTTTAGAAGCCCATACCGCGAAAAATATGGCCGAGAACCAATTTTTTAACTTGATGTTTTTTTCTTATTTTTTATTCTCTATCACCCCATATAATTGTTTTTTTTTTATTTGATTATATTACTAAACTAGATTTGTTCCAAATAATATGAAAAAATTAGAGGAGGCTGTTTTGCCCGCTGTCTCGAAGGACATGAACAGATCTTGCTGATTTTTAGTAGTTAAATTTTTGAAAATCATGTCTGAACGATTGTGATACTTATAAACAAAAAATGACACCATCATGATATAATATATATTCGCTTCATATATTGTTTTAACATATAATAATTAATGTACATGTGTATGAAGGCCTATTAATTTCCATATTTCTTTCTTATTTGTTTTTTATTCATTTTTCTGCCTTTACTATAAGTATTTTTTTCGAAATTCTTCTTTTTTCTTAGGTGCTTTGGCAAGCTTCTGAATGTATTAATTTTATCTTTGCGAGCTTTCTTCTGATTTAATTTCTTGTCTAGACGTTCTTTTGTTTTAAACACTTTACTATTTTTTAACTTTTTCAAAGTTTTGGTTTTCTTAAAATGATTTAATTCTTTTTTAGTTCTTATTCCTTCTGTTAAAATTTTGCATTCTTTGCTTGTATTCTTTTTGTAGTTTACATCTTCTGAAATACTTTTATTTTCAGTTTCAGAGTCTTTAAATTTTGAGTTTACATCAAAATCCATTCCAGGTATGCAGTCAGCATATTTTTCTTTATCCTTTAACTCGTCTACATTTTCTTCGTCTTCGCTATCCTCGGAATCCTGAACAAAGTTTTCACCTAACATGTTTCGCTGGGCAGCTAAATCACCAATAGACATTTCTACTATTTTTACTTTAACTTCATCGTCCTCGTATTCATCCTCGTTTACTTTATCGGCTTCAGTTAACTCCTTAAGTGGTTCATAAGATTTTTTCATATGTTTAACACCGTCTTTAATTTCCTGACGTATACGCTTGCGTTCCTCCTTTAGATTGCGTTCCAGCTCCTCTTTTGCCCGTTTACGTCTTTCATTTTTTCTCTTCCGAAACCCTGTAAGGAATTCCCTAACGAAGGTATCTAATTAAAAATCTCGGTTGTTTAATAAAATTAATAAATAACTTACTTCCTCTTTTTGGCATCAAAAACGATTTCTAACTTTTTCTTCTGTGTCTTTTTTCGAGTCATTTTATGTTTTATTAAATTCAATATTTATGTTTATATTAAGATCTAGCACATGTAATTAATTCACCTTGCACATGTACAAAACGAATTTATAATGGGTTTAACAAATAAAGCAGCAGTTTTGTTTGTTTTAGTTTTGAAACGTCAAAAATTATTAAACAGTTTGTAAGCCTAAAAAGACAATTTAAACTTCATCTATTTCTACATGGAGTGAGATACAAACAATCATTAATCATTACCTATTTGTTTAGTAACGCTTACAGAATATTTTTAAAATTTCTGGTTTTGTATGAATATTTTTTTACTTCAATGTTGTCAAGAATAGTGTTTTTTGTTTTTGTTGTCGTTTCTGTTAAAGTGCAGTCACACGTCCAAGTTCTTGTTCAATTCTCTTTTAAGAAATTCACACATACTGCTTGTCAAAAATCACAAAAATTTAAAGCTGTGACGTAGGCCGTACAAAATTACAAAGCAAGTTTTTAAGCAAGATGCCAAGAAAACACTGACAGCAGAATTTTTAATGCAAATTTGTAGGGAAAAACTTCAATCAGCTGTTTTCTTGAATGTAATTTGAAAGACTCAATTGAACGAAAACTTGAAGCAAATTCTCAGCAAGTTTTTAAAGTGTGAGTGTATTGGTTAAAAAATGAGCGAAATTTTAAAACTTGAATGAAAAGTTGATCACCTGACAGCCAAGTAAATAAAATTATCTTTTCTTACATTTTTATGAAAATTCAAGCTGAACTGTTTGATAATATAATAAAAGAATAATTACAGTTCAGAATAAAGTCATTATTTTAATCTGCAAAATTTTTAGTTTCTAAAAAAAATTTTAATTTCTAAAAGTTTTTGATTTTTAAATTATTTTTATTATATTTTTTCGTTATAAACTTAAGTCAAAATAATTAAATTAATCTTTTTTTAGCACAAAGTTTCAATTTTTTGACAAATGGGAATACATCAGCAAATTTAAAGAATATTATCAGCTGTTAATTTGACATCACCTGGTAAGGTAATTCACATTGTTGTTTAGTGCACAGACTAATTTATGGTTTAGTGGAAAATTAAGTTAATCTATATAAAAGTTCACTAGTGTGAAACTCTCTATAACCTTCAGCTTTAGTGTGTAATCATAAATAACATTTATTATTTATTTTTACTGTCTTTTGCGCGCCTTAAATTTTTATAGTGTCGTGAAAATAAATAAAAATATTACATTTTGCTTATTTAAGCATTTTTTGTTGAAGTTTTTATTTGAGATGTACGATATGGAAGAACAAAAACAAAATACAAGCGAACAAAACAGTAGCATGGAAGAATTGAAAATGGAGGAGGATGAAAATAAAGAAATTTCAATGGAAGATGATATTTTGGGTACACAGAGTTTACTAATGTCTGAATCAGATGAAGAATTTGAAAACAAAAAAAGTCCGCAAAAGAAAATCAGCCCTAAGGCTAGCAAGCGTATATTGGATAACAATGGTGACGAAGTTATAAATAAACTTTTGGCTCAAGGAAATGAGGACAAAAAAATGCAAAACAGGGAACTTTCAACATTAAATGATGTTGACAACAAAGAATCCAATGAAGAAGAAAATACAAACAAATTTAATAATGAAATAAAATCCAATGTGAAAGATCAAGAATCGGATATATTTGATTCCAATCAACTTAAAAATGATATTAAAGAATCCATTTTTAATAAAGAAAGTTTGTTTTTATCCGAATCAGATGAGTTAAAAGGCGACAGTACTTTTAAAAACAAAAGTGTGCAAAAGAAAATTATTCATAAAAGAAGCAAACGCATATTGGACAGCGACGATGATGACAGTGTTGAAAAGGATCTTTTAGCAACTCAAGCAAGCAAAGAAGAAAAATTAACAATTAAAAACAGAATTTCAACATTAATTGATTCAGATAGTGACGTTGACAATAAAGAAACCGAGGACGTAGAGAAAGCACCTTCAGGTAAATTAAATAACGAAACAGATTCTGATGTGGAAGTTGGAAAAATTGCAAAAGATGATCTGAAAATATCCAAATTAAAAGAGAAAACAAACAAAAAGATCAAAAATACACTACACAAAAATGAATCCGATGCAAATTCTGATTCTCAAGAAACGTCTAAGAAATCTAAGAAAAAAACTAAAAGAAACTCCAAACTTCAAGATAACTCGGAGAATATTGAATTTAAGAAAACAGAGAAAAATATATCTCTGGTAGATAGTGAATCATCCGATACTGAAACAGAAGTTAATGCATCTGATTTGGAAGCTTCGGCTAGAGAAGCAAATTTTGAAATAAATTCAAAAGAAAAAGAAAAAAAACCAAAACTTGTTAGAGTAAATATCAAACCAAGTTGAATTTATTACTCTTTTACTAATAATTTTGAATAAAATTCTAGGCTTCGGCAAAGAAGGCCATGGATGAAATGAAAGCCATACAAAGTGAACAACAAAGATTACATCGCGAGGCTCTCATAAGGTAAGGAACGATTAAAATGTATAAGAATTTTAAATTATTAGATGTCAAAAAAAATATTTTGAATTAATCTTATTTGTTTAACTTGAAAATAATATGGTGAGTTATAAATACTATGTTTATCATATTCATAAATTGAAAGTTTTTATTGGTAATATAAATAATATTACAGTTATATTTAATTTTAATGTTTATTTAACCTTTATAATTAAATTTTCTTTTATTTGTTTATTTATTTATTTTTCTATTTTTTTTTTTTTTTTTTTTTTTTTTTTTTTGATTCAAAAATAACTTGAATGTCTTTTGAGCATTAAAAATGCATAAGAATTTGTTAAAATGTTTGAGTTGTTTTATTTTGGTTTTTTTTTATTATATATATTTTTTTTAATTTATTTATTGTATTTAAAATATTTTTGTTTCCCCTTTTCTGAAGATGCCAGCCAACGTGTGGCGAAATATTGAAAAAAAAAATACCAAAATAAAATATGTAATAAAAATATCCCGTATCTCGTTCAAGGTGTAGGCAAAGTAAAATAAAGTAAAAAAAAAAAATAAAATCTTTAAACAAGTGTGTTTATTTAACAACTGTTGAGAAAACAAAGCGCTCTTTCACTAGTAATCACATTTCACCCCTACTCTATCCCTTTTAAAAAAGGTGACGATTTATAATTAATTCATTAGTATTCTTTGTTCCTAAGGAATTTTTCAATTAAAAAAAAAACTGATTAATACAGAAATTTGTTTTTTTATATGAGCTCCCTTGAAGTTATATTTTTCGGAGTTTCGAAAATTGGTTCGAATTTTGAAAAAGTCATCTACTAGACAATATGCAAAATTACAAATTTTAGTAACACATAATGGAAAATATTAATTATTTTTTTTTTTTATTATTCGAAGCATTCCATATCACAAGCCAAGAAAACATACATTAGACGAATTTCTTAAGAGACGAACAATTATACAACCGCAATTAGATAGTTCTGTTGTAGCAGCAATACAAACGAAAAGTCTTAAGATGACAGCCGAGGAATTAGAAGAATATGCGTAAGTTGCACTTCAAAAAAATAATATATTATTTTAAATGTAAATGTAAAAAATAAATAAATCGTTTTTTAATTTTATGTTACTAAAAAAAGTAAACTTATGGAAGAGCGGGCCAAGGAAGCAACAGAATTCTTTAAATCTGAGTCTGAAAACGAGGAGGAAATGGTCTTTAAAGATAATGAAGGAGTATTAGATAAACCTGAAGAAACAAATGAGCAAAACTGTGCGAATATTTCTAAGGAGACACTAGAAGTCGCTGAAGCTCATAACGAGTTAACGGAAACAAATCATGATGGCGTACAACTAACTGAAGAGGAATTGACAGAGCTTTTAAATGTGGAAGAACAAATGCCACAAGGAAAAGAAGAAGAACAACAAAGACCAACATGTTCTAAAGTTTTAATAACAGAAGTAATCGAACTTCCAAAACTAGACATGCAAACCGTACGAATGAGTCCCATTAAAACCCATACACCTCGCTCCTCTTTAAACATTAAACAATTATTAGCTGAGAAAAATCTGTCCGAAAGCCCATCACTTAGTGGAGATCCTAATAAGTTAATAGATTTGGAAAGTGGAGATTTAATAGATAAGAAGCCAACTGGCATGGAAAACCTTATGAAACGTTTAATGTCGACAGTTAAATCAAAAAAATCTAAAAACTCTGAAACTTGCAAAATACTTTCAGTGGAAAACGGTAAATTGGAAATGTCTACGGTGAATGTAAGCCTAAGTGAAACGAAAGATGTTCAAAAGGAAGCTAAACCAGGTGCTGCTTATTTTGAGCTTAAAAAAAGTCTTTTTAGTATCATTAAAAAGAAACGCTTGGAAGAATTGAATAAGAAACAGGAGGATGAATTGGAGTATAATAAATGTTTAGAAGATGAGGATGATGATGATTGCAATAATATAGAAAAGAGCGAAAGTGATGTAATGTATTTGGAAGAATATGAACCAGACGAAAAGCCTAAAAACAAAGTTGTTATGGTAAGTTAAAAAGAAAGTCCTTTTTATTTAAAACAAAACTTATTCGAAAATTTTTTTTATAAATTAAGGTCGATGAGGAAGAAAATGCTTTAGTGGTTGAAGTTGATAATGATGAAAATGAGAATGAAGTTATAAGTAGCGATGAAGCTGATGAGGAAAATAAAGAAGATGAAAATGACGATAACGACGATGTAGATGATGAGGAGGAATCTTACGATGACGAAAATACGGACCGTTTAGATAAATCACAACATAAAAGTCGAATAATAAAGGCGTTTGAAGATACAGACGAAGAAGAAGGTGAAAATGATGATATTGATTTTCTAAAAACCCAAACACCGACTATGCATCAGTCTCTATTAGAAACTCAGGCATCAGAAAAAACTTCTATAGAAGATGAAGAAAGCGAATTAATGGCGTTGTGTTCTGGCACTTTTGATAAGACTCAGAAAACTTCTGTAAACGCACTAATGTCACAAATTCCCCTCACCCAAAATGGTGGCAAACCAGGAAGCGAAGAGGAGTTAATGAAGCTATGTTCGGGAACATTTGACCAAACCTCTGAGACAACACAACAACAAGCACAATTTGAGAAAAGTTCAGAAAACATTAAGACAATATGCAAAAAAATTCTGTCCAGTGATGAAGAAAATGATGAAGAACAGTTGGACAGCAACCAAAATAATAAGCAGAGAATTAAAAAATTGACTAAAAAGGTTAACAAAAGAAAGACAAAACTTGGGTTTTCCGATGATGAAGATGAGGATGAAGAAGAAAGCGAGTATGAAGAAGACGAAGAGAACTATGAAGAAGATGACCAAAATGTGGAAGAGCTTAATGAAAATAATGAAATGGATACTGAAGAGCCAGAAACTTTCATTGATTATGATTCTGAAGAAAATGAGATTTTAGTACAAATGACCAAGAAAGATAAACTTAAACAGGCCCAAAATTTTGTCGAAAAAGAAGCTGAACTTTCTGAATCGGAATGGGGCAGTGCCGATGAAGATGAAAACAATTTAGATAGATATGATATCGAATTGGGCGATGAAGATGAGTTCGATAAAGAAAAAATACGAACAGAACTGGGTCAAATTCACGCGTATGTTATTAATAAAAAAAAAAAAATAATTTTAGTTTGGTTAAAATAAATAGATTTTTTATTTTAGGCGAAAAATGTTGGATGAGGACATACGTGCAGTACGCAAAATTCAAGAAATGCTTTTTGAAGACGAGGAGACGGATGGTGTTGGAAGACAAAGAACTTTTAAGTGGAAAAACGCTGAAAGCGGCTTCAATTTGGATGATGGGCGATTGTTAGATGAAACTGGTGATGGCCAAAATGGCGATAGTGGCGATGAAATGAATGAACATCAGTGGCGTAAAATACGTTACGAAAGAGAACAATTTCTTAAAGAGCAGGGTCTTAAGCTCGATTCCCAAGATGTTTCAACAGTTTTAAATAATACCGCATTACAATTTACCAGCACTACAAAAAACGCAATGGCTACAAAAAAGATACAAATAATAGCCGCAAAAAAGAATGTTTTTTCAACATCTGATTCTAAAATAGCTTCCCCTTTTCTTATATCGAAGGGCATTTCTACTATGCACAAGAAAAGTGTGCGCGGTTCATTTTTGGCGCGCGATAGAGAAATTCTTAATAAGTTAGCTGGCATTACAAAAGGTACTTCGTCTTCAATTACTGCGACTGAAATGGATGATACAGCTGGCACTGTGTCCATTAAGAGTATAAAGCCAAAGAATTTCGTCTTTGCAACTCTAACAGAGGAAGAACATGAAAACCTTAAACGTAAAGCTGATGATTTGTTAAATAGTAGTAATGAAAATGGAATAGATTTTATGAAGAAACCGAAGATTGAGCCTCGTCGCAATAAATGCTTCATAGATCAATTACTATAAGTATAAAATTTGTTTATAATTAAAACAGGTGCTTGACTAAACTATTTTTTTTTTTTGCTTTCTTCTATTTAGTTTAGTATATAAGAGAAGTTAGGCCTATATTATAAGGGTGTATTTTAAAATAAAGTAGACGAAGTATTTAAACTTTAAAAATCAAATACAAACTTTTAACGATCAATTTTATCTGCTTGAAACAATCTTTCTTTTATTTTTGCACTCGAAAAAAATCTCATACATTTTTTGTAAATGTTTTATTAAGGGTGATCGTAATTAAACCGATTAGTTCTTAAAAAGGTGAATTGGAATTACCCGGAATTTTTCATTTTCCACGAAACGGAAAAAAATTATTGCATTCCCGGGATTTCCCGGTACTCCCAGGAAAAATTATTTCTTGAAGAAAACAGGTTTGTTTAATAAAATAATATTAAAAAAATCATATATTTATTAAAACATAAACAATAAAAATAATTGCTAAATAATATAATTAACAGTTTATAAAACTTAAAAATAATTCAGGTGATAAAACATTTGTCTGTACATTTATACTACATAACGGCAGATAATTAAGATTAACAATACTGAAAAAGTATTTTATTAATTAGATATTTGAAAGATATGATTTAAGAACTGTTAACAATTCACTAGACATTCTGTTTCTTGCTATCGTTGAAAAGATTATTCATGTTCGTTGTTTAAATGTTAAGTGGCCTTGAATAACTCAAATTCCTTTTCTTGTGTAGTAGAATTCTCACGAAACGGGAATTAAGCCAAAATGTTCCCGGGAAATTATGTATAGCTTCTCCTGGGGTTTTCCAAACCCTAATTGCGACACAAGAATAGTTAAAACTCAAATTCAATTGCGGCTCAGAATAGTAAAAATACAATTTATTTTATTTATTAAAGTATACTTTTAGGCAAAAATTATTTTGAACTTAAAAACAACAGGTGGCGTAAACCAAACTAAATCCAGGTGGCTTGTGTGGTTGAAACTAGCCCTTGATGAGCCTTATGATAGGAACACAACTGCGGCAAACATCGAATGTAGTTCGTATTATAAAGCATAATAACGACGAAAAAACAGCTGCTATCATACAGTTGTTTACTTTTTATGAGCTGATAGGGTGACCATATAAACAAAATCATATATAATTTAAAAAATGAAACATTAACAAAAAGACAAGCAAAATCTTTTTTATATATAATTATTAATCTGTACAGTTGAGTGTAAGCCGGGTTTGACTTCTTTAAAATGTATGTTTTTTAACAACAATTTTGTGATATACTAACTAAATATGCGCCATCAAAAAATAATTAATTCTACCATTTATTTTTTAAGGAAAAATCACGGTAAACACTTATAGAAAATATCAAACGTATAAAAAGAAATACACAGTAACCATTGAAAGAAAAATTACTACTGGCACAAACTTTGCGTGAGTGCTGCTTTCCAAATAAGTGTTATTCTATCGGTTGAATTTGTTGAGTGGGTTAATACATCATCTTTTTTAGCAGAATTTAGTTTGCATATAGTATTTGTTTTAGTTTCACGGGCAAAGGAATTTTGCTCCATAAACTATTACACTATGATTTTCAAGCTAATACTGCTCGCAAGTTGATTTACTTCTATATTTGTAGTATATTCCAATTTGTACATCGTAATGGTCATTGGCTCAACTTGCTCGTCTTTAATTTTGAAATTCCTATAGGATCAGTTTTGGAATCATTTCTTTTTATTTTAGACACAAATGAATTATCTGTTCACATTGATTCTGCTAGTTGTTGAACTTTTTTCTTTGCGGTTGATACTATGATTTTCTTTTACACGTTCTGCAAGAATCCCTTAAACTTACATAATTATTGTTAGAGTAGCGCGGAATTGAAACCAATTGACATTAAAGTTTAGAGTTTTTCGCACTCTAATAATAATTTCCATTTGAAACTAATAAAATTTCTTTTCAATTATTTCCAATTATACAAGCATGTCACGCAACTCGATCGGAATGGTCTTAATTCCATATTACCAATTCCGATTGATTTTATTTTACGTTCCTTAGATTACGATGGATTTTGCTTAATCCTTAAAAATCTTCAGTCCTTTATTTAAATGTGGAAATATATCGCACATTAAAGTAAACATCTAGGCTGATCTAAGAAATGACACATAATGAAACTAAATTTGACTTTAGAAACTAAAAATTGCTTCATTTCGAAGAAATTTTTTGTTTCTTGTTTTCTGAAGAACCAATTTGGGGAATTAAAATCACTTTTGATGGGAATTAAAGTCTGTGAATATATAAATAAATAGCGGAAAATTGCACAATATTTGTCATAAAATACGCTTTAAAATCAAAAATTTTTATGCTAACATTTCTAATATTATTGTTGCCTCTTTTGGATGAAATACGCATTGAAATAAAAACACACAAAAATCGCAAATATGGTAGTACTGCTCCTTTGCAAAAAAAAAAAACTCATCACAAATTGTGCTTTCACTCATTGAAATCACTCAATTTTTGGAAAAATAAAATGTTTAATAATTCTTTTGGCAAATAAATAAAAATTGTTAGTTAGGTTGGAAAAATAGTTATTCACAACAACTCATATCCAACTGGAAATTAAATAATCAATGAAATGGTAAAGGATTTAAAAGAAAAACATCAGTTCAACTTTTGCAGGAAATTAATGAATTTGTTTTAAACAATTAAGAGAGTGCTGTAAATAATTTTTGTGGCAGTTGTGTTAGTTAATATCTGGAAAATAATTACATATGCACGTAAACTTTTGAAGCTCAAAGGTGAAGTATTGGCTGATAATATTAATTTTATTAAAAGCAGTTTTCTTACCTTTGAAACAACAATGGTGGCTGCTTCAAAATTAAGTCAAGTGTTTACTTATGAATCATGGGTACATGCAGTATCAGGAGCAGCTGTAAGTGTGGATCGATATGTTCACAGACAAAAATACAGTTTTCGGCTTATTAATTTTAATTAAATTTTTTTAAGGGTGGCTGCATAGCCATGGCAACTTTTTATCCATTGGATACCGTTCGTTCTAGATTGCAATGTAAGTTGAAAACAAAAATAAGTTAAATAAACATTTTAACAAACAAACAATTTTAGTGGAAGATCCCGCCAGAAAGGGTGAGGCACGGAGTACTATTAAAGTCATTAAGGAAATTGTTTTAGGCGAAGGATTCCATTCGTTATATAGTGGTATCGGACCGGTTTTACAAAGTTTGTGCATTTCAAATTTTGTTTACTTTTATACGTTTCATAGCTTAAAGGCACTAACTAGCGGAGGGGCTCAAAAACCACAGAGTGCACTGAAAGATTTAATATTAGGTGCAATAGCTGGCATTGTTAATGTATTAATGACGACACCCTTTTGGGTTGTCAATACCAGGTGCCGTATGCGTGATGTTTCTGACACTTCTGATGAAGTTAACAAATATTACAAAAATCTAATCTCTGGCTTACAATATGTCGCAAAAACAGAAGGCGTTAAAGGCTTGTGGTCTGGTACTATGCCCTCGCTCATTTTAGTATCAAATCCTTCATTACAGTTTATGATGTATGAGCTTTTAAAGCGTAACTTTTCAAAATATTCCAGGCAAAACACAGAAATGTCTAGTTTAGGTTATTTTTTAATAGGAGCTGCAGCTAAAGCATTTGCTACCGTTTTAACATATCCTTTACAATTAGTACAAACTAAACAAAGACATCGCTCGAAGCTTTGCAACGCTCCATCAACTTCAAGGCAGGCTGATGGTTCACAGGAAATTGGTGTGATAAAGATGATATTAAATATAATAAATCAACAAGGTTTCCGTGGTCTTTTTCGCGGCATGGAAGCCAAAATTTTGCAAACTGTTTCGACTGCTGCCTTGATGTTTATGGCTTATGAAAAAATTAATAATGTTGTTGTTTTACTACTAAAGAAAACCTCAACCAAAGTGAATCACTAGAATTATGGATATAATTATTTTTAATTTAAAAACTGATAAATGGGAATACACATATATTACGTTTTACATTTACTGACAATTTATGAAAAAATACATAAAATACAAATTTTAAAAATAACTATCGAATAACATAGGAATGTGTAATTTCTAAGGTTCGATGTTTAAACAAGATCGAACTTCTAAAACTTTTATAATTATCAATTAATTATTTATTAAAAAATAATCTCAGTTATAAAACGAAAATTAAAAAATTGCATTTTTTTAATTAATAATAATAATAAGAAATCCAAAAATCCAGAAAAAAAAATCTAAAGCAACGCGCTATACAATGAACTTTAAGTTATAAATTTTCATTAGATGTTCAACCATCTTAGACAAGATCGATAATATAGATATTAGTCTAAATTCATTTCTATCTGCAAGTATAATTAAAAACACCATTTACATTTAAAAACAATGAAACTAATTTTTAAGTTTTAGCTAGTTTTTTATTCACTTTTCCTCATTTACATTCATTATTTTCGGTTCTGTAGATTTCAAGTCATTTTCCCCTTGAGTGGTTTCACAATTTTCCTGTTTCTCTTTGTTTCCTTTCTTATTAAAGTCCTGATTAACTCTGGCCAATTCAACTAAGTTGTACTTTTTCATTGCAAGATAGTCGTCTACGACAGTTAGACAACATAAGCCTTTTATAACTTCTATTATTAAAGATCTATTCGCATGTTTTAAGTCCACTTTGTTTTTAACGTTTTTAGCATGAATCAAATTCGCTATTTCACGTATTAGATGGTCACGATTTATATCATTATTAAATCTTTTATTAAAAACTATCGAAAAAGTGGTATGGTCCTTAAGGAAATACTTGTCACATAGTTGACCAGCTGTACTGATGATATCTACATCGTTGGCTTTGCATACGGCAACTATAGGTAATAAACGTAACAGGTGACGTGTCTTCTGTTCTTTTTTCTCAACTATATCATTAACAATGCGCTCGCTAATCGCTTTGGGATCATCAAGAGTAGTTTTAATAAAAACACAGTTAGATGCTCCAGTGTCAACCACCTGAAACCGACGTTTTGCTGTGGACTTGGTTTTAATTTGTGTTGCGTTAATTTGTTCTTGTAACTCATCAGCTATGTCACCTGACTCTTCCGTTTTTCCATCCGGATCAATCGAATTGTCATTGTTTTCGTCTTCTGCGCCGTATAACTCGTTGGCATACTGATTTAGAATATTATAACATTCTCGTATGCAATCTTTTTCATTGAAATTGCACGTTGCTAAGAAGCCTTTATGACCAACCTCCAAATATTGCTTTCTCTTCGATTGATAGAATTTCTTCCTATTTTGAAATTTTTGCTTTTTTATCGGTGGTTCAGTCATTTTAATTTTTGTGTTCGGGCCACAGGATCGGGCTTAAACCATGAGTTATTTAAATATTAAGGTGTCTAGTTTGTGCTTAAGGTAAATAAAATTTACCGGATGAGGTTAAATGTGCAGCTGTTTATTGTATTTTCTCTGTGTTTGTTTTTTAACAACATCCACGAACAGACCAGCTGTTTTTGTTACTTGCTATTCTGGAAAAGACAACATGGCTATTTATTGTTGCTTTCAAGCTCGAAATGTCAAAAGTGTACCTGTTTCACATTGACATTGCCTTAGTAGGGTGTCACACGATCAAGTTTTCAATCAAGTTTTAAAACCAATAAGCTCACACTTTAAAAACTTGAGAATTTGCTTTCAAGTTTTCGTTCAATTGAGTCTTTCAAATTACATTCAAGAAAACAATTGATTGAAGTTTTTCCTTCCAAATTTGCATTAAAAATTCAGCTGTCAGTGATTTTTTGACATCTTGCTTTGAAATTGCGTGCAGCCTACGTCACAGCTTTCAATTTTTGTGAATTGTGACAAGCAGTATGTGTAAATTTCTTGAAAACAATGCTGTTTTTGAAATGTTGCATTTGTTTTAGAGACGAAACGAACTACTAAATTCAATATGGCTTGACAACACCAATTAATTTTCTACCGATGATTCCCTTTTTTTAACTTGCAGATTTCAAAATTTCTTTTTTTATATAGTAAGTCATACTTGCAAAATGCCATTTTTAAATTCATTTTAAGTATCGCATCCCTATACAAAAAATTTTAATGACATCGGAAGTTGTGAGTTTCGCCTTTAATTTTATTTTCGTTATTTTAGGTGTTTTACGTTATTTCAAGTAACATATCAATTACCATTAAAATAATTCCAATTATTCGTAATATCTGTGGCCACAAGCAATAACAGCTTAACTCGTTTTTTGGAAGTTTTCAAAAACATTTTTAATTGTAATATTTTGGCGTTAAATAAGGGAATATCGACTTTAGCTGTTTAGATTTTAAGGTAAAAAATACTCAGTTTTTAAGCTACAAAGATGAATTTTGACTTGCATTACAGATTCGAGTGTTAAAAGTATAATATTAACAATAACTCAATTTGTTCTTAACTCGACTTAAGCTGTTATTGCTTGTGGACACAGATATATTACTATATTAGCGTCTAAAATTGTTTGATTAAATATAATTTTTAAATGTTCGACTTGTACATATGGCCAAAAATGGTAAATTTTAAGTTAAGTTTATGAATTTCTATAAAATTTTAAGGTCGTTTTTTTGTATTTTGAAAAAATTTGATTTTTAGTGACTTGTTGCTTCACAACTGTTTATCAGCTGATTATTTTTGACATATAAATTCTAAGGCGAATTATTTTTTTTATAAATTCGCCTTCATAAATCCTTTTGATCTAAAATGGAAAGCTAAGAAAAACCTGCTGGCAACACTAATTGGAAAGTACTTTGAATTACCACATGTTAAAAACATATGTTGCACATGAATATATAAACATTTATATATACATATATATATATATATATATATATATAAATACATATATATATATATACATATATATATTTATATATAGAGCATAGATTATGTCTGTTATATCTATGTGCTATGTATTATAACTAATCAGTAAGTACAAGTTTTAATATTGAACAATATTTGATAATTATTAATTCATAACTTCTAGAAATGGAGCAACAAATGCAGTCATTACAGGAGTATTTGATTAATATGGTGGCACCAAGTCGAAGAAATACCATTGACATTAATCCAGAACATATTACAATGTTGCAGGGAACAAAAAATAAAAAACAATTGAGCCGTAAGAGAAAATGTAAGAAATCGTCAACAATTAATAGGCGAGAATATGCCCAGTTAGGTTTGCATACATTGCCCACACGACAGATGAAGTATGAAGAAGCTCTACCGCTGCATAACTTGTGGAAAGGTTATATGAAAGAACATTTAGGCTTGCGCCAGGGGGATCAAGTACCAAACGTATATGACGCCGGTTATGATGCATTTAGTAAACTTTTAGTTAAAACCGATTTGCATGGTGCCAAAATGTATGTCATGCAGTCAAAGTGTTCCACGTTAGTTGGTTTATCTGGAATTGTCGTCTTGGATACGAAAAACGTTTTGAAATTATTAGGAAAAGATGATCGCTTACGAACTGTACCCAAAAGTGAGTGTGTGTTTGGCATGAAACTAGGTAATATGGAATTTACGATTTTCGGAAAACATTTATGCATAAGGCCAGCAGAACGTTCAGTTAAAAAAATCAAGAACTTTATTGAACCATTTGAATAAATGTAAGAATTTTTTACATGTTGCAAAAAAAAACTACTTAAAAAAACCTATAAGTATGGCACGCTAGAAATAGCGACACAGCTCAAAATAAAATAAGTTTTTATACAACTTTTATCATTTTTATCATAAAATGTTTGAGAAAACTTGGGACCAAACTTTAATTTTTTTAACGGACCTCCAAAGTTTGTTCGTATAGTATGGCATACAACGAATATTTAATGGCATAATGAGGTAATATGGGTAACGTAGAAATTTTCAAATTATTAAATTATTTAACGATAAAAGACAAGTGGAAAAAATCAAGAAAGGGGCAAGCGAAGAAATATTTTTCGTTATGGTATAACCACCACCGAGTTCGCTTAATAAAGATTTCTTGCATTGCTGGACGCAAGGATTTTCTCCTCTATAATATAATAAACATCAGATTCTCATACAAAAGATTTACTGCATGGACCAAAGGATTTTATTCTTTATGAAGTGCCATAAATCGGAACTTTAGAAAAAGGGATCCGATAGCATATCTAAACAAAACATTTTTGGTATCGTGAAGCTGTTAGGAAAAACCCCATCCATTAAAATTTCAGACACAAAACCATTTTCTTACATCGTTACAGCGCCACGTCGAAAGTGTTACCGTCAAACCATTAAAAATTTGCTTTAAAACATTTAATTGGGACGTCTCGTTCAAATATATTCTCCAGTCGATGACGCAAGGCGTATTCATTTCATTTATTTATTTATTATTTATTTTATATATTATATTTTATATTTTATTTTATTTATTTTGTAATATAAAGCCCAATTGGGCCGAAATAACAATATTACAAAGGAAATAAGTCTGATATCATAATAACATTAAAAAAACAGAGTACAAAATCCTTAGCAAGTTACATTTATTTCACTAGGTAGTGTCGTCCGCCCAGCTGGTTTGTAGTTGGACATGTCAAAAGTTGTTTATATTTTCCTACTTTTGTTTACGAATTTTAAAAAACACTAACAACAAGCATATGTAGAACAAAGAGAGCGTTTGTTTTTAGACCAATTTTCTTTTATTTTCTGTTTCTATTTTTGACATTTCCACTCACAAACCAACAATAAAATGCCATGTTGTTTTTATAAATGTTGTATTTGTTGTAGAACCGCTTTTACCTAGTAAAATAAATGTACCTTGATCCTTAGTTTACATAACTCGAAAAAAATTGAGAGTTTGAAAAAATGTATATACATAAATAAATAAGGAAAAATATAAAAATTTGTATATATCTTTGTAATTTTCATTTATTTCTATTGGCTCCCCAGCCGAAAATGTTTCTTATATATAAAGACATATAAATTTAGACAGAAATAAAAGTTATAAAAGAAATGAGAGCCAGTAAATAAATTTTCTGTGTGAATATTACTAAAGTGAAGATGATGAGGGGTCCTACAGTAGGATTCCTACTTAGTGGTAATTGCCATACTACCAAGAAAACAGTGTTAAGAAACACAGGTGAAAAATAATTATCAAAAGAATATATGTTACCTTATTCGATCATTTATAAAGTTATAAGTAATTGGATATATATTTATAATTCTGCTAAAAAAACTACTTCAAAACAGATTTTACCTGTCTGTCTATAACGGTTTCAAAGTTTGGCCATATACGTTAAATTATATCGACTAATGGGACACAGTTTATAGTTTTCAATTCAAAATTTTATATTTGTTATAGCGCATTATAATAAATCGGTTCAGAAATGACCAAACATAAAAAAGCAACATTCAAACGAATTAATAACCTTCTTAATAACTTTTATTGAAAGCGCTTTAAAATAAAGCCGTATACTTTTTTATGCTGTTAAAAATACGGCAAACAGAAATGGTTTTAAACGAAAAATACTTTAAATAAAGCACATAAAAGGAACAATGTTTTACAATTAGACACATGAAAAAAATGATTTATACAGGCCTGTTCTGAAAATCACTTTTTATCAAAGTGATTTGAAATCACGTAAAAGGTTTTCTGCGCACAAAAATATTTGAATTCTCGTGATTTAAAACTGGGCAGTAAACAGCCTGACGATTTCAAATCACTTGAGGTTATTTTAAGGTCTTTTCTTAGAATTCAACAATAAAATTATCACACGCACTTAATACGAGATGTTTTTAATTTGTTTAAGTAATAAAATTAATTTTTTTACACATAAAAACTTT
Source organism: Cistogaster globosa (assembly GCA_937654795.1). Classification (NCBI taxonomy): domain Eukaryota; kingdom Metazoa; phylum Arthropoda; class Insecta; order Diptera; family Tachinidae; genus Cistogaster; species Cistogaster globosa. The sequence goes on along the minus strand of OW569405.1, from coordinate 97,678,690 downwards.
AAAATCAACAAATTTAGGAAGACGCTGTATTTCTTTTGCAAGCATATTTATTTTTGTTTACATTACTCGTGATTTACTTTTTTTATTATAGTAGTCAGCTGGTAATGTTTATCAAAAATAAATCTGCAGTTGCAGTTGTTCTGATAATTTGCTTGAACATACAAAATTTTTTAATTATAAATAAACAAAAAACAGCTGTTAGCTCGTGATTTAGAACAATGAAAATCACTACTAAAAATTAAAAATCTCGTGATTTTCAGAACACCCAAAAATCACTCTCGTGATTTCAAAATCGTTCGTGATTTGAAATCACCGTGATTCCAGAACATGCCTGATACTTTCTATTACATTTTTTTGCTTTGATCAATTTTATCACTTTCCAATTTTAATAAATGACGCCATTTACTTTTCTTTATTATTGACTTTTTAATTAAAAATTTATTATTATATTTTTATATACATATATTTTATTTTTATTTATTTCTTAAACTTAACTACAATATGCTATTGCTACATAATTTTCAATTTGTTTTATTTACATTATTTTTTTAATAAATTTAAGAAAACAATACAAAATAATATCGTAGCAGTTTATGTGGATGAATGTAAAAAAACTGAAACAAATAAGAAAACTATGTAAGCTTTAATCAAATTTCTCAAATTTGAATATATTTTTTATGAAAGTATATTTCCTATAGGAAATGAATAATGACAATTTTAAAATAAAAATCAAATAAAAAACTTATTCCATTTAAGCAATTAAAAAAAATATAGGAGTATAATATTTATATTTATAAAAAACAAAAGGAACTTTATCCATATTACGAATATATTTTAACTACTTAAGTATCATGTTGATTTTTAATAATTTTTTGAACAATACATTTGTATTTTATTTACAAAAAATTGAAATTAAATTAAGTAATGAAATCACATTAAAAATTATTCACTAACTAAAAACTAGCGATAATATTTGCTATACCAAATGATTTAGCAGCTCTTCAATAGACATAAGACGTTTGTTTTTGTCATATTCATTTTAAATTTTTTCTTACGTCACTGCTTTTTGCAATAAAATAATTTTTCTTTTTTTTATTAACTACATCGTGAAAACCCGTTTTATGAACAACATTTTAATGTATAAATGAAGTGATATGTCTTTATACAAATAATTACATAAAACTAATTTATAAAATCAAATAATAAATCCAAATAATTAGTTGACAAACCCAAAAAACGCATATTATCATGAACTTAACATATTCGCAGTTGTTCTGTATAAAAAGTTGTTATTTAAATTACATATAAAAATATCTAGAATCATAAAAAAAATCTTTGGAACATTTTTACAAGATTTTTTCTAAAATGATTAAATTTTAATAATTAAGAAATTATTGTTTCCAATAGTTAAAAATATAATTTTTTTTAACAAAAATATTTTTCTCTGCAAATAATATATATTTGTTTTTTTTTCTAAATGAAAATGATTCTTAAGTCTACCATTATTATTTTTTTTTTTTGACATGACTCGGGATTTTATTTTAAAAATTTTGGAAAAAAAAATAATTTAATGCAAAAATTAACTGCTATTTTCCTAATTATAAAAAAACCATAAATGTACATTCACAACGATACATTTTTCTTCCAATAGTTAAAATCGTTTTTAAACAGAAGCTTTGAAGGTATAAAATAAATTTCATTTAAAACCTTTTTAAACAGAAGCCTTTAGGTAAAGATTTTATGCGATTAAAAAAGTATTTTAAGTACTTAATTAGCAGTCATTTAATTTAAATATAATGACGGTAATTCTACATTATTAAGGCCTCTTTATTATGTGTAAGTGCTTGGTTGTGTACGAACGATGCGATTAAAATATTTGTTGTATTTCATTTATCAGCCTCATGTTTTCAATACAAATCATCTTCCATATTGTGTATTAAAATTTTTTTGTCTTCTTTGGTTATTGTATCACGTGATAATGTCTGTTGCACCAATTTAGGATCAAAGCAAGGCTAAAATAATAATTTTAATAAATATTTTCATAAAAAAATATATTTAATATTTTTCATTTCACAAAAAAAAAATAGTGACTTACCGTATCGCAATAGTTCATATTGCAACAGTTTTCAATTGTTATTTCACACTGTTCTGTGGCGATAGGCCGATTTGTTAAGGGCGTATCGGAGGAAGATACGGGTTGTCTGCGCACCACAAACGTTTTCTTAATTCTTGGTCTGGCCGGTTTGTAAAAACGTCTTACGCCATGAACAATTAACAGAACCAGAGTTAGACATAATACAACACCAGCTGCTAATGCCAATATTAGTGTATTTGTCCAGGTAATTTGATTACGGCATACTTCTAAATGCTTGTAGGTGGGTATTGCATACATTTGAGCTGCATCCTCGCTTTCTGATGCCAGTTCTTCGCAACTATAGTAAAAAAGAAGAAATTAAATATAAAACAATATTATTATTTAAAAGAAATAAATTTAATAGATTTTGAATGTATTCTATAACGCATGTGGATCGTCTTTTTATGACTCAAGTTAGCTGAAGTTTCATATCTGTCTATCTAAGACTGTAGTGTTATCTATCAATAATAAATTTACTACTGTATACTGCAATATTGAGAATACAATTGCAAAATTTTTACTACAAAGAAGCTTTGTTGTAACCACAAAATTTTTTTTTTTTTTTTGTAAAAAAGCACAGATAATATTTAATCTTCAAATTTGTCTCATTGCAAAGCTAAAAAATATTAACGTATCATTTCGTTTTATTGTATAATAGAGTTTGTGCTTGCGACAAAATTTGCTCAGGATATTATTATGTAAAGCAGGGTTTCTCATCACGGCTCACGGACCCCTAGTAAACAAATTTTTTTTCGCGAACCCCTCTGAAGCCCAAGTTAAAAAAAAATTTTATTATTTTTGAAAATACTATTTTTTCGATTCTTCATACAGACCCCTTGGATAATTGCTACGGACCCCCATTTGAGAACCGTTGCTGTAAAGCATTAAACTTGAGCATCATCCGATATCGACTTCCCCATATGAAAATTTTTTCTTGCGCCTAAAAATATGCTTCGATAATATTTTTCCCTCTTGCTAGCCCCTTCCGGTTCAGAGTTGAAGAAAAACTATGCTGTGTTAAAAACTAGCTATTTACTACAGTGGGGTAGTGTAGTGCTCCAATGAGAATAATCGTACTATATACTGAGTTCTTATGAATAGCGAAGTTGGTTGAGTAATGTAAGTCTGTCCGTCCATGTTCGGCTTGAAATCAACTTTGCCAAGGCACTAGATGAAATAGAGAAAATTTAAATACGCCAATCGATGCAGACACAGTTAAAAAATTTTTTCTATCAGTCCATGTCTTTTCAGGAAGTGGGCAAAAAACTACGCCTGCCTTAAATTTTTCCATATTATGTGGAGTAACTCTGATCAAAAAAAGAAATATATGGGGCGATAGAGAATTGAAAAAAGAAGAGAAGAGCTAGGTTCTAGCTTTGGAAACAGACATTGGGTATTAGGGTATTATTAAGGACATATTTATTTTTCTAATTTCATTAAAATTAAATTGGTTTTCTTCAATCACTTCTGACGCATAACAATTCAGGAAAAGGAGGAAACTTTTCTCCTCTCTTGGCTCGCTAATTAAAAATATAAATACCCAATCTTAGCTTAAGGACAAATATCTACTCGTGTTTCAAATTTTATTTAAATCAGTTCAGTCGTTATACAAAGAAACTTAATTTTTAAAACTACAAACTCAAATTAATAAGAATTGTTTTATATTGCAACTTTTTAACTATTGTTATCCATTTAAGTAGAGGGCGAAAAGATAATTATGAAGAATATTAAATTATTCATGAGAAACTACATGCTATTGAGCCATAAACGCTTTCACTTAATTATATAAACCAAAATTTTATCGACATAATTAAAGTTTGTTGACATTGCATTTTTTTACTTACATATCGTGGCAACCAAATGGAACATAGGCGTCTGGCTCGTGTTTTAAGATTCTACAAAAGAGTGCACATATCTCTGTTGAATTTTGCTCACAACGTTGACCGCCAAAATTATTTGGACATTCGCAAGATGGCTCACCATTTTTTTCTATTTTGCATACACCATCGTTAAAACAGAAGCCCGAACAACGATAAGACTGACAACGATCGCCATAAAATCCACGTTGGCAGGCACATTTAGGAAACGAAGAAGAAGAAATTGTACAGGTGCCATGTACACAATAATTATGACACTCACTCGTTCCGCAACGTGCACCCTTGAATCCAAGTTTGCAAATACAAATGCCACTTTGTGGTATGTATTCACCATCGTTTAAACAATAATCCGCTCTTATTTCGGATGCATTTGTTTTGTTCATACTGTTCTTTGCTTGAGGAATACTTAGAAGATGATGTTTTATTTTAGTTACCACTGCAGAACAATGTTGATCATTTTGTAGTGTAGTCATGTAGCGCGAACGTGAAACAATACCACTTGGCGATTCTTTTAATTTAAGAACAATATGGGGTTTCATGGCTTCTTCATATTGTTCGTCAGTTTGATTAATTTTTTTGCTAGGCATTTTAATGTGTGTCCACACAGCATTATGTGTGTGATCAGTCCAAAATATCAAGTCTTTTGTTACAGCCAAATTGGAAGGAGTACTATCTAATCCCTTAACAATTATTTCGCGATCACTGCCATCTAAGCGTGAACTTTCAACAGTAAAATGTATTCCTTGCTGATCAACAACCCAATAAATGCGATCTGACAGCTGGTCAACTACAATTCCACGGGGTAAATAAAGACCTGTGTTAATGACAACTTCGCGACTATCGCCACTTAAATCCATACGTTCAATAGAAGCGTTCTTAAAATTTGAGTTAGTCCAATATATTTTACGGCGACATATATCAATTGCTATGCCCTCGGGCAAAGTATTTTCATTTGAGAAATCTATTAGAGTTTTCGGAAGATCGTTTTCTTGAGCATCGATCGATATAAAGTGAATTTTTCGATTTAGTTGATCAGCCCAATAAACATTACGATTAAGTGGATCATATGCTACGCTAGTAATAATTTCTTTTTGTGTTCGTCGCACAAGTTTTTCAATAACATGTGGATCATCTTGTCCCGCGGGTATTTTCAAAGAAAATATACTACCGTTGTTGTGCAAGCCATCGGAAAAATATACAATTTCTTCGGTTTCATCAAAAGCTATCGCCGAAAGGTGGTCAAATTGATGAGCGGACGATGTCAGCTCTCGCCAATGTTCATCATAAAAGACAATTTTTGTTTTGGCGGTAACTGCAAAATCTGAAAAGATAAAGAAGAATGATAAATAAATGTATAAAAAATATATGCACATACATACAATACACATACATACATATGTACATACGAATTTTTCAGATATGCTCTTGACATTCAATTTGTGTTTTAAATGTGACGAAATTATTCAAAAGCAAAGAAATAAAAAGAATTAAATTGTATGTAATTTATACATTATCAAGAAAAATAATGTGACGTTGTGATCACGTATGTGAGCATGTTGACAGTTAACAGGTTATTTATTAGATTCAAACATATTTATGTACGTATGTACATACCGTTTGTCTCATGCAAAAAAAAAAGATGTACTGATTTTAATACATTTCATATATCGTGATCTTAAAGACCTAATAACCTATCAGCAAAAATTTAGAAATTGAGTTTATTATTATTCCAAGTATACAGTTTTCTGAAACCAAATAACCTAGATTAGATTTGTCAGGCAGCCGTGTTGCCACAGCCCACTTGGGTCCAAAAAAAAAATTGGGAATTTTCCTGGACTTCAAAAGGGCTTTCGAAACAATCGATACATCTGCATCAGTAATACATAATTAAAATGGTTTAAATCATACCTTACAAACAGGAGGCAAATTACTATAAGTCCAACAACGATTATGGAGTACCAAAGGGATCTATCTATCTATTAAAGGCACTGATATTTATCATTTACATAAATGACATGCCAAACATTTTAAATGAATGTGAAATAATTTTATATGCTGACGAAACTCTAATTTTCACGGAAGGAGAATCAGATTACGATTGTTATTACAGCGTAAATAACTGGCTTAACATGAACAAACTTAAACTAAACGAAAATAAAACCAAAATAATGGAAATAAACACTAAAAGCAATTTAATTTTTAAAATAAATAATAAAATAATACAAAAAGTAGACCAAATAAAATATTTAGGTTTTGTTATTGCTAAAGACTTCAAATTTGAACAACATATAGACTATATTTGTAAAAAAAATTGTTTTTTTCAAACGAATTAGAAAACAGATTTCAATCACAACAGCACTCAACATATATAACACCATAATTAAACCTCATTTCGAATTCGAGTCAATCATAATGTACACATGTTGCACAGCAAACCAGATTGAACGTCTACAGAAACTACAAAATAGAGCAATGCGAACCATACTGAAGTGCAACAGATACACACATATTAATTCCACGCGAGAAACACTAAAATGTTTTAACATAAAACAAAGACTCAAACTTAACACACTAAGCTTTATTCAAAAGATTAAAAGAGGTGAAGCCCCAGAATAGTTAACGGAACAAATCAAATATGTGAGAGACGCTCAACCGTATCAGTTAAGAAACGTCAACCATTTTAGAATTGAAAGAGTATTAACAATTGCCATGCAACGGTCGTTATTTTATAAATGCATTTAATCGATGCACAAACTCAAAATAATTTTTTTTATAAAATAAAACAATGTGCCGGAGGTTGGATTTATTCCTGTGGCACTCATTTGGGTCCCGCAATCAAGAAAATCTTGCAAGCTCAAAACCAAAAAAACACAAAAAAGGCTGGGAGTATGAGGTTCGTTTAAATTATGTAAAAAAATTGTTGGAAGACGTCCCGAAATCAGAGTCGCATTACCGACGTCAGTACACACAAAAAATATATTTTCAAACTAATTTTAAATCTTATGCAAATGTGTATGAAGTTTATTCCCAGGATTGTGAATCGCAAAAAGAAATGGGTATTTCACCCGTAAATTTTCCTAACTTCATGTAATTAGAAATGATATGTGTGATATTTGTGAATCGTTTGAGTCAAAAAATATATTAAAAAAAACGACTTTCACAGAATGCAAAAAATATTGATATTAAAGATGCTAAAATAAGCCCTATTATCGTTATTATGCATGGATGTGCAAGCCGTTAAACTAATACCGCAGTTAAAAGCGAAGGCATCGTATTATAAAATGAAACTACGTCCCACTACGTGTGGTATGAAACTGACGGAAATCTAGTCGCTTCTATCTTCACTACAATAATGGTAAATCATTAAAAAAAAAAAATGCTCAGTGCGCAGAATGTACATCAATTTGTCATATATTCAGATGGGTGCTTCCATCAAACCAAAATGTTGTATTGAGCATAAATGCTTAATCCTGGGTCATACCAAAATGGAATGCGATTCTACCCACTCATGAATACAAAGAAAAATTAATAATAAAAAAATTTGTTTGCCCTCTGTGTTAATTGAGCTAATGAAGGATACACGAAACAATTCATATCCACTTAAGGCAGAATTAAGGCAGAATTAGTATTTACTTTCCGTTCCGTGACGAATCAGCTGATCAATTTCTGTTAAATGGAAAATATGTATTTTTGGTTTGTTATTACTTTGACGTTCTGTTCTGTTCCGTTCGAATCAGTAGAAAATAGAATTCAACGTTAAGTTACTTGAAAGTTGTTTGGTAGTGTGAGTGCAAAATTGTAAACCAACCATTTTTGTCATTGTAATTGTAGTTGTTTTTGTTGTGTTGTGTGTTCTTTGTGTATTATAAACGGCTGGTTTGTTGTTACAGAAAAACTAATTACAATAATTTAAAAAGCAGAACGGCACGGCACAGAACAGCAACAGAAAGTAAAGACTAACGAGGCCTTTAGTCTACTTTCCGTTCCGTGACGAATCAGCTGATAAGTTTCTGTTAAATGGAAAATATGTATTTGTGGTTTGTTATTACTTTGACGTTCTGTTCTTATCCGTTCGAATCAGTAGAAAATAGAATTCAACGTTAAGTTACTTGGAAGTTGTTTGGTAGTGTGAGTGCAAACTTGTAAACAAACCATTTTTGTCATTGTATTGCAGTTTATTTTTTGTTGTGTTGTGTATTGTGCTTTCTTTGTTTTTTATAAACAGCTGATATGTTGTTACAGAAAAACTAGGTACAATAATTTTGAAAGCAGAACAGCACTGTTCATTACTTACATCACGTTTATTTGCAGGATTATGAGAATTTTTCAATGCATTATAACTCTATCCGTCCGGGTAAATATTTTCTTCGAATTTTTTCACTAATCTTTGAATTGAAAATTGATTTGGCCGATTATTTACACCAAAAAAATCCCGAATTTTCATAATAACTTTGAATGATGTAAACGCGTTGTTGCAATGTCTACCTGTCGATGGTTAAAACTGTACTACCTTCTAATAAAACAAAATGGCTTATGCCATTTGAAAAGATGTCACGTGTAAAAATTATATAGTGCTGACATCTAGGCATCACATTTGGATGACTCTTTATATAATATTATTTAAATGATTTCCAGGAAAAAAATTGGAGACCCTAAAGTAAATATGATTTATGTTTTGACATATAATCCAATAGAATGTATGTACTACAAAGCCAATATTAAAGACGATTATCAATTTAAGTTTATTTTTTTCAAAGAAAAATTACCAAGCGAATTAGAAACAATTTTTCAATTTTTTATAATTGCAAGTTTAACTTTGAAAATGTCATTTAAAAACGGTAAATTAAGAGCGGGATTAACAGTTTTACTAATAACTTTGGCAAGCATTTTCACAAAAGAACAAATGAAAATAATAACTTTTCAAGCATCAACTCTTGACTAACTACTAATTAGTAACTAATTCGATTTGGGGTTTTGACTAAAGGCTAAGAAAAAAGAATATTGATTTGATCTTAGTTAGTAGTTAATTAAGAACTGTAAATTTGAAGACACATAATAATAAAAAAACAAAGAATTATTTTTGTCAATTTATCATAGTATTTTCATGCACTATCCCGTCTCTAATCTATTGTGTATTTAAAAAATATAACATTTAAAAACATTTTTATTCTTGAAATTAATTTGTTTGTTTATTTATTGATCGATTTCTAATCACAAGTTACAGGTCAAGAGATCTGATGCATTCTAGGGAAATTTGTTCGAAAAGCATCGTGATATTTGCTCTCAATATAAGATTAAATTTAAATTAAAAAAAATATTTACATTTTTCTTATAACCTTATTAAATAACACTGAAAAACCTTTGCTTAATTAAGGCCGTAATACAAAATTAAAATAGGTTTAGTTTTGCAATGATGACGATGACAAACGATTACAATGAATATAAAAAACTTTTCAGATAGTAATTTGTTAAAAAACAAACAAACGACAGACTTTGAAATTTTCTGTATAAAAACTAATTTGAAATTCCAACAGATATTTGCCGTATTTGGTAAATTAGTTCAAAAAAGAGGTAAACGCGCCCAGTGTGAGTTGGACTCACACACACACACGAAGAGTTTCGTACCATCTATGCGCCACCCTTTAATTTTATTTGTAAAACTAAATTTAAAATAAGACTATGAAATTTATTTATTTTTATAGCGACTTAGAAGTATTTACCGTGTAAATTTATGTTCTTACAGTCTTATTTGCAAAAATTTCTTCTTTTAAGCTTAATGTGTACATTAGTCATTAAGCCAACGGTTCTCAAATGGGGGTCCGTGGACCCCTGAGGGTCCGTAGCAACCATTCAAGGGGTCCGAATGAAGAACCGAAAAAAATGTGTTTTCAAAAATAATAAAAGTTTTGTTATGAATTTGGGCTTCAGAGGGGTCCGCAAAAAAAAATTAGTATACTAGGGGTCCGTGAGCAGGAATTTGATGAGAACCCCTGCATTAAACACTTTTGTTTTATTAACCATTAATAGGAATTTTTATTCACAAACGTTTAATAACGCAAAATTTACGTTACTATCGGGATACCCTTTCTTTTCATTTTAATTGTACTTATTCCTATAGCAGACATACCCAGCAAAAAATTTAAGAAAAGGTAAATGAGTGTGGAATTAAGCATTTTTGGCGGAAGGACTTCCTAACTAGATTACCAACCTAATGATTTTAACAAGGCATGAGACTTTTATAATTAATTACTGAGAATTAATTACACTGATTATTGCAGGAAATAATAATTATCATTAGTACGTATTTTAAGTTATTCTTTTTTCAACTAAAGAACTAGTTCGATTTCTACTTCCTTTATTTGCGAACTAATGTAATGTGTTTTGTAAGCGAGTAACAAAATTTGGCAACCACAAAAGTAAGTCATTATATGGCAAGTACTTTTTAAGGTAATGTCTAATTTTTTGCTGGGTGGTAGTGATAGAGTATATAACACTGGACAATAACTTTATTTTTTTAAATATTTGTTTTGTTCTATCTCGTTTTATTCCGTTTTGTTTCATTAGTGTGGCCGACTTCCTAAACGCAAGTTGCAATGCAGATTTACAATGCATACACTTCGTAAACGCATACGCAAACTTTCTGGCAAAGTCCAATGTTCCTAATCGTTTGGCAACTCATTTTAATGAGTATCAGGTATCAAAATCGCGCATCATTTTTATTTTGTATACAAACATTTGAGTTGCAATGGCTGAGAATGTATTTTCTTGTTTATATTGCAAAGACAAAAAGTGGACCATCAGCGCAAAAAATTATTTATGTTTATGTATTCACTATACGTTTGTACTTACATTAAAGGTGCTTTTTTGCATACGAAAATGTGAATAAAAAATGTCATTATCCTTTAATTCAATGCATTCCTCAAAATTTTTATTTTTGATCACTTTTCTTCTCGGGATTTTTATTGTCCTTAACAAAAGTTTTCTCTTCTTTTTTTCTTTTTAGTGAGTTTCTTGAGGAAATCAATCTTTTTGGAGGATTTAGCCTGAGATAATTCCTCAGCACTTCCCAACAAAATGGATAAATAATTTTTTGCAACCTCCATTTTTCCAAAAAAAAATAATTCAATTTTATACATGTTTTTGACATTTGTTTTAGGTATGAGTTGCATACCGACGTTTCTTAATGCCGATAAAATGCAAAAAATGTCTCTGCAACGCAAGGTTGCACTTAGGACATGTTTAGCATTGCATACGCATACTCGTATTAAAAAAAAAAGAAACAATATAACATTTTTACATTCTTACGTGAGAAGTATTATGTGCATGTAGTACTTCACTTAAGGGGTTAATCATATTAAAAAAAAAACAAATAAATCTTATTGTTTGGAATTATTTGTGTTTAAAACAGATGTTTTAATTGAAATATATTAACAATGCAGGTGAATACAAGTTTCTCCAGAAAAAATATTAATTAAAATAAAGATTTTTCACATTGCGGAAATATCATTACATACCTACATCTAAACATCTGTTTAATACTCGTGCTAAATGGCTTTTAAGTTCCGTGTAAAGTTAAATTGATATGGTTCTTTTTATTAGCTTGCTTGTTTGTTTTTGTTTGTTTTAATTTTAAACGACAAATAAAAATCCACCCAATAATTTGTTACAAAAAGCTAAATAGATGTATTAAATTTTAAACAACTTTCACTTTGTGTGTTTATAAATAAAGTTCCTAAAAAACTGCAAAACCTTCTAAAATATTAATTAACAATTAACCAACAGTAATTATATAATTATCGTGTTTTAAGATTGGAAATATATGTAAATATGTATGTAGTATTATAAAAACTTATGTATGTAAATAATAAATTATATCGATTGTTAAATACATACACACAAAAATTAACAATTTAAAAACCAGCCTTAAGACTTATTCTACATATTAAAGAATTAAATGTATTTGAGTTATTTTATGAACCTCAAAGTTTTGAAAATTTCCGATCTTATATTATATTTGTTAATACGCATTACTACGTACATATATACACACGTATTTGAAACTGAAAATTATTTAACTTAAATTATTTAACTCACTGTTTAAAAGGCAAGTTTGCACACAACAATATTTTCGAGATTTAGTGTTACCGGATAGCAATTTTATATTTAACTGGTAAATTACTATAGAAAACATTTGAGCATTTTTTCGTTTTTAAACAATATTTTTTTTTTTTTTTTTGTAAAAGTATTTTGGGAATCGTTATAATATAATTTATTATATTACTCTAATTTCCCATAAAGGTACCCATACATTATACAATGATATTGAGTACTTTATTGCTTTAACTATTGTCGTTTTGATTCACACTACTTAATAAGCGTATCAATATTTTTAAGCAAAAATGGCGCAATTTTTTTTTTGGCATTTTCATATGAAAAGTAAACAAAGTCATTCACACAAACTTATATTTTTTTGAAATTGTAAAATTATTTTTAATTAAAAATATTAAACAATTCGACATTAAAAAATTTAAATAATGTTTAGTGACATTAGTGATAGGAAAGAGACATTGATTATTCAACTGTTTCACAATTAGTTATTTTCTTTTAAGGCCTTGTTCATAACTTAAGGAATATATCTTTTTTGGTGGGAAATTATCATTGTACAATGTTGTCCATACATTACAAAATATATTTTTTTTTTGCGCAATATCAATATCAATCAATATCAAATTGCACAATTTTATTAGAAGTTTATGAGTACCTTAACATTTTCAAATAAAAATGAAATTTATTTGTTGGTTTCACTTTTTAAATTTGTAAGTATGTTTAAGGCCTAACATTCGCAAACAATTAAAAAGTAAAAAAAAATGTGGCAACATTTTACACCTTATTTGCAAATAGTGTCGTTAATCAGGAATAGTTTTCGTGATAAAGCTTCTCGCAAAATTTTCTATTTACAATATTTTTATATGTAAGTTGTGCACAGGGTTTGGGATTTCCCGGGAAACGGGGAAAAATTATCACATTTCCGGGATTTCCCGGAAAAAAAGCAATTCTTAAAGACAACAATTTTATCAAATGAAATATTATTAAAAAAAAACAAACAAAAAAAATAATTCCCAAATAATCGCGGTAAGCAGTAGTGGGATAGCGTTTCCCGGTAATTTAGCCAAAAATTTCTCGGGAAATTTTGGATAGCTTTTTCCGGGAATCCCTGTTTCCCAAACCCTAGTTGTGCGTATAACCGTAGTAACATATGTAATTCAAAACAAGCTTAATTTAAAATTGATGTTTTTAACAATAGATTTTTTAATTCGTGTACTAGTAGAAATTCTAAATAAAGAATGCAAATTTAATGTAGAAACATATATGTATGTTTCAATTGTGGAGTTATTATGCTTTTAATAATGCAACCAATTTTTTAAGGTAAGTTAAGACGTGTTGAAATATATTTTAGTATACACAGGCGGACTCACTTTACACAACCGATTTATTTACCAGCTAATTTTAGCAAACATCTTGTTGCTGTTTATACAAACAAAATTGTTGTATTCGTTCCTTCACCTGTCTAAAGTTAGTTCAAATTGGATTGTACCATTTTATGGCCGCATTTGAATAGAAGCCAAGATGCGTTTGAAACTTTGACGCAGAAGTCTAAAAACTTTTGAACAAAAATACCATGGTCGAACGCAAATGTCGAAAGAATTTTCAGTTAATACAAAATAAAGAAATCATAACAAAGTAATGTGATCGATCAAGGCAATCTCACAAGTACGATATGTTAACAATCTCACAAGTACGATATGTTTGTTTATGTATCGGGTATTTTTAAGCCCGATAAAACTGTAAATTATAAAAAATAACACTCAAAATTAAATTTTGATTTTTTTTATTATTTTCAGTCAACTCTGGCAAATCATTATGAATACACTCACGTTTGAAAAACGCCTTTAAATCATCCAAGTATACTATAAAAATCAGTCATCAATTCGAGCAACTTATAGACGACTTCTTGATTTTTGTGGTGCATATAATCGTCCGTCTGAGCAAGCCATCCATAGAACTATGGCTAAATTTTGTACCACAAACTTTCTAAAGGATGCAATAACATCAACACGTCGAAGGAACGTGCGTATTGAAGAGAATATCGCTGCTGTAAACAAAAGTGTCGAAGAAGATCCAAATTTATTGATTCTACGTCGGTCGCAGAAATTAGGGCTCTGTCCGTCCACTACGTGGAAAATTTTGCGCAAAAATGTTGGCCTACACCTGTATAAGATCCAGCTTGTGCAGGAATAAAAGCGTGGAGACCATTGTATGCTTCGTTCTTTCGCCAATTGGGCTCTTAGCATATATAAACTGACCCGTTGTTTTATCGCCAAATTGTGTTCAGCGATGAGAATCATTTTTGGCTTAACGGGTTTGTTAATAAGCGAAATTGCCGCATATGAAGTGAGACCAATCCACAGCATACCCTACAGGCTTCATTGCATCCAGAAAACTGCACTGTTTGGTGCAGTGACACGCTGGTGACATCATCAACCTTATTTCTTAAAAAATTAGGCCGAATCTTGGGTAACGGTCAATGGAGATCGTTACCGCACCATGATTAATGATTTTTTGTTTGAAAGTATAGATGACATTGTCCCGGACGAAATGTGGTTTCAACAAGATGGCGCTACGTGCCATACGGCGACCGCAAGCATCGAGTTATTGAAATCAAAATTTGGCGATAAATTGATTTCAAGAAATGGACCTGTCAATTGGCCTCCAAAGTAGTGCGGTTTGACACCTCTCGATTATTTCCTATGGGACCACGTAAAGCTACTGGTTTAGCTGAAAAACCACCAACAATTGACTCTTTGGATGCCAACATTGTTTGTGTTATTCGTGACAGAATGCGCTTGATCATGAGCAGCCGCGGTGGCCATATGCTCGAAATCAATTTAAAAATTAATGCCATGTTCTAATCTTTCGTGCAAAAAAATTCTTCGTTATAATTTAATTTTTTTTTATTTTTTACAATACTCGTAAAGTAAAATTATGCAGAATATGAAAATTTATTATTTGGAATCTTTTTTATGTTATGAAAGAAAAAAATAATAATAGTTACTGAATGGTTACTGTATTTTTATATAAAGATTTTTGAGTTTTTTTCCTTTTGCTTTCACTACAGAATATAATTGTCATTTAATCAATTTGAGATATAACACTGTTTAATGTAAAATGTCTTCAATTTGTTGACTTTCTTACTTCGTCTTTTTTATTACTCTGTTAGGATCTAAATTATACTCCAGTTTCATTAACTTTGTATTTTCGGAGTATTAATTTGGATTCTAACGATTAAAACCGCTAACGGTTTAATTAAACTTGTATCGCCATCTTCCAATTTCTAAAAAATATTTAATTCGTTTGAGCAATTTCAACAAGAACCAACCCATTTGTTGAAAAAAAGGTAATATACAAATAAAACAATTTAATTGAAAATTTTAAACCTTGTTTTTTATTTATCTGATAATTCTTTACACGCAAACAACACTCGTGATTTTCTATACAAAATTTGGGTAGAATCCATTACATAATGGCATATTAATATGCTTTCCTCGCAGCAACACATTTAATTTTTTAGTTTTAAACATAAAAATTTCATTAACATGTCATAAAATATTTATATTTAAAGGAATCAAGCGCAATTAACCTGGATTAATTAATTATGAGTTAAGTTCAAGGGAGATATGCTTAATACCAATACGGTCAATGTTTTATATGATAAATTGAAACCAAATGAGAAAGACTGGGTTGATGTCCTTTTTACGTACAAATTGATATTTTTAAAATAATTCAATTACTAATTGTCTTTTTTCTAAAATATTATAAAATAAATAACTGAATAAACTAAGATTAATTTATTTTTACTACTTGAAAAGGTCAACAACTTTTCCCGTAAGTCCAGAAATTTTAAATCTTTTTTTTTTTTAATTTACACTTCATTAGCCAGAAGTATATCAAAAAACTCAAACTGAAATAAATGGAATAGTGGCGAGTGTATAGTACTTATATAGAATTTTTAAACTTCAGCAAGTAATACCCAACCTAACAGAACAATGTCAATCATTTGATCATCATTGTTAATCCAAATAATGGTCACTGCATATAAAAAAGTTTCTATCATATTCTGGAGGGCAAAATGAAAAATATGACCTAAACTTTTGTGTACATTTAATGCCTGTGTACATGTGATGTCTGTAACAAACAGTGTTGCCACTGACTTAAAAATTAACAAATTAATTTGCCTGTTCTTTAGAACATATTAAATAATAAAATATTTTATAAACGATTTTGTGAACTATGATAAGCAAATATATATCTTTAAATATGTACAAGCCGTATATTTGATTTAGAGTGCAAGAAATTTTTAGTCCAACTTTATATCAAAAGCTCTTAAACAGCAACGCCGTTTAATGTAAAATTATCGCAAATGTGTTAGTGCAAAATTGTACATGGATTAGTTTCGGTCAATCATTTTTTGCCGGACACATACCTTTTTTAAAATAAAAATTTAATGCTTTGCTGTTATTTTAAATTATGAAAAACAATAATTAATTATCAAAAAACTATATTTGTTTATATATGTTTGTTTATTTAAACTTGTAGGTCAAAATGTTGACGACTTTAGTTTATTTGAGTTTTATGCATTTATCTGTTCTTTTATATCATTTAAAATTTATTAACCTTTTTCTATCAAAACAAAAAAATATTTCTTTAGCTAACGTAAAAAAAATTAAAAAAAAAGAAGTAGAGACAGCAACAATTTAACAGATAAAATATATTTTTATGCTTTTACTACTTTTTTGATTACATTGACCTCATGCTTTAGTATTTATATTTTGATATTAAGGTCAATCAATCAATCAAGCGTTAAATGTTCGCAACGTTGCAGTCGTATTTGGATAACAGAACACTAGTCGCCCCGTTTAATTAAAAATAGATGAATTAAAAGAAAATCTTTATTTTTATATTTTTAACATCATTTAATTGAAACGTTACTTATTTGTAAAGCTTAGTTTTTAATGAAACGAATACTACTAAAGAGAAAAAATACTGAGTAATGAGTACTGAAACGGAGACGAAATTTTAATCCTCTTATACTTTATTACATTTTGCTATTTTCTATTTTAATTAATTTATTTTTTTTTAACTAATATAATTTTATTGAGTTAAAGAAATACATAAGTAGTAATTTGTGTTATTAATTGATAAGACGATTATTTGTTCTATAATTTAAGCTCACACTACACAATCGATTTCGATGTAAACTTTACCATTTTTGAAATATTTTTTGCAAATTTATTATAACCGGTTACATATTTTTGAAGTTATAACGGGTTTAGAAATGAATGGAAATGAAAATAATACGCGTACATGTTTACCCAGCAAACATTTAACTTATCACTTTAAAAAATTGTGATTCTTAAATTTCAGTGGTATTAGTCGGATGCCGGGGATAATTGTTAGCGCTCTGCGTACTAAACATTTAACCTCTTTTTTTCATACGTTCACAAACATAGCGCTCACACACGAAAGTGAAAATCTGAAGATACAATAGACTCATAACTTTTCACTAATACACATTTCTTACTTTTCACTTGCCTTTCAGCAAAAGCAAAAATTGCAAATAGTAAACACGGTTGCCCTCTAAAAATATATATACAGGTCTACAGTTTACAGGATTGTCGTAAAAGTACATAGAATGAAGGCAAAAGTAAAACACACAAATATTATAAAACTGCTTCATTGTACTTAATTTTATAGGATATAAACTTTAAATTATACAGACGCAAAGACTTTAAAAATTACGTATGTGAAGAAATTGCAAATGAAATTTTAACTTTCCTTCGATTTAAAATTTTCGTTGAGAATTCGTATACTGAATAACAATAAGTTACTTCAATTTGTGCATTTCAAAACCTAATTATAGTTTTTAATTTAATAATGTTAATATGGTGGTGCATCGCATTTAATTTTAACAAGAGTGCGAACTCTTATATAACCTTTACCATGTATGTAAATCTAGTTTAGAGAAGTAACTCCAATAAAAAAAAAAAAACATTGGGGTGAC
Organism: Cistogaster globosa; assembly: GCA_937654795.1. NCBI lineage: Eukaryota > Metazoa > Arthropoda > Insecta > Diptera > Tachinidae > Cistogaster > Cistogaster globosa. Next base: position 97,660,560 of record OW569405.1, on the reverse strand, counting down.
AGAAAATTAAGAAAAAAAAAATCAAGTACTAAAAATAGTTTTACATAAAAATAGCATTGGCTCTTAATGGGTTAAGCATTTCTTTAAGAATTCCCTAGAAGATCTCTTCAAAAGCTTTTTAATGATACCCATATTGATATCTTAAAATATATGGTGCACAATCGTACTTTTCTATGTTCAGAGGCCCATAACTCGGATATGGGCGAGCCCAATTTTTTCACTTGATGTTTTCATATTTTAAATTCTATATCCCATATTTTTGTTTTTTGATTAAAGTTACTTCACTAAACTAGACTTGCTTCCTTGTTTTGCCCGCTGCCTCGAAGGACATAGACCAATTTTGCTGATCATCAATAACAAATTTCTTTGAAACTTTGTCTGATCGTTTGGCGTATTTAAATTTTCTCTAGCTCATCTAGTGCATTGGTAAACTTGATTTCAACCCGGACACAGAGAGGCATTGCTCAATCGACTTCGCTGGGCATAAGAACTCAAAATATAAATACTTAATGAGGCCGGAAATGGTTATTTTAGAAATTACAAATGGAATGTCAAACTTATGTAGATATTCCATTTTCCACCTGTGGCGAAGGATATAAAACTGTAAAAAATTTGTATGCCTTTTTTCAGCAATAACTCATAAACTGAAAGGTTTTCGCTATTTAGTTCTATAAACTATTTTTTGCAATAAAAGTATAAATATATATTTTGTATTTCGGTTAAATTTTTAACCCACAAAAGAGCTTTACTTTTCTCAAAAAGCAATAGTTAACACTTTTTTACAAATTGTAATACACTGTACATTCTTAGAAGATAGAAAACATTTCATTATGCACTAAATGAACTTACATAATGTAGATATAGTTGGGTATAGTTGTTATCAGTTATGAAGTATTAAATAAAATTGTGCAGGTTTTTATAAACAATTAAGTATTTACAGCTAAAGCAAATACATACATACATACATACATAAATAACAAAAACTATGGGTACCTACTACATGCAAAAACAGAAATTGCTTGCTGTTGTGCTTTTTTGACATTTAAAACCAGCAATTTTTAATTGGTATTTTTGTTTTTGCTTATTTTTTTTTTTTTTTAATTTTGCAAAATTGTATCTAACGCTGTCAACTAGACGGTGGTAGTGAAGTGTTTTTATGTACATACATATGTACATATGTATTTAGGTACATCAACAATCCAGTTCAACGCCATTCTCGCTTTCTATTTGGTCACGTATACCATGTGCTAATGCTATGCGGAGTCATCAATTCTCATACATACATGCAAATATACAAATGTATACATATGCATATATTTAGAGACTATCGTGCTCAAAGAAAAAACGGTTAAAATTTGATTGAATTTTTATTCTTTGCATTAGCAGCATATTTTAAAAAGATTCAGTAGGCAAGCGCAAAATTTTACTTTCAAATTTGAGCCCTTCACAACCACAAGGAGGAATACAGGTAGTCACTAGTTTTTTATTTTCACACACAAAGAAAATATTGTACATACATATGTATTCATATGTACAGCGGAAACGGAAACACATCACGAAAACTTTAAAGATCTTGTTAATTTATTAATTTTGTGATACGAAATAAAACGTAGGTATACTGATCAGTTTTTTTTTATTAAAAGGATGTCAAAAATAAGTATTTTGTGAGTACCAATTAAATTCTTATAGGTATTATTTTTTTAAAATACTTCCTTTTGACTGGGAGGTATGTAAGCTACATATATCAAGTTTGTCAAAAACAAAGCCAAATGACAGCGTTGGCAACATTTAAATTTCACCGAGAGTATGAAGAGCACTAAAATGTTGACTTCAACAGTTATATTTCACCACACGTAAAATATGTTATTTTATAAAAAGATTTTTTCTTTCAGATCTGGTGCCACTTAAGTGAAATGAAACAGCAGAGAGATCATGGCGAAATCATGAAAATGAATGAATTCGCCACTGCCACCACTTGGTACATGACTTCGCCATGAGTGAGACTAATGCTAGGAACACAACTGGTACGAACGACGAATTTTTGGTCGCTAATATTCGTTTTCAAAAATAAAATACATTTGTGTATATGAAAATGCACACAATCATGACGTAAAACGAAATTTGTCATACGTGGCGAACTTTGCAAAAGGTTTATTTTTATTTCTTACGCCGGCGAACGGCGAATAAATCAGTACAATGTGACCATGTTTTGCTTCAGTTTCGAAGTAATTCAGTAAATAAAGTTATTTTGCTTGAATAATTGATTTATTGGTATCTTATAGCATTAGTGCATTTAACAAATTATTAGTTAAATATAAAATTAGTTTTTAGTTATTTTTTTATCAACTTACAAAAAGTAAACAAATGTAAAAAAGTAAGTAAATTTTGTCGCCCTTATTGTGCTACATACGACGAACTTGCGCAACAAATTTTCAATGACGAATCGTCGTTAATTCCTGTTGTGTTCCTCGCATAACTCGACAAATATTCGCCGCAAAATTTTTTAAGAGCGTTTAACGAAGGCGAATCAATACTAGGTGGTCGCGAATTCATTAATTTTCGCCGTAACAAAGCATAAAAAAATTATACATGCTATCAAGGCGAGTAAATACTAGGTGCATGGCGAAATAATACCAGGTGGTCTCGATAGCGAATTCATAAGTTTTCGCCGAAACGTTAAGTGTCAGACAACATATAAAAAAATTATACACTATTTTTTATATATGGAGTTTGACATTTCAGGTTTTGGGCAAAATTAATGAATTCGCCAAAACCTGAAATGTCAAACACCATATACCTATAAAAAATGTGTATAATTTTTTTATATGGTGTTTCGACACTTAGCGTTATGGCGAAAGTCAATGAATTCGCTATCGAGAACACCTAGTATTATTTCGCCAATTATATTTTTTTATATATGGAGCTTGACATTTAGGGTTTCGGCGAAAGTTATTGTATTCGCCATCGCAACCACCAAGTATTGATTCGCCTTGAACTTAACACAGCGATATGAGCGTTGAGCTGAGAACGTTGTTAACATACTTGACAAACTAATGTAAATTAAAAGTTGTATGGAATACAACCAGGGTAGTTGTAAGCATCCTCTTAGTGTTATGTTGTCAAATGTTAACTTTTTAACATAACATACATTTAAAAAGACGTACAAAATGGAATACATATTTATTAATTTGCCTTCTACGGCATAAAATAAACATTTGATATAACTCTTGCAAAAAAACCCAACTTCAAAAGAAATAAAAAAAGTCATGTTTCTTTTATTCCTTACACAGTAAAACGAAATTTGTTTTAATTCTAAGCGTTTGTCTATAACTGTGCAAAAGATTGGCCATATACATAATATTACAACAACTATAAGGGCACCCTCAATTTTCAAGCGTTTGTCTAGAACGGCTCGAAAGATAGCTCCATATTGGGAAACACTTTAATTTTTAGATTTATTTAATTTTGCCAAGTGGTGCCCTTTACGATTTGCATATATTTCACGTACAAACTAAATGGAAATTTTTTTCGATATCGATTGCCACAATTAATCTCCAGCGCCTAAAGCGCAACGCTACCTAAAGGTTGCGAAATAAAATAAACAAGTTTCTTGCGCTTAATAATCCAAGTTGATTGTCGTGACAATTTTTCTAGATGTTTTTTGTTTTACTTCTACAACAAAAATTTTATTTTGAAAACTGGCCTAGTGCTTAATTAATTAATTACAAAAGAAAATTTTTTAACTAAGCAATATTTGCTTTGGTACATATTTACATAAAAAGTTTTTTATTTTCACCAAGAATCAAATTATTATTTTCTTCTTTTGGCAAAAGGATTGTTTTAAGCAACATTTGGACTTGATATGTATTTAATATGAGTTTAATTTTTACAAAAACACTTGATGAATAACCTTAAGCAATATTTTATATGAATTAAAGCCATTTGGTTCCTGACTTTATTCTTAAAAAATTCATAGCACTTCAGCGGAAATAAAATATAAAACAAACAATATCAGTATTAAAAGGACATATATATCTTAACATAGACTCTACAACATGTTAATTTATTAACATACCATGAGGACAACAAAATGAAGAAATAAAAAGTAAAGAATTTAATTTTAAAAAGCGCTAAGTTGACATCACTAATGCACGCACATTTTAAGTAGAAATTCAGAGTAAGTTTTTGCTGTATCAAAACAATATGAATTATAGTTTAACATTTTTAGTGTTGCCGAAAGTTTTTTTTTTTAATTTGTTGAATATAACTTTAGGCTCAAGTATTATGAGTTACTAAAACTGATTAAGTTTAGGCGATCCAGTTATTAAGAGGCCTGCATATCAATTAGTATATATTTCGAAAATTTAAGCCGCACGTATTTAGAGCGAATTTTATCATGATTTTAAATTTACTTTCCCGTAACTTTATCGCCGGCTAAGCTATTGCTAAAACCCTTATGTTGAAAAATAAAAGAGGCTACTGAAAACAGTTCTTATTTACTCAATTCGGCTTGAGATATAAAATATTTGAATTGTCTATACAATATTTTAGTAGAATTTACTATACCATATAAGCAGTAGCGAAATGGCTATATGGACATACTTTCCCTGCAGCAATACATTTTTTTAGTTTTAAATATTCATGACATATTAATAATTGAAAAAACCAATCAAAATTAACATAGATCAACTTAAAAAAGATTCCAAATAATAAATTTTCATATTTATGTATCCGTAACCCGGATCAAATATACCCTGAAATATCAGGCATGTTCTGAAATCCACACGAAATTTTCACTTTTGTGTTTTTCAAGGCATTGTTTTTGCAAAAAATAATTTTATAGCAACAATGCTTTAAAAAATATGAAGTGAAAATTTCGTGTGAATTTCAGAACATGCCTGTATAATTGCAATGTGAAGCTAAGTTAAAGCTTTGTGTAGAATAATGTAAAGGATCAAACGACAGTATTTAAGCAAAAAAAAAAAATGTAAACTCAGAAACATGGATAGTAATTTGTTTTTTAAGAACACAAAGTCAAATATTTTTAAATAAATCTAAAAAAAAAACACATTTTTGAAACAAATCTAGTTTACGGGTGTACCGCTCCAAAATAAAAAAAGTTGCCTACGGGGTGCAAAATGCAATTTTTAGCAAAAAATGTTAAGTGAAAAAAATAGCGGCAACCCTTAGTTTCGGAGTTACGGACCTCCGAAGTTTTTGTATCCAATAGGGCATATATTTTTTGAAGCGGTGCCCGTAAACTATATTTAAGCCTATTTTGTAAATACATTTAATTGCAAATAAATAAAATTGAGTTGCTCAAAAAAATAAGTAAAACGTATATATTTTTTTGTAGTTTTCAAATTATGGATCTTTTTGAAACTTCGGCTGTGTTATATTAAGTGACAGCCACGGCAACACTATATTTCAGTTGACATTTTTAGTAAATGCTAACGTAACATCAGCTGTTATATTAACATGAGACCATACATTTTTTAATGTAAAAGTGTTGGTTAATAAAACTTGGTTATTTTTGTAGTTCCAAGAATATATTTCAAAAAAACTAATTTACCTTTTTTCTTAAAAACAGTTCAATTGTTAGTCTGCAAGGTATTTAGAACAATATCATCTTTAATTCATATATAAACGTGTGGTATGTGTGCATGTATTTACTTACATTTATTTAAATGAAAAGACACATATGCATTTTCGTTTTTTTTTTTATCACTAAAGTGACATTGGCATAACATTTTAAAAAAGGAAGATTAAAAACAAAAAAGGTGAACAGTATATTTATTGTGCTGGTACATATATATATGTATGCATATATGTATAATTTTAATGCGATTTGATTACATAAGATTTTAAATAAGCCTTGCATACACATTGAAAACTCACTAATAAAAGTATCAATTAAACAAGTTAAAATAAATCTCACGCCAGCGAAATAGCCGGAATGTTAGCGGTCATAGAAATTAACATGCATGCTTGGATATAATTTAACTCCTGATACTTTCCGAATACCTTGGGGTTAAGTTAAAAATAAATCTTAATCTTTTGTTTCTTCAATTATTTCACAGATTTAAGTATTATTTAAATATATCTTCAAATACTTGTAATGATTGTATAACAGAAATATCAAACCAAAATGTGTTAAAAAAAATACTTACCCCACAAGCAGTGTGCGTAGTGTGCATAGAGAACTAATAAAAATATATAAATTTTTATCATTTTTGACACAGCAGATTGATTTTACAAACTCAATTTTACTCCAACTTGATTTTTTTTAGCTTTCTTTTGAATACTTAAACTTTTGAAATAATTTAATTATTTAACAAATTCTGCATTTCATTTGTTTAACAAAAATAATTTTTTTTTGAGCGAACGATATCCGTTTGTATTTATTTACCATGCGAGACGTTAGTTAATATATTAATGGATAACTTTAACATATTTTGCTTACTTAATGAGTTATACGAAACAGTCAATTCGTCGCTCGCGTGTATAAAAACAAACGAACCTTTAAACTTTAAGACTATCAATCACTAAATAAAAATATGTTACATTTGCTGCTAACCAACAGCTGATTAACTTTTGGTTGTAATCAGGGATGGTAAAGTAGTTATTGTACTTTATTTTTGGTTTAGTTCTAACCTCTTAAGTACCAAAGATTACTATTTTGTCCGTTATATATAAAGCAAATGTTATTATATAAAAATTAATAATTAAAATGCCAAATTTAAAGTTAACTTTACCAGTAGTCTAAAAGCATTAAAGTTAGTCTGCATGAAAACTAATTTTTGTTACTTAGTTTAAGAAGAAGATCTAGACCTGAATAACTTACGGTTCACACTTGGGATGATATCTCAACATACCTTAAATTTAATCCTAGCGATAATTTTATTGCAGCCAAACCTATATAAACGCGTAATGCGCAACGCAATCTAGCACATAGCTTTTGCGCATGACATGCCTAAATTAAAGCGTGAACTTTTTGCCTTGAACAGTAATGTTAACTCATTTTATATTACAAAACCCACTGTATAAAAATGAAAGAGATAAAATTGCTACATTATCCTAAAAATAATTAAATTGTCATTTTAAAGAAACAAACCAAAAAAAAGCAGCCAAATTCACTTTCTAACTGCCATCCCTAAATATCGACGTAAAGCGCAAGATATCTGTCAAAATTTCTCATGTACATACAAAATGTATGAAGCATCCCTAAATAGCACGGCGTCAACGCTTAGCAATTGGAAAATCCAATTTTGACAGCGCGTAAGATAATGCAGTTGCCTGCAAGCTACTGTTGTTTACATATTTTGTTGTAGTATTTAGAGAACGTTACAAAACAGTAATGACATTTTTGCTTTTTTCGGGCTTATATAGCGTTTTTATTACTGTTTTGCATTTCATTTTATAGGGTTTTATTAAAAGTGATAGGTTAACATTACTGTTCACAACCAAACGTTGCGCTTTTATTTAGGTATGCACCTTCAGCGTAAAAGCCATGCGTTATAATAATAATAATAATAATAATATTTTTATTGAGACTTTCCAATTCGATTACAATTTTCTTGTATTTTTTTTTTTTACAATGTACTTGATCATATTAGAACTATATTGGTCTTATTCTAATTTCAATGATTCAGAATATTCTACGTGTTAAAAATGAAATGGTATAAATAGTTAATAACATTACAATTATTTGCGATATGCGAAGACTTGCTCATTGTCTTTAAACTATTGCTTGCAGAGAAAATCTGCGTAGACAGATAACAAAACAAAATAAATAAACAAAATTACCTAAAACTAAATAACAAAACACAAAACGAACGTTCGTGTGGAATATCCGCGAACAGTGAAAATTCATTAATAATCTGATTTATATAGTAAATATAAATGTATAAACGCACACAGCTTTTATTCTAAATGAAATGGAAATTTTCATTGTAGAAAAAAGAACTGTAAGTTAATATCGCAGTTGACTGTGTTTAAATTTGCTAATAATAATTATATAATATATATATATATATATATATATATATATATATATATATATATATATATATATATATATATATATATATATATATATATATATTTATCAGGTACAATGTGATTAACCCCTATGGGTACCTGGGTTGGATTTTTTATAAAAAGCTGGCGGAGAATAAGGATCTGGATCGTTGTCATAGTTTTCGCACAGGATACCCACTGGCGACAGGTAAGATGACTCAGTCCATGTATGCTCTACTTCTGAGTTAAAGATGTCAATCATCAGAGAATTGTCATGTTCAGCAAGCCCTTCTACAAATTTTTTCTGTAGAGAAAAGACATATCTGCAGAATGGTTTGACATTCGATTTTTTGTAGACATACTCGTTTGAGAACCGCTTAGTTGTATTTTGATAATGTTTTCCAATGCATTTTCTAAGAATTTTGCGTTCGAAGATTTCCACTTCTTTTGTAACTATTGGTGAAATAGAAAACCAGATGGGAAATCCGTAGCTTAGGACTGAGCGGATTGCTGTTTTGTAAAGGAGCAGTTTTGTTTCCTGAGGGAAATATTTATTGCACATGAGACTGTTTAACGTGGCTGAAACTCTTTTTGCCTTTTGCAATGTTGTCCTTCCATGGCTGTTAAATTTCATTAACTTGTCAAAATTTATTCCTAGGTATTTTATTTGATGTTTAAAGGGAATCTCTATTCCATCACATCTCTATTCATCTCTATTCCGGCACACCACTATTTACAAAACCAAATTCTGAGGAGGATCCATTTATTTGCACCTGAAATCTACGATCACACAGGTAACTCTGAAAAATTTTGACTAGGTATGGGTCGGTGCCCAAATTGACTAGCTTATAAAGGATACCCTTGCGTTGCCATGCGTTATTTTGCGTCGCGTCTTACGCGCTATTTTAGGGATGGCAGTAACGCACTGTCAAAAACGTATTTTCCAATTGCTGTGTTTAGACGCCGCAGTATTATGGATCTCTTCATACATTTTGTATGTACATAACTTTTGACAGATAGATTGCTCTTTACGCGCTAATTATACGCAGTACTTAAATTATTCTTATTAAAATAACAATTTCATGAGTTTAGCGGTCGAATTAATGCACACAATGACAAACAAACGCTATTTTGCTTTTACGAAACTGATAAAAAATTTAATAAATAAATAAACTAAATTTATTTCGAATATAGATATAAACCAAGGCGAATCGATAACAGGTGAATGCATTAGCTCATTTAGTCTGCGGATGATTGCCTTTTATATTTGCAAGTATTAAAATTGCTTTTTTTTTTGTATTGTAACTGTTCGAATTTCGTAAGGCGAATTGCTTTTAAAACTAATGCATTTACCTGTTACGAAACACCTTAAATTTAACAAAGTTTATTGCAATTTAAACAGAATAAAATTGGATAAATGTGAGATTTATTTAAAAAAATCATTTCTATTCTTCTGTCAGTTGTAGTTGTAAGTTATCTTGTTTAATAAAACCCATGAATAAAAATAAGGAGATAAAATGACTAAATAGACCAAAAATTAATTAATTGTCATTACTTTTCATCAATTATTATAGCAAATCCAATTGTTCAATACTGACGCCGCGCTTTTTATGTTTGCTTCTACAACTTGTATGAGCTGTACGTTGTGGTATGAGCTTGATAATTTTTACCGGTGGAAATCACTTTCACACTGCTTTACATGAATGTTTTACAATTCCGTTTTAATATTTCATATTTCGCGAAGTAATGCATTTCAATAAAGCCACAGTTTTACTATTTTCGTATTTATGTTAAAAGTTCAACTCATATTTGTGATTTAAAAATCCTATTTTTTTTTTAAACTCGAAAGTCAGGAAATTTTTTTTTTAACTACTTAGGGATTAAGTTAAATAGAATCAATTTTTAATCCATTTTCTTTTCAATTGAAAAATATACATACTTTGTTTTGTATGGAGCAGTAACTGTTTCCACGAAAGATTTTTTTTGTAATATTTTAGGATTTTTGTTAATTGATATTACAGCTACTGCAATCTTTTATTTTCAAACCGTTTAAAAATTTAATCTTGAAAATTTTAAATAACATTTTAAAGAGGCCGATAATAAGCCGCATGTCTGCTATGTTTCAGTTCTTACCGCAAAGGACATGTTTATAAGCGAATATAGTTACCAATTCCCGCAAGAAATGAGCGACTATTAGACGGTCAAACTTGGCATGTGAAAACGGCTTGATGATAGAGTGTTTGGCTATTACCTATAAACCGGCTATTAGAAGGCCAAACCTTCCATGTGAAATTTTGACCGATCTAAACATAGTATTTTTAGCGTAGTGCGCTTAATAATTATCGTATTTGCTTTATTCTTAAAAAAATTTAGAATAAACTAGTTTAAAGTTTTGTTTGGTAGCGCCTTCCGTTAGAAAGTTACAAGCATTTAAATTTAGAAAAAGTAAAAAACCGTTTTAAGGTTTTCCCCCAAAAAGGGGTATTCTTGTTTTTTTTTTCTTATGAATTTAAATTTACAGCGATACTATCAAATTTTTTAAACCATTTAAAAGACAACCTATAGCAAATACGAATGAAAAAAATAGGACAATAGTTATAACGGTTCTCCCTCTAGCCCCATTCAAACGTGGCCAATTTTGAGCTTATTTTCAAAAATCTTGAGAGCAAAGCACGGATTGAAAAATATAAACTGGTTTTTCAGTCGCCAATTGTTGGCTGCTACCCCAAAAAGGATGGCAGCGCTGTGATTAATTAAGGCAGGGTGGCCTGTTTTATAAAAAACATTTATATCATTTCTTTATTTTGTAAGAATATTTTGATAAGTTTTGATTTTGAAGCACTTTTAGTTCCATGTTTTATTTCTCAAAAAAAAATCATCTTAACGAATCTTTAAGGGAATGTCATTTTAAAAATGGAACGCGAAAACAGTCATAATATTTTAATCTAAAAGTCACAAGCTGATTGAACTTTTATTATTTTATGCTAATATCCCATAATATTTTCAAATAAAAATGCAATTTATTTGTTGGTTGAAAATGCAGCCATCTCATCAAGAATCCTTTATCTAAATTAAAAAAAAAAAACATATTTCTTTAAGTATAAAAACTTTAAAAACAAAATGAGAGTTATTTTAGAAGCCCATACAATATTTTTAATAAAAACTTAGTAAATGGATATTCTTTGTACAATGTATGTATTTGTAATAAAATAAACAACCTAAAATTTATATCAATAATCCGGACACTCCAGTAATACGAACATATTCAGGATTATCGAGATAAACTATAATAGCAAAACATTCATCAAACAAAGTTTGACCGCTTAAAATTTATTATAAAAAAAATCACTGGCACCGCTGTTTATTGCATTTTTTATTAAGAATGTAATAAAAATTTTGTTTAACGTAATAAGGGATATTTCCATAATCAGTAAACTTGTGCCACATAGTTCAATTTAGTGATCACTCTTTTTAGTTCAAAGTTTGAAAATGAACTAGTTCAAAATTTAGTTCAAAGGCTCTTTTTAGTTCAAAATCTCTCTTAGTTCAAATGCTCTGTTGACATATTGTTCGCACTTTCAACTTTTAGTTCAACGCTTTCTTTAGTTCAAAGCTCTTTTAGTTCAAAAGTTTTTTTCAAAATATAATGGCAAAAATACCATAGCATTGCCGTAATGAATGTTAAATAAAACACGTGGTAGCACTAATTTCATGTCGTAAATAGTCAACAAGGAAACACAGTTATGTATTCTAGTTTATCTTGTCTGGTAGTTTAACTACAAATTATAGTTCAAAAATGAACTAGGTGTACTTAAAAGTATGAACTAGTTAACTTAGTTCAATCGATGGAATCGTTTAAATAAACTAGTTCGTTTATGAACTACACAAGTCTACTAGTTAACTTAGTTCAATCGATGGAATCGTTTAAATAAACTAGTTCGTTTATGAACTACACAAGTCAAATAATCAGTGATTGTCGTATGATTCAATAAATGACTGTCACTGTTCTTGTAGAGAATTCACTTACTTACCCGCTGTTGGTTTCTTAATGAAAAATATTTTTTAAATTTAAAATACATATGTATGTATATGTATGCTCAAGATACTTTCAAGCAAAGTATTTTTAATTTTAATACTTTATTTTTTTTTAAATAAATTATATAGAAAATAAAATAATTAAAAAATTTTCTAAATTAAATTCTTGTAAAACGTAGACGTAATTTAAATATTAATTAAATATATAACAAATATGTATTTATAAAACTTTATACAAACATGAATAAAACATAATAATATTAAATAAAAAGACTGATGATACTGATTAGTTTGAACTAAAATTAATCAAATCAACTATTAGATTTGTTTAATTATTTGGTAACTAGACATTTTTGATGAATATACAAAAATAAATATTTTGTGCTGATATTGCAAACTATTACAAGAAATTACAACAAAGTGCATAATTGTGAAATAATAAACATAAAGAAAAGTTCGAGTATATTTGAGTTAATAAAGAGTAACGAAATAATTAACTTTTTTACATAACGAAACATGAAAGGAAATTTGCTAACAGAAACTTAGTATTTTAATGTAAATTAATCAAATATTTGTCTTGATCTATTGCTGGGTGGAAATTGAAAGCTTAAGCTAACATTTTTGCGTTTTTTTTTACAGTTAAAATCTTTTAAATTTGTTTCAATAATATGTTTGGATTTGGAAATAAAACAAAATTTTCAAAATGATATTTTAAATTATTTTTTTTTACAAAAACCTTAAAATAAAATTAAATAAATTGAACTTCTGCAGGATTTTGCAGCGCAATTAAAGTTTAACGATAAGTTTAGATTGAAAAACTAAATAAAATACTCATTTCCAACAGGTTATTACGTTTTGTTTTAAAATCCACAGTTTTTGTTAATTAACTATAAATACAGTTTTTTTCTTGCAATTAATTATTTGATTATTGTTGTTGTTATTGTTATATTAAGTGTTTTCCCATTTCCAGTTTACATTTATAATATAATAATCCTTTTCGTTCGATGTTGTATTACATGAAAATCCTTAATTCTATATAATTTGCTTTTGACTTTAGTTTTGGTAAAATTTAGTGAGCAAAATTAAATCTTGACACAGTCCTGTGGCAAATCCAGCGTATTAGTTGTCTTATACGTACTGAAACCCATTTAAATACTTCTCCAGTTCTTCTTCTTAATTTTGATGCACAATGTTTTATATGATCTGTGCTATGGAATTAAGGAAACCACTTTTGGAAAAATATTTCAATCATAGAAGTTATAAAATTGTGTAATGAAATTATTTATAGATGTTACAAATTTATAAAACTTGCGAAACATACAATGTTGCTGCTCAAGATCAGAAAGGTAAGTCTAGTTACGTACGATCTAAATTAAAACAAGAATTCGATCTCTTATAAAAATAAAGTAATTTTCAAGTTTTAAAAAAAATTGTGCTGTTACTAAGGTAGGAAATATAGAGTTTATAATACAGGAGGCAAATTACGACATTCAATATCGATTGAAATTTCTTTAATATTTAAATGTAAATTTCGATCGATATCGAATGCCGTATTTTGCCCCCTGGATACATAATTTTTAATTACTTTACAATTATGTTCTTTAATTGCTTTAAGAATAGTGTAAAGTAAGACGAATCAATTACAAGGTAATAGCAATGAAGAATTAATTCATTTTCGCAGTTATCCGAAGCTCTTATATATATTTTTTATGTAAGGAGTTTGACATTTAGGGAAACAGCGAAATGGGTTCGTCATTGATATCAACTTTAATAAATTCGCGTTGTATGCTAATACTGTTAAGGCAAATCGATCTTATAACGGCAACAACCAAATTCCTAATAGTTTTGTTTTGCTCTCTGTTGTCAAAAATATTGCAAACGCTAAAGAAAAAATACAAAAATATGTCGTAAAATGTAATAAGAATTTTTTTTTAACATTTTTAATAATACTTCTCTTCTTTAGCTCAAAAGCGTTAAATTTTATGGTATTTTTCTTCATATTTTCTGGAAATTTAAAATTTTTCCTTTATGAACAGCGATAAAAGTGTTCAAATCCATTAAAATATTTCTTTTCTTACAACATACAATTTTGGGACATGGTTTTTGTTCAATTTTATTTAGAATTTGTAGATACCTAAGCCTAAAAAAGATTGATTGAATAAGAAGATTTAAAAGGCTATACAATCTAAAATTTTCTAAACAAAACACAGTAGGATCGCCACGAATATCGTTGCAAATGACAAAATAATAATTTTTCAGGAGAGCAACAAAACGTATTCCGTTTGTAGCATTTTGTTTATAACTTGCAACGTTCTTCCACTGACTGACTGATTGTAATTGCTTTTTGACGGTGATAAAATGCATAATTTTGATGTTTTGTTGTTTGAACAAATGTAAGAGAGTAAATTTAACGGTAATCTGCAAAAAAACAGGTTTTGCAAAATTTTTCTTTTACAACGTTATTCGCGGCTTTGCTTCAGCTAGAAAAAAATTTCAATCGATCAGACATAGTGTTGATAGAGGTGCTGTGGGAAATCAGCAAGATCGGTTCATGTCCCTCGACGCAGTGGGCATAACACCACGCCTACCTCTAATTTTTCTATATAATTTGAAACAATGAAGTAACTCCAATAAAAAACAAATATATGGGGCGATTGAGAATTAAAAAATTAGATAAAATTGCGCTCGCCCATATTTTCCAATTTACAATCCTCTGAAATTTTAAAATTTTTTCGAAATATCAACATAAAGCTTTTAAAGAGACCTTTAAGAAAATACTAAATTTTTTAAAAGATGCTTAACCCATTAAGAGCCGATGGCATTTTTATGTGAATTTATGTATATATAATTTTTTTATTTTTTAATTCTGTCACCCCAATATTTGCTTTTTTGTTTGGAGTTACTTCACTAAACTAGATTTACATAAACTAGATTTACATATATGGTTACTTGTTTTTATTTTCTATTCATTCCCTTACATTATTGCTGCCATTGAAATCCATCGTAATGAGTGAATTAATATAAAACAGAAACGTTGTAAAAATATATAGGACCGTAAACTTGCTCAAGTATAAATTGAAAATTTGTTTGGAATCATTTAACAAAATTAGTGTTAATCAATAGTTATTGTGCTTTTTGTTCAGAAGTTTTGTGATATAGTAGTATTGTACTCCACTGATTGATTACAATTCTCATACAATCAACTTTGTTTTAGACTTAAGCGCGTTTTACACTTTAATACAGAGTATTTCCACTTGTCAAATGCCAAGTGTTATGAAAAAGTCTGATAGTGTGAAAGCAAATATAATGTACATATATGGGAAGTAATATGGAAAGAAATTTGACATCCCATAATACAAATTCATATTTAGAAATTTTTCTAAGCTCTATGATTTTTCATTTTATCAGGGTTGTTTTGCTGCTCATAAACGAGCTCTCTGAAAAAAGACTCTTATAAATCCAACCCAGGCAGCTTTTTCTGAGCATGCCACAAAATGGCTCACGCCACGACTGCTATATGACACTCAAATATGTGTATCTTTGAAGCTATAAATGCAAGAGCTGTTTTTTAGAAGAAAAAAACCTATTATAAATTTTGTTAAATGAATTGAGAGCTCCTTAAGCCAAACCTGTTTGCTAGAAAAAAGTTGGTAAATGATTGCTTTTTGTACTCTTAAGGAGCATAAAAGCTTTAGGAAATTTTCATTTTACTCGAAGTGTGATAGTAAAAAAACAAAATGTAATGTAACGTTAAATTCATAAGTAATCACAACAATTCTTGTTAGATTTCTTTTTTCCAAAATCTAATCCAAACCTTAAGGTATATAAATAATTTGTAATACAAATAAGTTTACAACCTTAAGATGGTGTGCAAAGTTGCAAGTTAATACTCAGAGAATTTACATTATACACACACACCTTTCCCATTATATGAATTTTTATGATACAATGGAATAATTTGCTAATTATTTTTGTTTTAAAAAAAGGATATAATAGTGTCCAGGGCTGATGGCCTCCATTTATATATAGTACATACGTGAAACCATCTCTTTGACCTTTACCTCTTATATGATAATAATAAGGCAGAAAAGAATGCAGATTAAATCTATAAATAATCAAAATAAAAAATACATTTTAGTAAAGTAACATAATAAACAGACTAATGTTTTGTTATTTACAAACCTTCGCTTTTCATAGAACAATATGGCAGGTTGGTTTGTAGTTAAAACATGTAAAAATATCGCCTTAACAGAATGCCTTTCGGCTGTTGTTAAATGGTTTATAAGCGCATCTAGTAATAATGATCCTATGCCATTACGGCGATGTTTTCGATGTACTCCTAATGAGAGTATATAACCAATATCGGCTGTTTTACCCATACTATCGGGTAAAATGCCCTTATCCTATTTATAATACAAAGAATGATCATAAATTATAAGGACAATTTATTTTTAAGAGCATTTTTATTTTTCTAATACTTACCTCCTTATTTAAACTTCGATAAGGTTTGATTTCGGCTACAATCAAACCAATAATAGCTAAATTATATACAGCTGCTAACGAAAAAAATCGTGAACTGGAAGTTATATCTTCATACCAAGATAGAGGATAATCGATGGGAAACCAATCTTGACATAATGTTCTTACCTGTAAATCATAATATCATTATAAAAATGTTATCGTATTAATTTTTATTTATTTTTTACCTCTGTTAAATCTTCTGGTACCAAAAATCGCAATTGTACATCATTTATCGAACACAGTGGAACATGGTCGTTATCAATAGGACCAATATCAATGGGTTCTGCCGACGATGGTATGTCGTTGTATTTACTTTTTGTTGTATTATATCTAATATTGAAAAGAAATAATGTAAAGAAAATGAGAGTAAACTTTTTTTTAGAAAATTCATTTATTTATTTTATTTTAAATAAAAAAGGCTCAAATGCCGGGCGTGTATAACTAAAAACAATATTTAGCATTTCTATATTGATATGAAATAAACAAAACAAATAAAATTATTTAGGACTTCAGGAATTGAACCGTGGATATTATAAATGAATTAAAATTGTGTACATTGTAAACATCATCTATTTAACCAATTTGTTTTATAAGAAAATTAAAGATATCTATTATCGTTAAACCGAATTTAGTGAATCACTTAATCGTTATTGTAAACAACATAAAATATCGAATCTTATAACGATTTTCGTATTGTTTAAAGATAGTGAATCACACTATTGGTATCTTAATTACATATCGCATGTTGTTAGGCATTTTAAATGTTGGGATTTAATAAAAATGTAATAAAGAAAATTAAACTTTTTTTAAATAACCCACAAATAAGTTCAATAATTCGGTACCAAATATATAATGGACAATTTTCTGTCTATTCTTTATAAGTATATGAGACGTTAAAGTAAGTTAAATGCCAGATACAATTCCACATTGTAGCTGTAACAGGCAATACGTTAATCGATGTCTGACAAATTAATTTAATAACAAGTCTTTAATACATAAAAAGAGTTCTGGTTAAAAAAATATCAATTTAAGACTAATAACAGCTTAAAGGCATTTTAAGAAATGAACACAAATAGTAACTCATATAACAACAATCTTATATAATTTTATAAGATTCAATTCCACGACATTCAAAACTCAAGGTGTTCACTCAAGTTTATTCAATAATACGAAGTGGTCAATGGTAGTTTATTGTTGGCAGTTGTAAGTTTGATTTTACGTCCACTTTAATAAACAATTGTCTCATTTGATTCAGGTAAACAGATATATAACACTTTAAATAAAATTTATTTTGCAAGAATTATAAAAAGTTAACTGACTTTTAGACTTTCAAAAGTAAATAAACAAGTAGGATTGCATATTAAATTATAACCATGTGATGGAATTTATTAAAAAGAAAAATTATAAAAATAACAAAATATATTAAATATTGCACTTACAGATTAAATTGCGCCATAATCCGATTTTACCAAATAAGCAGGACAAAAAGACAGACATTGAATAGAAGTAATATTTGCTACGACTTTTTATTTTCGCTCTTTGATATGAATAAATTAAGGCAGTGTAGACAAAAGAACATGAGCCTTTGGTTTGTAGAAGTTAATTAATTGTGTTTATATACAAACAGCATTTACTTTTTAATTTTCGTTATAAACATTGATCGCCTATAAGCGGCAATAATAATTGAATCACTTAGTTATTTTGGCTTATTTACAATATACAACTACGACAAATCTTAGTTAATTGACCGCTCTTAAAAGTCATTAAAGTTGGCTTAACTGATAGCATTTCAATTAAAACAATTTATTAAAAAATATTTTCCCTTGGCACCTGTCAGAGCATTTGTAATGTACTGCTTTAAAACATGAAAGGAAACCACTCTCCGTAATACAATCAATCGTATCAGCAACACATCCAAAGTAATTGCAGGTCGATGTACAATTTGTATTCTTATTGTATTTTCTTTCTATGTCTTTAAAATGAAATACAGATTTATTAAATTGATTTTAATTAACTTGTGCGAGTCCCATGAATACATTTTTTATTTTTTCTAACATACCACAATTACTAATGTACAAAATATAAAAATTTTGATTTGTTTTAATAAAAAGAAAATGAATACACTACAACAAAAAAAAACAGTCGTCTTTTGACAGCAGTTGTCAAAAAGTAGTGACTCCAAAACTGTTAAAGCGATGTGGTTGGAAATAAAGTTGCCGGACTGCTGGTAAAAATGATTAGAACAATTTTACACGTTAAACTTTACATACGCGTGTACATCATGCATAAGTCTGTGTATTAAATAAAATTAGTAATAAACAAACCACAATTATTTATGGTGTGCAAATAAATACACAAAGATGCCTCTATTAGAGCGCGTTGTGGATTAAACAAGTTAATTTTGCTTTCAATACTAAATGTGACTTTGAAACATGAAAGAAATTATACAGTTGAAAGCTTTCGTGTTTTTATTTAAAGCAATCATTATTTTAACGACTCTAATTCAAGTCCTTAAGATGGAAATTTCAAATGCATTTGCCCGCAAAATTAGAACATGAAAACAAATTAAGTACCAATTTTTTAGTTCAAAAAGTGAGTGCTCATTACTGATCAGCTTCGATATGAAGGAAAATAACGGTACATTATGCAAAAAAAAAACGAAAAAAAGAAGATGTAAATAAAATTATTTAAAGAAGAGTTCTAGCAAAAGTTAATACTTTTAAAAATGGCACCAAAAGGTAAAGAAACTACGGAAAAAGTGCAAAAATAATAATTAATTTCCAAAATTCCAATAACATTCTACACAAAACTTGTGGGATAGTCTAAATGCCTTATTCTACTACAAAAAATCATAAGTATAATAAATCGAAAAAAGATTGATGATTATCAGGCACATTCTGAAGCTGAAGAGGGGTATATTATGCGGAAAATAAGGAAAAATCCCAAGTAACCGGCAATAGAAATATCGAGAACTGTCCATAGCAACTTAAAAAAAGCAAAGTCCAAATACAGTACAAAAAATACTTTATGAGGGTGGGCACAACAGCTGTGGTTCACGTAAGAAACCATACATAACCGAAGTGAACAGAGATAGCAGTGGTTTTTACAGATGAAAGCAAATTTAATACATATGGAAACGATGGCAGTGGAGAGTGTGGAGAAAGCCCAATGAAGAATTATGGATCACAAGAAATACATTCATATATAAAAATCTCTACTCTAGTATGCAAAAAATGGATATTGATGAGAACTTCATATTTACCCAAACACACGCACAAAATTTACAAACCTAAATTAATAAAAACTCCTCCCGAATTACGGAAAACCCTTTTGAAAATTTGTGCAACCATTTAGACAGAAAAGCTAGAGGGAGGGAAATAAGAAGCAAGACTGAACTTTTAAAAGCTTTGCAGGAAGAATAGGAAATAATTTCACAAAGGTTACCCAAAACTTAGTCGATTCTCTTCCCAGGAGGCTAGAGGTCATAGTTAAGAACAAAGTGTCTTAGCAACATATTAAAATTGATATTCACCGCTACTTTCGTATGAAAGTTCGAAATGAGCATTCACTTTTTGAAATATAACACAATAAATTTAGTTTAAAAAGTTTTGTTTTCTTTTATATTTGTCTTAGCAATCACTTTTTGAGTTAACTGCATGTCTATTTGTCTCCGATCTTATCTTCATAAGAAAGATATTCTCCGTGAAATAAGTTAACGAATGAATGGGAATAAATATTTCAAAACAAAAATTATTTACATAAAAGGTGATTTAGTCGTACTCAAGGCGAATAAATTACTAGGTGGCAGCGTGGGCGAATTCAGTATTTTTTGCTGGTATACACGAGTGTCAAATTTCATAAATAAAAAATATGGGTACATTTTTTATATATGGAGTTTGACAGTGGTGTATACCAGCAAAAAATACTGAATTCGCCTACGCTGCCACCTGGTAATTTATTCGCCTTGGTCGTACTATTGAATAAAATCAAAGGGATTATAAACACAAACAAAATGGTACCATAAAAATTCTGTGCTTCCCCAGCAACCATTAAGTGAACAAGTAAAAAGAACAAATTTTCAGACTAAAACATTGTTCAGATGCGGGGAATTTTATGGAACATTTTTTAAGAAAATTTTTTTTGATTGGAACTTTGGGTAAAAAAATTGCAATAGCAGTAATTATTTTTTAATTTTAAATACTAAAGAAACATGCTTTCAATCTTTGAGAAAAATTGGCAAAAATTGTTGGTGAAAATGTGGTGTATAGTTGACCTTCTAATTTGTAATAAATAATTTATATATTTTTTTCGGCTTAAGGTCGCTGTGAATAATTAAAACACTTAATTAATATTGTTAAATTTTAATTATTCCCAATATAATTGTTGATTTAAGTTTGAATAAATGTGCTAAATTACAAGAAGCTGCATTCGTTTTGCTTGCAACGAAGTAATACTTATTATAAAGTATACAACGATGAATTAAACAAAAAAAACGAAAAAAAACTTTTCAAATTAAATAATATTTAAGGGCACATTTTACATACCAATTACACCTGCAAGTGCAAGTGCGAAAATCCCAATACACTCACACTTTTTCACTAATACACTCAATTTTTTCGAACTTGCAGCTCAACTTGCAAGAGATTTTTGACTGCAAGTAATTTTTGGCACTTGCTGCAAGTAAAATGACAATTAAAGAAACAGTGTTACCGATGATGAGTTTTTAAAAAATTTATGCGTTAGTTTAAAAAAAATAAAGCTTTTTTTATAGTATTACCAAAACGGCAACACTAGATTGGCTTCATTTTTAAAATACAAATATATAAATAAAATAAAAAAAAAAATAAAATAAATACATACATAGCGCGTACACAAAAAATTAAAAATTTTTCATAATGAATAAAAAACTAAATAAAGAGGAAATTATTAAATTAATTTCATTATTTTTTTTTAATTCCATAATTAAACAAATTTTTAATAGTTTTTTACGATTTGAATACATTTTATAAATGAACTTGCACCTGCGTGTGTAAACAGTCAACCAACTTGCAGCACTTTCGAATATTTTTTTAATATTTTCGGTGATAATACGTATTTGCTACTTGCATGCAAGTACTTGCATGTGTAATTGGTATGTTAATATCACATAACTTAAAATTGTAATGTTTCAGTTTACACTTGCCGAAATGTATGGGTCTGAAATGCATGCTTTTAAAGCGTAACTGCTTTCGTTAATATTATTTACAAAAAACTTTCACTAAAAGTAGACATTTTTCCATGCCCATGGTACGAAAATTGTAATAAATAATTAACAGTACCTCAATCAATATCCTGTAACAACATTCAAGAATTCTCACTTCCTATACAAAAGTATAGGTCAGTATGAAAATCAGGGAGAAGGCAAAAACTGTTATCAGGTTGTTTACTTCTGAAATTATTAGATTTTAGAATTAAAAAAATAAACTTAAGTTTATTTTTCTGTTTGCAGCTTTATGACACTTATTTTTTTTTTTTTTTTTTAATTTTTTATACTTTGTTAAACTAATTTTTCGAAGTGTATTGTAAATCAATAAATATTTTTTATTTAAATTTTTTAACTTACAGCTAAAGAGTTTTTATTATTATCATTATTATTGTTATTATTTATATTTTCAATATTATATGAAGAAGCCCGTTTTAAATCATGGCAATGATTCCAAAATTTTAACAAGCGATTATCGCTATTCGAACAAAACTCACGAAAGTCTTTTAACATTTTCAACTGAAACAATTCACCATCAGATGAATTGTTAATAAGAAGAGATTTCCATTTTTTATTGGGTATCATATGATTCCATGCCCATAAGAAGCCAACCTGAAAAATATTCATTAATTGAATTTATTTATTTTTTCAATAAAACATTTTTCTTCACCTTTTTTGGAACGTTTGTATTATTTGTATGGCCATAGACACAACGAGTAACGTTGGCTTCCTGTCGACTTGGTGAATCTATTTGATAGCTTGTATTTTTTGAACAACTTTTTTAAAAAAATAAATAATAAATTTTATTATTTTCTTTAATACATAAAATATTTTTACCGTATAAGAGCAAACATATTTCCAGAGCAATGCACATACTGATATTCCTTTGGCACCTTAGAAAGCGATTAAACATAAAATAATTTATTGTAAATTTAAATCACTTTTCTTAAATTTACAACGATAAGCAAGTTTTCTTAAATTTAGTTTCTATAACTACAAATTTTAAAACAAAAAATGCAGACGAGCGCATCAACCATTCTTTTCCACTTCACGTCTTTTTTAAGGTCAAACTGGTGTTATAAAAACTTGCTTAGTGTAAACTACGGTATAATATTAACCCTTAACGGACCATAATAAGGAACATAATACTTTTATTAACTGGGTTCAGTGGCGCATATATTGCGCCAAAAGCTATTTTATTACAATTACTTTTGCTATATTTACAAGTGACGCGTTAAGTATTGTGCCGTGACCTTTTGTTCAAGAAAGGGTTCACATTTCAAGAGCTATTTTGCACAATTTAGTTTATAATAATTAATTTTACATAAAACCTTTAAATATAATAAGGATGAAAAATAGCTGGACCTGTTAGGAAATAAACTTAAAAGTTTTCGGGCCGTTAAGGGTTATTAATTTAGTTAATGAAAAGTTTGATATAAAATTTCTAAAGCTTACATCTTTATTAAACGTAAACTTCTTTTCCACAACACAGGGCAGAAATCCAAAACGTGCTAATATGGCTTCTTGAAACAATAACATACGATCCGCTTTGGTTTCTTCAGAAAATTCTACAAGTATTTTAAAAAATAATTAATTCTTAAAAATTAATTTATTTCAAAAAACATTAAACCTTCAAATAAATTAAAACCGTTATTTAAATGGTGAGTGGCCAAAGGTATAAATATGGGACCTCTAAGTGGATCGGATTTTTCTATAAATGGTTCAGCCATTGGATCGGCAGGTACTGGCACCAATTGATAATTACACTGATTTGCTTTACGTATCCAGCCATTAATCTTTAATTCCAATGAACAGAATAAAATGAATAAAGAATTTAAAAATTTGATTAAGCAAACTTACTAAATCCCAAACAATTGGACCCGATGATGTGACCCATTGCACTACAATCTCAAATGCAAAACCTGGTTGCATAACAGTGTGATATTTAACATGACCCCATTCCATACGTTCACTCTTTTGGTTAACATCAATTTCTAAATGGGAATGGCGATAGATTTTCTCTAAAATTTTGTTGAAATAGAAAAAATATTATCTAAAAGGTTTACAGCATATCGGAAATAAATACATATTTTAAACACTAAAGGTCAGGATTCACTATCATACACAATCGTACGATTTAATCACACAAAAATCTGACAGAATTCTGTCCTACTTTAAAAATCGTTTCAAAATGGCATCGTACGTGCAACATTATTATACAAAAAAGATGCAAGTAACAAAGCTTTCTCATTTTCAAAAAAATCAACCCTGATCGCATAGAAAACATCATGTTATAAATTATTTGAAAAGATTATAAAATCGTACAGACCTGTCAAAAAGTCTTTCACACACATACAATTTTAATCCACACTATCATACTTTTTGAGCACACATGAAATTTTCGACAGATCGTACGACTGAGTATGATAGTCAATCCTGGCCTTAAATGCAGTGTATGGCAGACACTTCAATGGAATTTTTGTGTAAGCTAGGAACTAAACAAAAAATGTTAAGTTTAATAAAATAATTTAGCGGCATAAAATGCAAGGAAAACCCATTTTAATCACATTTATTAATGTGAAATAAACTTTTTTTAGACTTGTTGAGATCTTCGTTTGTATTAAATCGGGTTACTGCTTGGATCTTTGTACACGTTAATTGGATTTTTCTAAATAATGACATTCGTAACATAAAAACTTAAGAAGTTAAAGATCATTAAAAATTCCCAAAAAAGTACGTTGAAAATAGTAAAAGTACGCTGGCTTAACGTTTACATATGAAAGTGACAATCTTAATATTACAATACGCACACACTGTTCACATTGCAAAATGTCATCGGCTCTTAATGGGTTAAGCATTAAAAAAAAATTAGCATTTCCTGAAAAATCTCTTCAAAAGCTTTTAAATTATGTATTAAAAAATAAGGTGCACAAACGTACTTTCCGGAGGCCTATAACTCGGAAAATATAGGCGAGTGCAAATTTTAGTTACTTGATGTTTTCTCTAATGTTTTAATTCACTATCGCCCCATAAATATTTTCTTTATTGCAGTTACTCAAAGAAACTATATTTGTTTCAAATGATATGGAAAAATTAGAGGCAGGCGCGGTGTTTTGCCCGCTGCATGAAAGGACAGGAACCGATCTTGCTGATTTTCAATAGCAAAGTTTTTAAAACTATGTCTGCGTTTACACAATTGGTATACATAGGTTTTTGGACGGTTTTCAGAAAAATTCATCACTAATCTTACGATCCTTTATTGCCATTTGTAAATTTTCAAAAAACAAAGAGACCCAGCAAGAAATAAGTGAGGGACATTTATATCTACTAACACATTTGTAATGATTTTAAGCTAAAACAGCGTTACTGTTGTACGTGCGGCTTTTCGTGTTAAATTTAAATGCATCTTTTTGTTTGTTAAATCTAAATTTTAAATTGTGTTGATTAGCAAAATTTAAAATGCAGCTTATTTTGTAATTAACTGACGGTTTCTCTACATGCAAACGAACATTTCTTTCGTATATATTTATATTGAAAACAAAAACAATTTTTTATATTTTGTTTTTACTTTCAATATAAATATACGAAAGAAATGTTCATTCGCATGTAGAGAAACCGACAGTAAATCTGTTCCAAAAACCAGGCAAAATTTTCATTATATTGTTTGTAAAAAAAAGTCACTGGCAACGCTGTTTACATCATTTTTTCGTTTTTCCATTAAAAATGTGATAGAAACTTTGTTCTACGCTGTGTGGATATTTCCATCATAAGTGATTGTCATTTGATGAATCATATGATTGTCACTGTTCTTGTAGGGGAGCCATACTACTGTCAAATTTTCATCCGTATTTCCTCTCAATTCGTACAGATTCATTACACATTTACTTTAGACGATCCTACTGGTACTATTCTGTACAAAATTTTGAAACGTCGTAAAACTTTTGTGACCATTTAAACCATCTTTTAAAAGATTTATAACAGTATTGTTATCAAATTATAATTTTATATTTAAATTGTTTTGTTTACAACAAGAATCATATTTTTTTTATTAAATATTCATTAAAGAATCCTTTTTATGTCTGTAATAATAAAAATAAACTCTTAAAAAAAAATTAAGTAATTCCAAAGAGTCGTATATTACATTGAAATTTTTGTTTAGAATATGCAAAACCAATTCAAGAGATGAATAAATTAGCTCATGTTGCCTACAGATAATTTTCATTCAAAAATGCTTTAAACATTTGAGTGTTAAACATCAGGGGGCAAATCACCGCATTCGATAACGAATACTTTGTGATCGAAATGTTGTTAACGTGGATCACGGCAGTAGTTATCGAAACACATTTACTCGTAGTTGCACTCGATCGGTAATTTACTATCGAAAACAAATAAACATTTTGCCACGATACAAAACAAAGACAAATAGAAGTAACTAAAGAAGAAGAAGAAGAAATTAAACATGTCAGTGTGAATTTTCCTGCTATTTATATAATAAAATAGTTTAAAAATTAAATTTTAAATGCTTTTAGGGAAGGTGAATGTGAAGACAAAGATTTGCCAGGAATCAGTGCAAAAAAAGTCAACGCTAAAATTGCTCCCAGAACAAATACTAATGAAGTAAATATATTTGGGTCCATTTAAATGAGTCTTGTTTGTTTATTTTTTTTGCACTTTTACACCACTGTAACCACCCTGTGGTTACACTGTTTTCACTAATTAATTTAATTTTTGTTTTTCTTACTATCATATGTTTGCAGCAATGTAAAAAATAGTAGTAAATAGCAAAAATTACGATCGAATACTATGATCCAAAAAATTAAAGCCATCGAAATATTTCTCGACACGAATGCGCACTTGATATCGAATGCGGTGATTTGCCCCCAGCTTTAACAGAAACTGTGAATTGTATTTTTCTTTTCGAACACTGACAAAAACGTTCATGGAAATATTCCATTGTTAAGTTTTCTACTGCATTTTTAAAAATTAAAAAAAAAAATAATTTTCGTTCAATACTATTGGAATGTTTTTTCAGTAAATTAATTAAAATTTAATGTTCTTACGGTTTTTACAACAATTAGTCCAGGATTGTGGTGGTGGTATTTCTTTTAAAAAATTTGGTATAACAGCTAATGAAGCTTCATCATTCCATAAACTGCTACAGCCCAATAACTCAATTTCCATCCATTCGTTTTCAAAGGCACTTAAATCATTTAAAGGATGTATATATTCTAAAACAGAGGTAAATATTTTAAGATTTTTTTTTTTTAAATACACACACAATAAAATTTATACCTTTTGCGTTTTTATCCTGCTGAGCTATAAAATATAAATAGAAACCGGCTATAACCGGTTTATTAAAATCGCCCGATGCATGACAAATTAATTTCTCTTTGCGCATTGTTTCTAAAATATCCAAAGGATTTCGTGAGACATCTAAATTATTTTTTAACCACACAAGAGCATCAAATGATACAAAAGTATATGAAGGCAGACTTTGAGTTTGTGAAATAAATGAAACGCCATTTATTGGATGTTTCATAGCTTCAAAAATTTCATTGATGGTTGCATTTGGCCGTAATTTAATTTCGCTTGATGATCTTAAAAACAAACAAAATGTTAAAAGTTAAATAAAATTTTATCAATAGGAATATTTTTAATTACCCCTCATCGTAATCATCATGCTGATTAGTTTCAGAATTTAAAGCAATAGCTGCTGCATCTGCAGCTAAATGTATAAGGCGACCACCTCCACGTTCCGTTTTTAAAACAGATGAACGAGATATATAACTATTATGAAAATAATTTGTATTTAATTTCGACTATACATTTACATATTTAAATATTTCAACATTATTTTAAGAGTAACTTTTAAAACGATTTAAGAAATTGAAAAAAAAAACTACAAATAGCAGTTTATGAAAATTATATACAATGATGTGTATGTGTGTGGACAAAAAATTTTTAATTATAATTAATATTTTTATGAATAGAAATAATAGAAAAAAGTGCCTCTACAACACAAACCAACAAACCTTTGTTGTGGGGAGTTAAAAATAATATGATGTTTTTCAGAGAATCTAGTTGCGACATGCTGTAAGCCAAAACCATAAAATGAAAAGAAATAACTAAATTAAAGTAATAAATAATAAAATAATAATAAATGTTGCAAAAATAAAAAGAAAAATAGATAATGGTTTTACATAAATAAGAGTATTTATCCTTATCTAATACTTTTTGTGTACGTATTTACAAAAAAAGCATTTATATGTAGATCCTGGCTAAAAACATTAGGGGGACTCACACTTTGTAGCATATACATACACAAGTCTACAAGTCAAGCTTATTTACAATGTTTTTTTTGCTAAAAAGCGCGAGTACCTTTTTTTAAACGTATACCAAGTTGATTGTAGCAGCTGATTTCTAAAAACATTTATAAATTATTTAAATGTTAAAATTGTAAATCGTAAAAGCCAAGCGAAAAAAAAGAAATCCTTCTCAGAAGGTCAAACACTTCTTTTGTTAAATTAGTGTTTTAGTGTTAAAAAGCGATTTCTAAGATTTCCGTAGTCCATTCTACCCCTTACTTTTTAAAGTAATAATTTAAGACCTATGAATTCTTTGCAAAAATGTTCAGTAAAGGATTTTTTATTTAAAAATCGGCCCAAATTCTATTCAGTGTCGTATGTAAAATAACTACAGGCTTTAAGTAAAAACAATCACTGTCGTACGGAAACATACGACGTGGCACCAAACGACGAGATAGGTGTCGTGCGGAAACGTACGACGTGGAACTCAATGTGTTAATAAAAAACAACTTAAACATAGAAAACAGAAACAAAAAATCATTTACTTTTTGTTTGAAAATAGTTTGCTTTTGAAAGTATGCAATAGTTTTTAGTGTTGCAAATATTCTACAGACTAGAGATGAGCGATATTTTAGTACAACAGTTCTCAAATGAGGGTCCGTAGCAACCATCCAAGAGGTCCGCATGAAGAACCGAAAAAACAGTGTTTTCAAAAATAATAAAAGTTTTGTTTTGAATTTGGGCTTCAGAGGGGTCCGCGAATAAAAATTGTTTACTAGGGCTTCGTTAGCAGGAATTTGATGAGAACCCCTGTTTTAGTACCTGTGACTCAATGACTCAGTTTTTTATTTGTGTACGTACCAACTTAAATTTGATTATATTTGTGCAAAGAAATATTTCTTTCCAAATTGTTTGGAGAATTATCCAAATAAAATTTGTTGATGTGTTGAAAGTGAAATTATAAAAAAAATCCGTTAAAAATTTTTACAGTTTTCGTGTTGTCAAATTTTTTGCTTCTTCTGTAAAATTATATTTTTGTAAGAAATAAACAAATAAGATTTGTTTATTTCTTACATGTTGACCATTAAAAATTTTAGATTTAAAGGTACAGTCGACTCTTAATAATTTGAAACTCAAGGGACCAGAGAAAAAATATCAAATAGTCGAGTTTTCATATTAACGAGACTTCAAAATAAAAGAAAGATGAAAAATTCAAATTAACAAGAGCTTATAGAGCTGGCATTGAAACGAAAGAAAGCGGTTTAAATTTCTTTTAACAATAGAAACAAAATTACATTAGACGTTCAAATTATAAGGTGTAAAAAATCGAACTTCAAATTATAAAATGTTGGCAGGCAAGATGTCATTTTGTAGCACATCACAAAAAACAAAAATAAATGATTGTTTTATTTTTGAAAATTAAAATAATTCAAATTATAGACCGTAGTGCTAAAAAATTCAAATTATAGAGAGTCGGCGATCAAAGTTCCCTTGAAATAGTTTCAAGTTATTGAGGGGACTAAATTACATAGAATTTTTTCAATATATTGAGTGTTTTTCAAGGTAAAACAGTTCAAATTATAGAGATTAAAATTAACAAGTTTCAAATTATCAAAAGTTGACTGTATTTGCTAATTTTATAATATAACAATTGTTGTTGAGTATTCACAATGAATAAGAAAGATAAGTAAATGAAAAACAGCTGTTTAAACTTCCCGGGTCTCTAATTAGAAAGAGAAAAACGAATGTTGTGTATTTGCATTAGAAAATTGGTGTAAGCGCCCGAGAATTATGACAAAAGTGTCTCGCCGGACTTTCTAAGTGTTGCCAAGTATTCAATATTAAATTAAAAAATTTAGTGGAATATTTATTCTAGAATATTAAATTCGCAAAAGGTTAAGGATAATGAAATTTTGAAATCTAAAAAAACTAATTTTTTAAAAAAGTGTGGGGAAGGCCTGAATAAACAAAAAACTCTTTTAAAAATTTCTGGGCTCTTACAAAAAAAGATTTTTTTTTTAGTTTTTTATTAAAAGACTGATTTCATTTTGCAAAGGTTGAGAATTTAATAACGAGAGTTCTTGTATAAAAGCAAAAGACCTATTATCAGTTCTTTAATAAATCTTTTTATGGGCATAAGCTATATAAGACGATGACGTAATAAATATTTCAGAGGCCTAACGATTGCTTTTAAGTAGTTTATTAAAGTTAAAAGAACAAAGACTTTAAGCTCAAGAAACAAATGCAAAAATGTAAAAGTAAAGAAGTCAATGTTACAAGAATTACAAGGTTCTAATTTAAAATGATTCTTATTTAAAATAAAAAGCAAATATTAGGCTGTGCGTCTTATGCAAAAATAAAAAATTTTCAATTTAATAATTGCAAAATAAAAAAGAAAAAGAAAATAAAAAAGATGTAAAGTATCAATAATAATGAAGCAAACACCAAATAAAAAATTTACAAAGATAAAACAGTAAGAAATTAAAAAAAAATTACAAATATTTTATTTTTTTTAGTTAAAAAAAAGTGTTTAATAAAAACCTTGGTCGTTTTTCGGGTAAACGATTACTGCCAACACGCTCACGAAACGGTGAATTCGTAAGACCCTAAATTTTTTAAAAAATATGCAAATTTTATTTATATTATTACTTTTTGTTTTCTTAAAAATTTAGAATTTTCATGAGATTAAGAGTGTTAAATTGAAAAATAAAAAAAAAGAATGTATTAATAAGACAAAGGACACGTTATTTTTAAACATAATTTTTAGTTTAAACAAACAAATTGGGAACTAAAAATTGATTTTAGTTAAAAGATTAAGAGACTAAAATGTAGAAAAGATTAAGATAGAGAACCTGATTAGGTGGAGGTCTGGATATTATGCTGGTACTGTGGCGCCTTCTTGTTAGATGACTTTGTGCAGTAGGACTATCCTGTAAACAATTCCAACTCAAACACATAAGGCAAAAGCAACAAGAGTAGTTTTTTTTTTGTTTGATTTTAAGAAAAGTATATAAATTGCTGCTGTTGTTTTGTAAACTCATTAAAAAAATATTTATGTTAAAGTACTTTAAATGTTTAAGAAAATAATGTTCAACTTAAATGTTTTTAGAGAAAAATACATACACTTAATTAAATTATTATTATACTGTAGTAATAAAAAAAAAACAAAAGTCTAGATTATTTAACTGGCAAAGAAATTGTTAACATAAAAATAAAACAAAACTAAAAAAGCATAAAAAACATTTTTATCTTACATAACGAAATAAATAAAGAAAAATATAAACAAAAATATTTTATTAATGCTTACGCGCGATTTACGTCTTTTTAATTTATTCAGATGCAATTCAACGAAACGCATAAAATCATCAATCTGTTGTTTAGTATTGTCCACAGCGTTATCAGTAAAAACATCACAATGCTGGCTGCCGTGTTCAATTATTTTATTCATGGCTTTATTTTCTTTTGGCAATAAATACATACGAAAACGCCAATACTTTAGATTCTGAAATTTTTTTTAAAAAGAGTTAGAGTTCTAAGAGTGTAAAATTATTATTTTTTTAATACATTTTACTTGAATTGAATTATAGCAATCAAAAAAGTGCTTTCTTTTAAAAAGCTCTGCATTAAATTTATAAATTTTAAATTTAATTATTCGACCGACAGTTAGGCGCTAGTAGAAGTGTAAAACTTACTCGGACGGTAGAGGACATGTACTTCGGGAAATATGACTTAGATGTTATTATATATATAGAAGGTTTACTGAAGCAGATAACTTATAATATGGGCCCATTTTCGATCCATCTTGTTCCCGACTAATAATTTACAACTTTACTTTCATTAAGTTTCGTACTTTTACAAGCGTATATTCTTAACTGTATCAATTTGAGGCCGTCGAATAGTAACTGTGGACCTTTTTTCTTATCGAAGAACCTCTCATAATTTACAATATTTTTCTAAGGTTTCCCATAGCATCCAATAATAAAATTTTCTAGTTTTTCAGCTGAGGAACACTTGTCTCAGGTTAAAAACCCATCCCCCTCTAATCGGGTATTCATGTCCATCTTTTCCAAGTTCCCCTAGTGGTCTTCAGAGACTATCCTCACCACCTCTTGCGAGATTTCCTTTCGGATTTTTACAACCCTCTTCAGTTTTTATCAAAATAAAAATTCATAAAATTTTCAGTAATGTATGGGAACAGAAATCCATAAGGCCATATTAAAAATGCAGTAGAACAATTGCATTCTAGCAGAGACAGGAAGTAGCTAGTCGCCTATTATCGTCCGTCAACGCTAAGATGTATAAGTCAATACACTAAGTTAATGCGAGTTATATCCATGCTCCTGCTAACTGAAGGTCCCAAAGAAGCTTGTTCTTTTCATATGAAATCTCTGCGCAAGAGAAACTTAATTTCTCTTACACTTTATGACAGTAGTGAATCTAACACAACGTAACAAATATTGACTGGTATAATCTCTGTAGTATTTTAAGCCCAAAGATGTGCGAGATGATGAGGAACAGTGTTGACAAATGTACTGCAAAGATAAGGACATATAACAAAATATAGGAAAGAGGAGGTAACACTACAGTAAAGATCAAGGTTATTTTGTCGTCAGGAATGATAACTGTTACAACCTTGTGTAACTGTTAAAAGGAAGTCACTACCGTTCGAGAGACGACGGATGCAGTAAAAATATTTACCAAGGCCTTTTATGTGCGTAAACCTACATGTACACTGGGTAATTGGCAGAGTTCATAATTTTTCATTTATGAGCATTCAATTTTAAACGTTTTTGATATTTTTCATAAATGAGAATTCTACGATTTTTGTATTTTTTTATTTTTCACGTTGATAAACGAGCATATAAAAATTTTCTGCCTGCGATCACACATGAATGTGTCTGTCGCTTTCGTTTTTAATCATTCATTTATGAAAGAGTGAATAACAAAAAAGATCCCTATTATTCATAAATGATAAGGGATGAATAAAATCATTCTCATTAATACTGCTTTTCATAAACGAATGAATATTTTTTCAGCGTTGAAAATTTTTTTAATTATGAGTTTTTTTAAATTTCTGATAAATGAGAAAAAGAAATTTATTTCTTTTCGAGGGAAAACTTTTTTAAGTTCTAAATGCATCCGAAATAGTAAACTATTATAACTCTCTCACAAATAAGAACACTTTGTTATTGCATACGACCACAGTTACATGAAAAACAAATCAGTTTAAAATGTACGAACTCAAACATGATTGAGAAGTGAACGCTTAATGAAAATTTTTTTCTACGGTCTTTTCACTCATGAAAAGTTATAAAAATTTTAAATTCTCATATATGAGCACTTGCATGAAAAAAATATTTTCTCATTTTTTCACTTTTGAATAGAAAGAAAAAATAAATCATCCCTCTCGTGAATAAAAAAAAATAACATATTTTCTAGCCTCTCACACATTTATGAAAAGAAGCAGCATAAACTAAAATGTCTCACCGCTCTCTCATGAGTGAGAAGTGAGAGAGCATTTCGGTGTTCTGGTAATGGTATAGAAGCAATTATGTTTTTGTACCACTAACCGGAAAAAGTAAGAACGAGTAGTCAGCAGGGTCACCCAAATACATATTAAATGTGCATGCCAATAAAGTTCAAAAAATATAATAATTCTACGGACAAAAACAATCATTAGATTTTCTGGCTCTTCGGAGGAAGTGGGGTTATTGAGAAAGGATCTTAAATAGTAGCCATCTGCTTTAGTATACCACTACTTAAGACTATTATTATAATTATCTTATGACCCTTGCACACATATGAATTAACTTACCTCCATTAAAGGATAATCTGTATCGCCTCTAGTACAAATATAATGATCCATATAATTCCAATTGAAATTTTCCAATTTCTCTGTAGTAAAATTGACGCCAGAAATCTCGTACGTTTCATGCTGTGGAGCATGAAAACGATAGCGATAATCGACGTTAATGGGAGGATAAGGATGCCTAGATAACAAAATAAAAAGTTATATTTACGTGTAGAAAAAAATATTTATTCTTGCCTTGGTCTATAGCCTGTTACAGTTATAACCGAACCATTTAATGCTATTTTATGGAAAATACGTCCAATAGACAACAAGTATTCTTTTGTCATCTCTGTTAGGGGTTTCATTTGCAGCACAGATATCGGTTTTTGCTGCTTAAGACCACCACAACATGGAGCTTGGGCAGGTGAAAAATTGTTTTTCTCTTCTAAAACAATTAGTTGAAAGCCTTGGGCCAAACGTTGAGACACAATTTCTGTACAAACTTCCTCAGTTGTAAGTGGTTTGCGATAAATAGCTCGACTGTTGGCATAATCTAAATTAACATCATCCGGCAATAGGGTATAATCAGATATCACATAATCATTATGTAATGAACGCTTATCGGGAAAATAATCGGTAGTTATGGGTAAACAAGCTGGTATTGTTAGAGATTTCCAATCTACTCCTATAGTTTTTGTTGTCGTTAGTTAAATTATAAAAAAACGAAAACGAATTACAATTTATTTTAAATATTTATACTTTTAAAATACAACCTTGTATTTACTTAACATTTACACACAAAAATATATGTAACACTCTCGAAGACGAATAAATTTTGCGTTCACTTAATACTTTTAACTAAGTTAAATAATTATTTAATAAAGGAAAAAAAATAATTATTAAGTCACTTACAATTGAATTCAACACTTTAATACTACTTTGTACTCAATATTGAGTTTTGCAATTGACTCAAGAAATTGTTATGGTTATTAAAAGTTTAACATTAAAAATATTCAAAAGAGTTAGTAGTCCATAGAAGATATTTTGAAATTTTATTATTATTATTTTTTTATCTTTTAACCTTGTTAGCACAAATTCTTGTAATCGATTTTAAAATTGATATAAAATGTGTCGATTACAGGTATCCCTTGTTTAACGTGGTAGCTACGTTCCAGAAAAATTTTCGCGTTATATAAGTCATAGATTTCACATAAATTTGAGAGTTATGATCCAATAGGTTTTTTCTTTAATTAAAATACATGCTAAATAACACACTAGTACATATCTCAACTCATAATTAAAATTCATAACATACATATGCATAAAATGTATTAAAAACTTAAATTACAAACTGAAAAAAATTAAAAGTTTATTGTTCAGGATCAGGACTTATCTGTTCCCCTGTCTTTAAACATTATCAGCCCAATCATGAATATTTTCACGGTATTTATTTCTCACGGAAAAAAATTCTCGAGAAAAAATTCCTCCAATTATAAATTCCGTGGAAAAATTAAAAAAGTGGCATCACCATAATTTGAAGGGAGCTATTTTGCTTTTTAACATATAATTTCACTTTCATAGTTTATAATATCTACTTTCTATAAACTTTGCTTGGTTTTTTTTAAGATCCTTTTCAATTTCATAACAAGGTGCTAGATTAATATCTATTTGCCTTATTATTTTGCTGGATCTCTCTAGTAAAGGATAATAATTTGTAAAGAAAGAATTGATTTTTAACAAAACTTAAGCCTTCTCTATTCTTACAAATTAATGCTACAAATGTTTATGTATTTATTTATTTTTAATTTTTTTGTATTGTAATTTCAACTTCGCGTTATAAAAGTAGAAATTTCTATTTGTACTGAAAACGTTTTTTTTTCGAAAAAGCGTTGTATAAGTGCCGCGTTAAGCGAGGGATACCTGTATTATTTAACACTGTGCTACATTTGTGTTTAAAATTTTCAGTCTCTTTCTCACCGTTGTTCAATTACATCAAAGTCGATTGCAAAATATGTACGATGATACACGGAATAAGCAAGCAGACAGATAATAAAGCAAAATAAAATCTTAATAAATAAACCACTCCATTAATATTATTATAAAAATATCGCAGGTAGTGCTACGCTAAGATAAATGTTGAAAGCGTTATAAATAAAAAAGCAATAAAGACATAATATTAATTATAAAAAGAAACAGGAGTGCTATATTCAGCTACGCCGAATCTTATGTGCCCTTCACCATAAATGAAATAACTCACATAAAAAAAATATTGGGGTGACAGAGAACTAAAAAATAAAAAAAAAATCCTTTTTGGAATTTCCAAAAGCTTTTA
Organism: Cistogaster globosa; assembly: GCA_937654795.1. Classification (NCBI taxonomy): domain Eukaryota; kingdom Metazoa; phylum Arthropoda; class Insecta; order Diptera; family Tachinidae; genus Cistogaster; species Cistogaster globosa. The sequence goes on along the minus strand of OW569405.1, from coordinate 97,624,315 downwards.
AATGATACCTTTATTATCTTAAAAGTTATAATGCACAATCGTACTTTTCTATAAAAAGTTCAGAGGTCCATAACTCGGAAAATATGGGCTAGCGGCAATTTTTTCACTTGATATCTTTTTGTTATTTTTTAAATTTTTCCATATATTTGTTTTTAGTTTTATAGGAGTTATTCATTGCTCTAAATCATATGGAAAAATAAAAAGCAAGATCTTACTGATTTCCAAAAACAAAATTTTCGATACTATGTCTCATCAATTGGCGTGTTTAAATTTTCTCTAGCTTATCTAGTGCCTTGGCAAAATTGATTTCAACACTAACACGGACAGACAGACGTACATCGCTTAATCGACTTCGCCAAACATAAAAACTCAGAATAAATATACTTTGTGCCATTGTGCCGTCGAACATGGATATTGTAGAAATTACAAACGGATATCACTTTGAAGGGTAAAAAACACAACAGTACGGAAAAAATCTAAGGAAAAAAGAGGCGCTCTGATTTTCCATATCTACACCATTTTTGAACTGATGTTGTTGTTAAAGCAACATTAAGTAAAATGTCTGTAGATTGTTCGGGCACTTTGCAAACCCAATTTTAACATGAACACGGATAGACTGACATCTCTAAATCGACTTCCCTGTGTAAAAGAATCCTGAAAATGAATATTGTAGGAATTGCAAACAGAAATGATTTACTGATATTTCCATCTTTGGTGAAGGATATAAAAAATGTAAAAATTCAATTCGCTCAATTTAAAAACAAAAAATCGCTTGAATTCTATACTTCAGTTCCAAGAGACTTTTTTTTTTGCTTTCAAATGAATAGAAATAGATCGGGGAATAAGATTCGAGTCGAATAAGAAGACCATATAAATAAAATAAGAATATTTTCAGGTCTTCCTAAAATCTTAACTTGCGTAGTTCATAAAAAAGTAGAAAAATCGCTAAATGAAATTTAAAGGGCTAAAAGGAAACTGTACCTAAAAAGAGACCAATTCGAAGAAAATGTATTTTTCTTTTGTATATTTTATAAATAATTATTCACTTTATCCCGTTATACGTGCATTTAGAGAATGTTGATAAGTGCAGCTTAAAGTTTTATGCTAATATATACTTAACTAAAAATTTATTATTGTAAATATAAAAATATTTTAATAATCATGCATTGGCAAGCAAAAACATGCAACTAATGTTACTCTGCAAAAGCTGTTTCAAAAAAAAAAAAAATGTCCAAGTTTATAAATTAAAAGACCACAACATCCATAAAATTTACAGGGACTTTTCTTGGTTTTAAAGAAACGAAATTTATTAACTGAGTTTAGTAAAAATGGTGCAATAAAGAAAAATATTTACTAATACTTGGAAACTATCTACAGAGTGCTTGTATTTGTAATTAATGCAGTAACAAGTGTGCGATTTATAATTGTGAAGACGTGTATTTTTTTTATTGTTGTATTTAAACATAAAAAGTTTTCAAATTGTAGGTTATTACAAACTGAAAAAAAATGTATTGGTGTTTATTTTTAAATAAAAAATATGATTATATTTTTAACTACAAAAAAATATTTACAAAATTTATTCGATTTTAATTTATTTCTTTTTTTATAAATAAATTTTGCTAACCTATGACAACTTTTCCTTTGCTATCCGCTTCTGTCTCGTACAAATTTTCCATTGTGATTTCTGTTTCAACTATTGGTATTAACTGTTTACGTACACTACCATTCACTGCGATTGTGTTAGATAATGCGTTATTTTCCCAAATAAAAATGTTATTTTTTTATAATTTTTACAATTGTTGTTAAAGATTTGGTTTGATGGAGTGGAAAAGAACAAAACGGTTAAAAATTCATTTATTAATATTGAATTTGTTTTACATGATTATTTCTTAAATCTTTACTGAAATAAAAGTTTTAAAATATGAAGATATATTGTATGTGTATTGTATGATGCGATAATTATATGCATAAATGTCGGGTTATTCCTTTAAATATGTTTTAAAATTATAACTACAAAAAAAAAAAAAAATAATGGTGATAATTATACCGTTTACAAAATTAAACTGATTAAAATATTTGCCATAAATGTTTTTCTGTTAGAAAATAATAAAGTATAACGGCAATCAAGTGTTAGGTTTTCGTATCTTTTAAGCTTAATCAGGTATGTGATGGAAATTTGCTTATAATCGTTTTAAAATTTGTTGGTATTTTAAAACCCTTCACCATATATGTATAAAAATCTTGTTTAGTGAAGTAACTGCAACCAAAAAGTCAAATATTGGGGTAGCACAGAATTAAAAAATATAAAAAAAAAATCAAGTGCTATATATAATTTTACATAAATATGTTATTAGCTATTAATGGGTTAAGTATTTAAAAAAAAAATTAGTATTTTCTGAAAAATCTCCTCAAAAGCTTTTAAGCGATACCCATATTGATATATTTAAAATTATGGTGCACTATCTTAATTTTCTCTGAAAAGTTCAGAGGTCCATAACTCGAAAAATATGGGCGAGCACCAATGTTTTTACATGATGTTTTTTCTTATTTTTAATATCTATCGCTTCATGCATATTTTTTTTATTGGAGTTACTTTATTTTTTCAACTAATATGAAGAGGCAGGGTTGATTTTCAATAGCTAAATTTTCGAAACTATGTTTGACCGATTAACGTATTTAAATTTTTTCTAGCTCCTAGGACGGACAGATGAACATGGCTCAATCGACTTCACTATGCATAAGAACTCAGAATATACATATATAATTTATGGGGTCGGAAATGAATATTGTAGAAATTACAAACCGAATGACTAACTTAGATACATCCTTTTTGTTGGAATATGCCCATTTTTAATAATATTGGTTTATGTAATGTGCATTATATAAAATTTATCACACCTTTTAAAACAAAAACTTTTTCAAATCGGTCGATTTCCGTCACATACCTGATTATTTTTGTTTTTTTAAATCGACATGGGGCAAATTAACCGTGGCCATAACCATCGATTAATGGTGTCTTAACTGTTATTTTTGTTGTTATTTGTCAAAAAAAAAGTCTCAAATAAAAAATACAAAGTAAAAGAGCAGCAAATGTGAAAAATAAAAATACAATAAAAAAAATCACAAAATTAATACATCAAATCAACAGTCAACTGTATGTGGTTGTGGTATGATTGTCCCGTTATGGCATACCAACAATAATTGAATACAGTGTTGCCCATAAGGTTAGTTTCAGCAGCTCTTTTATATTGTTATGGCGAAGTTTGCTACTTTATCTCGAAGGAGGAACATCTGTGTGCGAGCAGATATTCCTTCTTTAAAAAAGTAAGGTTATAATTAAAGACGCAACGAGCTCGCGTTTTTTCAACTAGCACTTAATAGTGTCTACCGTACTGACGAATTAAAATAATTTTCTATACAAATATCCAGTTCAGCATTCCTCACTTCCTATACTAAGGTCGATGTGCAGTTCCTGAAAAAAAAGTTACATATATCTGAAAACTTGTGGGATACCCTGGCGCTGTGGTTTTGTACCCCTGCCATTAAAATTCAGATTAAAAAAAATATTGTTATGGCGCGTCTAATTTAACTGTGTCAGAAGAAGCAACTAAACAATAAAACCTTGTGACAAAAACAATTTTGCTGATTCGAATCCTTAAAAAATGCATTCCAATAAATTAAAGTAAAAATTTCCGTTCAATTGCAGAATTATTTCAATGCAACTTTAATTTGATAACCAACCTAAAAGCACACTTTATATTTAAATATAAATACGAAGAATTTCAAGCTCAAAAAATTATACCCATTTACGTGTTCAATTCACAACCTGTTATTAGGGGATTTAGTCGTCGAAGTTACCAGTATTTGCACAAATCGCACAGGTTTCTCTAAAGAGAGTCAACTCAAAATTTACAAATTTTTTTTAAGTAGAGGCAAAAAACATTTTTTTGTTTTTAATGTTTACAATGAAAGTTAAAAACAATTATGGCATTGTAAAGAAATACGAGTAAAAAGTATATAATGACAGTTGTTTTTGTAATTTTTTACATTTAAGGACAACTAAAAATATTTTTGTGTTATTTGTTATTTTTGGCCAATTAAAGATTTTTATTGTTTGCTGTTCTATTCTATATTTTTCTTTTGTTAACAGCAATTTTGTTGCGAAAGAATAAAGAGAATAATGTTAGATTTTTACAGTGGGTAATATATAGAGTCTACATAAATTTTTTGCCAAAAATCAAAAATTTTGAGTTGAGATTTACAAAATGTCATAGGAGGCTAATTAGACTCTTTGTGTAACCATACATCCCCAATGTTTCATACAGATGTAATTTTTATTCAAATTTAATTTTTATTTTTTTTTTTTTGTCTTTACTTTTACAATTAAAAAAAGGTTGTTAATTGAAAAGCTTATTATCTGAAGCTGTATATGTTTATAATATGTAAATGATTAAAATGTCAAATTGAATTCGAGCTATCGAAAAATTCTTCTAAATTCTATAAAATTTCAATTTTCTTTATATGAGCCGAAACGAAAGTGGCGTAAGTGATTTTTTTCAAAAAAGAAAAAAAAAAAATAAAGAAAGAAATTTAAATGTTAACAGCTGCTACGCAAGGCAAATAAATATACGGTAGGAGCGATGGCGAATTCGGTAATTTTCGCCGTTAGACTAAATGTCAAGCTACATATAAAAAAGTAGTATAGATTTTTTTTTATATATGGAGTTTGACAGTTCAGCTACCGGCGAAAATCAATAAATTTTCCATCGTTCCCACCGTATATTATTTCACCATGCTGCTGCCAATTTCTATCTTAGTCTTTTCGAGGTTTAGCTTCAATACTTTTAAAACCTTTAAAACACAATCCTTTAAATATGCGTATCAGCTTAGAAGCAAGTGACTTGTGCTTGTTCCTAAATTTAAATAAAAAAACAAGCTAAGAATAATAAAAATATTAAAAATGTTAAACTTAAAAATCAAATACAAAATAAAAGGTTTAAAGGTACGGTCAGATTAGTCAAACATTTCATCGAAAAAGCGTAACTACTATTTTTACAAATGCTTATTCATTTTTTCCTGGTAAATATTATCAGGAATGATGATTTGTAAAATAATAAATTTGATATATTGACCTTTTATATTAAGTAGGATCTATATTTCTTAACACGAATTTGAGAAAATCAATAATTTTTTTTCCATAATTTAGTGGTTACGTCTTTTTTTTGTCAAATATTTGAATAATCTGACCGTACCTTAAGACGCTTTGTTGCAAATGTCATTAATAAAGTAAACAAAATTAGTTACTTAAAGAGACTTTGCAATGTTCTTCTTTTAGAGAAATTATTTCATTCGTAGCACAATTTCAAAATTCGTTTAAAATTAAACTTTTTAATTCAAATTAAAATTTCATTAAAAAAATAATAAAAACAAAAACAAAAGAACTTTTAACTAAAAAAAACTATGTAAAAAACATTAAACAAACATATGTATATTAGAGTTTAAAACATTTCAGGAGGAGAAGTTAACAAATAAACTTTGACAATATCACCGTAATATTTCACAAAATTATCAAATATTTATGGTTGCTGTTAACTTTAAATATACCTGTAGTTATAGCGGGTGTCCATTCCTGTTCGCCAGTAGCACCCCAAAGAAAACTTTTAGCTGGCACTGCTGTACCAGAAACGTTCGCCGCCAATCCAGAAGTATTTAAAAATGAATTGTTACGTTTCTTAGAAACTTTAAAGAAATCAGACAGATATTTAAAATACATATAAAAATATGTTAATAAACAAAGTTATTTGAAAATGAAAAAAAAAAAATACTTTCTAATTTATCTGGATCACTATTGTTTAAGCTGTTTGAAATGGATTTACTTAAAGTGGAACAATTTGACGTGTGATCATACTCCATGGAGTTGTAACAAGATGAATTGTCATTATCATTATTTAATCTGCTGCAGTTTTTATTTGATGGTATCGCCTGATAATGATGCTGCTGTATAAGAACTCCTGTTGGACCCTAAAATACATACGATTTAGTAATACATTTATAACTAAATTTTTATGTGTTAAAATCTATACATCATACATACTGAAAAAAAAACTATAAAATGTGCAATGCAAAAAAAACTTTTAAATGTGTTTATTGATAAATGAATTGTTCCTAAATTTTCTTTAAAATTTATTTTAATAATTTATGAGTACGGCAGGTAATATTTAACATGTCCCAGTTAGCCTTTAGAAGATTGTGCATTGAACAAAATTTATGAAACTATGTCTAATCGATTGACGTATTTAAAATTTCTCTAGCTTATCTAGCGCCTTTTCAAAGTTGATTTCAACCCGAATACAGACATCGCTCAATCGACTTCGCTATGCAAAGGAACTCAAAATATATATAAAATTTATGAGGTCGGAAATGGATATTGTATAAATTACGAACGGATTGACAAACATAGTTTTACCCATTTTCCACTTTTTGTGGTGGAGGATATAATTAAAAATTAAAATTAAGAAAGAAAGTTGACAAAATAATATGTTTAGGTGAATGCAGACTTTGTATGCAAGAAAATTTTTCGCATCGCGTAATTTTTTTAATAAACTTTCTACTGTAAGCAAAATATATATTTTTTGTACAAATATCATATACAGTTGCCAAAAAAAAAAAAACTTGTACACTTACCAAATCAAAATAAATATAAGCGTAAAATAACATAACATAACAAGAAATATATGTTTATTAAAGTAAAATTTAGACCTGTGATCCATATTTAAGTTACATGTAGAAAACATTTTGCAACTATTTTAAATAAAGAAAAAAACTGCAAAAACAAAAATATGCCAACCAGAGATCAGTTTCGGTTGCGTAACTTAGAGTGGTTTTACATTATGGGCATTGTAGCTGACTCTTTTATTGTTATTTTGGAGCATCTCCGTAAGTTGTCACGCGTTTACATTATGACTCTTTTGTAGCAAGTGAGAGAATTTTTCTTTCTACGTAACAAGTGTTGCCATAAACTAAATGTATTTTTGAATGTAGCAGAAAACTGCTTTGTGGGTAACACTAACAGTAAAAAAAATTTTGAACAATATAAAAAAAACAGCCATTTTGGCAACACTGCTCAAGCATAGAACAGCAAAAAACGAAAGAGAGAAACAGGAATCAGAGTAAAATGAGAGAAAAAACTGAAAAGAGTCATAAAAATTCATTTCGTGCTACTTTTGCTACCCCGTAAGCTTCTCTACACCTCTTGCCTACAAACTTCTGCATCATGACTTTTGTAGCTGCTACAATGGCCTTAATGTAAACTGGCTCTTAAAAGCAAAAAACACTTGTTGAAACAACAGTTCGTTTAGAACACTCAGTTTATGTACTCGCCATTTTGTGCGAACATGAATGTTCTGACAGTGTCGTTTATATTTTGAATCTATTTTTGCATCAAAGCCAACTTGTTGTTAGCGAAACAAGTGTTTTATTCAGTTGTAAAATAATTTTCTACTCGATGTTTTTTTTGTGCTTAATATCCAAACTTTTTTTGAATGCACGTAAAATATAGTTTTAAGCTTGTTCTTGTTTCTACCATGAATTGCTACTTAAATTTGTTTCTTTTTTCTTTTTTTATATTAGTTTTTGTTATTCTTTTTGTATTAAGAATTTTTGCATAAAAATGTATTTTTTTATAAAATGTTACTTTTTTTAGTTATTATATAATACACATAAATAATTTTCTTTTTGGAAAATAAAGAATGAAAATTAAAAAAACAAATATATATTTGGAGAAAAAATTATAAAAATAAAAAATGCTAATATATTAAATAGATGGAAACTGCACATCTGTAGGTTTTTCTTATTGTTTTTATATAATTCTGCATGGCGCTTTTTTACTTTTAAGTGGCTCGATTGTTTTTGGTAAGACTCCAATCAGATCATGTACAATAAAGACGATGTGCAAAAAAATAGTTTATTGTAAGAGAGATTTTTTTTCAATACAAATCTGTTCTAGTCTAATGTTGAAAATGATTTACCCTTGTTGTTGCATTTTGTGTTTGTGTATAAAAAACAAAAAAGTATTAAATTTATGTAAAACTTGTTCGTGTTGTTCTTAAAATTAAACTACTGTGAACAAGACGGCTCGATCATACAAGTTGCAGGTCTCTGATGGCAACATTCTTGTACATAGAAAAAACAAAACTTAGCATCTAGGCTTTTTGTAACCTCTACAGGTATAGATTCCCAAATGTCCCTTGGAGCATTTATAAGGGTTTCTCTGTTGGTTATATGGTATTCATTTATTTTTTTTTTTTTTTTTCATATAAGCTCACAAATGCTCTATAGGATTCAAGTCTGGACTTTGGGGAAAGTAAGGTAGATTTTTTTCAGCAGATTGCATTAAATTATTTTTTTAAATATTTAAATAATCAACCTTGTTCATAGTTCCCTCCATAAAAACAAGGTTATCTACGCCGTTTGCGCCTATGGCACCCCAGACTATTACACTTCCACCTACATGCCTTACAGTAAGTGCAATGTTCTGTGATTTTAGGGTTTCGCTTTGCTTCCCTCACACTGAGTTCCGACCATCACTGCCAAATATGTTAAATTTTGACTCGTCTGTGAAAATGACTGTGTTCCAGAAAGCATGGTCTTTGTGTATATATTCATTCGCATAAGCTAAGCGTTTTTTAACGTTTGATTTTGAAAGAAGAAGTTTCATACGAATAGAGTATCCTTTTAAATCTTGCGAGTGGAGAAAGTTTCTAATAGTCTGTGGTGTAATATGAACTATTTCGCCAATTTTAAGTTCAGTAGCTATTTTTGCAGCGGAAATTTTCTGATCTTTTAAAAAAAAAATCAAAAGATTTGTCGTTGAATTTGGACAGTATTTATTTATTTATTTTTTTTTTTTTTTTTTTTGTACGTACAGATCCACTAGGTCTTTCGCAAGATGCACTTTTTTTAAAGTTTTAATGAAATAATGAGTTGTGTTATGAGTTTTCTTTAGAATTTTCCCTATTTCACGCGTTAAGCTTCCAATTTTCTAGTCTTATAATTGTTTCCTTAAAATCTTTTGACATTTGCTTCTATTTCACAGTAATTAATGGACAAGTTAATTAAAACAGATAGTGTTAAGTATTATTAACACAAATTTATTAGAATTTGTAAAAAAAAATTTTGTAATGGAACCTTCAGGGACTCATAACAACAAGTGTACAATATTTTTTTAAATGAAAGGGTGTACAATTTTTGCTAACTGTATATTAAATAATGAAACTTAATACTAATAAAAAAATCGAGTATGATAAACATTTTATTTTTTTGGACAGCTTTTGTACTTTCAATACAAAAGTTAAAATTACATAAATTCTCATAATAAATACAGTGCAATCTTTTAAAAATTTCCAACTTACCTTTGGAAATATATGAGTCCAACGACGGCGATTTGAAGTTAATTTAATTGTAACATGAGATGGATCAAATGGATTTATTAGGGATCTTCCTGGCCTGACTATTGGCGCTATGGAAACAATTGATCGTCTTGCATTTTTCTCAGAGGCCAAAGATTCTGAAAAATTAGTGGCATCACTCTTAGCAAAAAAAATTTGTTATTTTCGCAGACATAAAGACCTAAAAATATTAATCTTTTACCATTGCCGCTAATATACCCGAGGTACCATGATAAATATCTGGATCAGACATTTTTCGCCTCAAGCTCGGCACTTTTGTGGGTGTAAAATTATCCCATTCGTTATTTTGAAACGCATATGTTTCTAAGCTTGGTACTGATGTCTTCTTAGCTCTAACAACACGCTGCAACGAACTAAAATTGAAAGGACCTATTAGAATTGTTAACACGAAGAGTAATCTGATATTTACCAAGTGCCCTGAGCAGGTAGTGCTTGGAATATTTGATCATCATAGGCCTCATAATCAAACAAGGAATTGTGAATGTATTCAGATTGATTACAACTAAGGAAATTTTTTTCATTGACCTTAATATTGAAGAAATTTGATGAATAAAATGTTTATTATTTCAATTAAAAGTGTTAAACCTACGTTATTGGCATCTATTTTAATAGGTGCATCTGCTATCATGGGAGGTAATTTTATACGAGGTATAAAGTTTGAATAAGCAATTTTTTTATTAGTCGAATAAAAGCTTAAATTAATCCAATGCGGCAACGAATAGTCATCAGCAGAAGTCAGAGAAGTATCTTTATTATGAAATTTCAGCAGAGGTACAGCGTGTAAAGGTTGCTCTCCTACACATACTAAATCGCTGCCAACACCATTATCTATAATCTAATTGAAACCCAAAGAAATATTGGTGAATATTGAAAAATTATCTTTGTTGTGTTCGTCGTCAGTGGTATGAATAAAATAAAATAAAATACTCACTCTTTGTTTAGTTATGTTGGTAAGTTCTCTATCTACTTCGAATACACCTACGCCTGGTGTTATTACTACCGATAACTGTCCTGTACGATCAAAAGTACGATCTAAATAATGTTTTTCAAATGTGTTTAGGGATATATTTAACACTTCCAAAAAATTGCCTTGAGCCGCTGTGGAATTGTAGGCCGGTGGTATTTTTACACCTTCCCTGGCATGATAATTCAATACAGTTTTCTGATAAGAAGTAAATAATTTTCTTAATTGTGCTAAAACCGTACACCAATCATCATTGCGTTCATTTTGAATAGCAACGCGATAGAAATCCTCATAAAATCTTCCTTTATAATCCATTTGCAAACATTCACGCATATGTTCAGGAAACTCATCAAGACTTTTGGCTGCGTAAAATGTTCGTGAAAACAAAACAATTGTAACTTCATGATTGCAGCCTAATTTTTTCCATTTTTGAAAAAGTTCAGTTAAAAAACCATTGACGGCCTTTTCAAAATACAAATCTCCGTGTATATCAAAGTCCCACATTTCGGATGACATTTGTAAGAATAAGTAAACCATTGAGGTGCTACTTCGAAAAACTATTTTTGTTTCATCTGTTATAACACCACAGGAGACTCGTTCGCCTTGAGACCACATCTCATATACTTGACATCGTATTTGCATATCATTATAATCAATTTTTTTATTAACATATACACAGGTATTTGTCTGTTAAAGAAGTGAAAGTTAAATGTATTTGTTATTAGTTTAACATAACAATGTAATGAATTATTTACATGACATTTTTTTTAAATATAAAAGTGTATCGTTATTAGCGATTGAAGAAATTTAAAACTAAAAGTTGTCATCACAGAATCGCAGACACGTGATATTCACGCTGGTGGCCGTCATAAGCCATACTTTTAAGGCATATAAGGAAGATACTTAAATACTTCGACAACGATTAATAAAAACATAAATAAAATATTAAAATGTATTTGAAAAATATTTTAGGTCAAATTTGTATAGAAAGTTCATTATAAAACACAAGTTATTTTATTTTTTATAAATATAGCAGTTAGTTAGAGTATAAAAAAATAAAAAAAAAATTAAATTTAAAGGTTGCCTTATTAATAAACAAGAAGTAAAGTTATGACAGGTGTTTTCCTTGTAAACTAACAAGGAATGAAATTCTTTAAAATACAGACTTGCGTAATTATTAAATATAAAAATAGCTTTGAAATGTATTTTAGAACAAATTTCTATGAAAATGTTGCCATAACACACATTCATTTTTTTATTATTAATATAACAGAGTATTTTGACTCGAAATTGAAGATTTGATTGGCTTGACACTTTCTTGATTGACTGTATGAATATTTGAAGAATATCACTGAATGGTTTGTTGTTAGAAATTAATTTTTTTAGAGAATAAAATATGATTAACATTAATAATGTTATTTTTCTTTTACATCATGTTCTGAAATCCACACAAAAATTTCACTTGATATATTCCAAAGCATTGTTGCTATAAAATTATTTTTTACAAAAACAATGCCTTGAAAAATACAAAATGAAAATTTCGTGTGGAATTCAGAACATGCCTGTATGTGTATGTAGGTATAAAAATCAGTTACATTTAGATATAGAAATCAATTACATTTTATAGTGAGTTGAGAGTCCAAAATAGAAAGCGTAAATAACGTATTTCATTATTAAAAATTACGTAGGCTTTCGCACGTTATCTATTGCAAAATATAGTTACGAAGAGAATGTATGGTACCCGAAAAAAGTGTAGTTATCAGTCGTGAATCTTTCTAATAAAATACCAATTTATAGTGGTTATAGGTACTAGGATTTAATAATTAAATTGTTTTTAATCATATTAATCATTATTCCAAGATTCATATTTTTTACTATTCAAATCGTATAAAAACAGGAAATTAAAAATTTGATGACCGGGTAGCTCAGAAAAATATTTTCATATCATTTATACAAATTTTTATTTAAACATTATATTAACGTAGTTTCAAAGCCACCAAATAATCCATCATCCAACATAAAATAAAAATAACAATTTTTTTTTTCTTCCAAGCTGTTATTAAAGTTGCTTGGCCTACATACTTTATCATGTTTGAAAATATCAAAAAAAAAAACTCACTAAATACTTCTTTAAACGCCACATTTCCGAACGTCCCATATACTGTTCTTTGAAAGTAATTTCAATCGAATCCAAGGCTACTTCCGACACATCAACCACACGCATAACAACATCACTAAAAGTCCGAAGTTTAAATTGATTTGCCACACCGCTTTCTATGCTAATAACATCACGATTCTTTAAATCTGTAAATGCGGTAATTTGTAGCAATAATCGGGTATTCTCCTCATCGTCGCGATGAAATACTTCAACGATATCGCCAGCTTTTGCGTCGGGATGTTCCTTATTGTTGATTAAAAGATCAGCATCTGCAATACAAAAGATTTGTTTTTGTAACAAACAACTCATCTATTATTATTTACCATTATATGATTTAGTATGTGTATATAACTTGTATAATTTCATTATTATTTGATTTCCTTGAAAAATGCAATTTTATTTAAGAAGTTATAAACTGGTATTTATTATAAACATTATTTTCGTCTTAAAAAAGAAACAAGAAAGAAATAAAACAATCTTCTTATTGATTATCAAAATCATCTGAAGAACAGGTGGTCTTCAGAAGTTTTATTTTCGTATGTCAAGATTACAATATTAATTAATTATATAAACTGAGTTACATGGCAACAATGCTATTTATGATAATCTACGGCGAATAAACAATTAATTTTATATCAACTACATGCAAGCCTACAACACATATAACATTAGAACAACAACAGGCAATTTGTTTGTGTAAAAATTATCAGCTGACTACAATCCAAGTATGGTAAAGTACATTTACTTTCTTTTTAACATAAATTTTAAATCAAATTTTGATAAAAAACAATAAAAGACGTTATAACAAATTAATTTTTTTATTAAAAACCATGTAATTACAAGAACCGCGCAAGAATTCACGAAAAATGTGGTATGTGCAATTTGAGACCTAAATATTACTCTTGAAAATTTTGTTTACCGACTCTAGTGTAACGAAAGAATAATTTAAAGCAATCATACAAAAAAAAAAAAAAAACTAAAAGAAATATTTTAATATTGATAAAAATTTAATGGAAATAACGTGAAAATAGCACAAACTAAAACTTTATTACTGCTTTAAACAGATTTTCTTATTTAAATTACTTTTCAATGCAGTTTTTCCACATTGCACAGATAAAAAGTTTTTTTTTTTATGTTTTTTATCATGTTCATTAAAATTTTTTATTAATATAAGTAATCTTACAGCCCTGTACCGGATAATCACTAGTAGATCGCCGCTTTGCCTATTTCAATTATTTCATCTCTCCCATTCGACAAGAAATCCACATTTTATTCTTCCTAGAATTCAAAATTCTACGTTTGAAAGATCATTCTTAATAAGGACTTGCAGGATATGGAATGCACTCCCTATAAATTTAAGGACGTTTACTTATTCTATTTCAACCATCAAACTCAAATATTTGTTAAACTATAGTTAAAAGAGAATTATGCCTTCCACTGGTAAACTTAATAAATAATAAACTTATGTTAGAATTAATGTTAAAATTTCATAATTGTTAACCATTACATATGAAAGTTACTGTATTAATCATATATGGCCCAAATTAGGGCTTGATTAAGGAAATAAAAAATGAAATAAATAAATAAATAAATAAATAAAGTGATATAGATTTATTTTGATTGCAAGATTTAATTTATAAGTTTACAATCCGAACTAAAAAATAGGTTGTCACATGGCGGCAACAACAAATTTCTATGTTTGTGTAAAAAGTCATTCAATTTTCTAAATATTAAAAAACACAATATATGTTTTACAGCCATCACTCCAGGGGGGTTACTATGTAACTCGATTCGAAAGTTAAATATTACGAATTCGGATTTTTCCTACCAACTAACTCGAATTCGCAAATACATTTCCTACTTTCGAGTTGCCATATCCGATTACCGGACACTCATACTCTACTTTCGGATGTGCATCACTATGTATTTCGAATTTAGATGTCAAAGTCGGTCGAAAGTTGACATTTGTAGTCGTTTGATGTTTAGTTAACGAATTATACATAAAAAATCTTTAAAAAATCGAAACAACGATAGCAGGCGCTGAAAAATGTAAGTATTTTTTAAATATAATTTAAGTCTTTTTCAATAGGGAAAAGACTACGAAAAATTTATATACTAAGCAAAGCCAATTCGAGATTATGCTCAACTTTATGCCGGAGCATCCACAGCTGGCTAAGGGCTACATAAAAACTGCGGACGCCAAACAAGCCACCAATGATTTATGGGCACGATTGGTAAAATACCTAAATGCAGCCGGTCCACCAATGCGGGAAGTGGTCGGTTGGAAAAAGGTAAGTAATTCATAGTTTGTCCATAAATTAAATTAATTTTTTCTCCTTAGGTTTGGGCAGACCACAAGACCCACCTTAAGGCCAAATTGCGAAAGAACCGCATTAATTTTTCGGGTACAGGCGGTGGTACGGCAAAAATGTGTTCATTCACCGCACTTGAAGAAAGTGTAATTAATTAACTTCAAATGAAGGAGGCGGTTGACGGTATGAGTGGGATGAGAAAACTTGGAGCAAACAGTACCTATATAACTGGCGACGACACTGCTACGGGAACCAGTAACAGCGACGAGCAAGATGTTTAAACTGTACATGATTACATGTGTAACCAACATGATATGGGGGAGACAGATGAATTGGTGTCTGCCCCTTCCCCACCGCGTTGTTCATCAACTGCTCGCACACCCATGACACCACGATCACCATTTAATCGCGCTGTGCCGAAAAAGCAAACATTGCTGGAACAGCAAGTCAATAATCAAGTGGAGTACCACAAGCGCTCCATATCAGTGTTAGAAGAAATAAGTAGTAGTTTAAAATCTCTAGTTAAATAAAAAAGAAGGCAAGTAGATATAGACGAGAAAAATTATAAGCTTGCAAAAAGAAATTCGACCATGAACTTAAATTGGACGTTGAAAATAAAAAACTTTAACTTTTTTTTTATAAATTGTTTTTTACTTGAGCTAAGGCTAAGAACTGATTTCTGTCTTAAAATCTGAAACAGCGGTTGAGGTAAATTCCATCTCTTCTTCATTATTCTATTTTTATAATAAACATATATTTCTTGTTAACTTTTATTTTTATTATTTTGATATTTTTGACATTTTTGCGTAGGAAATGCTGCCAACTTTTAATAATATATTCGAAAGTACTGCCACAAAATAGTTCCAGTTAGTGGCAGCACTTTTCACTCGATCCGAAAGTGTTACATAGTAAGAGCTCAAATTCGGATCGAATACAACTTTCGAGCCATAAATTAGACTTTCGAGCTGTTCGAACTTTCGAATCGAGTTACATAGTAACCCCCCAGGTGAAAAGCTTCATAAACTCTGAAGATATAGTTAAAAAATAAGCGAGTGCCTTTATGTTTTTACGTTATTAATTTTTTTTGCTTTATTTTGTTGAAATCTCAAAACATTCTACATTACTCAAAAATTGAATATTTTACTAAACTATCTATAATTCTCCAAAATTTTAAATGTTCACTAAAATTTTACTAAAAGTTAGAAATTCCTTTGATAAAAAACTTTGACAAAACATCATAATCATTTTACGAAAAAAATAATTTTATCACAATTAAGCATGGCGAAATAATACTAGGTGGTCTCGATAGCGAATTCATTGATTTTCGCCGGAACGTTAAGTGTCAGACACCATATAAAAAAAATATGCTCAATTTTTTATACATGGAGTTTGACATTTCAGGTTTTGAGCAAAATTAATGAAATCGCCATTGCGACCACCTGGTATTGATTCGCCTTGCAATAAAGTATTTAAATAAAAAAAAAATCATAATTTAAAATTATATTAACGGAAAATATTTTAAATTTATAAAAAAATTATTAGGTTTTTTACCCTTCACCACAAAAAGGGTATAACTAAGTTTGTCATTCCGTTTGTAATTTCTACAATATCTTATGCATAGCAAAGTCGATTTAGCGATGTCCGTCTATTCGTATGTCCGTCCGTGTTTGTGTTAAAATCAACTTTACTAAGGCACTAGATGAGCTAGAGAAAATTTAAATACGCCAATCGATCAGACACAGTATCGAAAGAGATGCTATTGGAAATCAGCAAGATCGGTCCATGTCCTTCAAAGTAGCGGGCAAAACACCCTGCCTACCTCTAATTTTTTCATGTCATTCGGAACAATAAAGTAACTCCAATTAAAAACAATATGGGGCGTTAGAGAATTAAAAAAATAAGCAAAAAAAACATCAAGTAAAAAAATTGGCGCTCGTCCATATTTCCCCGCCTCTGAACTTTTTATAAAAAAAAAAACTTTTCATGAAAACTTAAGGAAATACATTTTTTTAATGCTTAACCCATTAAGAGCCAATAATGATTATGAAAATATAACTGAGCCATCCATGTTTATTATCCGTCAAGTCAATCAACCCTTAACATGGTATCTAAACACGCCAAACACAGATACTGGGCTAACACACCACTACTGCTACATTGGACTTATCCAAAACATTTGATCTCTCTGTGCTGATCAATAATATCCTAATTAATTCGTTTGTTAAATTAAAAGGACAGAATCTAAGATACGCCATGATGTCATGATGGTTTTTCAATTATATAAATGCCCTTTCCCTTATCAATCTCCCAACATTTTACCACCACAGTAACGTAACTACCAGCTACCACCCATAAAGTCATCGATGTCGAAGATATGTAATTTTCAGCGACTTCTTGAATAAATACTCAAAATTGCAAACAATCTTAATAATTTTTTTCTAGTACAATATATTTATTATAACACTAGCAAATGCAGATACATAAATAAGAATAAAATTTCATAAATGATTTTTCGATAAAATTTCAACAAACTTCTTTTACAAAATAGTAAAATACAAATTCCTTTGAATTGTGACCAAAAAGTGTTATAAAAAACAAAACAAAGATAATTCTGTGCAATGCAGTTTTTATCATGCAAAGAAATAAAAAAAAAAAAAACAACAAAACAAAAAATTAATATAGTTTTGTATAAAATATATTAAAAAAAGTGGGATTTGTTAAAAAATCGTTTGTATAAATGGCTTTGGTTTTTATATTGTAGCTTATGTTTTTTGTCTTTTTCTTTTCTATTAATTGTATGATTTGCAAGGGTCCATTAAGTGCATAGCTCGCTTATTCTCTTTTTAAATAGGCTGCTAATGAATCGCGATCCCTCTTTAACCAGGCTGCATTAAGACGTATTGTTTCTACGGCTTGCGACACGGTACGCTCAGTGCCAGGGAATTGTTTATTTTTGAAAAATTCTTCAACTTCAAGAGCTCGTTCTTCCGATGCGAAATTCTCAATTAAATATTTAATCAATCGAGCCAGCAGAAATCCACCCTGTTAGTTAAAGCGGAAAATAAAGAAAATCGTTTGTTTTTTTTATAATATTAAATTTATTACCTGGTATTGTTCTAAGAGTTTTTGATTATTATCCTTAAAGAATTGCCAAGCTATATCACGTCCCTTTGGATTGACAGCAACCGCCACTATTACAAATACAGAGTCTTGGGCACGAACTTCACCCTAAAAAAATAAAATAAAGCACAATAATAAAAAACTATAAATAAAAAAATATCGTTTTAAATAACCACTTACCGACATTGCAAAGTCTATTACTTTGCGCAATATATCGACATTACCAATACAGCCTAAAGCGCGTGAAATACGATCTTGCTCCTCATGCAAATCAGTTGCTCGATATAAAGAAAGCATTTCCTCGAAAATAGCTTCATCACCATCTTGTAAAACGGCTTTATAACAAGTAGAACGTAAATCGGCTGGAACAGGGCAAACGTTATTGGCATGATTGCGAAAACTAAAATAAAAAACACAAACGAAACGTAAACATCTAAACAATTTTAAAGTTTTGATGACAGTACCGTTTTTGAGCTTCAGCTATAATATCCTTGCAACGAAAAGACACCAAACGTGAGAGAACGAGACTACGCAACAAAGTATTCAAATGATTTTCACCTTCTTGGACTTCCCAACCCAAACGGTCTGCTACTGGGCGATAAAGTTTTTCTCCGTACTTATTAAAGTGTTCCATAAGATCGGTATGTGATATCAAAATATGTAGATTTGACAAGGAGTTTGTGATGGCTGTCCAAACGGTATAATTAGTTTCATTGCGATACGAATCAATTAGTTCAAGAACTTCAGCAGTTGAAGCTTGGCCAGCTTGCACCATGGCAAACATGTCATCAATTAAGCCCAAACGATCTAACGGTGGCAATTCCATGTTACGCACAGCGGGCATTAACTTTTCCAACATTTCCGTAGAGTAGCGAGTCCGATAATAACCTACAGTGCCCGGATTTACCTTAATCCAATCTTCAGCATTTACATCTTCTAATACTACTTCCATTGATTTTTGATCTAATAAGAAAGTTTTGGCAATACTGTTGGGACTTTTCGAGGTAGAAACTGTTATTGGTATGACCCATGTGTAATCACTTTCTGGCTTTGAACCATCGGCAGTAAATTTACTTTGTTTGAGACGCAACAGACGTTTGTTACCTTCCAAGTGCTCACATTCTACACTTACAACTGGGAAACCTTTTAATTTTATCCAAGAACTCATAACATTTGCAACTGGCTTGGAGCTAGCTTCTTCTAAGGCAGCCCAAAGGTCTTCCGTACATGTATTTTTATACTGGTGACGAGTTAGATAAATATTCATACCCTTACGGAAGTCATCTTCACCAATATAATCGTGTAGCATGCGTATAACCGATGCACCTTTATTGTAACTTATTTCATCGAATATTTCATCAATTTCACAAGGATGACCAACAGGCACTTCGATGGGGTGAGAATTTTTCAATGAATCTAACTCTAGAGCACGTGTATACATGTCTGTGACGAACTGAGTCCAAATATCATATTCAGGAAACAGATGATTAACACATAAAAATTCAACAAAGGAAGCATAACCCTCATTAAGCCACAAATGGGTCCACCATTCCATAGTCACTAAATTGCCTAAATAAGTAAAAATGTTTTAATTACTTTATTATTTTTGTTTTATTTTACTTTTATTTATTGTTTTAATTACCAAACCATTGATGAGCAATTTCGTGACCAACTGTCAAGGCAATTGATTGCTTACGCATTAGAGAAGTATTTTTGGGATCAACAAGAACGAAGGTTTCACGATATGTAACTAAACCCCAGTTTTCCATAGCGCCAGCTGAAAAATCTGAAATCGCTATCAAATCCATTTTAGGCAAAGGATAGGCGATATTAAAATAGCTCTTGTAATAAGGCAAAACTTTTGTAGCCACTTCCAAGGCAAATAGACCTTGTTCTTTCTTTCCAACTGGGGTGTAGACACGAACCAACACACCATCTTCAGATTTTCCTTCAACATAATCGTATTCACCAACAACTACTGCCACCAAATATGTGGACATTATTGGTGTCCGATCAAAGGTTATACGCCTTAAACCACTATCTGTGATCTCTTCACTCTTCACAGGCATATTGGACAGTGCCACACGATCTTTTGGCACTACTAGCGAAACATCAAACGTTGACTTAATAGCAGGTTCATCCCAACATGGGAAACAACGTCGGGCATCGGTAGCCTCAAATTGTGTTACGCCAGCATAACGTTCTTCACCACTTTGTGTGAAATATTTGCTGCGATAAAATCCTTTCATTTTATCATTCAGCTCTCCTGTAAATGTCATATTCAATAAACTAAGAGAACCAACTGGCAGTTCTTTTTCAAACAGTAAAGTGACAGTTTCGTTTTCAGTTGAATAAACAACTTTTGACGGTTTCATTATTTCCCCATTCACTTCTATTTCACTAGTTTTTATTGAAATATCTAAAGCATTTAAAGTTATGCTATTGGTTGGCGAAGTAATCTGAAATTATAATAAAATTTTCTTTATTCAGTTACACAAAATGGTTAAATTGTTTGCAATTAAAATACATATAAAGCCGAAGGTAAAATTATTATTTCCTTATAATTTCAATATAAGATTTTGTTTAAACTTAATTTGAACAATAAATATTTTTAAATTTTCAAATGAATTAAAATTTACTTTTTTCAACATTTTTTAATTTGTATTTCGTGGCCATACTAAAAGTTGGTACGAAGCAAAAACAAATTAACAAGACGAGTTGCAGATATAACAACGAGGAAATGCTTTAAGTTGTATGTGGACTTCGTCTAACCAAGTTAATACTGATTAGTTAGTTAAATAGATGATGTTTACAATGTACACAACTGAAGGTAAATGGATGCGAAGAAAGCTGATAAAGGATCCAGAAATTGCGGTATTAGATTCTGCTAGTGTGTAATTAATTTTTTTTAACTTTTTTTTTTTTTTTTTTTGAAAACGTCCCAATACTAAGCCGAAAGAAGTAAATTTTAATTTATTTATAATATCCACGGTTCAAATCCTGATTGGAAAAAAATTAAAGATTATTATTTTTTAATAGAACTTTAAGCCAATTTACACTATGAAATTTTTCATGAAACTAAAATGAAATTTTTCTTTGGTCATGAAGCAAGAGGGGTAAGCAATATAGCATGGCTTCAATTTTGAGGAAATGTTATTGTTGCTTACGCTGCAATTAAAAAGGGAATTGAAAAAAACTGTATGATATAAATCTGGACTTTGCCAAAAATGTTCAAACTTTATTTATTTAAACAATTATCTCTACATAGAATTATGAATTTTCCATTTTTTAACTGTTTTAGAATAATTGTAAAAAATCGGTTATTAGCATTATAAATTACATTTTAAACATTGTAATTTATTTGTTAAAAAATTGTGGCAAAGTTACTCAAAGTAAACTTAATATTTTTTCAATCATTCACTGTCGATATAAATTAAAAACCATAAAACTGAACTGTAAACAAATCTTAAATGTGACGTGTCCAAAACTTAAAACGAAAATTGAATGTCTTTGCGTTAATGAAGTAAGAAAAATTCCAGGTAAGAAAACGTTTAATGCTTTATTGCGTCCAAAGAAAACAACTAATACAATTACTTCTCCGCGAGTAACTATAAAATTTTAATCATTTGACAACTGCAAACTGATATTCGCTTATCCCTGCCAGCCTAAGACAAATTATTACAGATTTCATGAGTGTAGTTTATCTTCCTTAAGCTGCGGATTCCTATGGCCCCGTCCACACTTTGCAACTTTTGTTGCACAACTCTTAAGTTTGTAGGTGAGAGAAGTTAAACGAATAGAAAAGGTTACAATGTTTCATGTGCTTGCAATTATCTTTTTTTTTTTTGTCATACGTGGTTTATCCAAAAACAAAATTTTAGCAATCAATACCAATAATGCATAAACAAAGTATGGACACGAATGCAACTGCATGTCTGGGCGAGGACTATTAGTTGCTTCAAGTCATAATTTTCTTATCTTACAAAATAGTTCTCATTAACCGAACTGAAAAAACACAAATATATATTTTTTTTATTATAGGATTATGTATTTCAATAGAAAAATAAATTTTATTTTTTCTTTTAGTTACGTGGCTTTTCATTTAAGTTAACGTAATGTAAGTAAATAATAAATATTTTTATGTTTGTGAACAAAACGCAGCTATAATAAAAACGTCTGTTAAACAAAAGATTCTGTACATTTTTATGAATGCTTGAAATAAATAATTTTTTAATAATGAAAATATCAAACTTAAAACGAAATTCAAGCTAAAAATGAAATTCGATGGCATACATTGTTGTTCGAACAAACGTTGCTCCGAAGCTGTTTGAAAATTCATGAAGATCGTTATTAATAGTCTTCATAAGGCAAGAAAAAAATGTTTTCTATTTTAACAAGTTAATAGATCGTCAGGACAGTCTTAGCGCATCGCGGAAGCTTCAAATGTTAAATTTTTTTTAATAATAATTTTTGTTTTATTATAAATAACGAAACAAAGAATATTAAAATGAATTTACATATACACATTGTTCTTAACACGTGTGTATATTTGCATATATTTGGCGACCTTGTTTATGAAAAAAAAAAAAAAAAAAAAACATTCTACCACTTTTAATTTACAATATTTGCATAAAATTATTAAGAACCAAAAGCCAATGACTTTTTAGATTTTTTTACAATCTTTACTTTTATTTGTTTATTAAATTTAACCCGTTATTGTAGAAGATGCCTATAGTATTTTTATACCCTTCACCTTGTGTGGAAAAAGAGTATCTCCAAATTTGCCATTCCATTTGTAATTTCTACAATATCCAATTCAAACCCCATAAAGTATATATTTTCAGAGTTCTTATGCATAGAGAAGACGATTGAGCAATGTCAGTCTGTACGTTCATGTTAATGTTGAAATCAACTTTGCCAAGGTACTGGATAAGTCAATCGATCAGATGTTTCGAAAATTTGGCTATAGTGGTCAAAACATTACGCCTGCCTCTTATTTTTCCATATCATTTAAAACAAATCTAGTTTAGTGAAGTAACTCTAATAAAAAACATGTATATGAGGCTATAGAGAATTAAAAAATAACAAAAAAAAAAAACATCAAGTGAAAAAAATTTGTACTTGTACATATTTTCCGAGTTATGGGCCTCTGAAATTTTCATAGAAAATTACGATTGTCTATATGGACATCATTTAAAAGCTTTAGAGATATTTTAGGTAGAACAAAAAAATTGTTTTTAAATGCTTAATCCGTTCAAAGACGAAGACATTACATATAGTACTTAATTATATACAATACTTAATTTTTTCCTGTCACCCTAATATTTGCTTTTCTTATTGGAATTACTTCATTAAACTAGATTTAAGCATATATTCTTTTTAACTTTCGTTTGTACTTATGCAGGTAGTTGTTGATTGTGTTATACAGTAAACTAAGCAAAAATTACAATTTTCGAAAAGTTTTTATTTTGAACAGAAAAACTATATGGTAGAAAAGAATTTCTTTTGCCGATTTTTTAATTAAATTATTCAATGGGAAATCTGCAGTATGAAACATGTATATGGTAAAGAATATCGGCATATCCAAGACTAATAAGTTAAACTAATAATATTATATTTTTTACGTTTAATTATAATTTAATTAAATTTTTCTTACTGATATCTTTGGAAATTTTTTTTTTAATTCATTTTTTATTTATTAGCCCAATTTTAAAGAATAATAATTCATTCTTCGCCTCATAGGCTTTTTTATTACAAACTGTTTAAATAAATAAGAAAATAAAACGAATAAAATAATTCCTATTCCGGAAGTAAAACACAAATTTTTAAAATGCCAAATTTATGTTATATTCTATTTTTATGATATATGCCTTTAAGTGTATTTCACAAAATCTTATAGGTATAATCGGTATAATAAGCTACTAGTTACTAGTCAAATGCAAAAAACCTAAGTGAGATCTACCGAAAAGAAATGAAATTAGTCTATGTTGCAAAATCAGTAAAACAACATTATATTATAGAACAATCAGTCAATTAAAATAGAAAATACATTTCAATAATGGCATTGTACCGTGATTATCTATAGAAAACTTAATCAGGTAAAGATACCAAAAATACTTAAATGAAAAACCAGAAGAGAAAAGAAAGTACGAAAGTAAAGCTGATTTTTCTGTCCACTACAAGGTACTTTGGCGGTAAACATTTAAAGCTATGCAAACAAAAAATAAATAAGCAAATAGAATCTACTCTAAACAAAATTTTTTATATGAAAATTAAGTTTAAAGTACAATTCAAGTAACTTTATTAATACTATTATTTTTTTTTATTTTTGCATATAACTTGGTAAATGAATACACTATGTAACTTTTTGTTTTGCATTTTTTTGTAACAAAAGTACCCCATGATTCCCGAATATATAAAGAATTTATTAATTTAAGGCTCTGCTTAATTGATGCAATCACAAAAATTCATATCATACTTTTAACAAGATAATGAGCATTTATGTGAGATTGTACATATGTATCAAAACGCAAACGTATATAGGTAGTATGTGAATATCATACATATGTATGTAGGTTTGTAGATACATATGAATGCAAAGATGTAATAGGCAATGAAAATAAAACAAAATAGAGAACATGTGTAAACACATAAAAACGCTAAAAAACCACTCTTTCTCTTCACTGTATTCTCATAAACATACATATTTAATAAAAGTGAAAGCAGGTCGAAAAAAATTTGTATTTTACATAATTTTTACAATAACAATGGCTTACTTATTGATGCTTATGCAAATACTTACATTCAATTGTACACTGGTTTTGCCTTCAAAAGAGAAAGCCTCCAGATTAGGCTTCAATTCCAATACATAGTGTGTTGGCACCACGTTGGTAGGTAAACGTTTAAAATTCTTTTCAGGACTGGCTGTCATGTTTGCTTCGCCCTTTTCTGATGATGCTGCTGATGAATCCTTAATTGCTCTATCAGGCTGTGATGCCAAATCAGCAGATGTGCGACTTATTATGGTACGATATTTTTCGCAAAGATCGCCTAATAAAGGAGCCTCGCTAGTTTTCAATGGCGCACCCAAAGATATCGACGAATAATCGCGATAAAACTGTTTTTGTAATTTAACGTACTGTTTGCCAGTGATAAGAATATTAAGATGGCTATTTTCTGTTGATATATATTTTTTATTTTTTAATAATTCGGTTAAAACACGACACACATAGAGTGAACGAGATTTTTGTTTGTTAGATACTATAAAAGCACAAGCGGTAGTATTAGTGGTGAAGGCAGCAGTTTTATTAGTAGTAGAGGAAAGACTACGAACAGTTTTAAAATTAATAAAAGCCTTCCGAAAATGGTGATTATTACTTTGCAAATGCCGAATGTGAATTACTCTAGCTGACAGCTGACAAGTTGATTCAATTTGTGTTGTTGGGGATGTTGTAGACTTTGTAAGAGGGGATTGGAAATATGCACTTTGTTGTTGTTCTGGTTTATTAAATTGTAATAGCAATTTTGGGTTAACGGGAGAAATGCTTTTATCGACTGGAAAATCTGTAATTTTTTTTATTTAAATGTTTTGTTTTTTATATTTATGTACATTTTTTTTTAAAATAATATTTTCATATATTGAACAAAGAAAAAATTATTAAGCTTTACATAGAGGGAAGCAGTAACAGATAGCAGCAAATCAGACTTATTTGTTACCAAATATTACCTTTACACAAATGTTGTTGAAATTCTGTGTTCACTAAATCTAAGCACAACTTATTTATATCTGTAAATATTTGAAGATATTTTCAAAAATTTTTTAGTTTTTGAACACGAAAATATATCACACATAGATGACTTGCTTTGTTTTTGTTTTCTTATGTTGTAGCAGTTACCTTGCCGGCAAATGTCAATTATTTTTAGGTGTTGCCAAGTTTTTATTTATATTCATTTCTATGTCCAACTCGATTTTTTGTTTTCGTCAGTAACACAAGCATATTTGCATTTGTTACATAACTCATATTTCATATTTAAATACGCATTTAGATATTTAAATACGCAGTTAAATTTAAGTTGTATTTAAATGCAGTTTCAGTTTTTCAGTCATCTATGATATAACTATAATAATATAACTATAATAAAAATATGGCAGCATTACGAAATATCAAAATAACTCTCAATAGTTTATAAAAAACAGCTGCTAACAAGCACAATGAAATGCAAATTTTGTTAATTTTATTTAGACTTTTTGCGTTTGTTTTTCCTAGATAAAAAATTAATAATTGAGAGCTCGAAAGAAAACGCAATGAAATTAAAATAGATTCTAATTTCATGTGAATTCGTTGCAAGTTTTATGTTGTCAAAACTTAATATAAAAAAAAACAAACGCATCCGCAACCGTGAGGATGTATTAATACTCCTAAATATCAAAATTTGGAATAAAAAATTATATTTTTATAAATACATTACAAAGCTTTTAACTTCTTATGATAAATTTTTTATGTGACGGCACAGATTTGCTTATATTTTTATATACTATTTCGAACGAAAATATTCAACATTTTTGTGTATTTTGTAATATGCCCGAATAATGACAAAATATTAAAGTTCGATTACCCTATACAATTTTGTTTTTTTTTTTTTTCTCTATATATATTTCTATGACAAAATTTATACCAGTCTTTGATTTCCAAGCACTTATAGCCGATCTTGAGCCACATTTAATAAAATGTTTATACATTTTTTAATTTAAAATAAACTGAAATTTTTCCACAATTCCTTTTCTTATATTTATTACTCCCGCTGTTTATATAAAATGTCAATAAAAAACGTTAGTGCTGCCAACTGAATTTCTTGCTACAACTTCAACACCCAATTATTGATAAATTTGTATATCCATAATTTTTTAAAATTTATATTCAGATTTACGGTTTTGATAAAATTATTTTAAATTAGTTTAAAATCATTTGTTAAAGGTTTTATTATAAATCTGTTACGAGCTCAAAGTATGGCATCATTTACTGATAAATGTCATGTGCGAAAGTCTCCATAAATTCCAATATGAATAAGTTTGTGACAGACTTCACTATTGTGATTGGGTTTATTTTTTCAACATAACAACTCTGAGCAGAGAAAAGCCGTCGGGTTTTTTATTGCGTTCCAAAGGCAGGAGTAATTTCACACGAAAATGATTTCGAGGGCCGTAATTCGTTCTGGTAAGTATATTTGAAAATTGCAAATTATTTTTATTAAAAATCCCAAATTACTGAAAAGACAATTGTATCTTTTTAACCTCATTTCTAAATGCTCTAAACTTTCATAGAACAGACTTTTGTTAAGTTTATGTAATCACTGTCGCGCAAGGCCGCTGTCAAAATCTTAAAAGAAAATTTGTTAAAGATGTGCTTATATATAAGTTAAAAATAATATGTTCTTTAATTTGTAGTTCAACGTCCATTAAGCGTTTTGGCAGTTAGAACATCAAGCACTGATGCCGGTTTTGAACGTCCTGTTCGCCCAGAACATCCCGGAAAGGTTCGTATGGGCTTCATTCCTGAGGAATGGTTCCAATTTTTCTATCCCAAGACCGGTGTCACTGGTCCATATACCTTCGGTGTTGGCTTAATTACCTACTTGTGCTCCAAGGAAATTTACGTTATGGAACATGAGTACTATAGTGGTATTTCCTTAGCAATCATGGCAATTTTTGCTGTTAAAAAGTTTGGTCCAGCGGCAGCCAACTGGGCTGATAAGGAAATCGACAGAATAGAGGCCGAATGGAAGCAAGGGCGTGAGGATGAAATAAAAGCCCTTCAAGAATCTATTGACAGTGAAAAAAAAGAACAATGGTGTGCTGAAGGTGCTTTAATGCTTATGGATGCTAAAAAGGAAAACGTTGCCCTTCAATTGGAAGCCGCTTTTCGTGAACGTGCTATGAACGTTTACAACGAAGTATGTATGTTTGTTCTTTGTCATTACTACGAAAATAATTAATTCTCCATTCAAGGTGAAACGTCGTTTGGACTACCAAGTAGAACGTCGTCACATTGAACGCCGCCTTAGTCAAAAACATATGGTTGACTGGATTGTCAAGAATGTTTTGAGTTCCATTACTCCCCAACAAGAGAAGGAAACTCTCAACAAGTGTATTGCTGACTTGACTGCTTTGGCTGGCCGTGCCAAGTAATAGATTTTTACAATACATTAGAAGTTATAAAACTGATTAGTAAAGTCATAGCTATATACACCTATAATGCGATAAACAAAATAAAACATTTCAAAATAAAAATTTAAAATAACAGTACTGCGGAAAATACAAACTACATTAGATTTCCTTTTTTTGTGCCCGACGGTCTATCCTTTTGATTAAACGGAACATTTAATTAATTTAATTTCTGATTAAAGTCTTCAGATTTCATATTTTACTTGTTTCATTCCAATAAGTTGTGCATTTTTAAACGAAAAAGTATTTATGTGAGGTCTGACAGCATGAGACAATTTTATCTAAGCATGTTTATTGTCTGAGGTGCCTGGAATGCTTGTGAAAAGTGGACAGATTTGTCAGACTTGCAAAAAACAGAATTCCTAAAAATTGAGAGAGATAATTTTATTTTTTTCTTAGATAGCAAGGCTTTAGACCGTTAGGCGAAGATTGTTGTTTTTTTTTTTTTTGGTTGGCTGCACCGTTTCTTGATTATGAAGATCGCCAATTTCATGATGTAATTATTAAAGGGTCAAAACCATATTGTTTTCAACTGTTCGTTTGTCGTAGTCCTATATCTCTGGAACTTTAATATGTAGGGTGTAAAAAATTGCATAGGTGTATTAATACTAAAAGGTGTATCAAAATTGACTGTTATTCATGAAAACAATATCCTTTTCTTGTGGTAGGCAGACACATAAAAGACTGTTCAAGTTTACGTGTCTGCCCACACATCGATCTAAAATTGTCAGGCATGTTCTGACAATCGCAAATCGCCTAAAACTTGCGATGTGAGTTGAAATCGCATGAAAGGTGTTCTGTAGTTCACAATCGCAAGAAATTTGGCGAGTTGAAATCGCAAGCACAGACTGAAGTGAAGTTATAAAATTCACTTAAAATAAACTTTAAAACAACAATAAAACTATACACAAATAAAAATTAATATGTTTTCTTTTATTTTTATCAATATTTATTTTTATTTTTACACAAATAAAGTGTTAAATAATAAATTAAAAATATCTCCTTTGTTTTATCAATTGTTTGTATTGTTTTTTTCTTGAGTACTTGCGATTTCATAAAAACAGCTGTTCTTATTGATGTTCGAAAATATATTAGTATTAGTGCGGTTAAATGTTTAGTCGGTAGTCAAATAAAAACGCGGTTATTCACATTTTAAAGTCTTAAACAAATATTCGATGCTTATTAAATGGGCGATTAAAGTGTTAATATACGTTAATAAATATATCCCAATTATTTTTAGGACGATCTGCGTTTTGAACGTGTATGTTATAACTAACAAAATAAGCAAAAATAATTTTTAAGTACTGATTACTCACGACCTAAGTAATCTTTTTCTTCAAAGTTGCTAAATGCAACATCACTAATAGAAATTTCATTTGTCGCCAAATTATTTCTTGCTTTGCATAAAACTTTTAAATTAATAAATATTTATTGGATTGGAATATCTAATAGATTGAAATTATCTCTAAGCATCCGTTTTTTGATTTCTTCTTTTTTAATTAAATGTTTATTTAAAGAAATTAAACTAAGAAAGAAGGCTGCTGCCTTTCTTTTGATTTTTTTGTTTTGCACCGCCAAATCATATGTTTTTGTTTTTCGAACATAAGTTTGAAAAAAGCAAATCGCAAGCAAAACGCGTGAGTTTCAGAACATGTAAAACAAAAGTTGGCGTTTTTGAAATCACATGCGATTTGAAAAACGTGCGAGTGTCAGAACATGCCTGTGTGTCTACTGTGGCAATTAGTACAAAAAACTTTAAATTAAAGAGCGTAGTGACGTGGTTTTTACGTACGTTGGCTTGTTTTTGATCCGCAATAGGAAGTCATAGTACTTTTATAAACTAGTAATGTAACGGCACAGTGCTAGTTATACTTTCGAAAATTGTTTCGGTATTGTCAAAAAACAACAAAGACAAAGAAGATATAATTGCTTGAAAGTCTTAAAAAAACCCCAATATATTTGTAAAACATAGACTTTTCAAACCTCAAAGCAACCAAGAAAAGAGATGTTATTTTTGCAATAAGAGCAATTAAAAAAATTGCTGGGTGGATGGCGCCACCTAGTAAAATTAATACACCTTACAACCAACCTAAATTAAATCGTAAAGCCCAACAAAAACTTGCTGATAGCTTTTGCGCTTATATGTCAAACCTAAAATAAGAGCGTCAACTTTGTGTCTTAAACAGTAATGTTAATTAATTTTATTTTATAAAACCTACTGTATAGAAATAAAAGATATAAATCTGCTAGATTGCTCAGCAAATAACTAAATTATCATCACTTTTAAACAATAAAAAACCGAGAAGCAGCCAACTTCACTTCGTAACGCATTGCTAAGCATTGACGCCGCGCTACTGAGGTGTGCTTCATACATTTTGTACGTACATGATAATTGTTGACAGATAAATTGCGCTTTACTCGCTAATTTACAGCCATACCTAAAGCTTTTACGCTGAAATGATATACATAAATAAAAGCGCAACGTTTTGTTGTGAACAGTAATGTTAATTTATCATTTTTAATAAAACCCTATAAAATGAAATGCAAAACAGTGATAAGATCATAATATGAAGCCGAAAAAAGCTAAAATGTCTTTGTTGTTTTGCAACGTTTTCTAAAAAAATATGTAAACAACGTAGCTTGCAGCCGACTTCACTACCTTACGCGCTGTCAAAATTTGATTTTCCAATTGCTAAGCGTTGACGCCGTGCTATTTAGAGATGTTTCATATATTTTGTATGCACATGAAAAATTTTGACAGCTATCTTGTGCCTTACGAGCTAATTTACAGTCCACCCTAAATACGGGAATTAGGCACGACGTAATTTAGCGTCTAGTTTTTACGCTGTAATGAGTAACTTAAATAAGATCGCCAACGTTGTGAAACGAACAGTATTGTTTACTTATCTTATTTGCTAAAAACCACAAAATTAAAATAATTAAGAGAGATAAAATCGCGAAATTGACCTTAAAGTAGCTGTAATGTCATTACTGTTGGAAATACTTTTGTATATACCACAAAAAAAAAACAATAACAACACTTCTTTTGCAGCCAACTTCACTTTTTACGCGCAGTCAAAATTGGATTTTTCAATTGTCCAACGTTAGCGTCGCGCTATTTGGGTTGGTCTCATACATTTTGTATGAGTATGAGAATTTTTGACAGTTAAATAACGTCTTATGCTTGTATTTCAGTCCACCCTAAATACGAGCGTAAGACGTTATTTAACTGTCAAAAATTCTCATGCCCATACAAAATGTATGAGACCAACCCAAATAGCGCGACGCTAACGTTGAACAATTGAAAAATCCAATTTTGACGCGCGTAAAAAGTGAAGTTGGCTGCAAAAGAAGTGTTGTTATTGTTTTTTGTTTTTGTGGTATTTACAAAAGTATTTCCAACAGTAATGACATTACAGCTACTTTAAGGTCAATTTCGCGATTTTATCTCTCTTAATTATTTCAATTTTGTGGTTTTTAGCAAATAAGATAAGTAAACAATACTGTTCGTTTCACAACGTTGGCGCTCGTATTTAAGTTACTCATTACAGCGTAAAAACTAGACGCTAAATTACGTCGTGCCTAACGCCCGTATTTAGGGTGGACTGTTTAGGGTGGACTGTTAGGGTTGGCAGTTAGGTTTGTTTGTAAAAGAATTGTATCTAGTGTCTATGTTTTCCCCGAGCTAATACTTTCAAGTGAATGACAATAACAACAAGAAGTTTTTTGATTTTTATCATTTTAATTTGTACGTGTCGGTTTTTGTTTTACGTGTCATTTTATTTACGAAGAGAAGAGGTGCGAACGCATTATTTTTTAGGAAAACAAAAAATCGCAGTATTAAAGTTTTTCTAACACAGATTTTATAAAAGAAATAATTAAAAAGTGCTTGGGTTAAGAAACAATATTTAACAAGACAAAATTTTTATTTGATTTTTATAAAGTAATTCAAGCAAGATAAATTTTATATATATTCAAATAAGATTTAATAGCAAGGATTTTTATATTTTGGGATATTTTGCAGTCTCTTAACAAAAAGTTACCTACAACAACGAAATAAAAATGGCCCCACCACAGAGAATGCGCGTTGCAAATGAAAAGGCCAGCAAGTATATTACAATGCGTGGAAATGTACCAAAATCTTCGGTAAGTCCAAAAATTTTTAAGCAATTATGCATTTTATCTAAAATATTTCAATGCAAATGTTAGATTATATACTTTTAGAAAGTGTTTAAATTGCCACGCCAACAGTTTTAACAAAAGTATAAAATCCAGTGTTTGCTTCCCTTTGTTTTTTGAGATCAAAGAGTTTATTCACTATCAGTAAACCTGAGAAGAACATTAAAAATTTTAAGTCGAAATGTATTATTATTGTAAGGGAAGAGGTGCAAAGGAAAAGGTAATATATTCCTCAATCGAAAATATGAATTTTCAAAAGAACAGGAGGGAATACAAGACAACAGTATTTAGGAATTTTTTGTAGATTGTGTAAAGATAAGACATCTAAATAAGGTTGAGTTCTATTTGTTTTTGTGGATAAGAATAATTCGAAATTTTTTAGAAAATTACCGAAATTGTTTAATTCTGTTGAAAAACATTGAAAAATAATCGCAAAAACTTCTAAACCATAAAAAATTCGCAAAAATATCAGCCAATGAGCCAGTTTAGCAATATACAGAGTTATAGAGCATATTTAGAGTACAAAACGATACCTAAGCATTTCAAACTATCGAGAATTGTGTTTTTTTTATATAATCGGACAAAATACACATTTCGATCAGAATGGTTTTAATTCTGTATTATCCATTCGGATCAAATTCATTTTGCCTTTTTTTAGATACCGATCGATTTTGTTTATTCCTAAAAAACTAAATACCTATCTACTCATAAATTTAAACTTGGCAATATTGCGCACACCAAAGTAACAAACAGGCTAATCTAAATTAGGATATAAAATAAAAGTAAATTTAAAAACCGTAAAAAACAAAATTTGAAAAAAAAAAAAGCAATTCCACGTTGGAATTTTTCGTTTTCTTAAAAACCAATTTGCGGAATTAAAACTACTTTCAATTAGAATTAAAGGTTCAATCAGATATTCCACAATCAGCTGTTGAAATCAACCTCATGGGAAGCACTGTATTTGATTATTGGTAATATGCAGTAAAGTCAGAGCCATTTTTTACCATAACCATATAAAGTTGACTATTGAATTTTCACGTTCGCTAGATTGTATTGCTGATTTTTTATTTATAATTTTTAATTCGCCTGTGTTTTAACAAACAACAAAAATAAGATTTGCTTTGGATATGGCACCACTATTCACTGGCACTACTTATAAACAAACGGCAACGCAAATAAGAGTTTTGGCCATGATTATGGCTATGTCGTTATGGTATGGGACGTCTAACTGAAACTTGAGTTCTGTGACATACCTGAATTTTAGAGTTTGCGGTTAACAGATTTGCAGCGCCATAAATAATAGCTTTAGTCTTAGAAGAAAATCTTTTAAATCGAGCATAACAGTTTGTATTTTGTATTGTTTTTTTTTTAATTTTTTTTAACCTTAGCATTTTTCACATTAGCAATTACTGAATTAAAAGAAACTATTATAAAAAATAACATTAGAAAGCAGTTGACTTTTTAAACAATGCAAAAAATAAAATCTCTAAATCTGTTAAAAATAAAAGCCTTGATAATAGGTATATAAAACTAAATAAAAAAATAAAAGGAAACTTCTTGTCAACATTAAGGTACCTCAAGTTCAAGTAGAATTTGTCATTCTTCTTCGAGAAAATACATATTTGTGCAAGAAACTACAATTTACAATTCTGAGGAAAACAATTGATCTTAGCTGCTTATATTCTGAAGCAATTATTATTATAACCTTCACCACAAAAAGTTAAAAAAGGGTATATATTTGTATATTCTGATTTCTTATGTATAGTGAAGTTGATTGAGCGATGTCCGTCTGTCCGTCCGTTTTAGTGTTGAAATCAAGTTTGCCGAGGCACTAGAAGTTCTAGAAAAAAAAATAAGTATGTCATTCGATCAGACATAGTGTCGAAAGAGGTGCTATTGGAAATCAGCACGATCGGTCCATGTCATTCAAGGCAGCAGGCAAAACAACATGCCTACCTCTAATTTTTACAAGTCATTTTGAACAATACAGTAGCTCCAATCAATAAAATAAGTATATGGGGCGTTGAAGATTTAAAAAATAAGAAAAAAAAAAATACATCAAGTGAAAAAATGTCAATTAGGGTACCATTTTAAAGAGGTCTTTAGAGAAATACTTATATTTTTTAAAAATGGTTAACCCATTAAGAGTCGATGGCATTTTTATGTAAAATTATGTATATGTAGTGCTTAAATTTTTTTTCTTATTTTTTAGTTATCTGTCACACTTTTTTGATTGAAGGTTCTTCACTAAACTAGGTTTACATAGAAGGGTTTAAAAGATCTGGCATAACAGAATATAGCACTCTTACTTGTTCTTTTATTTTTGCCTTATTAGAAAAAACTGCCACCCATAAACATTATTATTACGTAAAATACGATATTTGTTAAATTTGTTATCAAAGCAAAATCAAAACAGTAAAAAACTATGCAAATAAAATATCAAATAGAGAAATAAATAAGAGAAATATTTATATAATTTTGTCAGTATAAATCTGTAAAAAAATTACCCAGGAACGGAATTTCTTTTTACTGACTTCATTTCTTTAATTATATTTTGCAGAAAGCTAAAGAAGGACAATACCCCGTTGGACCCTGGCTCTTAGCACTTTTCATTTTTGTAGTTTGTGGATCAGCAATATTCCAAATTATACAGTCCATCCGTGCAGCGTAAATTTGTAAATAAATTGTAACCAGTTTTCATCGGCTATAATTAAAAAACAAAAACAATTTTCATCTACAATATATAAATACTTCTCCCAAACACTACACTTATAGCAAAAACTTGAGGACAAGTTAACCAGAAGCAGTCAATCATCTACAGCCAAAAAACAGATAGAAGTGGTAAATAAACTTATGTTAACAAAATGTTATAGAGCGATAATAAACTTTGCTACATAAATGATTATAAATTTTATCTTGTTGCAATATGTTGCAGAGTGAAATAAATTTTCTATGTTTTTAAAAGCATTCCTTTGTTTGAGGAGGGATATTAATTTTTTGTTTCTTAAATGTTATATAAACAATTTTCTATATTATTAATTATCAGTTCCGTTCATTAAGTGCTAAGTGCTAGTAAATAAAAATTTATTATTTATCAAATTCAAATTTATTATACAATATTTTTCTTTTGTACAAAGTTAAAAAATGAAATTTAAATAAAAAATAATAACTATAAAAAGTTGTTTTTATTTGTGGGGTTCTGTAAAAAATTTTCAACGCAACAAATACACAACACGTACTTTACAATTACACAAAATCCACTTAATTGTTAGACGGGACTGCGATTTCTATTTGTAGGGGAGTTAAAAAGTCTAGACTGTTTTATTACAGAAAAAAATGGCAACTTTTCTAATTTTTATAAAGAGAAGTAGCACTTCTAGGCATTAAAACCTATTTAGTTATTTTTTTGAAACCGTCCTACATTCTTTAGGAAGGGGATATATGAGAGTCAAGACAGGCGGTGAAGGGAGAAAGATATTTTACTTCGTTGGCGATTATGTTATGAAGAAGTACCTACGAAGGAGGCTCCACATTGTTAATGTTCATTCTGAATTAGTATGTATTTATACCATAAATTAGACTAGATAAGACACGAAAAGATATGTGGCATCACTACGTTAACCCCTTCATTTTTACAGGACAGGAAATTTTTATTTTGTATGATTCTGTCTCTTTTCTTTTTTGCGGGTAATTGACATTTTCTTTATTTACATTTTTATTAAAACAATTTACCACAAGTGACCATAAATTGGCGGAAAAAATTGGAAATTTGTATTTTCTGGCGCAATTTTCCATTTTTTCCGCCAATTTTACTGTCATAGAAATGACATATACATAGTTCGAGCAGCAGAAGCAGAAAATAAAAGGAAGTTGACGAGAACAAAGCTGAAAAAATGTAAGTATTTTAGTGTTTCTAAAAAAAGTTAATTAGCTTTATTAATTAATTTACCTTGTTTTTCAGGAGTCGCAGATGCATTATGGGTTGCCCTGAGGTAGGAAAGATTCACCGGTTTCCGAAGGATGCTTCCAGGTAAGTTTATTTGAATTTGTTTAATATGTGTGCAGTTGGGGAACATTTCAATTTTGCCCAAAGTTTTTAACTTTTTCTTATGAAAAATAAATGTAATTCCGTGTGGATCTCCAATTGGTTAATAAATTATGTCCAATTTTATTTGTTATTAGAAACCTTATGTCTGTTATGTTATGTCTGTGATTTATACCATTAAAAAAAAAAAAAAAAAACATTTTTATATTTTGGTTGCCACAGGTGTTGAACCTCTTTGACTACAGCAGCCTCAATTGTTTTTTTATACTTGTATAATTATGTGGTCATAAGTGAATCAAAAGGATGCTGCTGCAGCAATCGCAAGAAACCTTATGCCTTATTTTTTAGATGTTTTATTTCTATAAAGTTATTGGGAATAATAGTTCAAATTTTGTGTTGGTATAACGTTATAGAGTATTTTTGTTTAATACTTTCAATATAATATAACTTTTAGGAAGCTTAATTTATTTTTACTCTGTACGATCACTGGGGTGTGGGTTGCTCTTTTAGTATAGGAGCCTTTTTCATTTGCGTATTCAAAAGGTTTTTAATGAAGGCGAAAAGATACCAAGTGTCAAAATAAGAATGTTAAATTATAATAACTGTATACGTACGTTTGCAAAAACATAGTATTAAGTTCTAAGCTTTTTCATTCATTAATTATTATTATTTTTTTTTTTTTTGCTTTAAACGGTAAGTTTAAGTGCTTTAAAACGATGATTGTAAATTAACTTGTGTATCAAATAAAATAAAAGTGTTGACAAGATTACTAAACAAAGCAAAAAATAATCAGCTGTGAAATGAATGTCACCTTGTAGTGAATTCGCATTCATCATAACAGATGTTGCGATTTCGCTTACGGGTTAAATTTGTTCGTTTGGTATAAATTTCACTTGTGTTTAAATAAATAACAAAATTTAAATTCACTTTTTAAATGATTTGAAGTTGTGTTTAAAAGTATTGAAATGTTATTAAGTTGTTTTGCGCAGCCCACTTTATTGACCAAATTTAAAAAACATTTGAAAATTGAAGAATTCAAGGTTTGTAACAATTTTTTGCCTTTACAGTCTATTAAAAAATTAAAAGGCTAAAAACAATTGTTTGAATAAGCTTAGGAATTATTCACCAAATTGTAATTTAGGTTTATTTGAAGTTTGCATAAGTTTTGATTTACTCTCTCAGGCTATATTCCTAAGTAATATTATTATTATTTTGGCCGCATTTGAATTGAAATTACAGAATAAAGTAAATAAAATAAAAAATTAATACCTAATAGTATTATAAATACTAAACGGCGGCACACTTTTTCTTATGCAAATGTATCTATAGAAAAAATGTTTCCTCGATAGTAATTATTCCCTTTGTTTTATTTTAAATTAACCATGAACACAACTGAACGCCGTATAGAATGCTCCCCTATTGTTGTGTCATAAAAATGCTTTGGATGGAAAGCATTTGCCTGCAGGGTGGTCAGGAAGCATATATGCAACACAGGAAATTTTGCATGAAGTGGAAGGAAACAAATACGCGGTTTGTATATAAAAGCGAAATTTAGAAATGCGATTTTTTATTTTTCTGATATACTGCAATTGGGAATTTAAAATATTTAGATTAAACCAGTTTCCACTCAGGCATTGAGTCCAAATAAAACTTACAACGTTAATACGACTAATGACGAGCAGGGTATTGAGATAACAGCGATACCGTGGGATGAAGATAACTTAGTATATTTAATAAAAGGTAAGTTTTTAACAATTATTAACTTTAATTAAAATAAATATATATTTAAATAAAGTTTGACGTAATTTGCATGATTTCAGTCGTCTTATTGTTTCGGCAGGAAACCCTTTTTTTAAACAGCCATGCATTCAAGTATCTTCTAAAAATATTTGATCCCTCATATTTGAATTCAGTTAATTGTTTTCGTCCTTTGCATTCGTTTTGATTGTTTGTAATTAATTGTTGTACTGTAAATCATATATATTTGAAAAAAATCTAAGGATATGATGTATTTTATTCGACTTTGAAGCACAAGATGAAAAAATAAAAATTTAACAAAAATGAAAACAATAGATTGCCATAACATACTCACCTGTAGGGTTACTCTGTATTTCGATTCGAAAAGAAAATAATTCGAATTTCTACCGCTTATACATTGTTTTACAAAGGATTTTCTTTCGTAGTGAAATGAAAAATAGTCCCCATTTAGTTTTACTAATGATTACTATTCTCAGTCCATGGACTGGAAATTAATTTAAAATTTCGTTTAAAGCTGTAATAAAAAAAAAGAATCAGTAAGTTTGCTTGTCTGATGCAGTGTAGTGATGAATTTATGCACATACTTTTTTGGAAGCAATTAAAACTTATACTAGGGAAGGTGCTTCCATAATTGTTTTTATGATTTAGATCATACAGGGCACAGATCAATTTGAAAATCAGTGAAACAAATTATCCTACGTATACGCACACCTTGCCTTCCAGTAAATATGTTAGGAGGTTACATAAAAATATTCAAAACAAAAATTTAGAATCTTTATAGTTCTTTTTTAGTGAAAATTACTAAACGTTTAGAAACAATTTTTTCACGAAATAAGATTATTATTTTTTGTATGATTTTCATAGTCTTTTATTTGAACTTTTTTTTTATTTTTTGGCTGATAAATTAGAAGAGAACAGCAAAAAAAAGAATGCCGACAAAGGTTGTAGTGAACCAAAAAATTGCATTTTATTCTGCTGGTATCGAAATATTACCGTCCTCTTTCAATTTAATACAATTCTTAAGAAACTTAAACCAAAAATTAAAAAAAACAAACCCCTTAATTTTTATACTCAAGAACTAAGTAGTTTTGTCTTTTTTAGATGATTATGTAACCAATCTATTAACTGATATTATAACTGAGGACATGACAGTATTTATTCAGAATAAAATTTTACGCAACAGTATCAAAACTGGAATTGATGTTT
Source organism: Cistogaster globosa (assembly GCA_937654795.1). NCBI lineage: Eukaryota > Metazoa > Arthropoda > Insecta > Diptera > Tachinidae > Cistogaster > Cistogaster globosa. Next base: position 97,584,884 of record OW569405.1, on the reverse strand, counting down.
TATACATAAATGATGGTTTCTATAACAAATCTGAAGATTTAGATAACTTTCCTTCGGAATGCTTGCTGGGTGCATTGGTTACACTTGTACGCCCACGCCATGTTAAAGGTCTTATAAGCGAAGGACAGCTCCCAATTCACATTGCCAGTGGTTGCCAGGATTTTTATTTTTAACTTTTGTATTTGTTTGTATTGTAAAAAGTTATAACATAGTAGCTTAAATAAATTAAAAATTACTTAAAACTATGCTAAACTTCATCTCCTTTCAGTTTTAATATTACTAGCTCTTGTTATATTTGTGCGACCCCCTCGATTGGATTTGGACTGCGTCTGCGTAGTGGTAACGTTTGAAGGAGAAGGTACTGTTGCGCCTAATGTATTAGGCTTTGATGTTGTTCCATTCCCAATTACACCAACTTGTTGTATTCCTGTCACTGCTTTGGTTGTAACATTGCCGCTGCCAGTACCGATGCAGCCACTTACTCCAGTTACTACCGGTACTCCAATGGCTTGTGGGGACATTCTTTGTACTCCTGGCGCAATATTGCCATTTCCACTAACACCGGCAGTCAATTGTTGCGACTGATTGCTCGCAACATTCGCTGTTACACTTCCGCCACCCATTGATACTGTAGGCATTTGAGCTGGACTTAGGATCATACCTCCGCCTACACCGGATTGTGTTATTGTACCGGTTACACCACCAACTTGCTGCTGTTCTGGTCTTTTGGGCTCACTCATATTGATTGTTTCATTAAATGTCATGCAAAACTCTCCAATTTTATATACTTCACCATTTTTGCCCGAATACAAAGTCAAGCAATGACGCCAAATTGATGCATAGCCTTTGGTTAGTTTAATTATATCTCCTGGAGTTATAAACTTACCAGGTTCGTCCCATATACTAACATTAATACAAGCTGTATGGTCTCCAACTTTAAAGTTTCGGACTTCTCTATTTTCTTTAGTCACTGTAGCAGCGCCTATTTCTAGTACAATGAATATAACATTAATATTCTTGAGGCCGGGCTTAATATCTTTAATTGCTATACATTCGCCGTTGTACATTGTGATTTATGATGTTTGTTTAGTTTTTACTTATATAAAAATTAGTAGTTATTCTAGTTGTTTAGCAATTTTTAGAAAGATGGTTGCATGGCGATTCGTTTATTCACAATAGGTAAGGTAGTTGCCAGATGTACCAAAAGGACCCCATTAAGTAGTCAAATTTTTGTGCAGAATATTATTACTGGAATCGTCTAACTAGGGTGTCAGACGATCAAGTTTTCCTTCAAGTTTTAAAATTTTTCTCATTTTTAACCACTTTAAGAACTCACTTCAAAAACTTGCTGAGAATTTGCTTTCAAGTTTTCGTTCAATTGAGTCTTTCAAATTACATTCAAGAAAACAGCTGAAGTTTTTTCCTCCAAATTTGCTTTAAAAATTTTGCTGTCAGTGTTTTCTTGACACCTTGTTTATAAACTTGCTTTAAAATTGAGTGTGACGTAGGCACAACTTTCAATTTTTTTGAATTTTGACAAGCAGTATGTGTAAATGTCTTGAAAGAGAATTGAAAAAAATCTTGACCGTGTGACTGCACTGTAAGCCAAGGCGAATCAATTACCAGATTGCATAGAAGGCGAAATTTACAGATTTATAAAAGGAGTTTAAAAGTTTTGTTTACAGCGAAAATAAATAAATTCAACTACGTTCCTACCTAGTAATTCATTCGTCTTGGTCGAAAACATTATGTAATGAATCTGGAAATTTTTAAAAGGCATTTGCGAATCATTAGATCAGGGATACATTTTTTCCGAACCGACAAAAAACCAGCAGCCAGTTTAATCGTACGTTTTGCCTTTTCAGTTTTAATATAATCACACTTTTTTACGAATGCGCTCGTACTTTTAAAATTGAACGAAATTTTTTAATTTTATTTCTAAAAAATATTTTGGCGCGAAAAGTTTTTGTTTTGATTTTTTACACATATTTTACCACAATTTTAAACATTAATTTAAATATGATAGATAACTAAATAAACGAAATAGTGAAATATGTTTCTGCATAAAAATAGCTACACTTACTATTTTGTTAAGATTAATAAAGCTGTACAAAAGCTATGTAGTCCTGAGGCCTATGAATAATGCCTAAATGAAAATGCATATAATATGTCAAGAAAAAATAAAGGTCAAGGCAAGGTAAATTTATTTTACTAAGTAATAGCGGCTCTACAACAAATACAACATTTGTAAAAACAATATGGCATTTTATTGTTGCTTTGTGAGCGGAAATGTCATAAATGGAAAGAGAATTTAAAAGATAAATACGCTCTCTTTGTTCTTCTTGTTTTTTAAAATTCATAAACAAAAGTTGTAAAATATAAACAACTTTTGACATAATCAGCTAGAATGCAGCCCGTCCACCCGACTACCTACCTAGTAAAATAAATGTACCTTGAATCAAGGCAAAGCAATTGCCATACTGAATTCGCCTTGTAATTGCCAAGGCGAATTAGTTACCAGGTGGCAGCGTAGGCGAATTCATTATTCTTTTTGCTGGTAATCAATAACAAGTCAATATTGTTAAACTCATAAATTTTTTTTCTCACCCTCGAAATTTAGAATTGTTGCAATAAAAATTGACGTGACATTTTTTCTCGACAATACAATCTTAAAAATATAAAATTACTTTCAAGTTGCCTACAAGAACTATGTGTACAAAAAATTAAAGGTAATCCCATTCGTGTGACTGCAGGGTAAAATCTCAAAATATGTTTGAAGAAGTTAAACTTGGCAACTTTGCAAAGTGATTGTAATTTGTTCAGAAACAAAATAAATAACATCCAGTGTAAGAAGCTACGATTTTGTAATATTTTTTTGTTAATGAAAAGATATTTTCAAGCCACTGTCCATACGATGTCAAAAAGTAAAAACAAGAAATCTAAGGCAACACCTGTTGAGGATGGTAGAACTGATCATTGTTCCAATAATGAACCAATACAATTAGATAAAATCGGAAATATAATAATACGAATTTTAGCGAAACCTGGTGCAAAAAATAATGGTATAACAAATATTTCCATTGAAGGAGTGGGTATTCAAATCGCCGCACCACCTTCTGAGGGCGAGGCGAACGCCGAGTTGTTAAAATATCTTTCAAAAGTTCTTAACATTAGAAAAAGCTATATTTCGTTAGATAAAGGATCTAAGTCACGTCACAAGATTGTATTGATCAGTAAAGGAATTTCAACACCTACAGCAGTTGAGGAATCTATCAGAAAAGAAATTGAATCATAATTTTGTACTCATCTAAAACCTGTAAAATATGTACAGTGGATCACATGAAAGACTGCCAATTTAAATAAAACACACTTGCTTAAAAACACCTGTATTTAGAGAAGAATGAAAAAGTACATGATTATCTTGAATTTATGATCATTCTGGTCAGGCGGACTATACTAATATTTATGTTCTGGTAATCGATCGACTTGAAAACGTTATTCTTATTTAAGAGTAATCAGCTTTATTCGGTTTCAACACAAAACAAGAATCTTTGAAAAATGTATGAAAACAAATTCAAAAGCAATTGTTTTTCTATCTATCGATTTCCGTTACATACCTGGATGAATCCAATTTGTAAATTACCCATGTTTGCCTCAGTATATAGTTCCGGTTTAAGGCTGGTACATTTTTAACTCTTTTCAAATCTTCAGCGATATGTGTTTGACATAACATGGGTGATTATGTGTATGTATACGCTGACAGTCCGGAAAGTTAAGTACGTGTCTATGTTGGCAATAAAGATTTATGATGACATTTTTCTTTGCATTTCTTACTACTTATGGGACATTTATTATTTTAAACTTTTTCTTCGGCTGGGGAGCCAATTGTTGTAGTTCATATTTGTATGCATGAATATTTATAATTTTAAGAATATATTCAGGATTTTCCCTTTGTAATATAAGTTTATTGGCCTAAAAGGCTTATTATTATATTACTTTAATTTAAAATAAAATAATAAATTGTGTGAAATTGTTAAATTCACAGAAGACAATTTTCTGCAGTTTTTATGTTAAGCAACGGAAATCATATCGAAGTGTTGGATAGCTTTAGAAATCCAGTGCTACAATACCAAAATGAAAAATTACGAGACTGCTCGATATCTAAATGCGGTGATGATTAAAACTCTGAATGAGATCAATTTGTGAACAGGCAGGCGATCGGCTATGAACAATTGTTTTATTCGTAGAAGAAATTTTCTTTAGAGCTTTTACGTTCAGTAGCGGAGAGGGCACATTTAAGAAAAGTAAATTGAACCCATTTTTGTCTATAATAGCAACTGGTTAACGTCAAAATCACATTATACAACGTGATATATTTTAACATTTTAACAATAGTCAGCAGCCTGTACAACACGTTACAAAAAAAAAAAAGAAAGTCAAGAGATATTCTTTACATTAAGGTTTTTTTTTATTAAATGGCAATATACACAATTAAATGTAACCACTAAAACTGCAAATATAATAAATTAAAAATATAATTAAAGTTCATGAAATTAACCTACGACTGGAGATTTAAAATTTTCGCTTTAAGTTAATGATGCTGCAAGCCTCTTACAAACGTAAATACATAAAGAAATTAAAAAATCGAGTTGTTGCTTAAAACGCGACAAACCATACACTAATTGTTTTGTGGAATATTTCTCCTTTCATTTTAGCCTTGGAGGTGGGGTTACGACGATAGCGTGTTAACTTAAAAAAAACTACTTATGGTACGAACTGTTGCAGTCTTAGGCAATAGTTTAATCAACTTCTTCCATGTGGGAGGCATCCTCTGTATCATCTACCAGTGGGGGAGCATCACCGGCACTTTGAGTATCATCGGTTGTCATTGGCTCGTCTTCATCAATGCCAAGGCCGAGTTTGATCATGCGGTAGATACGGCAGGAATGTGTTTGTGGGCTTTGTAAAGAGAAGCCAGATGACAATAGAGAGGTTTCAAACAACAAAATCACTAAATCTTTAACTGCCTTATCGTTTTTGTCCAGTTCGGCTTTCTGACGTAAGGTCTCAATGATTGGATGATCTGGATTAATTTCCAAATGTTTCTTGCCGGCCATGTAGCCCATTGCAGAAGTATCTCTCAGTGCTTGAGCTTTCATTATACGTTCCATGTTGGCGGACCAACCAAACTGAGATGTGACAATACAGCAGGGCGATTCAACTAGACGGTTGGACACAACGACTTTGTCAACTTTATTGTCTAAAATAGACTTCATCAATTTGCAGAGATTTTCAAACTTGGCCTTATCTTCTTCAAACTTTTTCTTCTCATCTTCACTTTCGGGCAATTCCAAACCTTCCTTAGTGATTGAGACCAACTGTTTACCCTTGTATTCTTTTAATTGTTGGATAACGTATTCATCAATAGGTTCAGTCATGTAAACGACTTCAAAGCCACGTGCTCTGACGCGTTCTACGAAAGCAGAGTTAGCAACTTGTTCCTTAGATTCACCAGTGATGAAGTAAATGTGTTTTTGATTTTCCTTCATACGAGATACGTATTCGCTCAAAGAGCAATGATCGTCACCAGAAGCGGAGGTGCGGAAACGCAAGAAATCTGCCAGTTTAGCACGGTTGTTGGTATCCTCATGAACACCCAATTTCAAATTTTTGCTGAATTGTTCGTAGAACTTCTTGTATAGCTCTTTGTCTTCAGTAAGTTCCTCAATCAGTTCCATGGTTTTCTTAACCAGGTTTTTGCGGATGACCTTCAAGACTTTGTTTTGTTGCAACATTTCACGAGAGATGTTCAACGGCAAATCTTCAGAATCGACAACACCCTTGATGAAATTCAAATATTCGGGAATCAGATCCTCGCAGTTGTCCATAATGAAGACACGACGAACATACAATTTAATGTTGTTGCGCTTCTTTTGATTTTCAAAGAGATCGAATGGTGTGCGGCGAGGAATGAACAGGAGAGCACGGAATTCAAGTTGACCCTCTACTGAGAAATGCTTGACAGCCAAATGATCTTCCCAATCGTTAGTAAGTGATTTGTAAAATTCACCATATTCGGATTGGGAAATGTCATCGGGATTACGTGTCCAGATAGGTTTTGTCTTATTTAATTCCTCGTCCTCAGTGTACGCTACTTTAATGGTCTTCTTTTTGGGACCTTTATCTTTTTTGTCGGCATCTTCATCCTCACCGACATCTTCGATCTTGGGCTCATCGGTATCCATTTCCTTATCCTTCTCTTTTTTATCATCTTCGGCTTCATCATCACTGACTTCTTGATCACGTTCCTTTTGAACTACCAATTTAATGGGGTATCCGATGAACTGAGAGTGCTTGTTAACAATTTCCTTAATTTTTGACTCTTCCAAGTATTCAGTTTGATCTTCTTTAATGTACAAAACAATCTTTGTACCACGACCCAAAGGCTCAGTGCTGTCTGGCTTAACAGTAAATGATCCACCAGCTGACGACTCCCAAATGTATTGTTCGTCATCGTTGTGTTTGGATGTAACTGTTACTTTATCGGCGACCAGGTATGCTGAGTAAAAACCTACACCAAATTGACCAATCATTGAAATATCAGCGCCGGCCTGCAACGCCTCCATAAAAGCTTTCGTGCCTGACTTAGCAATAGTACCCAAATTGTTGACCAAATCTGATTTAGTCATACCAATACCAGTATCAATGATGGTCAGAGTACCAGCTTCTTTATTGGGGATCAGTTTTATATATAGCTCTTTTCCAGAGTCTAATTTTGAAGGATCTGTTAGCGATTCATAACGAATTTTATCCAAGGCATCCGAAGCATTAGATATTAATTCTCGCAAGAAAATTTCTTTGTTTGAATAAAAGGTGTTAATGATCAGCGACATAAGCTGAGCGATTTCAGCTTGGAATGCAAAGGTTTCAACTTCTTCAGGCATCTGAAATATTTAAAAAGAAAAATTATTAGTACCAATAATTCAATATATCGATGTTAAAAATATGATGTTGGATTATGAAAACGCGGTGGGATATTTCTCAAGTCTACATTTTTTTTAATCAACAAATTTCATATTTTATCGTAACAAAAATATATGGCCATTTTAGCTTAGTCAATTTGCAGCAAGAATTATATTACCATTAATTTATATTGATAATTTCTACAAAATACAGAAAATTATCACTAAAGTATTATTCAGGGAATTGGCCGTTGTTGAAGCATATTTCTAAATTAATGTTTAAAAATATAACCTCTCTTGCATTCAGCGTGGATAAAAAAAATACCAATATATTTAAGCATTATATAATTCCCTTTATAAAGGCCATTCTTGAATCAAATACTTGCACCCCTAAAAACGAACCAGTTTTCTTTTTCTGGAATATTAATGCTATTTAATATTAAAAATATTTCTTATTGCAATATTAAAAATTTAAACTTTTTCAATAAACCCATTTTCCCAACTTTATTTGAAAAAATAGACACCGCCCTAACAATGGGGTTTTTACAATCTTAAAATAATTGCAAGCTTACCTTTATATATTTATCTTTTCACACAAAAAATTAACAAATTCTTTTTATGCAATTACTTTTTATTTCTTTAACAATTCAAATTAAACGCTTTTAACTTTCTTCAGTTGTGTATCTTTGGTGTGTTTGCTTTAAATTTTCTTTGAATACTAATACCGGCAAGCAGGCATGCACGCAATTTATACTAAAAACAATTACAATAGAAACTACTATAATGTTCGAGAACAAACTACTCATACTTCCGGTGGCGTTAAACAATATCATGTAGCTGTATATAAACCTCCAAACAGAAAATATACAACAAAATGTATTTTTTATTGCAAAGTTTTTATTTGCTAAGCATCAGGTTTTTACTTGTTTAAATAAAACATTATTTTAAGCATAAAAATTGTAGGATTTGTCAAAAAGATTTAGAGTGCGGCACATGATTAATGCCTACACAGTGTTGTACTTTCGGCAAATTAAATTAATTTTTTACTGTGTACGTAATAAATATGATTGAATGAAATTGAGTTTTATTTTCATCACTCTTATTACTTTGAGTTTGCATTTTACTACAGAAAAAAATAATGCTTAATATTATTATACATAATTGTTGAAATACATGATTGTTAAAGAGGGGGCATTATTTTTTGCCGGCGCGAAGTTGTTTTTTCTACTTTTAGAGTTGCCAAGATATTTAGTGGCAAAAATTAAAAATTTAATTTACTGTTAAAGAGCATTAAAAATTAAATTATTAGTCTTGATTCAGTTCGGCGTAATTTTGAAAAATATTTAAATATTTTAGTTGGAAACTTTTACGTATATATATTTTTGGTAAGTTTGGAAGTTTTTCGTTTTCCAACAACGACAACCCTATAACGACAGCTGTGTTGTTTATCATGCGGATGGTCTTTAAATACATATGTACATACATACATGCATGTATCTATTGTGCTTTGTAATTTACTGGAAATTTCTTAGTTAACAATATTTGTTGAAAAGTAATTTTTTACTATTATATCTTATATATATATTTTTTTGGAGAATATATCATGTAAAATGCTAAATTAAATGTTTTATGGTAATGGTTTCGACACGTGGCCCCAAATCACGTTATTTCGAGAAGGGTGAAAAAGTTCTGTGTTATGAACCAGATCCTTCAAAAGCAAAAGTTCTGTATGATTCCAAGGTAATCGCATCATTTTGTAAAACTTTTTTATGTTCCTACATATAGGTACACATTTATTTAATAATGCAAAAATAAGTATGTACATTGGCATATGTATGTTTGTGGTTGAAAAATACATACATACTGTGCATATGAAAGTATATTCTAGATTTTTTGGAACAAACCAAGTGTACGGGCACCGTTCAAAATTAAAAAAAGTTGCCTACTGGGTTCAAAATGCAATTTTAGCAAGAATTGTTAAGTGAAAATTGGCGGCAACCCTTACTTCCGGAGTTATAGACCTCCGAAGTTTAATATGTGTATAATATGGCATATATCGAGTATTTGGTTATGGAATGGGACAATATGGATATCATTGGAAAGGTTATTTAAAAGCCTATTTAAGTAGACATACTGCTTTTACATCTCAATTACGTACTAAATTTACTTTTTACCATTCCATAATAAATCCTCAAGTTATAATACTTGGATTGCCTTTGAGCTTCGAATATTTTCATACACAAATAATGCTTTTCGTCTAAAACTACTTGATTATTTTTCATCTAACTAATAATCTTAATTTAGTTTTTTTTACTGCTTTTTAAGATCGGTATTATAAAATAGACCTTTTGTTTTCTTGTAATTATAATAATTTTATTTCTTTGGCTGAGGAGCTTAAAATAGTTAAGTTTGAAATTTATATTATTTTTTTGATTGTAAAAAACAGTTACATTTATTTATCCTATCTCAGAGTGTGTGCGTTTGTTGTCAAATTCCGTAACTTTTAATCAGTTATAGAATATCTTTTGTCAGTACTTATCGTTTCGTGCAGTTATTAAAATAGCACCAGTACGCTTTGTTATATTGTTTTGCAAAATTTTGTGAAAAATAAGTGAAAACGGAAGGTAATAAAACTGTTTTAATATACTTTCTATTGTATCGTTTAATAATTTTATAAAACTTGTATATTTAGGGGTCGCGGAAAGCATTGTTAACAGGAAAAACGTGAACTAATAAAATAATTTGCGTTTGAGGGTAAATCGTATTCCGAAATAAGAGAATGCTAGGCTGTCCAAAAAAAAATTATAATAAATGCCCTAAGATATGAGCAAAAAGTTGAATACCGTGCTAGGAAGTTTTTTTTTCACCCTTAATAGTAAAACGGTTAGTACGGACGACTAAAGCAAATCCCTTTGTGACAGCTACGGAGCTCAAAAAAACATTGGATGTGCCGGCCATTGTAAGAACTATTAGCCGCAGACCTCGAGACAACAGCCTCAATTCCTGTAGTTCTCGAAAAGTGTCACTCCTTTCCTCTAAACATGTTGTTTATTGAATTAATAATTCTAAAACACATCTAAATTGATCAAAGGAAAAGTTGAGAAAAGTGCTATGGACTGACGAATCCAAAATTGTTCTTTTTTTTGAAAGGGCTCTTGATGTTTTATCCGTAGGCCACCTAACAGGGAATAAAAGCCACTTTTCACATTAAAAACTATTAAACATAGAGGTCTTAGTATTATGGATGGCGCTGCTTCTCATATCAGTAGTAGTGTGGGTCCTATACATTGGATTAAGAGCGTTACGGATTCATCGGTTTACGTAAAAATCCTTGATAATATAATGCTGCCGTATGTTTCCAACGGGAAATTCCGCTGATGTGGGTCTTCCAGCAAAACAATGACCCCATACACACTAGCAAAATGGCAAAAAATGGTTCAACGATAACTCTATTAATGTGGCCTGCACAGTCCTGAGATTTGAACACTATCGAAAATCTGTGGACTTACATAAAGGAGGATGTAATAGCAAAAAAAGGGCACGCGACAAAGTATTGAAACCATACAATTAATTTATCTACAAGATATCTGAGTGAAATTTTTAATTTCTTTTAAGGGAGATGACTGGCTAATTTTTTTTAAGTGCTATTATTTTGACTGTGTAGTTTTTAAATTTTTTGTTTATATTAATTAGCGTATTATAAACTGTTGAAAAAACTATGATAAAAAACCGTTAACATCAAAGACTTTATTATTTTGTTTTGAGTTGAATCTGCCAAACAGTTAAACAGATGTAAACGGAGTCATTATAAATTTGCCCGTGGTGCTATTGTATTATACATATTCAGGTATTTTGCTTATGTAATATAATTTATTTTGGGCTTTGAAGCTATTTATATTACAATAAAACTGATATAAAAATAAACTTTTTAAAATCTGCATTTCAATTAATATATTCGAACTTATGTGACCGATCACTATATGTTTCTATAAGTATTGGTAAAGTTAGCTTAGGTGTCCTGCAGGGTTCTGTGCTGGGTCCCATAATTCCTCTTTTAGCTACTACGTTTAATGTTTGTATTTATATTTATCCATTTTAAATTGGATGCACCAAAGTTATCTTGAGATTAATTCTTCAAAAACAAAGGCTATGTTTTTTTTTATTTACCTACAGAACATGTAACTTATCCTGTGATAAATATTGGGTGTTGAAGTCCTATCAGTTGTGTTAATTTACTAAAATGTCTTGGTGTCATTGTCGGTTCAATATTCAATTTTGAAATTCATATAAATGTTATCTATATTTAGTCAAATTACTTTCCCTCTAAGGAGATTGTGTGCCTTAAAATCATACACGCCTAAGCATATAAGAGTTTTTAAGGTTTTTTTTTTTTAGGATCACTGTTAACGTTCATTATCATAAAAAAATTTCAGGAGAATTGTTCAGTTTACATTTAACATCCGTGTATTCGAACATGATCGTGTTAATAAACTTTTCCCACAATTGCTTTGTTGTAAATTTTTTGATTATATTGATTTGCGATTATTACTCTACTTTTATAAAGTAATTAAATTAAGCCAATCCATCCTCTTCCAAATTTATTTCGTTTTGTAAATTCTACTCGCAATATACACATTCGTATTATTCGAATATTTTTCTATACTTTTGAAAGTTCTGCACTCAGGTCATTTTCGTATTCTATTCCAGCATAAAAAATGCTTTTACATTGGTTTTTTGTGCACGTATAATGTCTTTGGCATTTGGCATCTTAGGATTTTCTTGATTTCGTTAAAATTACTTACTGTTAAATTTTTTTTGTTGCTGGGAAGGGAGCTTTTTCTATAGTTTATTATTAAATAAATAGTTTAATTAATAAATAAATAAAATAAACATATATTTTTTTATTTCCCAGCCAGGGGTTGAACCAGTGATTTTCATAAATCAATTAAAATTTACTTTTTCGGCTTTGGTTTATTTTTTAATTTAACTTTTATAAAGAAAAATTATATTTAAAACGTATGCCGACGTTTTCCAAAGAAAACAAGAAAAATTTATTGGTTAAATTAAAAAATGAAAACCAAAGCCAAAAAATAAATTTTAAAATAAATAAGTTTAAGTTGTTATTTTAAATATTTCGCTACTCCATTAGTCCTTGTCCAGACATGCAATTTTTGTTTCTGCAATTTTCTTAAATTCTGTTTTGAAATGCACGTGTCCACACATTCAAATTTTGTTTTCTTCAATTTTGGCCTCGATTGCTTAAATTTTGTTTTTGCGTAAACTACGAATGACAAAACAAAAGAGAATTGCAACAGTTTACCTGTCCATTCGTCCTTCCTCTCTCACCTAAAAACACAAAAGTTGCAAAGCGTGAACATGGGACTCACATAGCATTGATTGGCACCAAAAATGAAAAAGACTTGAAAGTCTTAAAAAATGTATTATAATATTGAATAACGTTTATCTTTAAAAATTGCAAACAATTATTCAAAGTTGAGCCTAATATTTTGTTTTTTTTTCCTCTAGATTTTAGGAACCTATGAAAGTAAGGATAAGCGAGGTCGTAAAATTATACAATATAAAATACATTTCCAAGGCTGGAGCAGCTCTTGGGATCGTAAAGTAAGTGCTGATTTTGTGCTAAAAGACACTGAAGAAAATAGACAACTGCAGCGTGACTTGGCCGAAAAAGCTCAATTACAATTGTAAGTAATTTTAAAATGAATGGAAAATATTCAAACTGTAAAGAGTCATTATTGATTTTAATATACTAGAGGAGCCTATTTGTATCGTAAAGAGCATTCCAAAAACAAGAAACGATTTCGTAAATCGGCAGCAATTAATTCGGAAGATTCCGCTGACGCTAGTACATCGCCAACGAAATTGCGACCACGAGGTTTGTCTGAAGATAATTTTAGTAGTTCCGGCAGTACATTTGAAAAGAATGAAAACTTTTCAATGAAAGATGGTAAGTTAAATTAATTTACAAAACTTAAGACATACAAATTTGTTAGGAAACTTTAATTCGTATTTTTATTGTATAAAAAAGTTTATTTGGAAATCTTTTTATGATAAATAATGCTAAAAAAAACTCCAGGGGTGGGTGGTTGTATTTTTTTAACACTTATATTACATACATATGTATACGTACTTAAGTATCCGTTTTTTTTTAAATCAAAATCATATATTTGGTGCAGTGAGCTGTTTGTTTTGCATAAAGTTAGTACGTGTACTTTTATATTTTTCTATCCTCCCTGTATATGTGTTTCTTAAATCTGGGTCAATGTGCGCACAAATATCTAAAAAACAACAACATACTTTTATAAAATTGCTCACAACTCCAAATTATATCTGTGCCAGTCCAAGCAACATACATTAACTACATGTGATTATGGTAGATGTTGCAAATGTGTATGTATGCGGCAGCAACATTATTGCAGTTTAGCATAAACCGTGGTAACAGTCTAACGACTTTGTTGTTATTTATTTAATATTTTAATATTTTTTGCAATAGCCTACTTAATCTAATGCCTAAAAGTATATTTTTAACTTGAGTATTATTGTCAGTGAATTTTTTTAATTTAATATCTTAAATATTTAGATTGCGAAACGGATTCGTGCTGCAGTTCAGTAGAAAGCTTTCATGACGAGGATCGTGTTATGTTGCGTATCAGCGAACGTCTACGACAGTATTTAGAATATGATCATGATATGATTGTAAAATATGGAAAACAGCATGTTTTACCATCACGCTTTCCGATTGTTGCAATTTTGGAAAATTTCGTTAAACAGATCGCCTTAAAAATGGTCTTTTCCAGTAATCATACTGAAAGCACTGCAACTAGGCGGCGTACAACATCACAACGTTCTACGGATAAAAAGGAAAAGGAGGTCGAAAAAATTATAAATACGTAAGTTGGCTTGTTGATGTTGAAGACATTTTAAATCATTATTATAGATAAGTTCTATATTAACAGGTAACATCTACTAATTTTTAGAAAACTTTTGTTAATTTTGTACGATTTTTTACTTAAACAATTTGTCAGTTAAACGCATTTGTTTTGTGATTTTTTTGAATAATTGCGTATGTCAACTCAGGTGGTTAAAAACAATTAAAAAAATATATAACTCAAAATTGCTAATTTGAGCTTAATACGCACGTTAATTAAGTTCTCTTTACGGTTTGAGAAATAATTATTTACTGGGCAATAATTAAAACCAAAAAAAAAAAAGAAATAATTTTAAAAATCCAATTTTTTAAATAAAAATTTTAAACCTTATGGCCTCTGAAATAAGTACAAAAATTAAAAATAAGTAGATATCACTCAGAAACAACGAAAGAATCGAAAAAGTGTAAAAACATAAAATCGCTAAAATCAAGCAATTCTAGAAAACCACTGATCAAGACTAAAACAAAACTTATATTTAAGCTCTAAGCTAAAAAAAGGATGAAAAGGTTTAAACTTTAAAGTTGGAAAAATAGAACCTAAAATGGAACATTCAAACTCCATAAAACTATTTTATTTATTGAAACTTTTTCAAATACCAAATATATTAACAATAACATTTTTACAAATATCTATTTTAGGATAAGTCTTCTTAAGGAAGTTGCGGATGGCTTACGAATTTATTTTGATTTCACAATAAACGATTATCTTCTTTACAAAGAAGAAGAGGAATATGCCCTGTCATATCTTTCTGAAGAGTTTCTTAAAACATTCACATACGTTGCAACGCCATCATTTAGTATGGAATGGTTAAATACTAAAACAGATGTTATGGAAACAAATGCTGCTTCCACAGTAACAACTGAAAATGTGACTGAAACTGGCCATTCTACAACAGCCTCTAGTTTCGCTAATTTGCCTGAAAATACAAATAATAATTCTTTCCAACCAGCAAATAGTTCAAATATAACAACCTCAACACAAGAAGATCAACCGCAACGTAGAAAATTACGTTCACATCGAAGTGATGATTGTGAAGTTACTTTGGAAAATTGTTTATCTAGTATTGCTAGTACCAGTTCTGGTGCTTCTACTCCATTGCACTCAAATATTCCTTTATCACATTTAAGTTATTTAAAATCGTTGCCACCCATTTCAGCGCAAACTCGTGATTTCTTGCAAAATGTTTTATCATGGCGTTTGTTGCCTACAAATGCTGCCGCAGCACCTGCCATGATATTTGGTGCTCCTCATTTAGCCAGACTATTAGGTAGTTTTTATATGAAATATTATTTTTGTTTTAAAATTTTATTTGTGGTATTTTTTTTTCTAGTAAAGTTACCGGAGTTTTTGAATGCTTCTTCAATGGCTGATGAAAAGTTAAAAGTTCTTTTGCAACATTTGGACACATTTACCAAGTACGTATTATGCATATAATTTTCTTCATCTCTTGTATTTAATATGCCATCATAGCATCAGTGCAAACTATTTCACTTTATAAATATTGTTTTCATAATTTAAGCACTTTACAGGAATTTTGTTCATTAATATTATTTTTATATTAAAATACTCTACTACTGGAATAGCGGTCGAGCGAAAACCGCGGTCTCTCTTCTTATTTTTAGTCTTTCTTGTTTTTATTATTTGCTGTTACAGCCACAGTACTACCTACACACTGTATAATTTATTTGAAGGCGCTCGCAAAACGTGCTCAACAAACAGTCAGTTACACCTTACACCATCTATAAATTATCATTTCTAAGTACCAAAAACAGAAATAAAGAATTATAACACAGCTGACTGAAACATCTTTTAGTAGAAAGTAAGCAACAATCCCAATGCAGTTTCTGTAAAAGTTCTGCATTTAGTAAAAAATGTTTAGTCTCTTGTAGTACTAAATATTTGAATTTAATTTTTAGTTTAAATTTCTGTATTAATAACGAGTGGTGGTGATGGCCCTTTCAGCAGTTAGTGCTCTTATTACATGCCAACTTTGTCATCTCCTCTTATTTAGTTAAATTATAATATTTAAAATGTAAATATATTATTTATATTTACCATCACCTGGTAAATTAATAAAGTGATGCCAAAAACACAGCGTTAAATACAGTTCAGTTGCTAACATTTCATATTTTTTTAAACTTTTTTTTTTATTATTTACATTAATATTCCAAATAATAAATTTGGTAAAAATATTTTTTTTTTGAAATCTGAATTTTTAATGGCAGGGGTATAAAACCACAGCGCCAGGGTATCCCACAAGTTTTTAGATATATGTAACTTCTCTCCAGGATCTACACGTCGACCTATACCTTCGTTACGGAAGTGAGGAATCCTGAACAGGATATTTGTATAGAAAATTATTTATTTATTATTTATATTTTAGAAAAGTGCCAGTTGAAAAACACGTGCGCGTTGCGTCTTTTATTATAGCCTTACTTTTTTAAAGAAGAAAAATCTGCTCGCACACAGATGTTCCTCTTTCGAGATAAAGTAGCAAACTGATTTGTAAAAATATAATTTTAAAATTTTTGATAATTTTGATAATTTTTTTCATATTAAATTATTTAACTGAATAATTTTTTGCATACATTTCGATATTTTGACAAGTTTGTTTTTATTAAAATAAAAAACAAATTAATAGGTTAAAATAATAAAACACAATGCTTACATTATTAACCCAAAAGCTCATTTCTTTATCGCTCCCAAAAAAAAAAACATACAAAAATACAAACAAAACAAAACCATTACTACCCGAAGCTATTACATTTGTTTCAAAATTAATTGTTGACATAATTTGTAATTTTAGTTACTTGGAGTCTCATAAGGAATGGTTTAACGAAGACAACTATGTGCGAGGAAATGTTAATAGGAAAACAACGGTAACTGCACCAATAGATTCAACAAAATCGGAAGAAACCGAGTCACTTACTACTGCTACCATATCGCAAGAATCAACCTTAGAGCATCAACAAGAACCTAAAGACATACAAACAGCAATTTCTTCACCTCAAACCACATTAGCATCACCGGTAGGAAGTGTTGTTTCATAGTTTTACAATGAAGCAAATGAATAAAAATAATAAAAAAAAAAAACTAAAATTACTTATACTAGAATTTATTATTAAATATTATTTTTAAAAACACCACTCAGTAGTTTATAAAAATGTAAATCCTTTTTTATGACTTTTTTTATAAACTTTCTTATAAACAAAAAATGCAATATTTTTTATTACTATTAAAATTTTATTGGCATTGTTTAAATCAATAACAATGAAAGAGTTTAACTACCATTTAAGATTTTTTATACAGCCAGTGACGACGGTCTTCACCAAAAGGTATGACAACAGGATTTTTTATACCTTTGTTGAAAAAGATTATATCCAAATTTGTCAATCTGCTTGTAATTTCTACAATATCGATTTTCGACTCTATAAAGTATATAAGCGATGTCCGTCTTTCCGTCCATGTTAGTGTTAAAAAGACTGCCAAGGTACTAGATCAGACAGTTTCAAAAATTTTGCTATTGAAAATCAGCAAAATCGTTCCATGCCTTTCGAGACAACAGGAAAAACACCATGTCTGTTAGTAAATACATCACTGCACTGCATACGATGCGCAATACGTTCGTAAATGCAAAAAGTGGCAGCACTGCAAATTTATTTATGCGCAAAAAACTGGCTGATGCAATGAACGTCTGAGTATAAAATTTGTTAAGTTTTTATTATTTATTTCTTTTTGTTTGAATATTTTTTTATTTTTACACAAGTTTTTATAATTTTTTGTATCATGTAGTTCACAAATCGAATTAATTATTAATTTTTCCATTTTCACAGTATTTCTTCGTTTGTAAATAAACAATAAATTATGATCGAAACAAAGCATACGTAACATCTGATTAGTAGTGGCAGTGCAGAATAATCATATGCATTGCAGTGATGCGAACAGACTCTATAATTTTAAAGCTTTTGAAGAGATCTTTCAGCAAATACTAAAATATTTAAAAAATGCTTAACCTGTTAAAATTTGATAGCATTTTTATCTAAAATTGTATATATTGCTTATTTTTTTCTTTTTTCATTCTGTCACCCCAATATTTGTGTTTTTGATTGGTGTTACTTCATTAAACTAGATTCACAAATGTGGTGTAGGATAAATAAGATTCGACATAGCCGAATATAGCACTTTTACTTGTTTTGAATTGTAATTGTTTTAACTAATTAATTACAACTTAATTTCTAATTACAATTGAATAAATAATAATTGTTTCTATGAAACAGCAACTTATTTTCACAGAAGCATAAATCAAATCAAATAAACCTTCCCTTTTGAAAAATATAAAAATTTTTTAATTTTAAGTAACATATGTCACCTTTGACTCCAGCTTGCGAAAACGAAAATATATATAGAGTCTATATATATTTTATATATTTCAAAAGAATGAATTAATAAATAAATAAAAATAAATATACATTTATGTATGTTTTACAAAATTTTTGTAATAATTTGTTACTGCACAAAGACTAAGGAGTAACGTTTATTAATGGAAATTATTTGAACCCTTTAAATCATTAGTCAATGATAATGACTGTAAGCAGTTTAGAAGAATAATCAAAATCGGTCCATAAATGACGCAGTCAATAAGTTTATAATCCTCAAAATTCGATAACAGATTTGCAATACTTGCGGATTAAATTTATGATAAAAATGCAGGTTAAGTTGCACAGGCTGCCAGTACCATTGTAATGCTCCCGAAAGCGCTGATAAATAGGTTTTTCCGTGAATATCGCAAAAATTCTTAAAAATTCTGTAGTCTCAAACTGCCAGAAATATCATCATATTAGTGGGGAGAGCTGGACAATGGCGAAAAAGTGTTTCCACGTTTCCTTCTTTATCTCATCTGTCCTCCTTTGTCGTTACAAAAAGATTCAAACTCCTATTACGAAAATCAATGGAATATTTACGAAATCCTACGTACGATGCCATCAAAAACTCTTTTACTCTGGTTTTCATCTCACTTGAAAGTCAGACAACTGGCTCAAAGTTCAACGATAAGACTAAATGACAAGGACTTCGGATATGCGGCTATTTTGAGCGCTTATATTGATAGAAGATGTAGACGTCTTTATGATGAGAAGTTCAGGCTGTGACACCAACGCAGTGTTGCACACGCTGAGATTTCAGACATATAAATTACGGAGGACTGGCTGTAGTACCATAAGGTATATGGAGACTATATTCCGTTATAGCGACATCAGGGCTGCGATAAATTTCCAAATTGGTTTGTTAATTCTGGGCATCTCTAAGCAAGGTGACAAGTCATTCAAACCATGAACTTTTTTAGGTAGCAGGGCATTCAATGGAAACTGGGAACGCAATTTCTGATGAACTTGATAGATCGGTTACTCGCCTGAGAGACGGGTAAATAGTTAGTCAAAAAAAAAAAAAATATATATGCAAATTTGAACGACTTTCTTTTCGAACAAAATTACAGATTAGTATCCGTACTGTAAGCTCCACGACGACAAATGGGCACGCTGGTGGCTGTGGTATGGACGAACTAAACCATTAGTGCTCATTTTAGAAGCCTTACTATGTATTTCGGATCCGAAGAAAAGTCGTTCGAAACACAATGTTTAAGATATACAAATTCGAATGACTTTCTTTTCAAGTCGAAATACAAGGTAACCCCCCAGTACGTAACTTTGAAACACCTCTTAACATTAAAAGCAAGAGCCTTACTCCTGTGAGTTACTGTTGGATACCACTTTATTACCACTTTATTCAAAGGAAAATTCAAAGTATATGTTCAGGTTATACAGACGGAAATAAGAGGACTCTCTTTGAAAGCACTAAAATTATGATTATTGCATGCAGACCTCTTAATGCACATCAGAAGAGGCATTCATTGAAACATGAGTAAAAGAAATTATTTAGATTTTTGCAAGTCCGTGCAGCTAGACAGGTTTTTTATCTTTGTTAATTTTATTTGTAGTTTATACAGAAAACAAGCCTTCAATACCTTCGAAATCAATAAGCTCTACACATTTATATTGGCGATCATTGGCCATGATGGTCCATATATCTAATTTGTTCATAATTTTACGTGGGGGGATTTTGGTCCAATTAAAGGTTTTTAGTTTTTTTGCTTGACACTGGAGTATTTTGTTGTGGCAATAATGAATTGTTCGACTGTGACACTTGATTCGGAAGAGGTACAGTAGGTCCATCTATTAAAACTGGTGGGGGCGGAGGAGGTATCCCTGGAAGAGGTGAAACGGGTGGTTGTAAGGTATTTGCAGTAGCTGCTGGTAACGGCTGTGAAGGAAGAGGTAAAGGAGGTGGTGGAGGAACTCTAATTGTTGTTAGAGTTGGTGTAGTTTTTGTAGAGAGTTTTCCAATTGTGTAGCACGATGTACCAGCTTTTCTACAACATTCTAAACGATACCATTTAATACTTTATTTTAATCGATGCTCAGCAGATGTAAAATACTCAGATATGTCATCTCTTGAGCAGTTCTACTGACCTTAGAATTTTTGAACTATTTTCAACACTGTTTCAAAACATTAAATGGCTTTTTATTTACTTGTTGCATTATGGCTTGAAAAACATCACAATGAGAATTAACATTTAGATTGCTGGTGGTGCTAGATTGTCGGTTCCTTTTGTTTTCTCCGCTTTGTTCATCAAACACATCTAATTTTACAACAATGTCGCTGACTCCGGGTAAAACTTTTCTGTTACAAGTTTTTTAAATAAATTAAAATTCACTTTTTCGGCTTTAGGCTCATTTATTTATTTAATTTCATAACATTTTAAGAAATAATAATTTACAAATGTATGCAGACGTTTTTCAATAATAGACGCCAGCAGATTGAAATGCAGCATTTTCTGGACCGCCACATCCTTCATCAACATTCTTCGCATCTTTCTATCTTAAGTTGTGTATATTGTAAAAATCATCCATTTAACCAACTAATCAATATTAATTTGGTTGGACGAAGTTCACACACAACTTAATTTTTCTTTCTAAAAATTTCTAGAAAAATGTTAAAAGTATGGCAACACTTTCTTTCCTTCTTTTAAAAAAAAACTTTTTCCCCTTACGGTTACGCAAATAGAGTCTAATAATAATATTTACTTTTTCCCTTCCCTGTTTTTTAAATCAAAAAAAGTTTCTTTGCAAATAAAATTAAATTAGAAGAGAAGTTGAGCCCAACTTTATTGCAGGACAATAAAAAAATTTAAGAATTCATTTTCAAATTTTTTAAATTTTCCAATGAAGAAGTGAGTTTAGGTCAGCCAAAGAAGCTTCAAGTCAAAATGCAAATCTGATCGCAGAGAAATTATTATTTTGTAAAATTTTTTAACAGAGAACCAAATCGGATAGACCTAGCACCACACATGTCATTTTTGACAGATCAAATGAATAAATTTCATACAACCCAAACATGAATGATTTTAGGGACTTTCTTTTAATGAAAAATTTTTTTTTTCACTTTCTGCTGTCGATTAAAAGATGCTTAAACTTATAATAAGAGAAAAGAGGAAGAGTGAAAAAGCTCGCACGTAATTTTTGTTTATTACTGGGCTGACAGTGTATCAATCATCATTTAAAACTGGCGAGTAAAATCTCTTTAGGAAAAGCTTTTATTTTATTTTATATTATTTTATTTAAAATTTTATTCATATATTTTCTTACTTGTTTATAACGTCTTACTTTTATGTACACAAATATTTTTTTTGAACTTTACAAATTAATAAAAATAATCTTTTTTTAATATTGTTAAATTTCATTTAATAAAAAAAAGTATAAAAACAATAAATTACACTTTGTTGTTCTTGTTGTTTTAGTATTTGTTGTCAGTTTTTAGAGTTTCATACAATAAACTATAAAATAAAATTTAAGTTTAACTTAAAAACTATTTAAGTATGAAAATATAAATTAATTTTCTTCAATCATATTTTCATATTTTAAATTAAGGAAAACTTTTTATAATTTATTTATAAATTAGTTTGATATTTTAATATTTTTAGTTTAGTATAATTATATTTATTTTTTATATTTTCAAATTAAATCTAGAAAAAGAGTTTATTTGTTAAAGTATTTTTTTTATAGTTATTTGTTTTAAAATAGTTTTATTAAAGTAAAATTAGAGAGACTGATAGTTTGAAGTTAACTTAAGTTAAATTTTGTTTTATTCATTTTTGTATTTTGTTAAAAAATTTTAATTTGAATTTCAGAATTTTTTTAGTTTTTATACGTTTTTATTGCTTAATTTGTAATAGTTTTGATTTAAAAAATTTGTGACTTGCTGGTGTTATAGGAGGCACCATTTTTACTTTCCTGTTAAACATTTATTTTTAATTTCTAAAAATATTTCTTCAAGATTATAATATAAATTCTACTAATTTCTTTTTAATTTTAAGTCTAAAGAAAAAAACACAATATTGCTTTAAATCTTTGTATGAATATTCAAGGTTTTTTATTAAAAAAAAAAAACAATTTTTGTTGGTTTTTGAAACCCTGCTATAAATTTCTTGTTAAAAACTAATTTTTTCTTGAAACTTCTTAATTTAAGGCATTATTGTGTTTTTTACTTTTTAATAATTATTAATTGGAATTTTAGGGTTCTGCTACTTGCTATTGGTTCTATATAAAAATATATTTATATTTATATTTTTTTTTGTTTAAGAGGGATTTCTATTTAAGTTATTTTGTATTTAGTTTTTTTTCACAATTTTTTTAAATAATTTTGTAAGAATTTGGACGGTTTTTTTTTGATTTTTTTCAAGACATTTGTTTAAGATTTAAGGACGTTTCTGTTGTATTTGATTGGGGATTTTTATTAAATTCTTTAACATACTTTTTAAATTCAAGTTGTCTTAAAAAATCTACTAATTGATTTGGTTTTAAATTGCTTGAGTGTGTTTCTGAGTTATAAAAAAAAAATTCGAATAAATCCATTAGTTAAGTTAAGAAATTATAAATTATAATTTGAAAAATCCAATTTTTTAAATAAAAATTTTAAACCTTATGGCCTCTGAAATAAGTACAAATATTAAAAATAAGTAGATATCACTCAGAAACAACGAAAGAATCGAAAAAGTGTAAAAACATAAAATCGCTAAAATCAAGCAATTCTAGAAAACCACTGATCAAGACTAAAACAAAACTTATATTTAAGCTCTAAGCTAAAAAAAGGATGAAAAGGTTTAAACTTTAAAGTTGAAAAAATAGAACCTAAAATGGAACATTCAAACTCCATAAAACTATTTTATTTATTGAAACTTTTTCAAATACCAAATATATTAACAATAACATTTTTACAAATATCTATTTTAGGATAAGTCTTCTTAAGGAAGTTGCGGATGGCTTACGAATTTATTTTGATTTCACAATAAACGATTATCTTCTTTACAAAGAAGAAGAGGAATATGCCCTGTCATATCTTTCTGAAGAGTTTCTTAAAACATTCACATACGTTGCAACGCCATCATTTAGTATGGAATGGTTAAATACTAAAACAGATGTTATGGAAACAAATGCTGCTTCCACAGTAACAACTGAAAATGTGACTGAAACTGGCCATTCTACAACAGCCCCTAGTTTTGCTAATTTGCCTGAAAATACAAATAATAATTCTTTCACACCAGCAAATAGTTCAAATATAACAACCTCTACACAAGAAGATCAACCGCAACGTAGAAAATTACGTTCACATCGAAGTGATGATTGTGATGTTACTTTGGAAAATTGTTTATCTAGTATTGCTAGTACCAGTTCTGGTGCTTCTACACCATTGCACTCAAATATTCCTTTATCACATTTAAGTTATTTAAAATCGTTGCCACCCATTTCAGCGCAAACTCGTGATTTCTTGCAAAATGTTTTATCATGGCGTTTGTTGCCTACAAATGCTGCCGCAGCACCTGCCATGATATTTGGTGCTCCTAATTTAGCCAGACTATTAGGTAGTTTTTATATGAAATATTATTTTTGTTTTAAAATTTTATTTGTGGTATTTATTTTTCTAGTAAAGTTACCGGAGTTTTTGAATGCTTCTTCAATGGCTGATGAAAAGTTAAAAGTTCTTTTGCAACATTTGGACACATTTACCAAGTACGTATTATGCATATAATTTTCTTCATCTCTTGTATTTAATATGCCATCATAGCATCAGTGCAAACTATTTCACTTTATAAATATTGTTTTCATAATTTAAGCACTTTACAGGAATTTTGTTCATTAATATTATTTTTATATTAAAATACTCTACTACTGGAATAGCGGTCGAGCGAAAACCGCGGTCTCTCTTCTTATTTTTAGTCTTTCTTGTTTTTATTATTTGCTGTTACAGCCACAGTACTACCTACACACTGTATAATTTATTTGAAGGCGCTCGCAAAACGTGCTCAACAAACAGCCAGTGGCGATAAGTCTCAACAAACCTTATACCATCTATTAATTGTCATTTCTTAGTACCAAAATCAAAAACAAAGAACTATAACACAGCTGATTGACACAGCTTTTAGTGGAAAGAAAGCAACAATCCCAGTGCAGTTGCTGTAAAAGTTCGATCATGCTAATTCTGCATTTAGTAAATAGTGTGATTTAGTTTTTTGAAGTACTAAATATTTGAATTTAATTTTAAGTTTAAATTTCTGTTTTAATGACAAGTGGTGGTGATAGCCCTTTCAGCAGCTAGCGCTCTTATTACATACCAATTTTGTCATCTCCTCTTATTTAGTTACATTATAATATTTAAAATGTAAATATCATATTACTTATATTTAGCATCACCTGGTAAATTAATAAATTGATGCCAAAAACACAGCGTTGAATACAGTTCAGCTACTAAATTTTCATTTTTTTTTTACCTTTTTTTTATTATTTACATTAATATTCCAAATAATGAATTTTGTAAAAATATTTTTTTTTTGAAATCTGAATTTTTAATGGCAGGGGTATAAAACCACAGCGCCGGGGTATCCCACAAGTTTTTAGATATATGTAACTTCTCTCCAGGATCTGCACGTCGACCTATACCTTCGTTACGGAAGTGAGGAATCCTGAACAGGATATTTGTATAGAAAATTATTTATTTATTTATTTATATTTCAGAAAAGTGCCAGTTGAAAAACACGTGCGCGTTGCGTCTTTTATTATAGCCTTACTTTTTTAAAGAAGAAAAATCTGCTCGCACACAGATGTTCCTCTTTCGAGATAAAGTAGCAAACTGATTTGTAAAAATATAATTTTAAAATTTTTGATAATTTTGATAATTTTTTTCATATTAAATTATTTAACTGAATAATTTTTTGCATACATTTCGATATTTTGAAACTTGTTGTTTTTATTAAAATAAATATCAAATTAGTAGGTTAAAATAATAAAACACAATGCAAACATGAATAAAACAAAAGCTCATTTCTTTATCGCTCGCAAAAAAAAAAACATACAAACAAAACAAAACCATTACTTCCGGAAGCTATTACATTTGTTTCAAAATTAATTGTGGACACAATTTGTAATTTTAGTTACTTGGAATCTCATAAGGAATGGTTTAACGAAGACAACTATGTGCGAGGAAATGTTAATAGGAAAACAACGGTAACTGCACCAATAGATTCAACAAAATCGGAAGAAACCGAGCCACTAATTAATGCTGCCACATCACAAGAATCAACCTTGGAGCATCAACAAGAACCTAAAGACATACAAACAGCAATTTCTTCACCTCAAACCACATTAGCATCACCGGTAGGAAGTGTTGTTTCATAGTTTTCCAATGAAGCAAATGAATAAAAAAAAAACTAAAATAAAAACTAAAATTACTTATACTAGAATTTATTATTAAATATTATTTTTAAAAACACCACTCAATAGTTTATAAAAAAAAAATAAAATTTCTTATAAACAAAATATGCAATATTTTTTATTACTATTAAAATTTTATTGGCATTGTTTAAATCAATGACAATGAAAGAGTTTAACTACCATTTAATGATTTTTTATACAGCCAGTGACGACGGTCTTCACCGAAAGGTATGACAACAGGATTTTTTATACCTTTGTTGAAAAAGATTATATCCAAGTTTGTCAATCTGCTTGTAATTTCTACAATATATAAGCGATGTCCGTCTTTCCGTCCGTGTTAGTGTAAAAAAGACTGCCAAGGTACTAGATCAGACAGTTTCAAAAATTTTGCTATTGAAAATCAGCAAAATCGTTCCATGCCTTTCGAGACAACAGGAAAAACACCACGTCTGTTAGTAAATACATCACTGCACTGCATACAATGCGCAATACGTTCGTAAATGCAAAAAGTGGCAGCACGGCAAATTTTATTATACGCAAAAAACTGGCTGATGCAATGAACGTCTGAGTATAAAATTTGTTAAGTTTTTATTATTTATTTCTTTTTATTTAAATATTTTTAATTTTTACACAAGTTTTTATAATTTTTTGTATCATGTAGTTCACAAATCGAATTAATTATTAATTTTTCCATTTTCACAGTATTTCTTCGTTCGTAAATGGACACTAAAATGATCAAAACAAAGCATACGTAACATCTGATTAGCAGTGGCAGTGCAGAATAATCATATGCATTGCAGTGATGCATTTACGAACAGACCCAATGATCTTAAAGCTTTTGAAGAGATCTTTCAGCAAATACTAAAATATTTAAAAAATGCTTAACCCGTTAAGAGCTGATAGCATTTTTATGTAAAATTGTATAAAGAACTTAATTTTTTTTCTTTTTTCATTCTGTCACCCCAATATTTGTGTTTTTGATTGGTGTTACTTCATTAAACTAGATTTACAAATGTGGTGTAGGATAAATAAGATTCGGCATAGCCGAATATAGTACTCTTACTTGTTTTGAATTGTAATTGTTTTAACTAATGGACATAAATTTTTAATGAAATCGTTTAATTGTTTATTACAATTAAATAAAAAATAATTGTTTTTTTGAACAGAAATTTACGATCACAGAAGCATAAATCAATTCAAATAAACCTTCCTTTTTTAGATCTATATTTGAAAAATATAATAATTTTTTAATTTTAAGTAAGATGGGTCACCTTTCACTCCAGCTTGCAAAAACAAAAATATATAGAGTCTATATATATTTTATATATTTTATAAGAATGTTTAAATATACAATAATTTTTGTAATAAAAATGTTATTTTATAGTTATGTTCTACTATAAGCAGTCGTTTATTTAGTGCACAAAGACCAAGGAGTAACGTTTATTAATGGAAATTATTTGAACCCTTTAAATCAATAGTCAATGATAATGACTGTAAGCAGTTTAGAAGAATAATCAAAATCGGTCCATAAATGACGCAGTCAATAAGTTTATAACCCTTAAAATTCGATAACAGATTTGTAATACTTGCGGATTAAATTTATGATAAAAATGCAGGTTAAGTTGCACAGGCTGCCAGTACCATTGTAATGCTCCCCAAAGCGCTGATAAATAGGTTTTTCCGTTAATATCGCAAAAATTCTTAAAAATTCTCAAACTGCCAAGAAATACCATCATATTAGTGGGGGAGCTGGACAATGGCGAAAAAGTGTTCTCACGTTTCCTTCTTTATCTCATCTGTCCTTTTTTGTCGTTTAAAAAAGATTCAAACTCCTATTACGAACATCAATCGAATATTTACGAAATCCTACGTACGATGCCATAAAAAGCTCTTTTACTCTGGTTTTCATCTCACTTAAAAGATAGACAACTGGCTCTAAGTTCAGCGATAAGACTCAATGACAAGGACTTCGGACATGCGGCTATTTTGAGCGCTTATATTGATAGAAGATGTAGACGTCTTTATGATGAGAAGTTCAGGCTGTAACACCAACGCACTGTTGCACACGCTGAGATTTCAGACATATAAATTACGGAAGACTGGCTGTAGTACCATAAGGTATAGGGAGATATACTCGGATATAGCGACATCAGGGCTGCGATAAATTTTCAAATTGGTTTGTTAATTCTGGGCATCTCTAAGCAAGGTGACAAGTCATTCAAACCATGAACTTTTTTTAGGTAGCAGGGCATTCAATGGAAACTGGGAACGAAATTTCAGATGAACTTGATAGATCGGTTACTCGCCTGAGAAACGGGTAGATAGTTAGTCAAAAATGTTACGGACCGGTTGACACGGCGAGGTTTCCGCCTAGCTCTTTTTTTTTCCTCAGGTGGTGATTCTTCAGAGTGCTGTCTTAAATTTGACGGAAAAAGATTGTTCTTTGATCCAATGGATTCCAAGAGAGAAGTATGTGACGATGATTATAAATTCGGCGAGGTTTCCTAGAACGATAAACAAGATAGATAATATTATCATATGTACTAATAAAACGTAAAAAAAATACTTAGCAATAGGTTTACTGAATAAATGCCCGGCTAATTTTTGAATAGAGATGAGACTCTTGTTCTCAGGGCCATGGGAGTTCCCCACGTTAAGCGTATCACACCCGCACACCGTTTCCACTCGGTTACACCATTGAAACCGGAGTTTTGTTGCGGGCGGTTTTGATTAACGTATCCCTTTCAAATAGCATGTCGAAATTGTAAAGTTTTACTTATGATTTTTTTGACATGCTATGAAAATCGAATTCCCAAATCGTGGTCAACTGGGAATTGTTTATGCATCAAAGAAATTGCAAGCATGTAGTTGCAGAAATGTTTAGATGTCTATGAGGGTAAACGTTAATTGTTTTTTTTTAATAAACCTGTTTTACTTGCCTATTGTTTAAAAAAGAAAAAAAACAATGATTTAAATTATTCAATATAAAAAAAAAAGAAAATACTTACTTGTTCTGTTTACGTCTATTTTGTATGCTTCCTTTTCTAGAATGAAAAACAAAACAGAAATAGTGTTGGATAACGATAAAAATGTACATACGTATTTATAAGAATATCGATACCAAAAAGCGGGGACGGATAGTCATTCATAAATTTGGCAGTTAAAATTAGTATGTAGATGTAAATTAGTAAAAAAATTCAAATTTATGTATATAAACAAACCACTGCCAAAATACTGTGTTAGCCTGATAGAAGGAGTGTAGAAGGTAGGGGGAGTGAAAAACCGCGAAAAATCAATCCAAATTTGCTTCCATATTTATATGTTGAGAGGCGCGAAATTGATTTTTAATGTAGTTATGTACATGAGCCGTGGGAAAACCTTTATATAGATATGTTTATATGAAAATGAGAGGCGGTAAACTTAGATGCGGTAAAGTCTGGAATATCTTTTAAAGTGTTATACTATGTATAGAAACGAATCACGAAGAAATAGGCAGGCGAGCGAGTATAAATAGAGGCACGTTAGTGACTTAGAACATTCAAGTGAAGTCAGTGAAATAAATTGTGTAAAGTGAAAACTTCAGTTAAGAATTTGGTAGAAGTGTAAAATAATTTAAAAAAGGCAGTGTTAAATTATCAAATAAATCCTGTGTGCCTAGGAAATAATCTGTGCGTGTAGGAAAAACCTGTGGCTGACCAGTTTAAATATTCCTGATTCTAGGTTGAAGAAATAAAACTTATTTGTTTTTGAGCAAATATAAAAATATTGAAATAAAAACGTAAGTCATATGTCGGTGTAGTAAATTTTGAAATAATAATAAGTGGTTCGTTTTTGTGGTGTAGCTGGCTATTGGGTCTAAAGTGACTGAGGAAACAACTGTCCGAAGCCCAGAGGAAAGTAAATAGCCAGGTAATATTTTTATTTTATTTGCTGCGGAACGAAGATAACTTAATATTGGTAGTGGCGTAATTGTATTAAAGAATTACCCCTATCTCCGAAGTGAGAAAAACCTTATTAAAACAAACAAACAAACAAACAAACAAACAAACAAACAAAAATTTGAAAAGTATAAGTTTTGGTGCTATACTTACCTAGGAAACTGAATATAGCAAGGGAATGTATGGTGTAGTTTCGTCAAAAAAAAATGTTTTTAAAAATTTATCGACATTACCAAATGTAAGTTTATCGAAAAGCAGATATTATAAAAAGGAAACAGCAACATCAAAGTATCTTATAAGATCGCACAAGTGCACACATACAAAACAAAAAAAAATCTCTTTTAAACAGTAGTGTAGTTAAGTAGCATAAGTATTATATAAGTAAGTGTGTATGTAAACCTTTTGTTTATTTACACTTGACCCTCAACAGCCGAAAAAATTAAATTTTTGTTAAGTTTTTGTAAAAGAAAATTATATGAAAAGTAACAAAATAAGTTATAGAAGTACTTATATACATATATTGTTTTAATTACGCTAAAAGAAAGTGTTTGAATAGAGCTTGAGGAAAACGAAATTATAGTAGTGAACGTTCTGTGAATTACCAGGAAAGAAATCAGATAACCTCAGGGAGCTCCTTTAGGCTGAGTATTGAAAAATCCGGGGACCCATATTAGGGAAGAATTAACTTAAGCCCTAGATAAGCGACTTTCTGTTGTATGGTCTATATTTGGCCCAAATAAATATATGTATGTTGGTATGTGAAACAATATATTTGTTTAGAAAATTTTGTTTTTTTTTTTATATGAAATAGGATGAGTAATAAAGTAGTAAAAAAAAAAATCAAGTAAAAGTAAAATAAAACATTATTAATTATTAATTATTATTATTAAACATTATTATTATTATTAGTATAAGCTTATTTAATAATAAAAAATAATTTATTTTATATCATATTTGTTATTTAAGAATTTATATTATTGTAAAAAAAAAAAAAAAAACACAAAAAAAAAAACCTTTTATTGTTGTCTGTAGGTAAAATTTGGTAATAATAAATTATGTTAAATGAATAATATGTTGAATATTTGCAGTATGACGGCTTAATTTAAAAAGGTAACGGCAATGATGGAAAGGTAAGTGGAGAAGTGGTCGAGTGGGTTTTGGGTCGTGGAATAAAAAAAAATTTTGGTGAGGAAACTACCACGACAAGGTTGGGTGGGCACGAATAGGAGCTAAATATCTGTCTCCATATATTAATGTTCTTGTGGTGTTGTTGGTATTAGTTTCAGTTTGTATCTCACTTTTCTTTGTGTTAGGATACGCGGCCGACGAGAAGGGTTGGGACCACCTGAGGAAAAAAAAAGAGCTAGGCGGAAACCTCGCCGTGTCAACCGGTCCGTAACATAAATGGCGCCCAATCAAATGAACTAGCTTAGGAAACGCTGGGAAGACCGAGATTGTTTTCTAAGCTAGTAGTGAAATTACATGTACGTCAACAAAACATGTAACAATAACCCAATAAAATCTAAATAAACCAATAAGTTGTTATTCATGGGGTTGAATTTGAATTATATAACCGTTCTGGAAATAAAAAGATACGTCGTATGTAAGTTCGATCAACGTTATGAAGAATGACAGTAAATACTTTCCGAAATGATTCGCAATAGCTTAGTATACGTTAGTAAAGTGTCTAATTGTATTGTGACGTTTTTCGTATTTTAATAAATTTTTTCCTTTTTTTTTTTTTTTGTTCCTTTTGACTCAGTGTTTAGTGTTGAATTTTAGATAGCATCTGATAGCCTCTCGTGGTTACACTATCTACGAGGTTAGTTGTATCAGATACTATCAAATAGCGCTCTCGTAATCTCGACCGGTCTTTAATTGGAAGAACTGGGTCGAAGTACGAGGGACCACACTAAAAGTGACTTAAACAGGTTATTTTTAAAATGGATCTAATACCACAAGAAAACATTTAAAAAAAGTAACCGCTGCGACCTCCACGTCCGTCCATCGTTGCCAAACCAATGAAGTATAAAATTTTCTATAAAAAGAAAAAAAAATATAGATTATTATTCTTTACATAAATACATTATTTTATTCGTTATTTACTTATTTTGTTTGTAATTTAATTCATTCTTGTTGTATTGTAGTCTTTTTTTTATCTTTTTATATTATTTTATTTATCCTATTTTATATTTTTTTTTTCTTTCAACATTTATTTATTTAATTTTTTTATATATATTAACATGAAGTATTAGTAATATTATAATTAGTATATTAATATATAGCTAGTATTAGAAATTTTTTCACTAGCGTTACTACTTAGATGTTCTTTTTTTTATTAGTATTAATATATTATTTTATTACTACCTTTTTTTTATAAATTTTTTTAAGTTTATGTATACATCGGTAGATATTGCTGTTTTTTTTTTCTCTATTTTCAATTTCTAAATTGTCAACTAGAACCACTTATTTGTAGTAGCTTAAATTCGGGTTTTCAAATCTACGAGTGCGAGTTTAAAGCTAATAGTTCTATAAAAAATTATGAGCGTTAGTCCACCTATTACACGATCGCGAAAAAGAAGTAGACAAGTCCAATTTGACCTAAACCGATCTACGCCCCAAATATCCTATAAAATATATAAGCCGAATACCCCTAAGGTCAAGTCTAAAAGTAAGAATATTTTAAAAATGGCTGATGAAAATCCAACCACCGGTCAGATACGAGATATGTCCCAAACTATCATGTCTAGCGTTCCTAATTTGCCACAGGCTGAAAGTTCATTACCAACAGATTTATTAGCACAGGGTTCAAGTCGGCAACCTTTTGGAAATAATAATATTAGTAATATGGAACAGACAGTTAGAAAAATGGTAGACCAGGGTATAAGCTCACACATGGCTGATGTCAAGAGGACCATGGCGCAGTTGACAGCGACCATTAGTAGGCTTAGCATTGTGGTCCAACAGACTCAACAGGAAAATCGTAAGCTATTAGAATCAAACTTACCAAGTGCGTCCAAAACATCAAATGATGGTAATCTACCCATGGATATGTCGGGAATACATACTCAGTCCGGACAATCTTCTAGGGCTTCTTCCGTTAATAATGATGACATACATAATCACAAAAGTTATGACAGGCCGCGAATTGATAAATGGGGGCTGCATTTTGATGGTGACAGCAATAAGTTAGCCGTAGAAGATTTTGTCTTTCGGCTTGAACGTCTTCAGCAGCAGTACGGCATGTCATGGAAAGAGGTTTTAGGTAATTTCCATCTACTTGTTAAGGGTGCAGCAGAGAAATGGTACTGGCTTTTTATCCAAACAAACTATGTGACCGAGTGGACCACGTTAAAACTAGCTTTACTTAAGCAATACCAGTCTACAAGATCAAGCTTCGAATTGATGAGTGACATGGTAGAAAGGAAGCAGCAGCCTGGAGAATCTATCGACGATTTCTTTTTTACTATGACACAGCTTAGATCTCGTTTAAACATTTCAATGCCGGAATCTGAAATGATTAAAATGATTAAAAAGAATTTAAGAGAGAGTATTGGCAGAATAGTTTTCCCTATGACTGTGTCTTCAGTAGAAGAACTCAGGATGAGCTGCATAGATGCTGAGAAAACTTTTCTTAAGAAAGAAAGTAAACACACGCCATATACCAATCGATATCCGCGTCAGGTCCACGAATTGTATGATGAGTCTTTAGACCCATATAAAACAACCGGACTTGAGTGTGAAGAGGTAGCAGCAGTTAAAATTGGCTCTAATGATCAATCGTCCAGACCCAGTCTTGTGTGCTGGAATTGTCGTCAAGGTGGCCATGTTTTTATGGATTGCCCATCAAGTGAGAGAGCGATATTTTGCTACCGCTGTGGCAAACCAGACGTGATATCCCCAAATTGTGCCAATTGTAGAAATCGAAATTTTCCCAGGAACGAGGGGAATGCGGGGGACCATCGTTCGACAGTAAACCCGTAAGTAAACTAATAGAAGAAAAATCTAAAAAAACCAATATAATACAAGCTACAAAAGATTTCAATATATTAGAACCACAAAAAAGACATTTATACACATTAAAGGAAAGAAAAGAAAATTATGATAAAGTTAGAGGCAGAATATTTAGCGCTGAAATAGGTCTCAAATATCCAACTACATCTAGACGAATCATCATGCTAAGAAAGAAATTTGCTGAGAGAAAACGGTTGCGAAAACTGGTTATTGAAACTATTAAAACGGTAGACAGAAAAACTAGCGATCCTAGACCGTATGCTGAGATAATAATTGGCGATGTTCGGGTGAATGGTCTTCTTGACACTGGTGCATCTGTGAGTATTTTAGGCAAAGGGTGTAGAGAGTTAGTGAGTAAGTTGGATTTACAAATAGCTCCAATATTTTCCACAATAACTACTGCTAGTGGTCAAGAACATAGGTTACTAGGAAAAGTAAAAGCTATAGTAGATTATAAAGAGAAAACAGGTGAAATAGCATTTTATTTATGTCCTGATTTAGAGCAGGAGGCGTATCTGGGCATAGACTTTTGGAAGTTATTCGAACTAGCACCGGAAATAATAGGTGTATCAGAGGTTATTATGCAAAAAAGTAATAGTGATTGCAATAATGAAAGCCATAAATCTAACCCTCATAAACTAACAGATTCTCAACAGCTAGAGCTAAATAAAACCATAGAAAGTTTTCCCACGTTTGAAAAAAATGGCCTTGGCTCTACTACGTTAGAAAAACATAACATTAAGTTGATAGAAGGAGCAGAGCCAGTAAAAGATAGATACTACCCCATTTCACCGGCGGTTCAGGAAATAGTCTACCAGGAAATCGATAAAATGTTAGAGTTAAACGTAATAGAAATAAGTGAAAGCCCCTGGAGTAAACGAACAACTGTTGTAAGAAAGCCAGGTAAAAACAGATTCTGCCTAGATGCCAGAAAGTTGAATAAACTCACTGTCAAGGATGCGTATCCATTACAGAACATTGAAGGCATACTGAGCAGAATAGATGAAACACATTTCATTAGTAGTGTAGATCTGAAGTTCGCTTTCTGGCAAATAGAGTTAGATGAAAGTAGTAAACCGTATACCGCTTTTACCATAGCAGGTCGGCCACTTTACCAGTTTAGAGTTATGCCCTTTGGCCTCTGCAATGCCGCTCAAAGACTATGTAGATTAATGGATAAAGTGATCCCCCAAAGGCTAAAGGAAAACGTTTTTGTCTATTTGGATGACCTGTTGGTAATATCTGATACCTTTGAGAAACATATAGAGTTATTGAAAGATGTAGCCCAATGCCTTAAAGAAGCGAATTTAACTATCGGGCTAAAAAAATCACAATTTTGTTTTCAGCAGCTTAAGTATCTTGGCTACATAATAGGCGGCGGAGTGCTCAGAACTGATCCCGAGAAGATAAAAGCCATAAGAGAAATCAAGATACCAAAGACGCCGAGAGATGTACGAAGTTTTCTTGGTACAGCCGGTTGGTATCGTCGATTTATCAAAGATTTTGCAGCAACAGCGGCTCCTCTTACCGACACTTTGAAAAAGTCCAATAAATTCAATATGACCCCTGAAGCAACTGCAGCATTCGAAAAATTGAAAAGGGCTTTGACATCTGCCCCGGTGTTAAAACATGCTGACTTTTCTAAGCGTTTCTTTATTCAATGCGATGCGTGTGACTATGGTATAGGGGCTGTGTTATACCAACTCAACGGTGATGATGAAGAACACCCTATAGCGTTTTACTCGCAAAAATTGACTCCCTGTCAAATGAACTATAGCGTAACAGAGAAAGAATGTTTGGCGGCGGTAATGGCAATCAAAAAGTTTCGCCCATATGTTGAAATGATGCCATTTACCGTGGTGACGGATCATGCCAGTCTGCAGTGGCTAATGTCATTAAAGGACCTGACAGGGAGATTAGCGCGTTGGTCACTTCAACTTCAAGCATTTGACTTTGAGATAAAACATAGGAAAGGGTCAGAAAACATAGTTGCCGATATGCTGTCAAGATTGCCGGATGAAGGATGCGTAGAGGAGGTGCTGATGGATGATATATTGGACTTCGAAACCACAGAATTCCAAGGAGAAGAGTATTTAGAGCTTATAAACCACATACAAAATAACAAAGAGAAACTCCCAGATCTGAAAGTGGACAATGGAATGGTTTTCAAAAAAATGTCATTTGAGCAAGATGAAGATGAAATCAAGTGGAGATTGTGGGTGCCACCAGCTATTACCCAGCCAATTATAGAAAAAGCTCATGAGTCTTTCACAACTGCTCATGGAGGAGTGGCAAAAACTCTTGAAAGGTTAAAGCGATTTTTCTACTGGCCGAAAATGTCTTATCAGGTAAAAATGTTTGTAAAAAACTGCCAGATATGTAAAGAAACAAAGCCTACAAACCAAAATCTAAGGCCAGAGATTGGAAAGCAAGTAATCACCGAAAGGCCTTTTCAGAAACTTTACATTGATTTTATGGGAAAGTACCCCAGATCAAAGAAAGGTAATTGTTATATTTTTATAGTAGTGGATCACTTCACGAAGTTTACCTTTTTGAAAGCAATGAAAGAGGCTTCAACCGCTAATGTTGTAGAATTTCTAGTACAAGAAATTTTCCACAAATTTGGAGTACCAGAGATCATCCATAGTGACAATGGATCGCAATTTGTTGCAAAAGGGTTTGAAAATCTAATCAAAACATACAAAATCAATCATATAAAAACAGCTGTTTACTCTCCCCAAAGCAATGCCAGTGAGCGTGTTAACCAGTCGGTCCTAGCAGCTATCCGAGCGTACCTAGAAAATGACCACAGGGATTGGGATCTTTACTTATCCGAGATAGAGTGTGCCTTAAGAACTGCTGTACACTCAGCGACTGGTGTTACCCCTTTTTTTGCCCTATTCGGGTATCATATGTATTCCAGTGGTGCAGAATACCGGCTCGGTAGGAAGTTAAAATCATTGACTGATCACCAAATTGTCGAATTAGACCGTGCTGATAAGCTTGACATAATTAGAGAACAGATAAAACAAAGTATGGAAAAAGCCTACCTTAAAAGTGCAGAAAGATACAACAAGAGAGCTCGAATTACAAACTTTATTCCCGGTCAAGAAGTTTACAGGCGCAACACTGTTTTAAGTGATTTTGCAAAGGGCCGAAACTCCAAATTTTGCAGAAAATTCCTAAGGTGTAGAGTGGTCCGGCCTGTAGGCAACAACATGTTCGAGTTAGAAACATTACAGGGTAAACCATTAGGTATATATCATGCAAAAGATATTAAGGTTTGAGAAAAGCTAACTGGTAACACAGATAGGTAAAAGTAATGAGTAACAGAAAGGCTGAGAAAATTGTAATGATTACCCTATTTTTGGTATTTTTCGTTTATCCTCAAATTTTAATCGTTAACATAAATCTGTGATATAAACTTAACATAAAGTACCTGATAGTAAGTGTCCCAGAAGTTAAGTGTCTTTTTTTTTAATACCAAAGTTTAGTCGTAACATCAGTGCAATATTAGTTTAGGAAACCGCAATAATTATTAATAAACCCCGATCTGTGATATTTTTTTTTGCTCGTGACTTCCATTTCTTTTGTGTTGGTAGACTTAAGAATTCATAAGTACAGTAAAGAAGTGTTGTTGACTTTATTGTGTTACAATCATAAGTCTGGAACCTGAAAAAGAAAAGGATTCACAAAGTAAAAACTCTTGATAATAAATCACAAAATTATACTTCCCGTAAGATTAAACAATTTACGAAGAATTGAATCAGAGAATGACCGAAGTATCTCTAGAACCCTTTATGACTAAAAGCTTCTAGAGATATAGTCAAAAGAAAGCAGTTGTTTGACCAGTGGTGTAAATTTTACAGAGGCGTAATCCAATAGATAGTAGTTCGTATTAAAAGAAAAAAATGACGCAATTCGTAAAAATATAGTTGATTTTTAGTTTGCCTCGATAAAATGTCGCAGGCGTTCGTTTAATGTATTAAGCACATATTAGTGCTCTTCCGACTCATACCGGAAACAGGAAATGTTAGTTTTGTAAAAAAAGATGGGTTTGCCTCTGAATTTTGTTTTCCACCGGAAAGTGATTCTTCAGAGTGCTGTCTTAAATTTGACGGAAAAAGATTGTTCTTTGATCCAATGGATTCCAAGAGAGAAGTATGTGACGATGATTATAAATTCGGCGAGGTTTCCTAGAACGATAAACAAGATAGATAATATTATCATATGTACTAATAAAACGTAAAAAAAATACTTAGCAATAGGTTTACTGAATAAATGCCCGGCTAATTTTTGAATAGAGATGAGACTCTTGTTCTCAGGGCCATGGGAGTTCCCCACGTTAAGCGTATCACACCCGCACACCGTTTCCACTCGGTTACACCATTGAAACCGGAGTTTTGTTGCGGGCGGTTTTGATTAACGTATCCCTTTCAAATAGCATGTCGAAATTGTAAAGTTTTACTTATGATTTTTTTGACATGCTATGAAAATCGAATTCCCAAATCGTGGTCAACTGGGAATTGTTTATGCATCAAAGAAATTGCAAGCATGTAGTTGCAGAAATGTTTAGATGTCTATGAGGGTAAACGTTAATTGTTTTTTTTTAATAAACCTGTTTTACTTGCCTATTGTTTAAAAAAGAAAAAAAACAATGATTTAAATTATTCAATATAAAAAAAAAAGAAAATACTTACTTGTTCTGTTTACGTCTATTTTGTATGCTTCCTTTTCTAGAATGAAAAACAAAACAGAAATAGTGTTGGATAACGATAAAAATGTACATACGTATTTATAAGAATATCGATACCAAAAAGCGGGGACGGATAGTCATTCATAAATTTGGCAGTTAAAATTAGTATGTAGATGTAAATTAGTAAAAAAATTCAAATTTATGTATATAAACAAACCACTGCCAAAATACTGTGTTAGCCTGATAGAAGGAGTGTAGAAGGTAGGGGGAGTGAAAAACCGCGAAAAATCAATCCAAATTTGCTTCCATATTTATATGTTGAGAGGCGCGAAATTGATTTTTAATGTAGTTATGTACATGAGCCGTGGGAAAACCTTTATATAGATATGTTTATATGAAAATGAGAGGCGGTAAACTTAGATGCGGTAAAGTCTGGAATATCTTTTAAAGTGTTATACTATGTATAGAAACGAATCACGAAGAAATAGGCAGGCGAGCGAGTATAAATAGAGGCACGTTAGTGACTTAGAACATTCAAGTGAAGTCAGTGAAATAAATTGTGTAAAGTGAAAACTTCAGTTAAGAATTTGGTAGAAGTGTAAAATAATTTAAAAAAGGCAGTGTTAAATTATCAAATAAATCCTGTGTGCCTAGGAAATAATCTGTGCGTGTAGGAAAAACCTGTGGCTGACCAGTTTAAATATTCCTGATTCTAGGTTGAAGAAATAAAACTTATTTGTTTTTGAGCAAATATAAAAATATTGAAATAAAAACGTAAGTCATATGTCGGTGTAGTAAATTTTGAAATAATAATAAGTGGTTCGTTTTTGTGGTGTAGCTGGCTATTGGGTCTAAAGTGACTGAGGAAACAACTGTCCGAAGCCCAGAGGAAAGTAAATAGCCAGGTAATATTTTTATTTTATTTGCTGCGGAACGAAGATAACTTAATATTGGTAGTGGCGTAATTGTATTAAAGAATTACCCCTATCTCCGAAGTGAGAAAAACCTTATTAAAACAAACAAACAAACAAACAAACAAACAAACAAAAATTTGAAAAGTATAAGTTTTGGTGCTATACTTACCTAGGAAACTGAATATAGCAAGGGAATGTATGGTGTAGTTTCGTCAAAAAAAAATGTTTTTAAAAATTTATCGACATTACCAAATGTAAGTTTATCGAAAAGCAGATATTATAAAAAGGAAACAGCAACATCAAAGTATCTTATAAGATCGCACAAGTGCACACATACAAAACAAAAAAAAATCTCTTTTAAACAGTAGTGTAGTTAAGTAGCATAAGTATTATATAAGTAAGTGTGTATGTAAACCTTTTGTTTATTTACACTTGACCCTCAACAGCCGAAAAAATTAAATTTTTGTTAAGTTTTTGTAAAAGAAAATTATATGAAAAGTAACAAAATAAGTTATAGAAGTACTTATATACATATATTGTTTTAATTACGCTAAAAGAAAGTGTTTGAATAGAGCTTGAGGAAAACGAAATTATAGTAGTGAACGTTCTGTGAATTACCAGGAAAGAAATCAGATAACCTCAGGGAGCTCCTTTAGGCTGAGTATTGAAAAATCCGGGGACCCATATTAGGGAAGAATTAACTTAAGCCCTAGATAAGCGACTTTCTGTTGTATGGTCTATATTTGGCCCAAATAAATATATGTATGTTGGTATGTGAAACAATATATTTGTTTAGAAAATTTTGTTTTTTTTTTTATATGAAATAGGCTGAGTAATAAAGTAGTAAAAAAAAAAATCAAGTAAAAGTAAAATAAAACATTATTAATTATTAATTATTATTATTAAACATTATTATTATTATTAGTATAAGCTTATTTAATAATAAAAAATAATTTATTTTATATCATATTTGTTATTGAAGAATTTATATTATTGTAAAAAAAAAAAAAAAAAAACACAAAAAAAAAAAACCTTTTATTGTTGTCTGTAGGTAAAATTTGGTAATAATAAATTATGTTAAATGAATAATATGTTGAATATTTGCAGTATGACGGCTTAATTTAAAAAGGTAACGGCAATGATGGAAAGGTAAGTGGAGAAGTGGTCGAGTGGGTTTTGGGTCGTGGAATAAAAAAAAATTTTGGTGAGGAAACTACCACGACAAGGTTGGGTGGGCACGAATAGGAGCTAAATATCTGTCTCCATATATTAATGTTCTTGTGGTGTTGTTGGTATTAGTTTCAGTTTGTATCTCACTTTTCTTTGTGTTAGGATACGCGGCCGACGAGAAGGGTTGGGACCACCTGAGGAAAAAAAAAGAGCTAGGCGGAAACCTCGCCGTGTCAACCGGTCCGTAACAAAAAAAAAAAAATATATGCAAATTTGAACGACTTTCTTTTCGAACAAAATTACAGATTAGTATCCGTACTGTAAGCTCCACTACGACAAATGGGCACGTTGGTGGCTGTGGTATGGACGAACTGAACCATTAGTGCTCATTTTAGAAACCTTACTATGTATTTCGGTTTCGAAGAAAGGACGTTCGAAACACAATGTATAAGATATACAAATTCGTATGACTTTCTTTTCGAGTCGAAATACAAGGTAACCCCCCAGTACGTAACTTTGAAACACCTCTTAACATTAAAAGCAAGAGCCTTACTCCTGTGAGTTATTGTTGGATACCACTTTATTCAAAGGAAAATTCAAAGTATATGTTCAGGTTAAACAGACGGAAATAAGAGGACTCTCTTTGAAAGCACTAAAATTATGATTATTGCATGCAGACCTCTTAATGCACATCAGAAGAGGCATTCATTGAAACATGAGTAAATGAAATGATTTAGATTTTTGTAAGTCCGTGCAGCTAGACAGGTTTTTTATCTTTGTTAATTTTATTTGTAGTTTGTACAGAAAACAAGCCTTCAATACGTTTAAAATCAATAAGTTCTACGCATTTATATTGGCGATCATATGCCATGATGGTCCATATATTTAATTTGTTCATAATTTTATGTGGGGGGATTTTATTCCAATTAAAGGTTTTTAGTTTTTTGCTTGACACTGGAGTATTTTGTTGTGGCAATAATGAATTGTTCGACTGTGACACTTGATTCGGAGGAGGTACAGTAGGTCCGTCTATTAAAACTGGTGGGGGCGGAGGAGGTATCCCTGGATGAGGAGGAACGAATGGTTGTAGGGTATTTGCAGTAGCTGGTAGTAGCGGTTGTGAGGAAAGAGGTGGAGGAGGTGGTGGAGGAACTCTAATTGTTGTTGGATTTGGCAT
This sequence comes from Cistogaster globosa, assembly GCA_937654795.1. NCBI lineage: Eukaryota > Metazoa > Arthropoda > Insecta > Diptera > Tachinidae > Cistogaster > Cistogaster globosa. The sequence continues at coordinate 97,543,244 of OW569405.1, read as the reverse complement.
AGTTGTTGTAGATTCTTTATCTTTAGCTTCAACATGACAATTTTGGCATGAAAATATATTATGTCCACATCAGTTGAACAAGCATACAGCTTCCTTAGAGTTTTTAATTGTGTAGCACGAGGTACCAGCTTTTCTACAACATTCTAAACGATACCATTTAATACTTTATTTTAATCGATGCTCAGCAGATGTAAAATACTCAGATATGTCATCTCTTGAGCAGTTCTACTGACCTTAGAATTTTTGAACTATTTTCAACACTGTTTCAAAACATTAAATGGCTTTTTATTTACTTGTTGCATTATGGCTTGAAAAACATCACAATGAGAATTAACATTTAGATTGCTGGTGGTGCTAGATTGTCGGTTCCTTTTGTTTTCTCCGCTTTGTTCATCAAACACATCTAATTTTACAACAATATCGCCGACTCCGGGTAAAACTTTTCTGTTACAAGTTTTTTAAATAAATTAAAATTCACTTTTTCGGCTTTAGGCTCATTTATTTATTTAATTTCATAACATTTTAAGAAATAATAATTTACAAATGTATGCAGACGTTTTTCAATAATAGACGCCAGCAGATTGAAATGCAGCATTTTCTGGACCGCCACATCCTTCATCAACATTCTTCGCATCTTTCTATCTTAAGTTGTGTATATTGTAAAAATCATCCATTTAACCAACTAATCAATATTAATTTAGTTGGACGAAGTTCACACACAACTTAATTTTTCTTTCTAAAAATTTCTAGAAAAATGTTAAAAGTATGGCAACACTTTCTTTCCTTCTTTTTAAAACAAAATATTTTTTCCCCTAACGGTTACGCAAATAGAGTTTAATAATAATATTTACTTTTTCCCTTCCCTGTTTTTTAAATCAAAAAAAGAAGAGAAGTTGAGCCCAACTTTATTGCACGACAATAAAAAAATTTTAGAATTAATTTTCAAATTTTTTAAATTTTCGAATGAAGATGTGATTTTATGTCAGCCAAAGAAGCTTCAAGTCAAAATGCATATCTGATCGCAGAGAAATTATTATTTTGTGAAATTTTTTAACAGAGAACCAAATCGGATAGACCTAGCACCACACATGTCATTTTTGACAGATCAAATGACTAAATTTCATACAGCCCAAACATGAATGATTATAGGGACTTTCTTTTAATGAAAAAAATTTTTTTCACTTTCTGCTGTCGATTAAAAGATGCTTAAACTTATAATGAGAGAAAAGAGGAAGAGTGAAAAAGCTGGCACGTAATTTTTGTTTATTACTGGGCTGACAGTGTATCAATCATCATTTAAAACTGGCGAGTAAAATCTCTTTAGGAAAAGCTTTTATTTTATTTTATATTATTTTATTTAAAATTTTATTCATATTTTTTCTTACTTGTTTATAACGTCTTACTTTTATATACACAAATATTTTTTTTAACTTTACAAATTAATAAAAATAATCTTTCTTTAATATTGTTAAATTTTATTTAATAAAAAAAAGTATAAAAACAATAAATTACACTTTGTTGTTCTTGTTGTTTTAGTATTTGTTGTCAGTTTTAAGCGTTTCATAACAATAAACTATAAAATAAAATTTAAGTTTAACTTAAAAACTATTTAAGTATGAAAATATAAATTTATTTTCTTCAATCATATTTTCATATTTTAAATTAAGGAAAACTTTTAATATTTTATTTATAAATTAGTTTGATATTTTAATATTTTGAGTTTAGTATAATTATATCTATTTTTTATATTTTTAAATTAAATCTAGAAAAAAAGAGTTTATTTGTTGTAGTATTTTTTTATTTTGTAGTTGTTTGTTTTAAAATAGTTTTATTAAAGTAAAATTAGAGAGACTGATAGTTTGAAGTTAACTTAAGTTAAATTTTGTTTTATTCATTTTTGTATTTTGTTAAAAAATTTTAATTTGAATTTCAGAATTTTTTTAGTTTTTATACGTTTTTATTCCTTAATTTGTAATAGTTTTGATTTAAAAAATTTGTGACTTGCTGGTGTTATAGGAGGCACCATTTTTACTTTCCTGTTAAACATTTATTTTTAATTTCTAAAAACATTTCTTCAAGATTATAATATAAATTCTACTAATTTCTTTTTAATTTTAAGTCTAAAGAAAAAAACACAATATTGCTTTAAATCTTTGTATGAATATTCAAGGTTTTTTATTAAAAAAAAAAAACAATTTTTGTTGGTTTTTGAAACCCTGCTATAAATTTCTTGTTAAAAACTAATTTTTTCTTGAAACTTCTTAATTTAAGGCATTATTGTGTTTTTTACTTTTTAATAATTATTAATCGGAATTTTAGGGTTCTGCTACTTGCTATTGGTTCTATATAAAAATATATTTATATTTATATTTTTTTTTGTTTAAGAGGGATTTCTATTTAAGTTATTTTGTATTTAGTTTTTTTCACAATTTTTTTAAATAATTTTGTAAGAATTTGGACGGTTTTTTTTTATATTTTTTCAAGACATTTGTTTAAGATTTAAGGACGTTTCTGTTGTATTTGATTGGGGATTTTTATTAAATTCTTTAACATACTTTTTAAATTCAGGTTGTCTTAAAAAAATCTACTAATTGATTTGGTTTTAAATTGGTTGAGTGTGTTTCTGAGTTATAAAAAAAAATTCGAATAAATCCATTAGTTAAGTTAAGAAATTATAAAAATAATTTTATATATTTTTAGGTAAAATAATCTGTAATCAGCTGTCAAGTTTTAAATTCTTTTGCTTGGATGGTATCTTGTTTTAATGTAGTAAAGGGTTAATACGAGACCTCTTGTCTGTAACTGACTGCGAAATCATCTCATCTGAGTAACCATTAACTGTGGGAATAAGTTTAATTAAATTTAGGGACGCTTACGGGTATAAGAGACCATTTAAGGGACCAGTGTAGGTCAGCTTGCTGTAGCCGACAGCATATGAAACACAATGACGATCTAACCTACATATGACCAGCTTACAACTAAAAGAACTGAAATCAAATTTTAATCAAACTCTAACCGCGTACATTTTTATTTGACAAATTTTTTTTAGGGTCAAATTATTTAGAAAAAACATACTCAGACCTCGCGATCCCGCTATGAAAATTTGGTTTTTTTGCGTTTGCAAACTTTTAAACATTTTGGTTGTAATTGAAAGTAATTTTGAGGCTAAACATTATCCAATCGAACACTAACTTAAATGTAATTAAACAAACAACTATTATCATTAAGCTTTCGTTAAAGTTTTTTTTTAATTCAGCTGTTTATTTTGAAAGTGGCATAAGTCACTTTGCATTTCAGCTGATACAAACATTTAAAGGATTGTCTTTCAAAGGATTTAAAAGTATTGAGGCAATTATTGCAATTATTATCTTAGGATGTTTTTTTTTAAATAAAAACTACGGTCAACATCAAACCGTAGCTGTTCTTAACATTTTTTTTTAAAGTGACTTATGTCAGTTTCAAAACACACGGTGTAATTATGAATACACTTTTTTTATATACAAATTATAATTTTTACCATGATTACACTTTTGTTTTTTTTTTACATAAATTTCTAAAAATTCAATTGAAAATTTTATTTATCACAATAATCTTTTTGACTGACATGGAATCTTAATTTCATAAATAAATTTCATATTTTTGCGATTAAAACTTTAAAGTTTGTTTATTTAATAACTTGAAAGTTTATATAAACTTTACATAAAAAAATGTTTATGTTGAAAATAAAAAACTTTTGATTGTAAATGATATCGTTAAAAAAAGTTTTTAACAAATAACTATTGAGTTCGTTTATTCGACCTGTTTGTTGTTAAGTTCCAACTGAAAAATTGTTCTAGGTCGAGGTCAACAAATTGTTTTTCTTTTAAAGATAATAAAAAAATTTCAAATTGAAGAAAACAAAAATAATAATAAATAATTAAAAGTTTTCATAATTTATCAAGTGGTGTTTCAAAAAAGCTTTTGTAAAGTTAAGTTTTTACACTTGCTTACTTCTAATTAACGTATGAAACTTTAACGAGCTTGAAATTATGAAGAGCCAACAACAATTAATGCAAATGTTTTTAAATGATCCCAACAAAAAAGTTTTCTTCAAAGCTTTTTATACCTAAAAAATTATAATTCCCTAAATTCTAATAGATCTACTGAAAATTTTCGCTTTATTAATATTTGAGAAATATGTAAATATTAGTTTGTTGCTTTATTCTTAACAAAAAACTAATAACAGTAAAATAACTTTTTTTTTTAATAATTTTTCTATTTCTAATCTCATTTTTTGTTTTTTGTTTTTCTTTTTTTTTGGAATGATTTTGAACGTTTGAATATTTTCTTTTCCATCTGCACATGCATAATTATCTTATTTATTACGTTTTGTGCTACTAGCCGTTGTTGGTCTCATAAAGCTGCTTACCCCTCGTGTACTAGAATTGCTACGCGCTGTAACCGTTCGACTGGTGTTTTGTGGATTCGTTAAATTTGCCTTAACAATTAGGGCGTTGCGAGCTGTTTGTGAACGCGATGAGCTTATATTTGTTTGATTTTCCTTAAAGCTTGTACTGCCCAAGTTTGAGCTGGTCGTATGTCGTTGTTGGCTATTTGGCGTTGTAGAGTTAAGACGGCGCACAACAACAATATTGGGACCCACACTAGAACCACTAGAGCTTGAGCGACTTGCTGGTACACCACTTAAGCCAGCTAAACGACTGGGATTGTTGCGTAAATTTTGGGTTGTTAAGGGACGTTTACTGGGTGATGAATCGACGGATACAGTTTGTAGAGGAGATTTATTTAGACTGTTATTTCCCATGGGCATACGTTTAACAGTTTGTGTAGAGGCACCGCTATTAATGGAAGAGCGGGAAGAACGTAAGCTATTGCGTGAGCTGCTGCGTTCTACATCACGTTTAGTTGAACCGGAAGATAAGGAAGAGGGCTCTGAGTGTGCTGTAGTCTTGCGCATAGAGGTTGCTCTTTTTATGGCATTATTGGTGAAATGGCTCATATGGGCCGCAGCTGTAGAACTTGCTGGACCCTGCACAAGTTGACCATTGGGCATACGTGACGTTCGAGCACGATCTGTAGATGTGGCCGTTCTACGTGGCGAAGCGTTGTTTGAGGTTGGTTGTGACTTGGAAGAGGATGAACGTAACCTTGACAATTGTAATCTATCTGCCAAACGGCTAGAAATCTTTTGAATGGGTGTGGTTTTTTGTGATACAGATTTTTGCTTTAGTTTGGGTAACTCGTTTACCTCATTGCAAGAGGAGTTTGTGCTTTCTTTGCCATGAGAGGGTGTGTCAGAGACCAGACTTTGTGTTTCTTCAAAACCCTCATCGTTCAATTCATGATTTGATATTTTTATTAAAGTAGAACCGTTGGCTGTTGTGGTTAAATTATTGCTGGATGTTGTTTTCGGTGTTATGATCTCACGTGAAGGACTCCATAAACGTTCCGGACAGTCTGTAGGTGATTTGAGATTTCTTAAAGCCTCTTGAACATCCTCTTGGTTAATTGAACTTATATGACGTCCCACTTTCTCTAGTTTGGTTATAGTTTTAGTTGAGATGTTTGAACGCTTATTCTTGTTTTCCGTTACGGTATTATCATTCGAGATTGTTGACTCTAAAGGTTTGTTTTCGGGTTTGTTTTGAGATTTTTGTATTTCAATATTCTTAGCTAAATGTGATAAAGAATTTTCCTCACTAGAATCTTTGGTAGAAGTTAGCTCCTCGTTACCACTGCTGTAATCGGTAGGCCGTTTATAACGTCTGGTACGTCTAGCTAACGAATAACGATCAAAATTTCCAGGTGTCTCAGTAGTTTCTAACTCCTTTATGCTCTCATCGACTTCTTTACATTTATTAGTACTTGTTTCTGTTGGCATTGTTCTATTGACTGTTACAAGAGTGGTGGTAGGACTAGATATGACTCTTCTTGACACTGGCGGTGTTTCAATATTATCGGCATCAATTTCTTTGTGGTTTGAGCTCGTTGTTTGTTTGTGACTTGATTTATTTTGTGTATTTGAGGTACTTGTTTCCAATTTACTGACTTCGCTTTGTACTTCTTCAAAGTTGAATTTATTATGACTATTTGTTGTATAATTTTTGGATTTGGGAGACTTAATAGGATGATTTTCGGCATTTGCTTTGGTACTACTAGCTGTTTTGGTGGCAACCTCATATGTGGGCGGCGGCGACTTAATAGCATCGATAGCTATTATACGTTGTTTATTTGTGCCTTGGTCTTTATCCACGGTGGAAGGGGAACGTATGTAGATTTTCAAGCGATCGGAAGCATCTCGTTCCCCCAGCTGTTGTATAAGAGATTTGCGACGATCTTCTTCTGCTATCGATTCTAGTGGAGAATTATTGTTTTCTATAGAACGTTGCCTTCTGTAAACAACATCATCGGATTTAGCAACATTATTTACAAGAGCTGATGATTTTGTTGCGACGGTTTCATCTGGATCTTTTTTACTAAGGTTTTCTCTTTGTATATAAGAATTTTCATTAGCTTTGCGATTTACATCTAACAAAAGAGTAAAAGAGAGAGTGAATACAATTTAATATTTGAATGTTGGTGTATAAAACAATAAAGTAATGATGTATTTACCTGCTAATGCTTGTATGGTACCAACAACGTCCGTGTCTAATGTTTTAGAAGGTTTCCAATCTGGGTAAACGCGTTTATAGTCATCCTTTGATTGATTAGTATTCGAGTTAGTGTTGTTATTGTTATTCGTACAGGGATTTGGTGTCGTTGGCACAAATTTCTCTTCAGGCAATGTATCCAACTTTCGTTCGCTTTCTAAAAATAACAATTCTGGATTTCATATTTAATTCAAAGCAAGTTTAAAAAGAAATCCTACCTGATTCGTTTTCAAGCGATCGTCTATTGATGTTAACCAAACGTCTCTTACGTTTGTATTCCTCGTCTTGTTTCTCATCGTTTTCGTTCGATTGCAACCAGGTTTCGATCTTTTGACGCCATTCACGAGATATTCTTAAAGTTTTTTTTACAGTTATTTTAAATAATAAGTTAAGAAAATGTTGATAGTATTTTAATTTACCTTGGTTTTGTTTCATCATGTGTTGGTGGTGCAATTTCCCCATTATTCGGTGATAAAGGTGAACCCTTTTCTGCCATGTTAATTGGCAAAGGAGAAGCAGCTCTCTCTCTATCTACGCCAAAATCAATATTTAATAATTCGGGACGTTTACGACTAGAACTACCTGAACGGGCTCGACGTGCCCATGAACGGTCTACAATTTAAATACATAAAATTGAAATAAAAAATTGCTGATAGCAAAAAAAAAATTATAAAAAAAAACAACTCAAATATTAAAAAGAATTCCGCTCGGATTTTTTAACTTTACTTCGAAAAGTGAAAAATTTAGGGAAAAAAGTAGGTATTATGAATTGTGAATAAACAAATTACGGTAATGCCACCTTTTTCTTATTTTGTTCCCACGGAATTCATAATTGGGGAAATCTTTTCTCGAGAAAAATTTTTGCCATAAGAATATTTATGATTTTTTATAATTTACTTACCTAAACTTCCATAGGCCGCTTTACGATCTCGACTATTGCGCTCATGACCAGAAGTTCTTAAGAACTCCATGAGATCATCTTCTTCAGTCATGACACGGCTTCTACGTCGTCTCATACTACCATTTGGCGTAATGTCTGGAGACATACCATCACAATTACCATTTGATGTCTCCATACGTATTAAACTATTGTTGATTTCCATGGTGCCATTATTGAAAGAACCAAAGCGTTTGCGTGATAAAGCCGGACTGGCTCGAGCATCAAACGAAGAGTCAAAAGAATATTGATTTTCATAATCAGAAACAGGAGTGCCATTTTGTTGGGCTACGATTTAAAAGTTTCAAAATAAAATACTCATCAGTTTACAGAAAAAAATAATAACCCACCATATTTGGCTCTTCGGGCTAATTGTTCCTCTCTTTGCTTTTGCCTTAAAATTGCTTGATCTTCCAACTGTTGACGCCGTTCGTTTTCCTTAACAGCCTGTTTAAATTTATCACAGAACGTTTGAAAGATCCTAAAACATTCCTCAAGTCTAAAAGCGGCCGGATCTTCACAGAAAAAGTCAGATAATTTTAAACGCATCGATTCCACAGCATCCATACCAGACTTTAGAACCGCTATTTCACTCTCGGCACTTTGTAAAAATTCCATCATTTGCTCTTTTATATCCTCATCGGTGTTGGGCAATTCAACTTGTTTTTTTATTTTTTGCAGTTGAGTGTCTAGATTTTTTATATCAATACTGATTTGTTCTATATTTGTTCTGAAAAATTAAAGGAAAATTATAATGCCACATAAAATTGTTTAAAACTTTTATAGAGAGCATACTTGGAAGCGTTTTCTAAATGGCTGAGCTCATTGGTAAAGTTCAGCAAGGCAGGATTGCGTTTTTCAGCCTGTATGGCAACAAAATGTATAAGATTCATACCCGGCTTATTGGCCCGTATATCAGTTAGTTTAGTTAAAGATGACAGTTTAACACCGGCAGCATTGCCAGCATAACCACCTGAATTAAGAAAATTACCTGCTACCACAACTATGTAAAGGACCTCTTGCAACGTTTTGTTATTGATAAGATCTTAAATGAATTAAAATATTAAAAATGCTTTTTAACTGTTATCGTGTCTTAAACTATAACTTACCATCACCCGCTTCAATCATAGCATTTATACAGGGTTCTAAATATGTAACATTTGCCGCGAATTCTTCTTTTAGCAACATGCTCTCAATGCGTAGTTTATAACTAGAGTGAATTCAAAATACAGATAGAAAGAGAGAGAGAGAGTGAGAAAGCAACATAAAGCGAGAAAAGTTTTTTTCCTTTCTTTCTTGCAATTAACTTACTTTGGAACCTCCATTAGTAGAAGCAAAAATTTTTCTGCTCTACCCAAACGTTGACGGTCTCCATTAAATGTTTTAAGCATATCGATTTCATCAACTTCGGGTAAAATTTTTAAAAGACCTCTTAGTTTCTCAGAGCCTATAATCTCATGATTGCCATCGTGTATTAACTGCACTATATCTTCATTGGAATTGTAACTAAAATTTGTAAACAAAATGAAAATACAACTTTTAAAATTACAGTTTAGTTTTATAAATATTAAATTTACACTGAACATACCCTTTAAACTGTTTTAGGAATATATTAACATTGAGACTTCGTTTACCATCCAGAAGATTTATTTCCGTACTCTCCTTTTTCGTTTTACGATCCAAAGTATCGTAGCCGGTGCTGTTGCTGTTGCCGTTACCACTATCAGCTCTACCTAATTTGGGCGAACCCTGTACACTGGTTGATTGCAAGCAGAATAAGCCTTCCATTTCATTCCAATCCAAATCATCCATGGAGCTATCCTGATGATTATTCGCCACTATAGTCCAAAGGTTTTGCTTACCCAACACTTTGTGTGGTGGAATTTTGCCCCAATTCAATGTTTTCATTTTCGCCTTGGGCGCTGGAGTGTCTTGTTGTGGCAATAGAACATCATTAACGCGGGGCTCGGGTGTTAAAGAACGGGCTGGCATAGTGTTTTTAACACTTAACAAATTACCGGCAGGCGGTGGAGCTGGTGGAGCTCCGGGTATGGGTGGTGGTGCTGGTGGTCCATTACACATTTTCATAGGTGGAGGAGGTGGCGGTGGTGCTCCTTTACCCGCATTAAAGGAGCTTGTTGGTGGAGCTGGGGCAGGTGGTGGTGGTGGCGGAGGTGATGCTATGGTACCATTTGGTTTACGTGTTGGGCTTGTAGCATCACTGCGACAATTCTGACAAGTGAATTTTTGTGCTGTAGTTGTGCGCAACAATCGCACAGAGTCTTCATGATTTTCAAGTAGAGTAGCACGGTGAACTAGTTTTTCTGTTGTATCCCAAATAACATCACTGAACGGTTCTTTCGAATCAATACGCAACAAATGCTGTAGAATACTAAGGAATGGCACTTCTTGCGGCGTATCGGCCACCTGGGGGAAAAAAATTAATTGCATTTTTTTAACTACAATATTTATTAATTTTGTCTTAAAAATGTTTAAAAGTTTGTTTTTAAATTAGTTCGAACGTTTCTTAATTATATATATTTTTTTTTGTAAGAGTGCTCACTTGAAAATAAAAGCTAACATCTTCTTATAAGTTTCTCTTAAATCTAATGTCCAAATAATAGAGAGAGGACAGGAACTGAATGTACATAAATTTGTTTCAGAGCCCTGGCATTATATGACATCATATTCTTTTTAGAGACTGCATTCTTAGCCTCTAAAATAGCGGCTTAGCTATAGACGAAAAAATAATTTTCAGTGTTCTTTATTGCTGGCCGTGGATTGGCAGGGATGAGGTAAGGATTCGTCGTAACTGATTGTCAAAAGTTCTTAATTGTGGATGTCTGCAGGATTTCTGTCTAGCTGGAGTTTGAATTTGCATTGTACTGTGTTTACGGATTACTTTGTGCTAGGACATCTTCTCTTCGTTATTGGGAATTAAATTAAGCAGGACCCACAAGGGTGGACAAGGAAGCCTCAAAAAAGGAGAGTTTAGTCTTTAAAGAATCTTCAGTTTGCACTTTCTAATGGAGAAAACGTGATGATATTTACAAGAGGTTGACGGGTCAAATTCAAAAGGTACTTGGCAGAAATCCCACCCAAATGTTTGGATATAATCGACGTATTTTAAGCTTGATAACTGCCCTAGTGACCTTTCATCAAAACTTTAAGTATCATGTGAGCAAGATAACATCGAAGAAAGAGATACTTTTAGAATGTGACTGGAAGGGGCTGAAATGGTAGCGCACATTGTGTTTAATTGCCCACTTTTTACTAGGATTAAGCTTAGGAGTACTGGTAGACACATATTAAATATGGATGCCATAATAGACTAAAAAGGCCACGTGATTTGGCAATTTAAAATCACTTCCTTTGACAGTTAAGTTTAGTGACAGTATGAAAAAGCCAGTCAAAAATTTCTAATTCGGTACCGGGATTCATTGGAAGGAAGGAAGTCCAACAAAGACACATAATGTGACCATTAGATTGACTTCTATTTTCTGTAATAAACTTTTGTTACAAACTGTACTGCTTATTAAATAATTTTATTAACATCTCAATATTGTTATTGTCATTCTAGTTATTGTTTTTAAATAAGTTTTGTTACAAACAACCTTGAAAATGTATGTACTAATATGGCAAATACTCATAATATTATTTATTATTATTATCGCTTTTGTTTAACATTTTACTAGCAATCAACAAATAATTTCTAAATAAATAATTTTTTACGCAAAACTAGAATACTTATGAAATTACACCTGTATTCAAATGTTTTGCAATATGGATTAAAAATAATTTTTAAAATAAAAAGCTTTCTTTTTTTAATTTTTAATAAAATTATGATAAGCACTTGAGTTCCTTAAAAAAAACCTACTCAATATTTTTTCGTCGTTAAAGACGTGCTTGATCTAACATGAATATGGTCATAAATAATTTACAATAACTAAAGATCAGTAGGATCGGTGTGGGTCTAAATGCAACAACTTACAAATATGGTCACGATATATTTTTAAAATTATTATGTTTCCTAAAGCTAAAAAATATTTTTATATATAAAAATTCATCTTTAACCAACTCTGAAAAAGAAGAAACTTCTATACTGAACTAATACGAAAGTCGAAGGCGGTCGGGTACCTCCTAATAAATATTAAAATCGTTCGACAAGATCCTATTCATAACAACTCGTACATAATGGAAGGATCTGATGTCTATTTGTGTGCTGGTCATTCAAAAGATTTATGTTGTGATTTGCAAAGAAGAACTTCCGTAAAAATAAAGCTTTAGACTTATGTATGTTATACTCAACTTATAAAGGGTCATCCAAATGAGACGCCTAAATGTCAGCACTATATAATTTTTACACGTGACATTTTTTCAAATGACATAAGCCATTTTGTTTTATTAGAAGGTAGTACAGTTTTATCAATGGACGTCATAATTTCGCTAGTTGGATTATTGAACAACGAACAACAGATCAAGCAAAATTTTGTTTAGTGACGAAGCTCATTTCAGAATGGATGGATTCGTCAATAAGCAAAATTGTCGTATCTGGGGTGATGAAAATCCTCGTGTTATTCATGAAAAATCTCTACACCCACAAAAAATTACTGCTTGGTGTGCATTTTGGGCAAATGGAATCATGTGGCCATTTTTCTTCGAAGATGATGCTGGAAATGCTGTTACTGTGAATGCTGAGCGATACCAATTAATGTTGAGAGACTTTTTATGGACACATTTGAATCATATTGATGTGTCTGACGTCTATTTCCAGCAAGGCGGTGCTACATGTCACACACATCGAGAAAACATTACGATTTTGCGTTCAAAATTTCCTAAACGTGTAATTTCACGAAATGCAGATTTCAATTGACCTCCAAGGTCATGTGATCTAACACCATTAGATTTTTTTTTTTGGGGTTTTTTGAAAAGTCGAGTGTATGCTAACAAGCCACAAACAATTAATGATCTAAAGAACAACATTCAAGTTGCAATTCGTGAAACAACATCAGCAACATGTCGGAAGTCATTGAAAATTTCGATATTCGGATTGATGTCTGCAGACGCAGTCATGGTGGACAATCAAATGATATTCTATTCCACTTATAATTGTAAAGTTTCATGCTTTTAATAAAAAAAAAACAGCTTGAAAAAATTGCAAATAGTTTGTGTTTTATTTCAAAGAAACATGTAGGCGCGTTTTTTGGATGACCCTTTATAAACGAAGAGCTATCATAAGCTGTTCACGCCCTAATTTGCGATAACTAAACAAGAAACCGTTCTGATTGCAGTTATGATCTTTCTTTCTTCCGCATACTTATGCACAGATTCATTTATTTATTTGCTAATATAAAATTTCACAATCAATATTAATGGGGCAAATAAAAAACAAAAATAAATATCGAGTTACCCGAAGATTTAAAATTTTTCTGCACATTTTAAAATTTTACATCGAAAAAGGAAAAGAATAACCTCAATACAATAATAGCATCATCACAAAATGATGTGGAACGTTCAAGGAAGTATAAATTTTAAACACTGCACTGTTGTTTCGCTGGTGAGAAAAATTTACTCGGACGGAGTGGTCTCTTATAAAATTGAACTTGAAACTTTAAAGTATTTTTAATTTTTTTCTAAGCAAATTATATTTCTGGAATGATCGGTCTAGATATTGCTACTACACATTACTCCAGAGCTCGAAAATAATAATTTAAATCTAACAAAATTTCTCTCTTTACCTGCCCAGCTTATTCCCATGGTCTAAATGCAATTAAAAATGTAATAATAAATATTAAGTTACCCGACGATTCCATTTTTTTATTATAAAAATTTACATCTGCGGAACACCATAATAAATTAAAAACTAAAAATTGTTATAATATTTACTTTAAATTATATTTTTATAAAAATTAATTATACATGCAATATAAAATAATTAATATTATTAACAAAACAAATGTAAATTACAAAGATGAAACATACCTGTCGTAATATCGCATAAAAGACGTCAAGATGTGAGTTTAGGTTGATGCCATTTGGGCCCTGTAGGCTTTGTGCTTCGTCGCATTCTCTTTGTTCGTCGAATACGTCCAATTGTACAATAATATCTCCTACACTTTGTGCAACTTTTCTATAAATGCAAATTATAAAACAAAACAAATAATAAATGGGTGCATTAAATAACTATAATAAATGAATAAAAATCGTTTGAAGTGTTAAAGTCATTTGATTGTAAATAAAAATTCTATTTATATATAATTAGGCGTGTGTGTTTGAGTTTTTTTTTTTAATAAAATCCATAAATTAAATGCATTTTATAGTTTGCTTCAGTCTGATACAAAATAAATGTTTTTCAAATAATTTTCTGCTTAGTTGAGTTTTATAACTTTTAATTGTTTTTATCTTATTAAATGTTAATTTTAATGGTTATGAAAATTACATTTACTTCGTCTATTAAGAGGTAAGAAATGACTCTTAATTGCCAAGTCAGTAAAAATTAGAGCTTTAAAGTTTTTTATGCTGAAACAATTCGCATCGCATTATAGATTTTGACGGTTTTGGTCTCTGAAGATTTTATAAGCAGATTTTTCAATACAGGGATGGTTAAGTGTGTACTAAATAAACAGCTGTGACGTAAATGTAAAGAAAATTATTTATATAAAAGATAGTTACCAGTTTGAAACGTCTAAGCCTTAGCTCTAAGTATCAATCTTTTATTCTTTGGCTGAAAACGATAACAACTCAATGGGAAACAAATGAAATTTGCATAAACGATAAAATGGGATGAATATAAGAAAAACTATTTGTTTTCAAGATTTGGATTCACAAAATTTGTCTTATAAAATTTTTTCTTTTAGTAAATACAACGCAGCATACATTTTTTCTCTCATAATAATCAAAACAATATTATTGACTTAACTTATGGCTAAGTGACTAAATACAAAATGTTATACTTCTTTTTTTTTCTCGAAATTATATGCGACCCTATTGATTACATACGATTTATGAAATATGTTCTCTTCAACATATGTAGATAAGGCAGACGACCTCAAGTTGTTTATGTGGCTGTGTATTTAGGTTAATGTAGCTTTTAAAGACGTTAGATAATATACTGGGTCTAGATGCACATACAGCTAAAATACGTCGATAACATTGCAAAATATCAATAACTCACCCAAAACAAAACAGAAGTCAAAATACTAAAAAAATCGCTACAAAACTTAATTTTATCAAAAAATTTAAATTTATAAAAAAATTTCGCCAAACTATTGTAAACAAAAAATCCAACATACGCGTTAATTGAAATTTACTCAATTTTTTTTAATATGTTATTAAATATTATAATGAAAAAATACTCCTCAAAAGAGTTAACAAAATATTGTTGTTTGATATTCATATTTAACAGACTTATTTATCTTTAGTGGACACTTCCCTTCTCTACGATAAACGCCTACCAACTGGGAACTGGGCAGACAAATAATAATAAGAATTTTACAGTTTCAATATTTAATTTCTAAGAGATTCAGTACATTAATTCCAAAACATTGTCAAGATTTTAAAAATTGTTTAATCCAATTAGGAATGCCCTTAAGCTGGCTGATATAGAAGGATATTTGACAAAAAATGTCAATAAAATCCTACTACATAATAAGGAAATAGTTTGCCCAAGAATCACGTGAATACCAAAACTGATGGCACAACATCGCAATGCCCCAGTGCCAAGTAGCAAGTCATGTCTGTATTTCAATGGCCATCAGTCATTCATTTACTCTGTTTCCTGGACAGCGCAAGAGGTCATCCGGAAGATCTGATGTTCATTATAATGGGTAAGTTTAAGGGCATCATTGTTGGAACCCTTAAAAATGCTCTTAAGTTGACACAGATTTTGTTCATTCAATCAATCCGGAGAAGACAACAGTAGTTATTTTCACGCTCAGAAGAAAACCTAATTTGGGAAGGATTTTTTTAAACAAGATCGTTAGACTTTAATTCTCTGAAGTTGTTTGTGGTACGAGTCTTTCTAGACAGGAAACTGTCTAATAATCAGCTGACCAATGCAGTACAGAAAGGAATAATAAAAAATTTTGTGGTCAAGACTTGGAGTCTGCTTCCCATTACGGTCATGTGGATCTATATATATATATTTTTTTTTTTTTTAAAGAGAAGTAGCACTTCAGGCATTAAAACCTATTTAGTTATTTTTCGTAACCGTGCTACATTCTTTAGGAAAGGGATAGATAAGAGATAAGACAGGTGGTGATAGGAGAAAGATAGATAGTTATTTTACTTCGCCGGCGAATCTGCTATGAGAAAGTACCGACGAAGGAGACTGCACGTTTTTTTTTGTTCATTCTGAATATGTATTTATACCATTAAACAGAAAAAAACATTTTTTGTATTTTGATTGCCGCAGGATTCGAACCCTGAACAACCAGGTTTGTAGTCAACGTGTTTACCACTTTGACTACAGCAAAGTGGATCAATAATCTTATATACTTCAATAGTATGGTGGTCGAAAACTCTGCAGGAGACTCCTGAAATGCAGCCACAGAAGAAACAACGACTTGTATGCGTTCTAGAAACAGGCGTCATAAAAACATGTTAAATCACGGCTATTGAGCGCATAATTTGCACTATTTTCGTCGGATGTTAGTAGTAGAGCAACGACAGATTTGGCAGCACTCAGGTTAAAAAAAGACTATTATAGCTCTAGTGCTTAGCATGGGTATTTGGGAATACTGAAAAAAAGGCGGAGAATAGAAACATTATGTGTACGTCATCTAAAAGAAATCAAATTAATTGGGATTCGGCTGAAAATTCAAGATCATAATTCCAGGGAATCTTGAAAGACAAACCAATGGGTCCAAAATGCTGACTGAAGGAGTTTTGGGAATTTTCAGATCCAGAAGAATTATTCTACCAATGGGCCGATGGCCCACTGTCTCTTTAGGCACTTTTTCCGCGATTTATAAACTAATAATTTGATGTCATTGTAATTTCAAACTGCTATACAAGAACAGCTTTAGTTTTGAACTTAAAGTGGACTATCCGTACGTTACCTTTTAATAAGGAACATCGTGTAAATTAAATAATTTTTGCAAAAAAAAACCGACTTCAAAACAGACATTGATATAGTAATGGACATTCTGTCTAATTTTCAAGAGTTTGTATGTAACCGTTTCAGAGATAGAGTCATACAAGTCAAATTACATCATCTATAGGGACACCCTTTAATTTGTAATTTCAAAATTGCTACTTGTTTTAGCAGACTTAGCAATAAAGGTTCTGTGCAAATTTCAATCAACTGTCTACAACTGTTCAACAGTTTGGTCATATACACGAAATAAAAGCAACTATTGTAACACCCTATAATTCATAATTTTAAATATTTATACTTCTTAATATACCAAGGTAGTAGACATTCTGTTTAATTTTCAAGAGCTTGTATATAAGGGTTCAAACGATAGGGCCATATAGGTAAACTTACTTTAAATATGGGAACACCCTTTAATTTCCAAATACAAATTTTATGCTTGTTATTATAGCTGACTTAGCAACACAGGCTCTTTGTAAATTTCAACTATCTGGCTATAACAGTTCAAAAGTTTGGCCCCATACATCAAATTACATAAAATATGGGACACCCTTTAGTTTATAATTTTGAATGTTAATACTTGTTATTATAACGGTCACAGTAACCGACATCCTGTCCAATTTTATAAGCGTTTTTCTGTAACGATTTATAAGATAGGCGCATATAAGTCAATTTACGTCACCTATGGGGACACCCTTTAATTTGTAAATTTATTTTTGTATTAATTTTTGCTATTGGGAGCTAAAAGTAATACGCATTAGTTTTTTATAAATTTAAAGAAGTGCGCTTTACGGCTCATAATACACTTAAAAGACATGTATGTTGTATGGGGACACCCTTTAATTTTAATGAATATGAACTGTTTTTAAAATGGGACCAATTTGTAAGCCTAATCTATCAAAATACAAAAAATTTTCAAAATCGGCTTAAAAATTTACTGAGTTCTGCAGGCACAAACGTAAAAAACATTCAGTCGTATAAATAACCTCCTTCTTTTTTTTTTGAAGTCGGTTTAAAATAGAAACTGATTGTAGTACTGCTAAAAATGTTCTATTCTTATTTCAGTCATATTCTAAATACGTTGACATCTTTTCTATAGCCATGTGTTACTTCATTGAAGTTAAAAAAAAAATATTCAAATTTGGGTCCATTTTTTATTTGCCAAATCCCCCACTGTATTTCTCTAAGGCTTTTTAAAGTTATTTAAATTAAAAATATTACAAAACGCTAAATAATGTAATTGAATTATTAAATATTAGAGATTAAATATCCACACCTAGTACTTCTTAAGCCCTTTAAATGCACTATAAATTGTGCAGCGAAATTAAACAAACAATCAGTAACAAAAACTTAAACTCGCAAATAAAATGGGTAAAAGAAAATCAGTTAGAATAAATTTTTTTTTACCACAAATGTGATGAGGGTGGGTTGCCTGTTTGTTCATCTTTGCTTCGTTTATAGACTTGTTTATACTAAATTTATAATATAAACTTGGTAACTAGATAAAGACAGCGTGTACTTGAACTATGTGAACCCTTTTTTATTGTTTTAAAAAATTACTTAAACAAAATATCCTTGGATTCGTTGGACGTGGGAATAAAAAACGATTTTATTTTTTTGTGTATTTTTAATGCCAACAAAAGTTGTATAAAAACTATAACTCCAAAAAAATTTATATCATTCTTTCTTTTTATTTAAATAAATAGTTTATGTCTAGCCATCCATACATGTTTTGAGCAAAAGCTGCATAAAAATAAGAAGTCGCATAATGTACGAGGGCAGTCTTCTCATTTTCCTATAGATTTCAAGAGCTAAATAATCTTTTTGTTTCAAGAAGGTTCAAAAGTGCAAAGGAGCCTTAATCTATTCTCAGATGCCTTCTTTTTATTGTTGAAAAATTATTTTTACCCAATTGAGAATTTTTTTAGGTTTAGACGGAGAAATTCGTACGAGTTCTGGTTTTATATTGTTTTCTCAAAGCCTTTTAGAAAAATAGGATGCTGTTTTAAAACCCCCCTTTTTATGATATAAACGTGTAAAATATTTCTGAATTTGTCAGTGTTGTAATTAAAAGAATTATTTTATGAAGAAAAGCTGCTTCGTTTTGTTTTCACCAACCTACTTTTCACTAAAAAGTAAACAATATTTATTTTTCGTGAATGTGAAAATGGACTGAGCAAAGAAATATAAAGATACTCTATTTAACATTTGCGTTTGCAAATTAAAAAGTCAGAGCAAAGATAATCAGGTATGCGATAGAAATCGATTTCGAAATCGAAACGATCTAAAAGCGAGAATTTTGCTGATATGATTATTGTTTTCGTGTTTTAAACATCTTCAATATATTTTTCTGTACATTTCCATTCAATTTCTACAATATCTTTGGGGTAACTTCTTTATTATTGTTAAAAAAATAACCGATTCATCGTTTTCAAATCGATCGATTTCCATCACATATCTGAATTATTTAAAAAATCGGATCTATTGAGCTGATTGGTTTCGATTATTCATTTTTTTTTTTGCCAAACTCTTTTTTTATTTCTTTTATAAGTCGAAGCAGCATTATTGTTCATCGACTAAAGTCGCAGTTTGGTCTTTTTTTGACGGTGGCGGACTTTTCGTGGGACTTTTTTAAGCATAGACAATTTGCGGCCTTATTTTTGTTTTGTTGTGATTTTCCCTCCCTTTTTCTGAGTTTACCCACAAGACAAAATTTTGTTGTTCTTATTTTCTGATTACAAGTCATCGTCGAGAAGACGACTAATGTTCTTGTCGACTTACAGAGTTTTTTATAATATAAAATGAAATCAAGATTTATTTTTTTGTTTTACAACTTTTTTGTACTTTTTCTTGCACAGCATTGAGATGAGGAAATATTAGACAGCTTTTAATAATATTTCTTCAAAAATAAATTTTTTAGCAAGTTATTTGAACGTTTTAAAACTGTAAGCAGTTAGTTTTTGAACTTGGCAGTTTTTTCATAATAAATCATTAAAAAAGGCAAAGCTAAAAATTAGTTACAAAATAAAACTATTGATATGTGGTCGCAGTCAGTAGTCGTAAAATTTCCTATAATTCGTGGTATTATTGCTAAGAATTTGTATTAAAGCATATTTGGCTTGAGCAAAACGAAGAGACAAAGCTGCCTTTACGCACTACCAACTTTTTTCTAAAACGACTTTTTCGTAAGAATTTATTTTTGTAAAACGACTTTTTGTTTGACTTTTCATAAATTTTCCAGCGTTAACCCTATATGGAATGCTCAGGATAAATAAATGAAAAGGTACAGATCGTAGAAAAAAAAAAGGAAAGGAGAGGTTTTGTTGCTCTTTGACTAAAAGGAGGTGAAAATCTCGAAACACTCATTGATAGATATTACACATCTCTAATTATCCATTGCTCTATTCCACTAGTAATTAATTTTGTCCACGTGTTTTTTAATAATTTAGGATTTTTATGAAATTATAAAAGCAGAGTTAATCTGAGTTAAAAGCTCACTAATGTGAATTAAAATTTTACTCTTACAGACGACATTTTTTGAATTTGATTAACGTTTACATTGAAATGAAATGAATAGAAGGCAGAAAGTACAGTGAGCAGCTATGCTGTTCGTAAAAACTGAGTACTTATTTAAAAGAAAGTGGGATTTATTTTGCTAAAATTGCCCCATAATCAATTAATCATTAATCAAAACGATCTCAGTAGGGCGCTCTGAAGTAAAACAAAGGCAACTGTAGAAATTTCTTAGTTTAATTTTATTTCTGAATGGTGAACACAGTTTATATAAAGCAATTTTAAGGGCCGCAACAGCACTTTTGGGAAATGTGACGTGCTTAAGATGGACGATTTAAGGACAGATTTAAGGAAAACTTTTGAATCAATAGGAGGACTTTCCAAAATCTGTGTGAAAAAACTAAAAATATTGAGAGGTAGGATACCAATATGGGGCCTTGTATTCCAGTCGAAACTTTTAATTTTAACGTGCACTTCTAAACTAAATTTGTTATTTATTTGTACTGTAATATCTTTGTAAATGCGTCCATTCTTTTTGCACGCCGCAAATCGTTGACACGTTCCGCCCACAGCTTTAGTAGGACCTGAATTTAAAAAAAACCGATTCGATTTCAATATTTATTTTTTATTCTATTAAAAACAATTAAAATAAAATACTTTGAATTCATTTTAATTTTTTAAAAGTAAACAATTTGACAACAGCTTTTCCATGATCGACTGTTTTGCCATATTGAAATAGCTAAATTCAGTATAAATTCATATTTGATTTAGTGCATTTAAGACTAATCTAATGCACGAATGGGGACAATTCAAGAGTTAATTTGAATGCAAATTAACACTGCCGTTTGTCTATGTTATAAATGGAACTCTTTGATTTTTTAACAAATTTAAAAAATAACATTTATAACGTTACAATTATTTACAGATTTATTATTTTCCTTTAAAATTTTACTTCAGATAGTTTTCGGATTGCCCTCGTAAGAATTAAGTTGCTTTATTTATATAAGTAGATACGAAGTGAGTGTGTGTGTGTGTTTTTGTGAGAATATAAAAACAAATATCAAACTTACTTTAGATTTGACAATAAACGAAATGAATCTCCAGTTAAATTGTATTTGGATAAGGAGCAACAAAACGCGGCACAGCCGAGACGTTGTAATGTTGATGGCTCCACGGCTTCGCAGCCTTAAAGCAAGTTTAAAGGACGGAAATACTATACGAAGGATCCTTGACAATATACTATCAAAAATTGTATACTATTGAACAAAAATTAAATGACACCAACAACAACAATTACCACAATTTCACACACTCCCATACATATAAATATGTATGTATGTAAATAAACTCACAACCTTTTTCACACATACATTTACAAAGATCCATACATATACTACGTCAATGTATGAACGTACGGATGGATGAATTTTAAATAATATTTATTTACAAACTTTTTTATGGCACATTTTTTAACAAATAATTTTCTTTTTCTTATTTATTAGCTGGGCTTTTCTTTAATTTTATACTTTTTTATTGGGAAAAATATTTTTATTTCTTAATTAATTTTTTTTTAATGAGTTTCATTTAATTTCCCTTGATATTTTTTGTTGTTTAAATTTTCTTTTAATTTTATTCTTTCCGTGCAATAATTTTCGATTTTTATTGAACATAACGAACTTGAGTATACATTTCTGCGCCCTCTCCACTAGAGACTAAACTACTCGAATTTCTTTTTATCTACTTTTGGCCTAACAACATAGAAGATATGAGTTTAAAATATGTTTGGAGCCCGTCGACATCAAATCATATTCAATATACGAAGTATACGAGCAACTACACGTTAAAAATTTTTTACATTTGAAAAATTTTTTTTTTTTGAATTTAAACAAAAATTTGTTTGTCTGTTGATTTCGCTATAAGTTTTCAAATAATACAAAGCTGTTTAGAAACTATTTTTCTTGGAAAGCGATGGTTACGTTTGTCTTAGCGTCTGCCAAATTGAAAAGTTGTTTCAATTCTCGATAAAAAGTTTGTTTATTTTCCATAAAATAATAATTAAACAATCCACTGATAATTTTGATAAATTTATTAGAAATTTGAAAAGTTCGAATTTAATTATAGTTTTCATGAATTTTAAGTGTTAAATAAAAACTTAAAAAAACTTTGCAATAATTGACGTACACATTAAAATGTGTGACGAAATTTGTAATAAGTTGGAGTTTTAGAACAACAAATAATATTTCAGCATATTTTTCTAATTAGTTAAAAATTTTTTTTTCTGTTCTAATTCCAAAATAAGTTTGAAGATCATTGGCTTTGCAATTTGTCGAAATAGTTTTTTTTTTATAAATTTTTCTTAAGCCAACTTTCTTAATTCGTAATGTTTAATCTTAAAAAAAATATGCATTTAAGCATTTTAAATAAACTCAAAACAAATTTTCGAGCAATGATTTTATCAAAACAATTGAAAAAATTTTCAACACCTTTAAAACTTCGATTGTATAGTTTTTCATTCCACCAAAACAGATGTATTTTTAAATATATACTGCCGTATTCATAAGAAATTAAAATAGATTTTAAATGTATTTTTGGACAAAATTGTATGGAAAATTTGTCATAAAACACATTTCAAATTTATTTACTATTTTATAAATATGACAGATAAAATTTAAATTTTAAAACTAATTTCATAATATTTTCGTACTCTAAATCATTTTTTATATATATGACAGATAAGATATAAAATCTGCACTTTCGTCAAATGTAAAAATTAATTTTGAAATTCGAAAAGTATCAACTATTATGAGCGAATTTTCGAATCGCAATCGATTTCAAATGCTATAATTCGGCAACACCGCACTTCAGTTTTTATACCCTTCTACAAAGGTGGAAAAAGAATATATTTAAGTTTTTTATATATATTCGGAGTTCCTATGAATTGCGAAGTTAATTGTCCGTCTTATTGTCCGTGTTTGGATTTAAATCAACTTTGCCAATGCACTAGATCAGCTAGAGAAAATTTAAATACGCCAATCGATCAGACAAAAATTTTGCTGTTGAGAATCAGCAAGATCGACCTATGTTCTTCGAGGCAACGGGCAAGACACCACGCTGGTCTCTAATTTTTCGATATCATTTGGAAAAAATCTGTTTTAAAAAAGTAACTCCAATAAAAAAAAAATTACATAAAAAATTATTTTTTATATTTTTTTTTCTTGCATTCAAATATTTGTTTTTTGATTAAAGTTATTTCATTTAACTTAATTTACATAAATGGTGAAGGGTACAAAAAAATCGACATAGCCGAATATCGCACTCTTACTTGTCATATTTGATTTTCATTATTTTCTTGTAGTTCTTATTTTGTGGCCTTGGCTAAATTTGTACTCACGAACTTTTGTTTACTAAAAATGCGCTTTTAAAAAATATTGATGCTTTCCAAGCTAACACTCGATTTCTTATTTATCAACCTGAAGCTCTAACCATGTCAGTCACACCTGCCACACAGTGCTCTATTGTTTCTTTCTTCACATACAAAGGATCCACCGAAGTTTGGTTTATTATTTCTTTGTTTTTAGTTTATAAGCGCCGGAAGCATTTGAGCTGCAGTTCTAATATACCGTGACTTTTAAACAATTGCTTTCTTTTTTTCATTGAAACTCTCGATATTTTGGACTGCTGTGTTCATTTATTTGTCATTTAAAAAAACACTTATTTAGCCCGACTACTCAATCATATTTAGTTTTCTTTTTAATAAAGGTTCTGCTAGGATTAGAACTCTGGTCATTTCTTTAAAAACGAATGAGCAAACATATCTATTAGTTCACCCACCGAAGTTGCTCTATTCACTTACACCACGCTTGTAAGTGGTAGAAGTTAAAATACTTTTACCACTCACACACAATATTTTTTTTTTTTAACAGGTAGCAACAATACTTGATTTATTATAACTGATGTGTAAAGAATTAACAATTTGAATTTCGTAACACATGTTACTCAAATATATATTTGATCGATATGGTATCAGTAATTGAATTAAGTATCTTAAGGAATGTATTCGTGGATATACCGATGGTTAATTGAAAGTAAAAACAAAATTATGTGGAAATTTGAAGAGAGAACAACGAAAAAAAACAAACCTCGTATTCTTAGTTACAAAATTATTTGGTTAAGTAGATGATGTTTACAATGTGAACAACCTAAGGGAGATGAAACCAAGGAAAGCCGAACCCGGATGTAGCGATACAGAAAATGCTTTATTATATCCTGCTATTTCTATTGTTCTCTTAAAAAGCATCAGCACACATTTGTAAATAAATTTTCTTTCTTAAAATAAAATTTTTATTTAAAATAAAAATGAACTTAAGCCGAATTAATTAATTCATTTCAAACAGTTAAACTAAAAATTCCATAAAAAATAAAAATTGTACTCAATATTAAGAAAATGATAATACCGAGTATAAATAACTGTTTACAGAGAAATAATAAATTTAAAATTTCAACCGATTAAACGGTGTAATTGAAAGCGATCTCCATACGACTTTCGCACTTAGTGTTGCGTGTCATGTTAAAACTTTTTTATTTATTTGTTATAAAATAATTTGTTTTAATGAGACAAACTATTTGTCACCAAATAAATTTGATTTAAAAATCACACATCATTTCCTAATTTAACATATCACAAAAATATAATTCCATTTTATTGCAAATTTAGGGAAATATATGTAATTGAAATGTAGCACCATTATTCTTTTCATTCCACAACTACTTAATTTTCTTCAGTGCAATGACAGCTGGTGAGTATAATAATTTTTGATCCATTGCCAAATCTCAGTTTTGCTTACAACTCATGTATAAAATAGTTTTTTCTTAATATCAAACAAAAACTTT
This sequence comes from Cistogaster globosa, assembly GCA_937654795.1. Taxonomy (NCBI): domain Eukaryota; kingdom Metazoa; phylum Arthropoda; class Insecta; order Diptera; family Tachinidae; genus Cistogaster; species Cistogaster globosa. The sequence continues at coordinate 97,518,160 of OW569405.1, read as the reverse complement.
GTTGTTGTTATTATTTTTCTTTTATTGCTCCTCCGTTGGGTAAACATTTCTTCGGTTGTATGGTATTTTAAAAAGTATTTGTTTTTGTTAAGACTCCACGTGGTGCGCGCGCAATATTTTTTGTTGTTGTTTCGGTTATAAAAAACTTTATCATCAATGTGAGTATTCATATTTAAGTGAGCTTTAAACGAATACAGCTCATTTGTTGGTTGTTTCATTACAGGCTTTTTCACATTGTTGCTAACGACCAGGTGACATTATGCAAAGCTTCTTTCATTAAAATCATTCTTATTCTCGTGAAAGGAAATTATAAAAATTTTTATTTCACTGCACGTTTTGGCTTTTCTCTTGGCATTAAAAATGATTTATATACATACATACATACTTAGTTGCATATCCGTATGCAGCATTTATATTTTAAACGTCAAGGTAGAAACACGTTTCATTTATTTGATATTATTGTTTATAAGAAATAGTTTCTGAGAGTTTTTTTTTATACTTTTGAGGGTTGGTTTAATTTTAATTAAAAAAGGTTACATATACATACTATACTTAAGTATAATGTGTTAAAAAAGCAATTAAGGATGACAAGTGCCAACGAAAATAAACAATGTCTGCAAAAGGCTTGTTATTTGTCTGTTGCTTAAGAAATTCAAAATGTATTGTATACTTTAAGGCTTACGTATGATAAAAAAAGATTTTCTCTTTTGTTAAGTATTGTAAATACTAATACTATAACCTATTATTGATATAGAGACAGTTAGATTTTGACAGTCGTTTTTCAAATTTACATAAATAAGACAAATAAATATGACAACTTTGTTCTTAAAATGGTAATTTTCATATAAAGACAATATCCGCTTCATTTTTTTAACTCGACAATTTAACGTTTAGTGACTAAATAAATTTGGATGGAGGCTTCATTAACGTTAAGCAAGATTTATTACAAACATCATAGCTACTCCGCATAGTCCACAGAAGAACACAAAATCAATTTTGTATTTCCCATTAAAAAAAGCCTAACAATGAAAAGTTGAGGGACTTGTTGTCTGTTGCTTAAGAAATTCAAAATATATTGCATACTTTAAGGCATACTTATGATAAAAAGATTTTCTATTTTGTTGATTAATGTAAATAAAAATAGAAAAAGAATCATGGAAACTTGTAACCTAAAATGGGCATTCTCTTTTGAAAAAAATTAAGAGACCAAATAAATTTGGATGACGGCTTCATTAACATTCAGCGAGATTTATCGCTTCAAAACTTTTTGAAACTATCAAAGTTGAATAATGAGTATACAAAATAGCACAGCAAGCAATGGCAAGCTGAGACAGAATCCGTGATGTCAGATATTAATTAAAAAAATACTTACGATCCTTAAAAAAAATCCCTTTTTTCTCTGCATTATGGTTGTTTCCCCTGCAACCAAATATTTATTTCCTACGCTCTCAATTTAATAATTTTAATAAAACAGAAATAATTGTTTAAGCAAAAGAAAATTGTATTTACATGTTTAAAAGTTTGTACTTTAATGCTTTGCGACAAAGAAACAAACACATTAACAAGGATATTTACTTGTTTTGTGCTTTATATACAAAGATGTAAGAAATAACAATTAAAATTTTCAGCAATAACTACAAAATTTTTTTTTTAAAGTATTTTGCAAAAAAAGAGAGAAAAAATAAATTTAAATTAAATTAAAAATAAAAGTTTAAAGTTATATTTTTTTATCATAAACAAAAATATTTTGTTAGTTATAAAAACACCGTCTTGTAGGATCACTGATATTAATATGTATTTATTTTTTTCATGTTACCAGATTGGTAAAAATTTTATTTTAGGGTTCTCTTGTTATAAGTTGAGAATGCTATATATTCTGAATTTTATTTAATTATAAATAAATCATAGAGTATTTAAACAAAAACCGAAAACAAAAAATAAAAAAAAAATCCCTACTGAAAGAGAAAATTTGTCTTTTTTTAAAAATTAAAACAATCCCTACAAAAAGAGAAAATTCCCTACATCACACTACTAAAGAGATAACATATTTTTGGATAAAATTTCAAAAAATTTTTCATTATGTTTTTAATTACAAAGAGGAAAGAATAAATATGAACGTAGCGGCTAAAATAAAAAGTATAAAATTTATAGAAATTAACCATAATTTTTAATCTTAAGTATTCGATCCCATAAACAATTTAACAGCTGACAGTTAGGAATAAATAAATTCAAAAAATTACAAGTTAAATAGTTTTTAAAAATTGATGTAACTGTGGTGGCCATAGTTCTAAACCTTCGATAAAAATATGGTTCAAAAATTAATTTAACAGTTGAGAAATTCAGAGACACTTCATCAATTAGCTTTGTTAAAACCGTGTCAACATTTGGGCGTCTAAGAAAATGAGGATGTTTGTGATCGCTGCTTGATAATAAAGTTTGACCTACTCAAATTGAATGATGCGAAAGACATTTGTTTCAAAGAGACCATGTCAAAGTGAATGCAAAGTGTAAATTAGTACTTTCTTAAGGCTTTAGATTATTACTCGAGTTGTTATTTGCATAAAAAACATTTAATAAATTAAAAATTATCAAAAATAGTATTAAAAAATACAAAATGGATTTTGATTCTATCGAAATTAAACTCTAGAAATTATTTCATTATTTGCCAGTTTCTTGGAGGTCTATTAAAATATTTAGATTTTTGTACATGTTTCTTTTTTTTGTTTAAAATTGATTCGGTATCTAGGCCACTATAAGAATAAACAAAAATAAATAAATAAAACAAAAATTTATAACAAATTGCAAAATAATAATTGTTTTATTAATCAAATTTTTTAAAGTCAATAACAAGATTTTTGTTGACACGTAAAATTTTCATTCAAAAACTACACATCAAAATATAAATTAAACAAATTAATTGTCTATCAAAAAAGTAAAAACAAATATTTAAAAGTAGCAGCTGGTATTTATGCCAGAGAAAAAAATATTAATTGATTTAATTATGAAGTCAATAAACATGTACTTATGTATGTATGTTAAAGCATCAATATTAAATGAACAAAAACAAAAACTGATAAAACGATAAATTTATTAAAAATTAAATCAACATCGTATTTATTTTAATCACTTGAAGCCAGTGAATCTTTCAACTCATCTTCACACATTGTAACACACGTAGGAGTTATTAATTACAGCACTCAGTCTAAAAGCTGTCTCAAAATTGATGCAAGATTTCAGCTTCTCCTTAAGGCCACTCCGTCACAGAAGATTGATGCAAGTCTCTTCGTTTAGAAATTATTGTTTTATGAATTTTTTAAACATTTGCAAATCGGACAGACCTGTTAAAAAGTTTGGCACCGATTTTATTTTATTGCAGAATATTTTACTTTTTGTCACACATGTCTTTTTATGACAGACCTAATGGATAAATCTCAAGCGTATAATAGCCTTAAGTGTTGTTAATACTAAAAACCATTTGACAAATGATAGCTTAAGGCCAGAACTTACTATAATACACAATCGTAAGATTCAATCACACAAAAATCAGACAAAATTCTGTCTCACTTTTAAAATCGTTTCAAAATGGACATATAGTTTTAATCATGGCGAAATCATGTTACAGGTGGTGGCAGTGGCAAAATCATTAGTTTTCGCTGTTGCAGAAAACGTCAAACCATGGCGAAATCATGTACCAGGTGTCAAACTTCATATAAAAAAATTTTCTCTGATTTTCTATTTATGGAGCATGGCGAAATAATACTAGGTGGTCTCGATAGCGAATTCATTGATTTTCGCCGAAACGTTAAGTGTCAGACACCATATACAAAAATTATACTTAATTTTTTATATATGGAGTTTGACATTTCAGGTTTTGAGCAAAATTAATAAATTCGTCATTGCGACCACCTAGTGTTAATTCGCCTTGATATGGAGTTTGACATTTTCTGCAACGGCGAAAACTAATGAATTCGCCACTGCGACCACCTAGAACATGATTTCGCCATGTTTTCAATATTGTAGTTGCTTTAGCGTCGATTTTGGGAGTAAAAAAACGGGGGAAAACCCGGGAAGTTAAAAATTCCCCGGGATTGGGCATTTTTAATTGAAAAATTAAACTACCATAAATTTTAGCATCTAGAAAAAGGAAAATTGATGTAAATTATAAACAAATAAACAAAACATTAGTGTATTTAGAAAATAAATTTAAAAAAGCGTTTTTATTGATCATAAAAAATAATTTTGATTTTTCACATGGAAACTATGATATTCTTGCCCAAAATGGCCATATACTATGAAAGTAGAGATCGAGGTGAACCAGATTTGCCAACCGTGCAAAAATAAAAGGGAGAAAAACATATGAATTATTTCAAAAGATTATAAAATCATATAAATCTGTCGAAAACTCCGTCACACATATACACTTTTAATTTTTGACAGATCGTGCGACTGAATAAATCATGGCGTTTAGGATTAATCAAAGTTAAGCATTGAAAAGTGAAGTGAATTGAAATTGATTTTGGCTTAAGTTAATATTTACAAAAAAAGTTATTTTGCAAATGTATGTGGACGTTTTCAAAATTAAACAAAAAAAATTACATACTTTATCAGCATTCTTCGTATCTATCTACCTTATGTTGTAAACAACATCCATTTAATCAGCTAATTTTGTAAATAAAAATACGAGGAGTATTCATATCAATATTAATTTGGTAACAAACAACAAACTACTGGTTCTTCAATCAATTGTGCCATCATTGTCTAGAACCAACCGTAGTACATTCCAAAGTGTTAAATTTAATTTTTCTTTTTGACGAGTTTCTCGCTATTAATAACGAACGCATCGCTAGACTTTACTATACGATTTGCTGGCCTAATAAATTATCTCTTTATTGTTTAACTTTCACTTTCGCTTTTAAATATTGTTTTTTTGCAACTTAAAATGAACATCATTAATTATAATTTTCGCTTCTCTATTTTTTGTGTGACAGCTGTGAAACAGTCTTCTAATTTAAATTACTAACAAACTCTAATTTAATTATTTAAAATAATTTGTTAACAAAAAAAGGCGTATTTGTTACTTTCAATTTCAAAAGATAATTCATCATTTTTATATTTTGTAAATAAAAAATTAACAACTTTAAAAGTTAAGTTTTAATAATTTTGCTAAAAAAATTTGCAAGATTTCAATAATTTTTTGTTTTGGACTTATTTTTAAAATTGATTTAAAAATTAAAATTTGTTTACAAGATTGCTGCTATTAATCGTACAAAGCGCTAAGAAGGTGTGGTCATGCAGAGTTCCAATGTTAGATTTCTATCGGAGATTTTATTTGTGCAATTATTTAGGAAAATGGGTTACGATTATAGTTATTTGTAAATATTGATAATGTTCTTCAAGACAAAATCACATTAACAGATAAAATTAAAACAATTTCTTGAATTCTACAGTAGGTGTGCAAAAGATTAGGAACTTGACATTTTTTTGATACAGTTTAATAAAAGTTATTATGTACAATGGGACATAATAATTTTGATACAGACAACTTTTGTTGTTGTATATGTAGTGCGATTTTGAGCTTTTAAGAATGACTTTGGAAATTTTGAGAACAAAAAAAGTTAATTATATCGAAGATAAAGTCTTTTCAAAAGGTACTTTTGCACGATAGTACTTTTGAAATGTTTTACTGAAATATTTTTACTATAAAATTTTCAGCTTCACAAGTTTAAATAATTTTTTTTAAAGTACTTTCGAAAAAAGTACTTTCTCCTAAAAAAGTACCCTTGCTTTTTTTTAATTTTTTAATAAAGCTCTCTTTAATATAATTTTTTAAATACTATTTTAAATATAATTTTTTAAAGTACTTTAGAAAAATAGTACTTTTCTTTTAAGTACGTTTCCTATCACAAGCCTATTTTTAATAGTACTTTTCTTTTCAAAACGTTTCATATTACAAGAACTTTGTATTTAGTACGTTTTTAAAGAAAATTTTTAAAATGTACTTAAAAAAGTACTTTTTTTAAAGATTAAGTGCCAAAAGAGCTATTTTTTGCGAAGTTACCTTTTGCTGAAACATAATTTTAAAATGCGCTTTTATTACTGTACTATTAAAAAAGGGACTAAAAAACTAAAAAAATTTTGAAAAGATCCTTTAAAACCATAATTTTTGAAGATATTTTTTTATATTTTTTTTAAATGCTAATCTTTGAACAAAATACTTTAAACGAAGAACATTTTTCTTAAACAGATAATTTTTCAAAAATTGTAATTGAAAAGGTACTTTAAAAGGGTCCTCTTTTTCTAAGGGAATTTAAAAAAAATTATACTCTTAGCTTCTTCCAAAGATCCCATGAAAATATATATTTTTTAATTTTTAGAAAAAGTTAAACATTTTAAAAGTACTTTTTCGAAAAATTGTATTTAAAGTTCCTTTTAAAACAGTTTTGTTTAAAGAAAATAAGCATATCAAAGAAGAGCAGTGTTAAAATAATTTTTTAATTATTAAAAAGTATGTTTTTAAAGTACGTGCGTTAATAGTACTTTTTGTAGGAGCCTTGAACAATTTCTTTTTAAATAGCTTTCTTTTTTATAAATGTTGTTATTTACAAAAGTAGATTTTTAAACGAGCCATTATAAGAGTAAATTATGCAGCTCTTTTTAAAGTAAGGGTGTTTTTCGAAAAAGTACTTTTTATATAAGGTACTTTTTATAAAAGGTACTTAAAAAAAATACTTTTTAAAACTTGTTCGTTTTAAGGTTCTTTTTTTATGAAAGATATTTTATAAAAATTTTTTTTATTTAAATTTATAAAACTATGCACATCTTTGAAAGAAGTACATTTCAACGAACTGCAGTTTTTTAAGTGTAATTCTGAAAAAATATTTTAAAGTTTCAAGCTATAAATCACAATATAATTTTCAAATACTGTGTATTAAAACAATAATGTATTAATTATTTTTAAACTGTTTAGATTTAAGCAAAATGTTTCATCGTGTTTTATTAAGACAGTATAACACACCCACAAAATATTTGTAAAAAGAGGAGGGAAAGAGGTCGACAATTGCAAACATCTCTTAAAATGATAAGTAAAAATACAAGCGTTCATGCATGAATACAAAACTGCAAATGATTTGCATGAAACGAATTATTAATTTTTTTTATCGATTTATTATAAAAACAACTATAAATTAAAAAAAAAAATACATGATTTTAATCTTTTAAAGATTTGCATACCAAATAACACTGTAAACAATCATGTATGCAAAAAAGTTCCAATCAAAACCAAAAGTATTCAAAATGCCTAAAAGGTATTTTTGTTAAATTTAATGTTTTTCTTTTTGTTTTTCGTTTATTTTGATTCTATGTTACATGTTTAAGACGCTTCTTAAGTTTAAAGCAAAACAAATCTGTACAGGGGGGTTATTACGGCTTCTGTTAACAAATCAAATTAATATTTAGTTTTTATTTCTTCTAAATGGTTGTATGACAGAAATTAAATTGTATACTATTAATTTATGTCTCACGTTTCAGTTCAGCACTTATTTTGTAAATTTACATGATATAGTTGCTCATAACCTCAACTAATTAAAACAACTGTGTATTGAGGTTCTTTATACTTATGTTTTCCTTCGCTACATAAAGTGTGACAAAGTTTGTCATTTCGTTTGTAATTTCTTCAATATTCATTTCTGACCCCTTAAAGTAAAAATATTTTGAGTTATTATGCCTAGCGATGTCCGCCTGTCCGTCCGTGTTCGGGTGGAAATCAACTTTGCCGAGGCACTAAAAGAGCTAGAGTCTTAGTGTCGAAAGAGGTGCTTTTGGAAATCAGCTAGATCGGTCCATGTCCTTCGAGGCAGTAGGCAAAACACCTTGCCTGCCTTTAATTTTTTGCTTATCATACGGAACATATACAAAAAAAAAAAAAAAATAAAATAAGAAAAAACATCCAGTGAAAAAATTGGCGCTCGCTCTTATTTTCCGAGTCTTGGGGCTCTGAAATTTTAAAATTTTTGAAAACATAAATATGGGTATCATTTTAAAGATTTTAAAGAGATCTTTAAGGAAACACAAAACTTTTTTAAATATGCTTAACCCATTAAGAGCCGATGATATTTTTTTTTTGTAAATATTTTGTTTTTACTTTTCAATTCTCTGTCACCCCAATATTTGCTTTTTTAATTGCAGATACTTCACTAAACTAGATTTACATAGATGGTTAAGGGTATATAAACTTCGGCATAGCCGAATATACTACTCTTACTTGTTTAAATTTAATTTAGTTTCCTCTTCAAAATTGTTATATTAAAAGCTTTAAATATAAAAAAGTTGTTCTACTAAAAAAGAAATAGGCCACCAGAAGTAAAATTTATGGCTCCGCGTAGTTAAACTTCTACTAGAGTAGCCAATCAAGTAGATCAATCGAGAGAAGAGAAAAAACTTCTTTAAATAATCCCCTTATCCACCGTGAAATAGCATACATTAGAGATTGGTGGCCAGAAAGAAGCATTGTTTTATTATGCGAAGTATAAATATCTGCCGATCTACAGTTTAAATGTAGACTTAGCACTCAACTCTAAGCTCTACGCAGGTTGAATTTCTTTCTATATCATTCGTGAAATAAGATGTAAGAACAAAATAAAGAAAACAGACAAGTGATTAATCCTTGAGACACTATCGACAAAAAAATATGCTGCAGAAGTGGGCAGCAGAAACTCCAACTGGTAGACATGGCTTGGAAGTAACTTTGAATCTGTAAGTTTGGCAGATACTTTATTTTAAGAGTAACACAATAAGTGACTTCGGTAAAAAGCACATTAAAGACTTTTTGTTGGCCCCTGACTGTTTGAAAAAGAGAAAGGTTAAGCTTTATGTACATCCCTGAAAAACGAAGAGGAATTAAAAAAAAAAAACAATTAAAGTAATATGCTGACACCCGGTTTGTTTGAAAATTGTAGAGAAGACTTCCATAAGGATTTTTTTCATATAAAAATCTTGTGGCATCAATTGAATTATCCATGTGATGCGTTGTGTATTACAGTACAAATAGGCAAACTCTTAATAAAGAGCTCGGGCGGTGTGCGTAAAAAATTAGGAATCACAGGATTTCTAGTTTAGAAGTGATGCTGGTTGAACAAGTTTTGTTTCGTTTTTAATCCGGCATAGGTGGTTGAAATATTACACCGCTTCGATGCTTTGACATACCTGAACCCATGTTTCGAGACTTAAAGATGTTTAAAGTCAATCGAGGAACAACCTAAATTTTTATATCAACAACATAACGAGTATTCGGTTTGTCAATATTTAGGTTGCACAGGCTACCGAACCACTTGAGTCCTAAATGGTCCCGTTGTGTTGATTCGTTAATATTTATATCAACCATAATTGAAAATGAAGGAGCAAATATGGCTGTTCATGAGCAGTTCTCACGTCCCCGTTTAGTAAATATCGCAAGATCGTAAATAATCAAATCTTTACCTAATTTAATGTTCTGATGGGTACATGAATTTTATTTAAAGCATTTTATTTTGTTAGAAGCAAAAATTTTCCCAAATACTTGATACATTGATTTTTTAAAATTTGTAAATGGTCACTTAGAGTTTTAGCGTAATTTCAATTCTTTTAAATTAGTAATTCCTGAGATATGGTACTTTTTGCTAATATATTTTTGAGAAAAGTACTTTTTTGCAAAAATAAAAATATTGAAAATTTATTTTTGTGAATGGTACTTTCACCAAAAGTACCTTGGCTGCTGTAAAATAAATCAAACAATACTTTCTACATGTCATAATTTTATTTATAGGTGGCTCTTCTTAAATTTAATTTGTTGGGATTTTTTCCCGAAACCTTTTTTAAGGGTACTTTTGGTACTTTTTTCAAGATTGGTGCGGGCTAAAAATATACTTTTTTGCATTCATTTTTATATGAAATTAATCACTTAAAATTTGTTTATTAAATTTTGGTGAAAAGTTTTTAAATACGATTTTTTCACTTTAAACTGTAAATATTAGACTAAAATTATTTTGAACTTACTCACCTTAAATTATTTAATAGAGGAAGAACTTTTAAACCTATAAATGAGAAATAAAAAAATATTTAATAAATGAAGTTCTAAAGATAAAATCAAAATAAATTATAAAAAAATTGAAAAAAAAAATTTCTTACATACTTCTATTGATTTATTTAATTAAACTCGATAAAAAATTTTATTAGAATAGTTTTTATCGTCTTAAATATAAATTTATTTATTAGAATCTAAACTAAAAAATGACTTGTGGCACAGATTAATAATTTATTGTTCCTCCAAAAAAAAAGCACACAAATAAAAACTGGAATAAAAGTGTTTTAAATATTAAACGGCACTTGCCTCACAAAATCCCTGATAAAAAAAAAAAAATAATAAAAACAAAAAGAACTAAATTTGAGTTCATGAACCTTGTATTGAAAAAAAAAATATAAAAATTAAATAGAATTTTTACTAAAAGGGGACTTGTTCACCATGTGCATCATTTGGCGAAACGAAACATTAACCATGGAGCAGCAGAAATTAATGAATGAAGAATAAAGAAAAATGAGTAATGAATGGATGACTGTCATTTAAAAGCTTGATTTGACTTGTATCACATGCAACATGTAGCTTATGATGCATTTATTTACATGCGTGCAACATGTTCATAAAACGCTTTAAACTACAATGGTTACTTAAACTTCATATTGAAAAAAACACAAAAAAAAATGAAACATAATCAAAGTATTAAAACAAAATATTTATTCATTGTTTTCAATTAAAATAAATTAAGTTGTGCTTCATTTCTTAGTAAAAAAATAACGTTTTGTTCTTTTAAGATTTTTTGTTAAATAAAATTTTAATACAACAACAACGCAATATAACACAATAAAAATACACTCCAGTATTTTGTACAATACTTTGTCTGACAAATGGCTGACAACATTTTAAAGATTTGTCTTAAAGTATTCAAAAATTATTGAAAAGAAATAAATCTTTTTATTTTGTTTTTAAAAGGGTGAACCAAAACTTTGATGAGAAAGGACAACAAATATTTTTGTTGCACATTATTTTTTATAAGAAACACATGGTGCGCTTATGATTGACATGGATCAGACGATCAGACGAATGAATTTTAGGCTTAAATTCTTTTAAACAGCGTGTAGGCACCGGAGTTATCAAAACATGATGAAAATTATAAATCATAATGATCATCTTATCTAACTAGATAATGATTAGATTTGAACATAATAAATTTTTGTTTACATCATATTATGGTTAAAAAGAGTCATTATATGATTAGACTTTAATCATTTTTATTTAATTGTATATGATAATATTATGTTTGGAATACAACCATATGATTCAACCATATTATATTATTATGATTGCTACAACCATGTTTTCCTTGCACTACGATACTACACAGATGCTTCTTAATGCCTTCTTCTGTCATGAATGCAGTATCTATCCCATAAGCTATTAATCGGCAAAATAATAACAGAGAAAGATTACATCAGGATTTGTTACATGTCATAAAACAAAATATGAATGCAGATAAAACAAGAAAATTCAACAGTTATGTGGTCACCTTTTAAAATAACTTTTTTTTTAATTCTAAGCGTTTGTTTATAACTGTTTAAAAGATTGGCGATAAACATTAAATTACAACTATTATAGCACCCTTTAATTTAAAATTTTAAATATTTTTACTCGTTATTATACTTGATATAGTAATTGACATTCTGTCTAAATTTTAAGAGTTTTTCTTTAACGGTTTCAAAGAAAGGGCTAAATTACATCAGTTATAGGGACACCCTTTAATTTCTAATTTCATGTTTGCTACTTGTTATAGCAGACTTGGCAACAAAGGTTCGGTGCATTTTAAAACAACTTTCTACAACTGTTCAACAGTTTGTTCATATATATCAAATAACAGCAATTATTGTTACACCCTATAATTTATAATTTTAACTATTTATACCTCTTGATATACCAGTGTAGAATAAATAGACTGATGTGTATTTGTAAATTGTCAGAATTAGAATGAATCTTTATTTTCGATTTCTTTTCCTTATCAACTACTTATGAGAAGTTCGCTTTTTGTATTTTTGCGAAACTTCCCTAGCTTAATTAAGCTTATCAGTAGAAATATGAATACAAAAAAAATATCTGGTTGAATTAGTTCACACGCTTTCGGTAATAACAAAATATAAATGCTGCGTTAACAAAATTTAATTCACATAGGCTAGAGCTTATACAAAAAAAATAGAATAGTAAGTTTGTTTATTTTAAATATTAGGTTACATCAAAAATAATTTTAAAATTAAATGAATAACCAAAACGTCTCACAATTCTTTAGATACTGACCTGACTTAATCTAACGATTTATTTGAAAGAGTGAAATGTTTAAACAATTTTGCATGTTGATGTATTGTATTATTGATAGATACACTACACCACCAATCTTTTAGAAAAATTTCATAAATTTTTTGTTAAAAAGAAATTTTGAAATTAAGTTGTTTTTAGTTTTATGTTATGTTACAATAAATTTTTTTTATTTTATTGGTATGTACTATATTTATTTCTTATTATATTTCTTAAGTAGATTTTTATGTATAATTTTAGTTTTACCATTTATATTTAATTCTACGTTTACATTATCTATATTTATTATTTCATATGGGCCATGATATGGTTTTTCATTTTTCTTCCTATTTTCTATTTTTATTAAAACTAAGTCTCCTATACTTATGTCTATGCTATTTTTATTTTTCTCCGAATCTAGACTTCTTTTTAATTTTGTTGCTTCTATTAATTTTCTTGCATTTTGTAACGAATTTTTTAGTCTTATTTTTAGTTCATTTGCGTAATTGTCAAGGTTATAAATTTTGTCATTGTTTGTAATCTGTTCACCTGGTAAGTTGGGTAGTTTACCAAAAACTAGTTCAAAAGGTGAGTATTCTTCGTCTTGCACAAATGATAAAAAATATTCATTCAACACTCGATGATTTCTTTCTATAGTACCAACCGTCTCGTGATGGTAAGGTGTTGAAAAACTTTGTTCTATGCCAAGTAGTTTACATATCTCTTTAATCAATTCATTTGTAAATTCAGTACCTCTGTCGGATTTTAATGTTTTAAATATACCATGTTTCAATATAAGATTTTCAACTAATCCTTTTGCTACTTGCTTGGCTTCTTTTGTTTGTAATGGGCAAGCGATAATGTATTTTGTTAGTTCGCATTGCATGGTAAGTATATATCTGAATTTTTCTGATGGACGTAGTGGTCCTACTGTATCAATTACAATTGTTTCAAATGCGTTTGTAGGCGTATCTGTAACGTTTAAGGGTTCTTTGGTATGTTTTACTTGTTTATTCCTTTGGCAGAGATCACATGTACTTATATAGTCTTTTACTTTTCTTGTCATGTTTTTCCATATATATTTCTTTTTTAATCTCAGCAAAGTTTTTCTAATACCGAAATGACCTCCACTTGGACTTTTGTGGTATAAGTCAATTAATTCATTTTGTTTTATATTATCTTTTATTTCTTTTGGCCTGGTATAAAGTAATATTTCTACATTATCATACTTTCTATTTAATATATTTTTAAATTTCTCCGGAGTTATAATTTCAAATATGTCATCGTCTCTGCAGAGAGCAAATTTTTTACATTTAGAATGGCATTTTATTATATATGTGAGTTTCTCCAGTAAGTTACCTGAGTAAGTAGGATTATCGCTACACATAATACATATTTGATTCATTGAGTCATTTTCCTCTATATTTATTCTTTTTGTCGACTTTTTATTTAATATAAATTTAATTTTTCTTGCATGCTTAATATCGTTTAAAGAAGTGCAATCCCAAATTGTGAGTTGATCAGACTCTTTTGAGGTTTTGCATTCTGAGGCCTTTATTTTGTTCTTTTTTATATCATTTTTAGTTTTGCTTCTTGTGATTGCTAATGTTTTCTTTATACTTGTATCATTTTCAGTCGGTATTAGTTCTTTTAGCATTGACGAGTCTAATTTGATTCGTGATAATGCGTCGGCATTAGTGTTATCTTTTCCTTTTTTGTAAATAATGTCAAAATCATAGTCTGACAGTTCAAGTCTTATTCGTGTCAATTTAGATGAGGGATTTTTGTGTGAGAAAAGTGCTATCAATGGTCTATGATCCGGAATTACAGTAAATTTTCTACCATATAGATAAGGTCTAAAAAAATTTATAGCCCAATGTTTAGGAATACATTGGGCAATTCCTTTTCTATTACTAATCTATTCTTTTCATGTTTATTTAGAGTTCTACTCGCATATGATATCGGTAAATCCTTTCCTATTATACCTTGTGATAATACAGCGCCAAGAGCAAAATTAGATGCATCTGTGGTTAGTACAAAATTTTCATTAAAATTTGGATACTGAAGTATGGGAGGGTTCATTAATTTTGATTTAAGCTCTTCAAAAGATTCTTGACAGATTCCTGTCCATTCAAACTTTACATTCTTCCTCAATAACTTGTTCAAGCATTCTGCTATTTTCGCGAAATCTTTAATAAATCGTCTATAGTAATTACAAAATGCTATAAAGCGCCTTACGTCATCTGCATTTGTTGGATTTGGATAATTTTTTATAGCTTTAAATTTTTGAGGATCTGGTTTGATACCTTCCGAAGTTATTAAATGTCCAAGGTATATGACTTCATGTTGCAGAAAACAACATTTCTTTGGGTTTAGTTTGAGATTGCATTTTTTTAGTCTTTCTAAGACCTTTATCAAATTATTGTTATGGTGTTGTATGCTACATCCAAAAATGATTATGTCATCCACATATATAAATGCTTCTGACTCCAAACCTGAGAGTGCTATGGTTAACATGCGTTGGAAACTGTTAGAAGATATTTTTAAACCAAATGGTAATCGTGTGAATTGATAGTGGCCAGTTGGAGTTGAAAATGCTGTATATGGTCGAGATTTATGATCAAGTTCAATTTGGTGAAAAGAACTTGTCATATCCAGTGTTGAAAAGTATTTAGCGCGACCTATTCTATCAAGAATGTCATCTAGCCTTGTTAATGGGAATTTATCGTTTACAATTTTATTATTAAGTGATCTAAAATCCACCACCAGTCTCCATTTTGCTAAATCAGTTTGTCCCTTTTTAGGAACTAGAAGGAGTGGCGAATTGTAAGGGCTAATCGATGGTTCTATTATATTATCTTTAAGCATTTCTTCTATTTTTGAATTTATTTCATTTGTATGGGCCTGTGGTAATCGGTAATTTTTTATATAAACTGGATTATAATCATGCAACTCTATATTTTGTGTGTAAAAATTATTTGTAGTTAATTCTTCATCCTCTAGATGGAATACATCCTGAAATCTGTCAATAATAGAAAAGAGTTTATCTTTATCATCATTGTTGTTACTTTTGTTTAATGAGAGACTTTTTAAAATTTTATTAAAACGAGAGGGATCTTTTGTTTGATTGTGTTTCTTTTGGAATTGTAGAATCTCATACTTGTGTAATGGTACTACTTGAATTTTTAAATTCTCTAAAACTATATCCTGTTCCGTTGCATTTAGCAACTTTATGTATTTGTGTCCTTTCGCAGGTATAATAACATTTGCCAAATAGACGCCTTCCGATATTTCTCTACTCTGTATTAAACTGTTTTCTTTTATATTCAAGTTAAATGGTGTTATTATTTCTGTTCTTGCTGGTATTCTCACCCGATTTATACAAATTGAATTGTTTTCAATTGGAATTTCAATGGTTTCGTTCTCTATACGCATTGTTAAGATATATCTATCATAATCTATGTTACATCGATAATTGTTAAAGAAATCAATTCCTAGTATTCCGTCAGTCTTTATTGGAAAATCATTATTTACAAGTTGAATCTTTTGAACAATTAATTTATTTTCCACATTTATTCTTATTAAAACAGATCCCAGTGTATTAATTTGGTCTTTAGAAATTCCAGTCAAATGACAATAGTCATCAGGGTTTTCGTCATATTGATTTAGAAGATTTTCTTTACATAAGGAAACATCAGCTCCTGTGTCTATTAAAAATGTTATTTCTCTGTCCGTGTTTAGTACTTTTAATTTTATATAGTTTTGAAAAGTTGTGGTTATGTTACATATTTTTCTTAATTTGTTTCTTTCGTTTTAGGAGTTTCTTGATTTTCTTTGTTTTTTTAGAAAGAACTTGATTTGTTTTCATTCTTTTGTTTTCTTTTCAGCTGTGATTTTGTTTGCTGCTGACGTAAAGGAAGTTAAATTTTATATAAAAAAAAATAACAGAAATAATTGTTTCTTTCGTTTTAGGAGTTTCTGTTTACATTATTGTTGTTATTATTGTAGTTTGTTCTTCGTCTGTCGAGGTTTGTGATATTCTGTCTATGCGTATTATTTCTATAGTTATTTCTATTATTGTTGTGTCTGTTAGTATTGTTTCTGTACTGATTCCTATTAAGATAGTGGGAGTTATTATTGTTCCTTGTATTATTGTTATTGTTATTATTCCATGAATTATTATTTCTAGAATAAATGTTTCTATTATTTTGTTTCTGTCTAGCATTTTGGTACATGATGTTGTGCTGTGTATTAGAGGAAATGGCTTCTTCTGCAATTTCCAATGCTTCAGAGAAAGTTTTGACTCTGCTAGCTTCTATTGTTTTTGCTATGTCCCTATCAGTTAGTCCATTTTTAAATGCATTGAATGCAATTATATTGTTTGATTGTATTATTGCATTCCTATTTGCTTCACCAATATTTGAGATTTGTAGCTCGTTGAGTTCAGTTATTAAACTGTCGATTTTTTCTGCAAACTTTCGAACGTCACCTTGTTGTTTTATTTTGTTTAAATTGTTAAGTATGTTATTTGGTGTTTCTTTAGATTTGTAACACTTTCTTAATTCATTGGTTAACTCTTGTAAACTTGTAGGCACGGAATTTTGTTTAATTCGATTTTGTACCCTTTGTTCCAATCTTGTTTTTAAAACGAATTGGAAAAAACTTGGTTTTTTGGTGTCTTCAAGTATATTTTCTATAAATTCCAAATTAGAAATAAAATTACTTAATTCTTCTCTTCTTCCTCCAAAAATTGGAATAAGTTTTGATATCGAAGCCAAATCTGTCGTATTCATCTTGGTTAATTGAATATTTTCTATCCCTTTTGTCGTGTAATATATTTTTATGTAAAGATGTAGGCAATTTTAGATCTAAACCTTTTTTTGCAGTTATTTGTAACAACTTTTCCCTAAGGTCAGTGAAGAATGCTTCAGCTGCTATTTTATGTGCGTTAGTCAGTCGATGGTAATGTACGTTAAGTATAACTCTGATTTCTTCCAAACAAAAAAATAAATTTTTGATATGTTTTTCAATTGTGTCTTCTTTCGTAGGTCTGTTGACGCTGAGGCATTTGTAGGATTTATCAAATCTTTCTTTTATTATTCTAATTTTTATTAATATGTTTTGCCAGTCCATAAAGCAATGTTTTTATTTTTAATTTCATATTTTAGTTTTATATTTTGTCTAAATTGTCGCTACGACTAATATATTTCTTTTTCAATGATTTTTTATGTAGCTGATACAGTTTAATTAGTAAATTTATTGCATCTAAAATAACAAGTATTAGTAATAATATGTATAGTGTGTTTAAGTGTTCTGTGTGATCAATTATTTTAACATTATTTACAACTTTAGCATTAGGATTTTCTATTTTTGATTTTGTTCCACCCATAGCGGAAGTTTGTTTTTTTATAAGATTTTATTTTCTTTTATTTTTTAAAATTGTTTTTTTGTTTTTTTTTTAAAGACTTTTATAGATTTTTTTTATTTCTAATACTTTTTCTTGTAAATAGTTTTTGTGTTGTGCGCTGGAAGAGTTTATAATCTCGTCCTTCAGGATCTTTAGCTGGATCTTCTGTCGTGACACGAAATCTCGTCTGTTGCCCTTTGTAGCTATTTTGGTGTTTACGAATGGTACTTTTGGCTTTTCTATACGTTGTGTTTTTTTTAGGAATAATGGTTTTGGTCCAATATTGAGGATGTCCGGTTTTGCTTCTCCCGTTCCCTCATTAAGAATTTTTTGCCATCTGTCCTCTGCGGCTTTTAATTCTTCGAGGATATCTGACAGTGGTTCAGTCATATGTTGGAGGATGAAATGTGTCCTTAGGATTTGAGGAGGATAAAAAAAAATATTTTTATTATTTTTTGCCAAACGTGCCAATGCACTTTTTGGACTTTTTCTTTTGATCCTTTTTTAGATATGCTGTAGGCACTTTCTGATATGCTGTAGGCACTTTCAGATATGCTATAGGCACTTTCTAAATTATGGCAGGATCGCCATGTAGAATAAATAGACTGATGTGTATTTGTAAATTGTCAGAATTAGAATGAATCTTTATTTTCGATTTCTTTTCCTTATCAACTACTTATGAGAAGTTCGCTTTTTGTATTTTTGCGAAACTTCCCTAGCTTAATTAAGCTTATCAGTAGAAATATGAATACAAAAAAAATATCTGGTTGAATTAGTTCACACGCTTTCGGTAATAACAAAATATAAATGCTGCGTTAACAAAATTTAATTTAACAAAGTAGTAGACATTCTGTTTAATTTTCAAATGTATAACAGTTCAAGCAATAGGGGCATAAATGTTAATTTACTTTTAATTTGGGGACACCCTTTAACTTCTAAATTCAAATTTTATATTTGTTGTTATAGCGGACTTGGCAATACAGGTTCTTTTTAAATTTCAGCTGTCTGTCTATAACGGTTCAAAGTTTAGCCGCATAAATCAACTTACATTAACAATTGGGACACCCATTAATTTATAGTTTTTAATTTTTATACTTGTTAATATAACGGTCAAAGTAATCGAAATCCTGTCCAATTCTCAAGTATTTTTTTATAACAATTCAAGAGATAGGCACATATAAGTCGATTGACGTCACCTATGTGGACACCCTTTTATTTTTAGATTTATTTGTGTATTAATTTTTGCTATTGGGAGCTATAGTAATTTGAATTGCTTCTTTAAATTTAAAGAAGTACGTATTACGGTTTATAATATACCGTAAAAAACATATATGTTGAATGGGGACACCCTTTAATTTTAAGATTTATTTTTGTATTACTTTATGCTATTGAAAGCTATAGTTCGAATTTTTTCTTTAATTCTAAAGAAGTGCGCTTTACGGTTTATAATATATATAAAAAACAAGTATGTTGTATGGGGGCACCCTTTAATTTTTAAGATTATAAACTGTTTTTAAAACGGGAGCAATCTGTAAGCATAATCTCTCAAAGTATAAATAATTTTCAAAATTGTTTCAGAAATGACTGAGTTCTGCAGGAACAAACAGAAAAAAGCAACATTCAGTCGAATTGATAACCTCCTTCTTTTTTTGAAGTCGTTTAAAAATTCTTTAATTTTCAATAAATGAAATAGTTAATCGATTTAACACATTAATATTTAGTTATTCACTGTTACAAATTTTTATACCTTAAATGTCACAACTTTTTTTTGTTAAAATCTTTTGTTGGTTATCGACCATTTAATTTAATAAACTAATTTTTTGTTGTTTTTTAATAATTATTATTTTTCATTTAACTAAAAGGCAAAAAAGTTTATATAAAAAACTAAACACCGTGATGCATTTGCTGAAAAACAAATAACCATAACAAATTTAATAAAATTTATTCATAAATAATAAATTGTTATTAATTATTTAATAATACATTACTGTAACTAAAGGCAAATAATTAATTAGTTGTAACTTTCATTTGCATACGACCAACAACAAAAAGAAAAAAACATGTACAAATTAAAAAAATAATTGTTGGTAATTTTTTGCTAACAAATTTGCATCGTTTAAAAAATGTGTAATTTTCAGATTTAAGTTTGCTTTAAAAGAAACCGCCAGTAAGTTAGGTAAGTTTTTTCTTATTTAAAAGTCGTGCCCGGTGTGCTTCGCTAACCCCCGACGTTAAGTGAGTGTCACTACAGAGTTCTTTATATAAAATATAAATAATAATCAATTTTTAAAGAGAAACCTTTTACATCTATTCTATGACGCCATATTTTAACATTGTAGAGGTGCTTGGTTCACTATCCTGTGGCCCACTCGAAATATATTGGTCTGTTTTCATTTCCGGGTTGTTAATAAGGAGCATTCAATTTCAAAATAATTTTCTCACCCATAAGATGCAAACATTTAAACAAACAAATATTAAATAGAAGATTGGTTTTACTGCTTTAATTCTCCCTCCACTGATTCTAAGTGTATTCTCGATTAGCGAAAATTTAACATTAAATTTGTAAGCTCTAACTGCCGTATTCAAGGCGAATTAATTTTACCAGGTGGCATCGTTGCGGCAGCTGACTATTTGTTTTTTAACTTTGTTATGTGTAGAGTAACTGTCAAAAGTGTATTATTTTATAATAGAAAATTACGTTTTTTATATTTTTTAAAATGGAATAGTAAAAAAATTTAAATTAATTTAAAAAACAAACCTTGCTAAAACCATTATTAAAAGGGGCAAGGAAAGAGTGCAGTAATTAATTATGTTTTGAATTTTCTTATACACTTAAGTACCTGTTTTTTACTGTTGTAGCGGCACTGCCACCTTAAATGAATTCGCCTTGGCCGTTTTCATAAAATATTAAAATTGATTTGTAATATATTTTAGGACAAATTTGTTCGAAAAATTTGTCATAAACACATTTCAAAGTTACATTATTTTTTTATGAATATGGTAGTAAGTGTCTAATTCTTTTTTTAAGTCGGAAGGAACCACCACCCACTATCTCCATCTCATTAGGTCTTAAGCTTAAGAAAAATTATGTTGTTTTATATAAAAATAAAGGTGGTCTGCCTCATAATAGAGGGGGCACTTCTCTATTCAATCTATGCAGTATATGCATAAATAATATTTTTCTGGAATCAGAAGTTTCTAAAATTCCAAGAATTTTATATTTTATTTGTTGTGTTTTCTGAACCCTGGAAAAATAGCTTCAAGTGATTCGATTAAATGTATCAAAAAATTATTTAAAAAAATTAAATTAAAGTTACAGCCTGTTTATAGAACACGTCAAGAGCGAAACGAAACCGGAAAATATATGGACGAATACGTAATAATTAGCGTCTGTGTAACACGTTTCGGTTTTTTCGTTTAACTTACGTTGTGTTTCGTATGAATTTTTGTTGTGTCAAATCGAAGTGTTGCCAATGTTTTAATTAATATTTTTTTATTTACTTTTTTCATATTGATTTTTGTTTTTGCCATATTTAGTGGCAACCCTGCTTTGGCGCCTTAAAGGTAACAGCTAAGTTTAATAAACAAAACAAAATTGTCAAGAAGAAAAACTGGCACTTAAGTGTAGATAAACTTCAAACCGGATTTAATAACTGCAATTTTTTCTCACCCTTTTGGTTAACGTTTTTAGTAGGCTTTGTTTTTTAAATTGATTTAAAACTCTTGTTGTAATATATTTTAAAGAATATTAAAGAAAGAACTTTTGTAATATAAAATAATACATTTTACTTAACAAAATTTAGCAAAAAAAAGTAGCTGCCACAACGATACCACCTAAGGCAAATAAATATACGATGGGAGCGATGACGAATTCGTTAATTTTTGCTGTTAGCCGGAATGTCAAACTAGATATAAAAATAGTAATCCGATTTTTTATATATGGAGTTTGACAGTTACCCTACCGGCGAAAATCAATTATTTAGCCATCGCTCTCACCGTATATTTATTCGCCTTGATAACACTTGATAAAATTTATTCGCCTAGAAAATTGTTATACGAGCAGAGTATAAAATTGTATCTGTTAAATAAAAATTGGTACAAATAAAAAATTTAAACAATAATTTCTTAAAAATTATTAAAGTGTGAGTGTACATTTTATATGTGTGTATAACTCACATGAAAGTGTTATGGTGTCCTGCAATGCCAACTCCTTAATCACTGATTATATTTTTTTTTTATTATTTAAAAAAAAAATTTTGGGAACTTAAAATAAATATAAGTAAAATTTTTTAAATGAATGGTATTTTTTCTTCGCACAGCTTTGACGTTTCTGACATTACAATGTGGGATAAATAAACCAGAAAAAATTTTCATTTATTAAGTTTTTATAAAAAATATGACATTCGTGTTTTAAAAACCCAAAAATGAAAAACGGTAACGTTTTTGTGCGTCTAAACAGCAAATTGTGTTCTATAAAGAGGCTGTTACTTTTATTAGATTTTTTTCCAATAATGTTGTCCCAATTAATATCGGTGGATGCTAATCCTTTTAAAAATTCCTGGTTTTGTGATTTTGGACATCGGAATTTTTTGGGAAATCTTTGTGTTTTTTTAATGCGTAATATTCTTGACTGCTAGGAAAATAATTTTAAGTAATAACTGACTGTTTGGTGTTTTGGAAATTACTCGATTTAATGAAATTTATTTAATATAAAAAAGTGAAAACTTTTCAATTTCCATTTTTTTTTAAATATTTTTGCTATATAAATTTTATTTTATAACGTTTGGTATTCCAGAAAAGATCATCGAGTGTGTAATTAAGTATTTTTTTATTTTTAAACCCGATAATTTTTAGAAGAATTTAGTACCTCCTCAACACTTTGCTAAACAAAAGATGGTACGTCTGCAGTTTAACAAAAACCCTCTTTCACTGTATTCCAAACAATTTCTTTATTTTATTAAACACAAATTAAAATAGAAAAATTTTTAATGAACAAATTATTTAATTAAATTGGTTAACTCAAACGAATGAAAAAATAATATTATTTAATTTGTTATTCACGACTGTTGTTAAATGCTTTTTTTTTGTAAATTCATTTTTCATCTATTGTATTAAAGTACAATGGATACAAAATACATGAGATATGAATTCCTAATTATTCTGTCATTTTTAATTTTTCATAAATCAAAGTTCACTTTTAAAAGTGACAAATACGTTTTCAAGTTAATGATTTGTAAACAGTAATTTAAAATAAAACAATTAGAGTTTGTTTTTGTTCACTTAATATGGAACAGGTAGTGATTGTCGCATATGGAGAATAAGTTGGAGAATTACTTGAGAGATATATAATTTATGTAATTATTTTGACACACCTTCTAATTAGCGGTCGTTTAGAATTTCAATTGATGTAAATGCTCTTGTTTTAAAAATTGCAAATATTTTGTGGTTTTCATAATATTTATAAGCGGAAAGGTTTTTTTTTCTTGGCGAAGAGGTAATCTTTGTGGTTTTTGTGACTCGTAATTTGCTTAAAACTTTATTTGCCTCTGTTTGTGCAGAAGACTGTCGGGATTTGTAAAAAAAATAATTTTAAGGCTGGCAGTTGTGGATAAGTTGCTCTGTTGAGAATATTTTTATTAAAAAAAAAACGAATAAATAGTCAACATTTTGAACCGACTGGTAAACAGAACAGAACAGAACCAAAAATATGATCTTCTCATTTCTCTCCAATTTTTTTTCAATTTAAATCATCCGCTGTCGGAAACATTAAAATAAAAGAATCATTTAAAAAAACGCATTAATTTATTGACAATCAGCGATTTCCAGATGTTACCTTTTCAATGCTTTTTATATAAAAACTAAAATAAAAAAATATTTTTGATAATTGGTTTATTTTTATAACTCGGAATAAAAACCAAAAACACATTTTTTTTCTTCCTTCCAAACTTTATTTTATAATTTTAGTTCCTTTTTTCCATTTGACATTTTTTTTAAACTTGCAAAATTTTCCATTATTTTATATATATTTATACATTAATTTTATTTAAAAAAAATATAGACAAAGCTTCACAATAAATAACATCTATTGCTTTTAATTACGAAAAAAAATCCACCAAATTTGGCGCATTTAATTGTTTAAATAAATTGGGAACAAACGAAAGACTCACAACAACTTTTTACGTCAATTCAACCAAAAAAGGAAGACTTGTTTATTTTGTAAAAATAAAATCGCTTTAAAATAAATTAACAAAAGGCAGGTGAAATTATTTTTTGTTAAAAAAAAAAAATATAAAAAAATTTATATCTATTAAGGAATAACCGGAAGCTGCTTAATCACACAAAAAATATCATGAAATTAATTAAAATATTTTTCATGTTACATTGTTTAATATGCTGCCCAAATAATGCGACAAAAGATAATCTTTTAATATATTTGCAGGAGTTTTAAAATATATATGCGTACTGGTCATGTGATTGGTGTGAATCACTGTCTTGAAAGTAAAGAGAAGAAAAATCGCTAATCCAAAACGAAAAAATCAATGGGATAAGCGCAGCTAGGCCGAAAAAACAAAATTAAGCAGTAACAGATGAACGTTAGAGACTGCAAAAAGTTCATTTCAAGTGAGAACTAGATGCATTATTGTCAACACAAACTTAGTCTCCAATGAACTAAGTCTCCAAAATGAAAAAAAAAACTAAATCCAAAAAATTAAGCCTCTATTGATTATGAATTAACACCCTAATTCCTAACATGAAATATAACCACAAAAAATCTGAAATAATTTTTGTTTATTGACTTTTGTTTAATGAAATAGTTGGCTTAAGCTTTTGCACCCGAAGGCCGGCTATGCAGGATAGAAAATAAAGCTCTTGAATTATTACCCCAATTCCTAAAATGAACTAGGTGGGACGCCCCCATAGTGGCGAGTTCACTTGGAGTTAAAAAGCTGCTATTGTAAAGCCTACAGCAACCTATAGAACCGTACGATCCCTGATTCGTAAGAATCGCCTGGAACTTTTCGCGAAGTCTAATAGGCCTGTCAGGGTTGCATCTTTGAGACAGTCCAGGTTCGAAAAGATTATTTGTTCAAAATGTTTGAGACAGAACTGGACAGTCACAGAGACATTTTTGAACTGACTTCTTCTCGCTTTCATCCCGCCAGCTACTGCAGCACTCACCAGAGACATTGTTGAACTGACTTTTTCTCGTTTTCATCCTGTCAGCTACTGCAGCACTCACCACGTGAAATTCTCATACGTTCAAACATACGACCGATCATACAGTGCCCTGTTATAATACCCGAGTTTTTCCCAAGGGTAAGTAGAGCCTTTGTTCTACTTCTGTTAAGTGGCTGCTAAAAGATTTTCGACAATTTAAAATTTGTCACTGAGGAATGCCTGGAGGTTGTTTCCTTTAACGCCCTATCACTTAGCTCATTCGGAAGTTCGCCCAGGGGTATCATAATGTCCCCCATGTAAATATTTAACATCCAGATTCCACCCGTTCCTCGCACTCTGATTGACCATCTCGTTTCCGCCAGTGACCTCATGTTCCGAAACCCAAGCCACTCTTACATGAAGTCGCTCAAGCAGGCCTATAGATGGAATACACGCTAGTACACATCTTGAATTTACCACCTTCGAAAAAAGGGTCTTAATGACAGCGAGACTATCCACAAAATATCAATAGCTGCCGCAGCCTTTATAAGTTTCCTCATTCTCCTTGCCGCTAACAAGATAACATATATTACGGTCTTGAACATTGTACAGACATCAGGTAGTCTAAATGAGGAGTTCAAGTTCCTTAGAAAAGATTCCTGATCCAGTACCCTTTTCTAACTTAGAGCCATCCGTAAAAATTGAAATCAAAATAAAATAAAATAAGTCCCCGAACAAATGGAAAAAGTCCCTAAAAGTCGTTGTTGTTGTTGTGTTCAATATAAATATTTTTTTGGCTTAATTCATTTTCATTTTAAAGACTAAATTCATTGGACACTTCGCTGCGCTGTAAAATAATCTCAACACGAGTAAAATCCTGACAATGTTATTGTTTAGTACAACGATGTTGGCAACATGTTGCTTAATCAAAGTCTTCTCTCATTGCTCTTTCTAATTACTAATTGCAGAGTTGATTGACACTGTTAAATCGAAAATAAGGTCGATTCTTAGATCGCTCTAAAAGGTGAAACGTTGTTTGGATGCGAAATTCTTCATTTACCTGAGGGATGAGGGAAATTATTGATTACTAATTGATTTTTTTTTAATTAAATAAAGTAATTGCCTAAAGAAATATATAAACGATTTTTAATTTTTCTCCCAATAAAGTTTTAAAAATTAACTGGAACATTCTAATTAATATTTCTATTTCTCTGAATTAGAATATTCTAAAGTATATTCCAAAATGCTATTGACTGTTATTCAATTAGAAAAGTGTAAGCTTCTGTAACATTTGACAATTTCATACGTTTTAGTTGCCCTAATAGTGACTAAATTTTTCACTGTATTCGTACGGTGTGTTCAGTGTGATTGAAAACTGAATCACGATCACATCTCCAATTTAAATTTTAATTAAATAAGTTTAGATTTTAATTAGTATCATTAAATAATTAACACTTGCTTCAAATTAGTGATCTTCGGTGGCATATTTTTTCCATGTATTTTTTGTTTTTTGTGATTCTTCTTTGAGTTGCTAAAGGCTTTTTGAAATCATATGTTTTGAACTTTAATTTGAAACTAATTAGTTAAAGTTATCAATCATTTTGTGTAGCGTTGCTGTTGGTCAAGGTTAAAACGCAAAATAATACTTACACTTTTATAATAAAGTGTTAATAATCAAGTAGTTTTTAACAACTTTTAACGTAATTAACCCTTTAGGGGAAAGTGTTTTTTCTTTATTTTGAAAACTTCATAAAGTTGTAAAAGAAGAAGATTAAGATTTCTTAGTCTTTTTATACAGTTTATAAGAAGCCCTTGAGTAACAGATACTTTAAACTAAAAAGATATAAATTTTTTTGAAACATTCATTTTATACAAAATAAGTTTCTCAACGAAAACACAGCGTATGCAAACAAGACTATCAGAAACTCAAAGATATGGAAAAGGAAAGCTCAAAAAAGGCGATTTTTATATGTTATTGGGGAAACCAGGAAGAGATGGATGACAACACCTTCTAAGAGCTTTAAGGGTTATTAACCCAAAAAATATCTGAGGCAGTTTCCCTTAATGAAAAAGCCGAAAAGGTGTTTTGGTAAAATGCCATCAGCTGCTTAAATGCATTAATGATAGGTCATTTGAAGTTCAAGTACCAGCAGCCCAAGATGAAAATCATACGAGACGATAGATTAAAACTCTGTCTGGAGGAGGCTGATACGGTGGGATAAACTGTGTAGGACACATATTAAATGTGGAAGCCATAGTGAAATCTTAGACAAATGTCATCAATTAAGAAGAATCTATGATTAGAAAGAAGGTTGAAAGCTAACAGTCGTCCGTTTGAAATCACAACAGTCGAGAGTAAAGGCTGATTGATGGCAGCACGAGACTTGATCAAAATAAAGTAGAAAAAATTATTCGAGTGAGAAGAATTATGGAAGAGCTTAGTATATCGAAAGGGGATAATTAGCAGTAAAAGGATCCCTTGTTTTTACCGTATTGGACGCATCAACTCATCTTGACGTTCAAATCATTAAAAGAATGGAGTATGTGAGTTAGCAAGGCCTAAAGCTTTGCTTGAGTATATTTTACTCTCAGCGCCATTATATTTCCATTGAAAATATAAGACCAAAGTAGGCTTCTTGCAGTTAACATGCACCAAAATATTTGAGGTTATGTTCAAAAATAAATAAGGAAATGTAAATAAGTTTTCGAAAAAAAAAACAATTTCATAAAAGTTTATTCCATTAAAAAGCAAAATCAATCCTCAGCGAGAATTTTTAAGTTTTTGTACTGGCTTCAGCAAAAACAGCAACTTTATTTGTCAAAGAAAAAAAAAAAAAATCCCGTCTACCACAACAACCCTACGCCATGCTGGTGTATAGTCACTATGCCAAAAGTCCTTTAACTGGTCTATGTAATTAGGCATATTATCTACATTTAGCATCCTTTAATATTTCCTATTTCGGCCACTGAAAATTTGACCCGACAGTAATAGATTTGGATCGAATAAAAAAGAGGTCTTCACTAAAATATCCTGTTACATTTAACACCTTAAAAAACCTATGATGTTAGGAAAAGAAATACTTTTTGATGTATAGATCGATTTTCAACTGCGCTCAATAAGTACTGTACAATGTTACTTCGAAAACTTTTCAAAGTCTTTTTTGTGAAACACTTTGCCACTGTCGGACATAAAATTTCGTTTCAATTTATTTTTAAGCAGACAATTAGTACTGAAATAGTTTTGCTTTATTTTCTGTCATTTTCATATCCCATATTCGAATAAAGTATTTGCCAAAGCCTTAGTTGTAAGTAGTAATCGTATGTTGTAACGGTTAATTTTAATTAAAATGTTGTATTTAAATTAATACCAAAAATCGCTTTGACAACCTACTTCCCTTTTAGGGTTAAAATTTGTTTTTGGAAAAAAAAAATTAGAAGTTTGTTGTGGTTGTTTTGCTTTTCCTTATATTTGCAAAAAAAAAAAAAAATTAAATGTCAAAAAGAAAAATAAAACATAGATTTTTTATAGTTTTATTCCAGCGCACACGCTTCACATTTATGGTTTGCGTTTTTGTTTAACCATCGCGAATTTTTGTTCGTTCACCTGCATGCTGTGAAGGTGTGTGTGTGTGTTTTATGGCAGTCAATGGTTTTTACACTTGAAAGTCATACTTAAACATAAAACTGACTTCGACTTAATGACAAAGAAGAAAAAAAAAGAATAAAAGAATTTAATGGTCATTGCAATTTCTTTTATTTGGGCTTGAATTTCACATCGATTTTATTAATGAGGTAAGAAAAATTTTTTTAATTCAATTGTTAAGTCAAATAAGTTAAGTCATTTTATTTAATTTTATTTTATTTAAAATTATTTTGGTGCGTTTTGCATTTAAATTTGGTTGCTTGCCTTTTTCTTTTGTTTTTGTTTGTTAGAATGAAAAATATCCGTTATAAATTGTTTGCAGTTGGTGTCATTATCAAATAAGGTTTTTGAACTTCTACTGTTATTTGTCTTAATTAATTATTGTTTGATTTGGAGGAACATTTTTAAGAATTACTTAATACGTTTTTTTCTCATATTTAGAATTGTTAAGTTTATTATTTTTTCTTTCCTTCTTACTCACCTATAAATTCATTACGTATTCTTATTCGATCTTGTAGCGTGGCAGCCGAAATGATGACACAATTTATAAATGCCAATAAAGCAACTTGATATTCAATCGTTGTAGTCTTCTCCAATTCATTAATTACAATTTTAAAACGATATCGTTCATTTTTGAGATTCTGAAAAGAGAAAAAGATAAATGTACAAAAAATGTTTATGATGATTTAATGTTAAACAAAATCAATAGGACTTAAATTTCATAAGAGTAAAATAAAGTAAAAATGAAACAACGCTGGCTTACGTGATCTTAGATTCTTATTTTAGTTTAAAAGGCAAAAAAAAAGCGCAAATTTTTTTTTTAATTTCTAGTTCACAACAAAAAATGTTTTAAACTAAGTAGAAGATACAAAAAATTGAATAATAATAGGGAAATATTGCAGCAGACTGCTATTTTCTTGATCATTTTTAGCCCTCCTAATTTTCTCTGCAATAAATTAAAATACTTCTACTTCCCCCGAAATAGTATTTTCATCTCACCTGCCACTCATGCAGCTTTTTTACTCTACACTTAGTAATTGCGGACTATCTTCTTTATTACAAAATTCCAGGAATTTTTCAAAGAACTCACATCAAACATGGAACTGACTGTGGTTCTTACACTAATGCTAGACATTACTAAACACTCTCACACATTTTATGATGCTTTCTTATCTAAGAGATTCTTAAGCAGGCTTGGGGGCTCTTAAGCATCATTTGGGCTTGCAGTTTTCTTCCTCTAAACTATAAAATTTAATTAATTTAATTAACACTACTGCTTTCGTTCGAACACCCAAAGTAAGTATCGTTGAGCTTCTTTGTCTGTTCACACACTTCCAAGGTATTGTCGTCGTCCAATTAATCTTAACATTCTTATTTCAAATCGTGTTTTGAGTTACTACATTCCTAATTTTAGTCTACTATGTTGTCTAACTAGCTGACGATCTTCAGTCTTTTTTTTTTTTCATCGCCATACTTGCCTGGGTTTGTTGGGAACATTCTCTGTCTCCCTAAATGCCCAGCCATTAACATATTCTGTGACTTAAAAATAATTTTCTATCTAAAGAAAGAAAATTTAAATTGTTTAACAGATCTGGCATTTAGACTCCCTTAAGAACGAAGTTATCCTGAACAAGAGTTTCCAACAGTCAAACATGACTCAGTGTCAAGCGCTATGCTTATGGAAGTCGTTGATTGTAAACATAAAATTGTAAAATACTTCTTTAAAAAATAAATGGCACGAATATGAAACGTCACAGTTCCTCGAAATATGTTTTGTAATCTGTTGCTCACAACTGTTGCACTGGCTGTTGCTGACAACTGCCGATCAGTTAAGTTGGTTCTTTAAGCTACAGGAAGTCACTGAGTATTCTTAAATTGTTTTCGAGACATAAGAGCTTCAAGGCGATATTAGTCATGTGTTTTAATTGTTAGCTTCACGTGTTCAGTACTATTTCCTGGTGCTCCAAATCTGCTTTATGATTTCTCTAGGATTTTGCTTGCTCCAATTGCACAAGAAGGTTTAGGTTTTACTTTTGTGTTCTCAGCACTTAAAGAAGTCAGAAGTCTACGACAAGAAGTTTATAATTGCTTACAAAAAGAAATATTTAGCCTTTAATTCCACATACCTGCTCATCTTTGCTTCAACTTCTTAAATTAATTTCGTAATTAAGACTCTGATTCGAACCGTTTACTCCGATTATTTCTTTGAACTGCAAGCCAAAAAGAATCGCTGGCAGTAAAAACGGAAGATTCATGTAAATTTGGTAAAAGTTCTTATTCGTTCATTGGTATCAACAAAACTTATTGACTTTTAATGTCGAAAATATATACTCTATTCACTGTTTTTTTTCGCAGTCAATCTAGTCATAGGTAATGCTATGGAAACCTTAAAAAAAAATAATCACAGCAAAAAAAACGACTTCAAAATATATTTTACCTGTCTGTCTCTAACGGTTCAGAAGTTTAACCGCAAACATGAAAATATATTAACTATTTGGATACCTTTTAGTTTTTAAATCCAAAATTTATACTTGTTGTCATAGCAGTCTTAGTAAATTTCAACCGTCTGTCTAAAACAGTTCGGACATATAAATCAAATTACATCAACTATTGTAACACCTTTTAGTTTATTGCTTACTTTTTCTTACAGCGAACTGAGCAATACAGGTACCTTGTAATTTTAGCTGTTTGTCTATAAAACTTTTGTTACATACATCAAATTACATCAACTATTGGAATACCCTTTAATTTCCAAAACCAAATTTTATACTTGCTGTTTTAGCAAACATAGTTATAAAAGTTCTTTGTAATCTTCAACAGTCTGTCTATAATGGTTCAAAAGTATGGCCACATATGTACATAAAATTACATCAACTATAGGGAGACCCTTTAATTTCTAAATGCTTATTTTATACTTGCTGTTATAGCAGACATAGCAGTACAGTTTTCTTGTAAATTTCAGCTGTCTGTCTATAACAATTGAAAATTTTAGCCACATACATAAAAATATATTAACTATTGGGACACCCTTTAATTTTCAAATTCAAATATAATACTTTTTGTTATAGGTGACTAGGCAATAAAGGTTCTTTGTATTCTTCAACCTTCTTTCTACAACTGCTTAAGAGTATGGTCAGATTTATTACACTTTTGGGACACCCTTTAATTCAATATTTTGAACATTTATATTTGTTATTATAATGATCACAGTAACCGATATTCTGTTAAATTTTCAAGCGTTTGTTTATAACAATTTAAGAGAAATTCTGATCAAATATAATCTGATGCAGATAATTTATAAACTCTTGCTTTGAATTATTTTCGATTTTTTGCTTAACGCTGCGTTAATTGAGTCCTTGTTTTTCTTATCATCCCTCTTAACTTACCTTTCGGGGCTTTTTGAAATCTTGTTTTTGCTAACAACAACAAACCTCTTACAAAATTGATATCCTACATAAACAAAAAGTCACCAATTTTCAACCCGTACTTTGTTTCTGTAACTTAAGTGAGATATATGAAAATATTGTAGCCATATTTCTTTACACAGGGTGAGCTAGAGGTAATTATTTTCTCTATAAGATATTAAAAATTTTCATTAGTTACTCTTGTGTAAAACATGATGACTACAATATTTTTATGTGAGAAATTTCTCCCTAAATTACAGAAACGAAGCACATATGATTTGTGAGTATCAATTAATTTTTCTTCCAATAATTTTTTTGTTATAAATTTAACCTCTTCAAATAAATAGTGACACGTTTTTACTTTTGGGCCACCTTTTGTCACTTAAGCACGTCATTTCATATGCACGACCTAAACTTTAAGGTTATGAATATTTATTCTAAATTAAATTACATGTGGCCTAATTTACCTTATTAAAAATATAACAACAACAATAATAAAAATATTAAACTTACCTTATAATATTCTAATGTTTCTATGGCACGAGCATAACCATCTGCATTATACGCACATAAAGCTGATAATAATTCAAAGACTTGCTTCTTAACCACAACATTATTTGTATCCAATGCAGTGCCTAATTTCGAAATATAATCACGATTTTCGACAATGTAATCCAGGCCAATGCGTGAGTCCATTGTGAATGTTTTTTAGCAGTTTAGACAAAAACAACTTTGTTTTTTAAGGGCCAGTGGCGAAGAGCTGATTTAGTGTCGAAGCACTAACGTTACACATGCAGCCCTTTTATGGATTTCCGTTTCGTATTAAGGTTTTCGAAAATAAAAAAAAAATCGAAAAAATAAACTTAAAATTCGAGGCTTTTAACTGTTTTGGTTTTATGTTTTGTTGGGCATTTAAAGTTTTCTTATAGGTTTTTAATGTTTAATAACTTCTTCCTTTTGTTTATTTCTTTATTTTATACACGAGTTACTCAGCTGAAGAAGAACAAGAATGTATGTATTTTCATTTAATGACGACTTCTGTAGAATTATTAATTAGTTGAAATGCAATTGTTGCATACATTATAATGGCCAATATTTGTTGTGATTAACTATTTTATTCTTTATTTTATTGTTGTGCTGGACTTCAGTTCGTTTCTTTTGTGATCTGTAAAAAAAAAAAAAAAAAATAAAACAATTACAAAGAATGTTAAATTGCTTTTAAATTTAACTTTTACAAGCAAATAAGTTTTAATACTATTTTTGTGTTGGACTGAAACGTTTCCTATTGTAATTTGGGGTTTTTAATTCGACAAAAAGACAATACATTTTTTTAAATATTTATTTGGGAAAGAACTAAGCCGGTACTTAAAAAAGTTTAGAGCAAACAAAAGTTTTTTTTTTCTTCTTATTAAACGACTTCAAATTCAGAAGGAGGCTATCAATTCGACTGAATGTTGCTTTTCATATGTTTGAACTTGCAGTATTCAGTCATTTCGAAACCAATTTTGAATTTTTTTTTTGTAATTTGATAACAGATGCTAACAGATTGGTCCCGTTTTAAAAACAGTTCATAATCTTAAAAAGTAAAGGGTGTACCAATACAACCCACATACTTTTTAAGTGTATTATGAACCGTAAAGCGCACTTCTTTAAAATTAAAAATGCGTATTACTGAAGCTTCCAATATCAAAAATTAATACACAAATAAATCTTAAATTAAAGGGTGTCCCGTACTCAAGAGTAAAAACTTAATTTAATTATTATTTCTATACTGCACAGTGGGACAGACCTTTAAGAATAGGTATAATTTTTAAAAATCAGAAATAAATTGAAGAAATGCCCAGCATTGGAAAAACTTGGAGGTGCGAGGTATCCAACTTTAAACCTAAAGCTCACATACTACTCTGCTATGCTCCTGTAAAAATTTTTTTTAGTCATTCATCCCAGCCATTTATATCTTAAAAAATTCAATGCTATCCACTGTGCAGGGTCTGCCCGTCTTCTTTTCACAGATCTCCATTGCTGGAAATAAGAGCTAAACACAAAAAATTTTTACCAGAAAAAAAAACCGACTTCAAAACAGCCAGACTTAAAATCTTATTTCTTTAGGACGGTAATTAAACATTAATTATATTCTATTATATTCGAGAAAGACTGCGTCAAGATTTTTTATATGTCGTAGAACAAAATATGAATGCATATTAAACAAGAAAATTCAGCAGTTATGAGGTCACCCTTTATTTTTTCGCTTTTTATTGCTGACACAGTAAAACAAAATTTGTCTAAATTATAAGCGTTAGTCTATAACTCTTAAAAAGATTGGCCATACACATATATTACGTTAACTATTGGGATACCCTTTAATTTGTAATTTTGAATGTTTATACCTGTTGTTATAACGGTCGTAGTAATCGATATCCTGTCCAATCTTTAATCGTTTGTCTATAACGGTTCAAAAGATAGGTAAATATAAGTCAATTTACTTCACCTATGAGGACACCCTTTAATTTTTTGATTTATTTTTTTATAACTTTTTGCTATAGGGAGCTACACTAATACACATTTTTTTAATTTAAAGTGCGCTATAC
Source organism: Cistogaster globosa (assembly GCA_937654795.1). Taxonomy (NCBI): domain Eukaryota; kingdom Metazoa; phylum Arthropoda; class Insecta; order Diptera; family Tachinidae; genus Cistogaster; species Cistogaster globosa. Next base: position 97,483,590 of record OW569405.1, on the reverse strand, counting down.
GGTTCATAATACTCTTAAAAACATCTGTGCTGTATGGGAACACCCTTTATGTTACCGCCGCCACTGTATTTTGTATTTTATTGTAATTTACTTGCATACAAACAAACATACATGTATATAAACAAAAATTCCTTATTTCACATATTTTCTCATTCCAACGTTGTCCTTATTTACTTTATTAAAATATTCATTTAAACTGTTCCGCTTAATAACGGTAGTTGTTAAATATTTAAAATCGAAAGATCAATTTTTAAAATACAAAAAAAGTAGTTCTTATTGTGACACGGTGGAAACAAGTTGTTTTAAAGCGCTATATACGCAAATTAATAATTAATAAACAAAACGTGCATATTTAAGCAAAAGTAAAGTGTTTTAATATTTTATATTAATATTGTGTAGCTCTTAAAAGTTTGTATTACGCCGTGCGAACTCAACACTTTAATTTTGAAGATTATGAACTGGTTTTTGCAACGGAACCAATCTGTAAGCAAAATCAAATTATAAAAAAAAAATTCAAAATCGGTTCAGAAATAACTGAGTTCTGCAGGCACAAACATAAAAATGCAACAATTAGTCGAATTGATAACTTTCTTTTTTTTTAAATCGGTTAAAAATTATAGTTTGCTCATAGAAACGTAAATAGACTTATTTCGATAGACAATAAAAATTTTTGACAACAAATTACAAAAAAATAAAAAATAAAATAATAGTTTGGACCATACAGTGTTGATGATATAAAATCCTTATATACTCGTATCATTGCAAAACTCGTCGTCATATCGGTTCTGAAATATGTCAAGACGGCAATAAATTATCTAATCACATTTGTTATTGTAAATGTTGTTTCATACGTTTCCAGTAACAGACACGAAACACAACCATTGCTTTAATTCTATAGGGTTCCTTTTGACTTTAATTAATTTATTGTTTTTAAACATGTTTAAAAACTTACATTTAGCGACCAACCACAAGAACACACACATACGATTAGATGAGCGTGATACACACACACACACTACATGTCTTTGCTTTAACTGATAATCGTTTCAAAATTTAGGGTCTGGTAGTCTGTTATTAAATTCTGATTTGATTTTTATTTGATTTTTTGATACTCTGTTGTGTTGTACATTTCATATGAAAATTAAAATCATGAAATAAAGCAAGAATTAAACGAAATTTCGTGATCATCATAAATTAATTGTTTTAATGAAATATTGTGGTTGTAGTTGAACCTTGTTTACTTTATCAATAAAAACAATTTAAATAATAGAGTTTGTCTAATTTATGTAGTAATAAAATAAAAAAAAAAGAAATACAAAAATTTATAATTTTTAAATCAGTGATTCTTTTTTTTTTGTCGTCGTTTGCACAGTTGTGATCAAAAATAGTTTAACACTGCTATTTATAGAACATACAGAATTAAATACACTTCTTATATATTGATATTTTTCAAAGTTGTTTCTATAGTAACTTCGTAATTTTTTTATTATTCCTATTAAATAAAAGAGGTGGTAGTATCGTTTACTGTTTACTATTTTCAATTTATATTACCACTGAAAGAAGAATCAGCTAATGAAATAATGGTGTCTAGAAATATTTTGTTCCTTTAACTTAGTTTACATTTACTTTGTTTTTTAACTTTCCGATCTGCAAGTAATGTCACGAAATTATGCACGTCTTTGTCTTTAGGAGTATTAGATGAAATATTAGCGTTTGAGTATTCGAAATTGAAAGCAAAAGCAATTAATAAAGGAGGTTATATTAATCCCTGTTTTTAAACAAACGCAATTAAAGATCATGAAGTCCAGTGTTATATTTCTTTAACATACAAATTTTATGAGCATACATGTATGTGTGTACATATATATAATGTACTGTATTTAAAAAACAAATAAGTATCGGTTTAGAGTTGTCGAAAAAATTGGCACACGACAAGAGTACAAGAGAGTTTTAAATGTGCAATAACGCCCTGAAAGGGCAAAATGCAAGTATGTAAATTGAAATGGTTATAAGTCTGGCAACTTTAAATCGCAGATACATATAAACCTAGATGAACTAGAGTTGTAAATGAATCATTCTTTTTATACCCTTCACCACAGGCAGAAAAAGGGTTTATTTAAAATTGACATTTAATTTTTAATTTTTACAATACCCATTTCGGATATCTGCCGGTCCGACCGCCTTAGTGTTAAAACCAACTTTGCCAAGTACTAGTTGAGCTATAGGAAATTAAAATACGCCAATCGATCAAACATAATTTTACTTAATTTTGAAAATTTTGCTATTGAAAATCAGCAAGATCGGGCCATGTCCCTCGAGGTAGTGGGCTAAACACCAGGTCTGCCTCTAATTTTTCGATTTCATTTGTAAAAATAAAGTAACTCCAATCGAAAAACAAGTACATACATGAGGTAATAGAGAATAAAAATTAAAAAAAAAATATCAAGTGAAAAAATTGGCGCTCACCCATATTTACCGAATTATGGGCCTCTGAACTTTTCATAGAAAAGTATAATTGTGCATCATATTTTTGAAGATATCAATATGGGTTTCATTTAAAAGCTTTTAAAGAGATCTTTCAGGAGATACTAAAATTTTTTAAAAATGCTTAACCTATTTAGAGTCGATGATATTTTTATGTCCTTTTTTTCTTATTTTTAATTCTTTGTCACTTCAATATTTGCTTTTTTTGTTTGGGGTTACTACACAAAGCTAGATTTGCATAAATGGTCAAGGGTATAAAAGATTAGGCATAGCGTATGAACTGAATTTTGAATTAATTTTTTTCACAACAAAATGGCAATTTCTCCTTCTAAACTGAAAATATTCAATGATCGAAGATCAAAGAAAACATGAAAATGTTTACTGCATATTTACTTACAAAATTAATTCAAACTCCAATCAATGAGTTGGCAATGAATTGCTAATTATTTTTTATAATTTTTTTAAATAAATTCAAAATCGATTCAATTCAAACGAAATAGAAATAATTTGCAATTCACTTTGACAAATTCATTTGAATTGGAAACGAATTGCAATTTATTTTCAATATATTTATTTGATTTAACTTAAATTTTACTCAGTTAATTTAGTATGTGAAACCAGTTAATTCAATATTTGGGAATTCAGTGCAAGAATGATTCGCGATTTAATTCAAAATCAATGATTCATTTATAACTCTCAGACGAACTGATGCAATTAAAAAACGTACATTTTGCAAGAACATGGACATGACTTACGTATTGCAAAAGTCGACTTCCTATTCTAAAGTTATCGATATTTTCAATTAATTTTTTTCTTTGCTTTAAACACAATATGCTCAACGTAAGGTTTGTTGCTAAAGTCATTAGCTTAAACCAATCGCGAGCTTCAACGTTGGCTTGAAGTAATCATAATCATTCGGTGGTAGTGGGTTGTAGATTACGTTGTTTTTTATACGATATTTTTTGAGCCTATTCGTATTTCTCATTTGAAACTGGAAATTTATACAAATAGTAAATTGTGCTCAAAGCGATACATACATTTCCATCTGCTAATAATAATATCGTTTTTTCCATTTCATATTGTGAAATTAGAAAATGAATAATTTAAAGTTTGAATTTAGTTAATTTTGCCTCTTCATATTTTTTTCTCTATTCAAATGTAGATTAGTGATTCTATCAGGTATTAAAACAATGACTAAGATATTCATATTATTTGTTAATGTTGTTTTAATTTTACTTCAATATTCGAAAAATGGAGCCTGCTAGAATTCTGTAAAAAAATCTCAACTGATCGAAAAGGAAATATGTCAACTAGTTTCTGTTGTTAAAATTTAAATCACGGAATATTTAATTAATTAAACTTTAAGCTTTAAAATATCGTGCTAATTATCACGACCGAATTATTTTAATCACCGATTTTGAATTTGATAGCATGGTTTGATGGCCGTTTCGCTACCGCTTTCTTAGCTTTTCAGGAAACTTCTCACTTACATTTGAAATAAAGTAAATATTTTTGTCCAAGCAATAAAGTAAAGAAAAAAATTAAAGTTTATGCAAAAACAACAATAATCCACTGCATATGGCTGACTTTTTTTGTTTTTTGTTTTTGGCTTATTCTACATTTATCAATTTTTAATGAACAAAGACTACAAGGGTAGGAGTTCTTTTGATTGTAATTTCTACTACTTCAATTTGTATTTAACTGTTCTGTGGCACTTTATCAATTTTCTTTTTCTGCTGGTCTGGCGATATTTGTTCCTGACATTTTTTATGTAATAAAAATGCGATGTTTTGTTTAAAAAACAATTCACGATTTTTTTTATAAAAATTAACTACATTTATCATATAATTTCGTTATATTGTTACTTTCCTTAGTAATGCTCCGTTAAGGCTTCAACCTCGATTTTTTCATTAATTTTTATAACTCAATAACAACGGCTACTCAAAAACATTTTTTTACTTAAACGCTCTGTTGGGATTTGAACTCATGATTTTTGTTTAACAAACAAGCAGGTACTTTTACTAACGCATCAAGTGCGATTGCTGAACATGTATTAAAGAAATTTGCTTTATTTTATTTAATCAGATACATCACACTTGTTAGTGGTGGAGGAAATAAGTGTGGGTTTTCTTAGCTCATTCAACATTTAAAACAGCCAAATTATCTTATGCTGCTCCAGATATTTAAAGCCTTTTATTCCTAACAGTATATTTTCTTCGATAATTACGAATTTTTATTTTTTAAATTAAAAGGGAACCAAAAAAGTTCTTAAAATCTATTGTATGTTGTTTATAATCGTATTTTTTGTGTCATTTATTCTTTTGTTTTAATAGTGGCTGTTTAAAACGAACGCCACTGTTACATTTTGAAATGTTGATCTGATATTTTAACAAGATTACGAAAAACAATATTTATTATTGAGATGCTGTCATTATAAATTAATTAGAAACCTTGTAAAAATTGTTAATTACTTGTTTTTGTTGTATTATGCCGGTTTTTAGTATTAAAAATTGTTTCAAATTTATAAATTCCTTTTAAAATTCTAGACCAAATAAAATTCGAAGGATTTTTTTTTTGCTGCTGGTTTATTTATAAACTAAAATAAAAAGTAATTTTATGCCACATATTGTTTGTTTGTTATTTTTATATTTAAAATTGTGTTAAATAAAACACCAGACATTCTTTGTGACTGAACAGAAGACGTCTTTCGATAGCATTTAATACTTTGAGTGTCCGAATTACTTTTGTTCTATTTCTTTTTTATATGCGAGAGCATCAACAAAGTTTGTCCTTGTGGCGAAGAGATTATATAAATATTTTATTATCTGGCATCCCAGAATTATTTATCGAATGTGTCACTTTTATATAATGAAAAATTCGATTAAACTGCTGTTGTCATTTACTAAAATTCTTTCATTAATGAAGATTTATTAAAACATTAATTTAATAAAAATTGCATTTTCTTGTCTAGTAATTGTCAATAGTAAAGCATTTTATCATCAATTTAAAATCACAGCTGCAGCTTTAAAATACAAATTCTTAAAATAAAATTTAAAATTGTTCAAAAAAACTTAGGTGAACTGAAAATTATTTTCTTGTCAATATTACGAGGGCTGCTCTATATATTTCTGGCCTAATAGTGAAAATGCGAATAATTATATTCAAAAATGGTTTTATTGTTTTTCAAAGTATTCTCCAGCATGATTTATACACTTTTGCATGCGCTCAAACCAGTTGTCGAAGCACTTTTTCCACTCCGATTGAGACACCTCTAAAACATGATTTTTGAACACTTCAACAGCTACTTCTGGCGACGAAAGTCGTGGACCACTCATTTTTTTCTTGATGTGGGGAAACAAGAAGAAGTCATTAGGTGCCAAGTCAGGGCTGTACGGCGGATGATCCATTAATTCGACGTTTTGGCCGGTCAAAAACGCTCTGGTTTGAGCCGATGTTTGAGAGTTCGCATTGTCATGATGATTCGTCTTCTCTTGTTGGTTTTTCGAATTTCTCCAATGAGTTCAGGCAAACAAATTGTAGTGTACCACTCAGAAGTGACCGCCCTACGTTGCTCAAGCGGAACAGTCGCCACATGACCAGTTTTGCCGAAGAAACAGGCGACCATTTGCTTCGAAGTGCTTCTTCCACGAACAACTTTCGTTGGATTTTGCTCATCTTTGAAGACCCACACGGTCGATTGTTGTTTCGTTTCGGGCTCATATGCATAGATCCATGATTCGTCACCTGTGACGATCTTATAAACGTCTTTTGAAGCACCGCAATCGTATTTTTGCAACATTTCTTTGCACCAATCGACACGAGCCTTTTTTTTGAGCGATTTTCAAATTGTGCGGGATCCAACGAGAACAAACCTTTTTTACGGCCAGGTGTTCATGCAGTATCGAACGTATGCTGGTGGAAGAAATGTCCAAGGATGTCTCTATCTCTCGGTATGTCGCATGTCGATCTTGCATTATGAGTTCACGCACGGCATCAATGTTCGCTGGCACAACAGCCGTTTTTGGACAACCTTCACGGAATTCGTCTTTGAGCGAGCTTCGGCCACGATTAAATTCATTATACAAATTTTTCACAGTGCTATAGGATGGTGCTTTATCGCCATACAAAGATTTAAGTTCATCAATGCACTCTTGTCGTGATAATCCACGTCGAAAGTTGTGAAAAATGATGGCACGAAAGGTTCACGAGTTAATTCCATTTTTTTCTATATTAATTTTTTCAAGTCACTGTAAACAACACAAATAATGGTAGTACGTCAAAACGTTTTGAGTGCAATTATGCCTTAAAATGACAAACTTTCCAATGGAAATATCAGATTGCACTTGGCAGCACTCAGTGTTGCCAGGCCAGAAATATATATAGCAGCCCTCGTATTTTTATTAATTGCTGTGGATTAACATTTTTTGGAAAATATAAATACCATGACCGATTGATAGTAAACAGAAAATAATTTTTGAATTTTTTTATTTTACTTAATTGTTTTTACCTTAAAAATAGTTTAAAGATACCCAGCAAACTATAAAGATCAATAAGGAAACTTTACTAACTCATTTCTCGCAGCTCTAAAGCTCATAAAGAGTAAAAGAAACAATCATTTGCCATTTTTTTCTACTAAACTGTTTCATCTCAAATAGCTCGTAATTTATTTCAGAAAATACCGTTTTTCATCGCTTTGTTTGCTTTAAAAAAAGCTGTCTTTATAGCTCCAAAGATACACATATTTAAGTGTCATATAGAGGTCATGACGTATGTCATTTTGGGACATGCTCAGAAAATGCTCCCTTGGTAGGTTCTTTTAAGAGTTTTTTTCAGGCTACTCATTTAATGGTTGGGTAATGTTGTTATCCGTTTAAATATTGGACTGTGTCTTAAATAAAAATAGAACTGAATGAGTTATTTCTTCAACCAATAACAAGGTTTCATCTGTACGTCTATAACGGTTCAAGAGTATGGCCACATAAATTAAATTACATTAACTATTGGGACACCCTTATATTTCATTTTCAAACTTTATACTTGTTCAACTATTCAACAATTTGACAATATACATTAAACTGAAGCATCTATAGGGGCACCCTTTGGTAGACGTAAGTCAAACAAAGTAGTGGATATTATAATTTTCAAGTGTTTGCTTATAACGATTCAAAAGATACAGCCATATAGGCCAAATAACATTAATTTTAGAAACACCCTTTAATTTATAAATTCAAATTATAAACTTGTTGTTAAAGCAGACATAGTAAAACAGGTCCCTTTTAAATTTCAGCATTCTGTCTATAAAGGTTCAAGAGTTCGGCCATTTAATTCCAAAAACCAAATTTTACTTGTTGTTATAGCAGACTCGGCAAAACAGGTTCGTTATAAATTCAATTTACAAAATCGATCTAAAAATCACCGAGTTATAGAGGCACAACTATAAAAAAGCCATTGTTTAACAAAAAGTCACAGGTTCAAATCCCAACAGCAAATTCAGCACAACGAGGATAATTGCATTTGCTTAGCTAACGAATTATTTAAAAAAGCAAATAAATGGAAAAAAGCACTTAAAAACTACCGGAGTATTGATTAGAATGGGAAGAGATTTGTTGAGTTGACGCGATATGATTAGTGAAAGCGCGCTTGTATATTAGAACAGCAGATAAAAAGGTTGAAGAGCTGGTATATTAATAACAAGGAATTAATTATCCTAACCGTGAGGTAGTCTTACTGGAAAGAAAAGTAACAACATAATATCAGTATGTGGCGTCAAGTGTTTGAGTATCTCCTGAGTCACAGAATATTGTTGAGCGAAGGGCTGCGAAGTTCATTAGAGCGTTATTTATTAAATAAGCAACACATTTTGCTAAAACCACGAGCGTAGCTGCATTGGCTACAGCCAAATGTCTTTTAAACGAAGCATTAAGTAGATTGAATTACGCTCGAACCGTCTGCGAAAATGGCGGAAGTGTCTTAAAAGCGATTGCATCTGCTTTAGAGAAGAGATGCTCTGATGTTTCTGACGTTCTATCTAAAGAACAATATTTTTGAGCAAATGGAAAAAGCATCCCAGGCATCACTTTTATCTTATTTTACTTTTAGAACAGAAATTTAAGGATTTGTAGGAGTATTCAGGTATGTGATGGGAATTGATCGATTTAAAAATAATCGTTTTTTAATTTGTTTTCATATAAAAATAATTTTTTTTCTAATATAAATTAAGATAATTTTTTTTTTGTTTGTGTGTTGAAATTAATTTTAATTTAATTTTCCGAACGAGTTGCTTTAAATTCATAAATAAAATACAGCTCCGCCATTTCCACTCCCTGCGTTGTCATTTGAAAGATTCATTTCTAATTGCCATTTCGTTTCTTATGTTTCAGGTATTAAATAATTTCTAATAATGCCAATGGATCTTGGGAATGTATTTTTTTAAATTTTGTGCATAATAAAGTTAATTTTGTTATCTGTTGAAAAGGTGGAAATATTTGACATAATGTGACACACTTTTCTCCGCTTAGTTGAATACTCATTAATTTCAAAGGTATTTATTTGGCTGATCTATAATAATGGCATTAATCTGATAAATCGGAAATACAATTTGTTTGTGTATGTTTTACACTGTCTCCTACACTTAACAAAAGCATCTTAGCAAAAATATTTGGAGAATGAACAAAATAATATGGTTTCCCTAGCAAATTGCAATTTTGAAAATTATCGATTTAAATGTCAAATAATCGAAGCAGAGTTTTCAACAAAATAATCGATTTTAATTCGTTTTTCGTTTATTTCAGTAAACGAACTACTGATCGATTTATAACCAGCGTAAACCATTTCAAAACAAGATCGACTCGGAAGTTAAAAATTGTGAGGCAATAACTTTAAGGCCGTATCCAATAATTTTAAAGCAAAGGGGTGTTTCAAAATTCAAATTATTATTTCTGTGACTGTTAAAATAATATTAAGTGTGTTATTGAGATAATTTTTATTACTGACTTAAAGAAAACAGCAGAATTGTGTAGTTCATTAACGAACTAGTTCATTTAAACGATTCCATCGATTGAACTAAATGAACTAGTTCATACTTTTAAGTATACCTGGTTCATTTTTGAGCTATACTTTGTTTTTGAACTATCAGACAAGATGAACTAGAGTCCATGTGTGTGTTTCATTGTTGACATTCCGACATGAAAAAGTGCTGCCAAGCATTTTTTAAACCTTCGTTTTGGCAATGCAACGGTGTTGTTGCCATTTTATTTTAAAAAGAACATTTGAACTAAAGGAGCTTTTGGACTAAAGAAAGCGTTTAAACTAAAACTTAAAATGTACGAACAACACGTCAACAGAACATTTGAACTAAGATGGAATTTGAACTAAAGAGAGCCTTCGAACTATAATTTGAACTAGTTTGTTTTCAAACTTTGAACAAAAACGAGCGATCACTATATTGAACTATGTTGCACAAGTCTAGAAAACAGAACTTGAGCTTGTAAAATATCATTTTATAATTCAATATTTAAAATGATTTGTAGGTGGCATAAAAATAATTTAAAAGACACGCCTCTTAAATATTTAAATAATAAACAGCACGCGATTTATTATTTACAAATCAATTAAAATTTGTAGAAAATATAATAGACAAAGACATTGGAATTCTAAAACTTATTTTTATTTTTGATAATTTAAGAATGTTTGTACGTACAAACGTATGTATGTATGTATGTATGTATGTATGTATGTATGTATGTATGTATGTATGTATGTTTGAATGTACATATGTTTGTTTGTTAGGCAGCTATTTTTTATTATGGCAGGTGTGTAAAATATAAATAAAAATGTAAATTTTAATCTTTGAACTTGATTTCAACTAACGGAAGACAGAGAATGTACATTTTGTAAATTAAAAATTAATAGATGTTACCAATAGTTTAAACAAAGACAAAAACAAAAAAAAATATCCAAGATTATCTACAAAAATCTATGTACGAGGAGTGTTAGGGAATTACCTTAATTACCTTACAAATTAAGAAAAGACTTTTTGCTCGATAAACCTCTTTTAATGATATTTTTACTGTTTAATTAAATGTTTTAAATAAAAACTCTTCGACAGGGAAAGAGGGTTTATATTTCTCTGAAAAAGAGGAGAATTAAGTTAAATATTCCAAGTGAAGAAACCAATTCTTTTAAATTTCTTTATGAAGTGACTTACATCTTTCTAGACCATCTTATCTGCGCGACTAAATTCCAGAAAAATGTTTAAGTTTGGAAAGAAAAAATTCAAGCCGAATAAATCTCACGTTTGAATGGTATGAAGAAACACGGACCAAAATTTTTCATCTTTTCCACAATAAGCAATTGTTAAATCGAATTAGTTTTAAAATTAAGAAACACCTGATGTAAAATTGGTAATTTTTAAAAGATTTCAAATCAAAATTCATTTGCCTCAAAAAATCTGTGTAACATTTTGCATAAAAATGTGCCAAACTTTTTTTTTTCGAAAAAATAAACTGAACTTTAATAAATTAAAAAAAAAAATTATCACCATTTATGTAGACGTTAACAAATCTTCATTTTTGGTTTAAAGAGTCAACATTTAAATGTTGATTTAACTAAAAATGTGTCAAAGTCCATTGTGGATTTAAGGCTGGGGTCACCCTTGGGTTGTACATTTTTTAAAGATTTGATAACAGATCCCAAAGTTCTTAGTCGGTGTGCCCTATTGAATATTTTAATAACTGCATAGTGGCCATTTAGAACAACCCCAAAAATTTTTTTCTTTTTTAACGAGCCCTCAACGAAACTCAGCCTCATTTTATATCATTTTTTTTATTAAAATTTTTTAAAGAAGAGGACCTATGTGCCAAAAATTCTTGAAAACCATTTCGTAAATGTGAGTTATGGTTATTATTTGGATAATATTTTTTTCAAAAAGAAAAATACTAACCAGTGTATTTTAAAACAAAAGGAATTTTTCAACAGACGTAAAACTTTATTAGTACAGTGGAGAGAAACAAAATATTTTTGCAATAAACCACACGTATCTAAACGGCTTAAATAAATTTTTTATATTGGAGGCAGAAGAGTACTCGAGCAATTGGTATGAACTTAAAAAAATAATTAAGTTGTCAAAACTTTAATGTGAACTTAAGGTCTGGCATTTCTTAAACCATCCTCGTAGCTTAGTTTACATCATGCCAGTGGTTTTGGCAGCAGTGGTTGTTGTTTATTACTACTTTTCTTTTTTTTCTGTACAACATACAACACACGTTACAAATGCATATTAACAGACTGCGACGACTTTGGCAGTGGAGCGCAATAAGCCCAAGGTCATTACTGAATTGTTATTGTTGTTGTCGTTGCTGGTGGTAGTCGCATTAAAACGTAAAATCAGTTGGCTTTGTTTTGGCTTAAGTCTTTATAACAACTGCAGCACAGATACATTTTAAAAAGACGATGTGCTTTTCTAAAAAAATTAAAATAAAAATGTTTTGATTTGAAGCAAGACAACGTTGTTTAAAAAAAATATGAATGAATATTTGTAACATCTGCAAATAATATTTTATAAATTAACAATTTTATAATTTACACTTTCAAAAAGATCACATAAAAATTTCATTATTCTAATCATAATGAGTTTAAACTTTAAAAAGAAAAACCATATGTTTCGTTTAGAAATAAAATTAAATGTGAAACTCTTCGAATTAAGAGAAAATAAAATGAAAATAGGTTTCCTACAATTGCAGGTCTACATCAGTAGCAAGGCAAATCAATTACCAGATGGCAGCGTAGGCGAATTCAAGCTGTCAAACTGCATATATAAAAAATTTGTGGTGTATACCAGAAAAAAATACTGAATTCGCCTACGCTGCCACCTGGTAATTGATTCGCCTTGATCAGTTGGCTGCAGTAAATAATAAATAAAATAAACGATAACATTATTCCTTTAATTTAAAAAGCAGAAAAATCATAAAAACTCAGATCAGGTGACGTTTGTATAGATGTTAAACACTATTATTAGTAAAAAAAAGAGCCCGCAAGAGGTTCAATGATTCGAAAACTGAAGTTTCTATTTAAAGTTTATATAAAAATCGAAAAATTACAAAAAATTATAAAATACGAAAACAAACTAAATTTAAAATATTAAATTTATAAAAGAAAAAATCTTGAAATTCGGTAAATAAACAAAGATTGATACAAGCACTAATAATAATTCTTGTATCATCTACTTTTATAGAAGTACAATAGCCAATTTCAAAACCTATATTCATAACATTCAACACTTTTATTAAACCTTTTGAGGTTTTCGATAAATATTTCATTAAATCCAGCAAATATTTTACAATAAAGCGCGTTACTTTGCTTAAAATCCAATAAAAAATAATTAAAATTACTCTTTTCAATTCGTAGAAATTTATAAAATGTTTCTAGTTACATGTTTACAAACTGCAAAATGTTTCTGGCAACATTTGAACTGCGAAATGCTAAGAGATGGTTTTATTTCATGTGGAAATATAAAAATAGAAAAGAATTTTAATAATTATAGCCAATAATAACGAAAATTCTTTTTCTAATAGGGGTATAAGCATTACTAACTAGTTGCCAAATTTTCAAGTGGAATAAAAAAATTAGCAAAAAATTGTTTGCAAAAAATTCAAAAATTAATTTTTTTTTTATAGTTCATTCTATCGTTACACTGTGCCTGTTGTTAACAATTACATTTAGTTTATTCTATAGCATATTTAATATAATTAAATATTTTACACTTTTAAAAGCATTTTCATGACCTCAATGACGAGTAACTCATACAAAATTCTGATTAAATCCAAGATGAATTAAAATGTGTTAAGGTGTAGGTAAGTGTGTGGGTGGAATTTCAAAAAACTTTAACTTGTAATTATAAAATCGAAACAACTAATAACAAGACCTTTATTGATTAATTAAAATGTTTTAATAGTTAATTTTTACAACGAAGGGCATCATGAGTTTTTTAAGCAACAGAATTGAATTGTGTGCTTGAATTTCAACAAATCATTTGTAAAAGTTTGCTGTTGCATTAACCCGTTAATTATTATCTGAACTGGATAAAACTTATTTTTAAACAAACCAAAATAAAATAAATTTCGTTGTCAAAGTGGATTAAAAAAGCAGTATTGACCTTATCTGACATCTCTTTTGTGATGCCAGGAAAACTTTCTAAGGATGTTTTTTAAGTCTGACAGCTTAAAAAATAAATTTTGATCAACAATTTTTTTGTTTGAACGATCAACCGATGGCGTTAGCATTTAGAAATAATTGCGAATTTATGTATGGCTACCGTGGACATATTTAACGAAGCCCATTCTGGGTGTCTAAAGTCATTTTTACGAGCATTTCTTGCTCTATATCACGAACAACTTGAGCATGTTGGCTTCCAAGGCATCAATTGTTAACGGTTGCTCTGTATTTTCACAGGAAATAATTGAGAGATGTTTTTTCTTATGGTTTTAGATGTCAATTTACAGTTTCATTTCTCGAAATAAACTATTGGTCACGTTTTTATTTTAATAAGTCGTCGCCCACATTTAAAATATATAAATTTTTAATGAATTATACCTAGACGTTTTAAATCGCCTATAATCGCATTTGCTAGCGATGTGACAATTTCCAGTTAAATGTCGAAGAAAACACAAAAATATTTAACAGTGCTGTCAACAGAACTATGCAGACCTGAGTGAAGTGTGTTTAGAGACCATATAAATTAGCGTGATTTATTTTGCAATTAAAGGAAACGAGCAAGTAAAAAAACACGTCAAAATTATATTACATTTGAAAAGGCTGAAGAAGGGATTTAAAATTCTTTTATACTTTTTTCCACTTAAAAAATTTGTTTATTTACTTTTTTAGCATTTTAAGTGAAATAGTTTTTTATAATTTATATGTTATATAAATAGTTGGAACTGCTCCTCTAAATTCTTTTTCAAACTATTATTCTCAATTTAATTTCAAGCGGCAAAACATCAATTACAAAAATTACAAATAAAATAAAATTTATTTTGCATATCTAATTGATTTTATAGAATTTTGTTTTAAATTATTGTATTTTTATTTCATCTAATCGGCATTTTAAATATAACAACGCACATAAATTAATTGGACATGTTAGAGCAAACGCCAGAAATAAAATGTAGAAAAATATTTTATAAAAAAGTGAATTTATAAAAAAAAAAAATTTAACAAAGAAATATAAGTTTTACTAAAGATATTAGAAAAAGTTTATATATTTAATAAGAGCTAAATAAAATAAAACCTAAGCAAATAAACTCAATTAGCTCAGCATGTCGTTGCATGCATTTTAATTTTTAGTTTCATTTATTAAGCAGCTTTAAGTGACATTATTTTTTTTTTAAGATGTCTTACATTTTAATTAAGTAAAAGTTTATAAATATTAAATTAAGAATTAAAATATTTTACTTACAATAGATAAATAGAAATGTAAACAGTTGTATTAAATTACTTCAATCATTTCTACCCGGCAGTGCTTTTCGTTTATTAAAAAACTAGCAGTGCTCACGATTGAGTAAATTAAAGATGAAGTAAATAGTTTAACGAAAACTCTTTTCAAACCGAATCCCAAAATCATTTAATTAATGACTAATATTCCGAAATTGGATTTTTCGAGACTTTTGTCTACAAATTTCACATTTGGTCCGGACTAATGCCAGCTTTAAAAATTATAGAATTAATTAAAATTAGGTATAAAATCGGTCGGCTTCGATGGTGCTCAATGGTAACACCTTTAAAAAATTTATGCAATAATTTATGCACTAATCTCGTCTGCATTCAGAATTCGAAAAAAATTTTGGTCCAGGATTTTTTTAAAAGAGGCAGATTTAATGGATTTTTCTTGAACACAAATATGTGACAAAATATGTTTACAAAATTTAAATTTCAAATCCTATCTTTTATCTGGTAAAGACAATTTTTATTAAGTTAGCTAGGGAGCTACCTAAAATAAAATTTTGGAAAATTTGTAAAAATATTATCTGCTCGTTGAAGGTTTTTAAAGCGCAAGTTTAATTAAAGCTGAATACACCTCTTCTTCATAAACAATCGATTGATACAGTCCTTTATATTTCCATTATATAAAGTTCCTGCACCGCTGTAATATTTTCGCTTCAAAACATTTATGAAAAATATTTATGTATTTAAAAAAGTACTTTTATGAAATAGGTACTTTATTTGTTAAAAACAAAATTTTAAACGATTATGTTTTTGATAAATGGTTTAAAAATGTATTTCACAAAAAATGCGTTTTAAAATAGAAACTTTAAAAGAGTACTTTTTTTCTAAAGTCTTTACTGAGTTTAGTACTATTAAAAAAGTACCTTCACAAAATTGCAAAATCGTTAAAAAAAGAAGCTAGAAACTTTAAAAAATAATGTTTAAGACTTTGCTGGTATTGAGAGGTACGTTTCAAATGTGTTTTGTATTTTCACAAAAGGTACTTTTTTAAAAAGGTACATTTTTTTCTTCAATGAATTCAAAGTAATACTTTTCACAAAAATTAAATATATTAAATACAATTATCTAACGCCTAAAAGTATTACCATTTAACATTGAAAGATCGGACACACTGACATTTGCATTACAAAGTAACAATGTTGATGGAAAATAGTAAAATTTTTAGAAAATTGAATTTCAAATCTATTTTTGTTTAAGAAGACCCAGTTACATATTTTAATTTTAAATGTATTTGAAATACTTCATTATTTTATTTTATGATAATTCTTCATACACATCTGAAATTAAAACTCTAAAAAAGGCAAACAAATCTTCTCTCTCTTATCAAAACTAAACAATCTTTTAAATAAAGAAAATAATAAAAAAAAGAAAAAAAAACTCACATGCAGCAAACAAACAATAAAAAAGTAGCAGCCAAACAATGGCAGTGTTTATATTCACACTTTTTTTTTTTGAATATTTTGAAATTTTTTTTCTGTTGCTTGAGCGTAACACTGAATGTGAGAAGTTGTAAACGAGACAAGTACTACTCATCATTGTATTTTCATACATGTCGTCATAAAAGAAGAAAACTTTTCATCTGACTGTATGCAGCAACATGTTTAAAAAAATATAAAAAAAAAAAATAAAAAAATTGTTGCACACGATATTGAGGCATGAATCTGTTGTTAAATGCAACTAAGGCACACAGAGGCACGCATACACGATCAAAGTGATGTACAGCAAGATCATAACTTTAGAACAATATCAGCAACAACATTGACCTCAAGTTGACTAAAAATGGGTAAAAACCTCTTTTTTCATAATTCAAACTTTGGACTTTAGAACAAAAAATATTACATTTTTTTCAATGAGAGAATGGCGTCTAGAAGCTAAGATGAGAACAATCAGGCTGTATGACTAAGTGACTGACAGCATGTTATTCACATACGTTTAATACTTAGTGTCGTTATACTTACATATGAAATATTTATTTTTTATTTTTGTAACCTAGGCCGGCAGTGTGTTTGTTTTTTTTTTTAGTAGTTTTTTTTCATTTTGTTTAAATTAAGGATACTGATTCTACTGCTGCTGTTGCTGTTGTTGTTATAACATCCATCTTAATAAAATATAATTTCATTCAAGTTTAAGTTTTTTTGCTTAAAATAAACATGTTCATAAAAATATTGTTTTTGTTGGCGTGTATGTTGCATAAATGTTTATTCTTTTGAATGTTTTTAATTCTGCGCCTGCTTAGTTACTCACGGCCATGTGTGTTTTTGAAGCATGATGATCAAGTTGATATACTATTTTTACCTCCTAAATAGAGTGGTACACTGCAGGGATAAAATGGACCCAGCTATCGTGATGTCGAAGCTTCAAGCCATAAAGTAATGGAGAGAATCTGTCTGGAAACCAACTACAGATTTATCGGATAGATAATCAAAGTTGCTTTGTCCAAAATGCTGTTAATAAAGAGGCTCCAAATCAGGATAACTGCAGAGGAGACGATGTCCAATCTTCTAGAAGGCTTGAATTTTGTAACGCCCACTGCCCACATCGCAAGTATTACAAGCAACAGTGCCATTTGCCGATCCAGCTTAAGCCAAAGTAGACCATCTGGTCTAAGCCAGATTTAAACGAAATTCGCCCGCATCGCCTCCAGTGTCATGAAGTGCTGTTTATCTCTTCTTTGTCTCGTTGGCGACTAAAGGATTAAGATTACGCCCATGACTTATTTTATAAGCAAGTTTTTAGATAGCGGAAGGACACAATTTAATCAAGTAGGAAGACGTTTTTCAAAATAAAAATATTATTATTCATAAAAATAATCTTTTATAAATTTTCACGAAAGAATTATTAACAAGAAATCTTTTTTTTCTTTAAATATGCCAAAGAAAAAAATATTTTCTAAGCAACATGTTGCTTGCAACAAAAATAAATTCTTTTAAAAATTCTTTAAATTGATAAAAAACTATTTTATTAATTTTTTAATTTTTTTACAGTAGTAGAATATTTCCAGCAACATGTTGCTAAGGTAACGCAACAAATGATAATTGATAATGATAATGATTTAACAAAACAAAATATTAAAGAAACGTAGTTTTGTATAAAACAGATGTGTTTTCCTTATCAAAACGGAACTTGTTGAAAAAATCCAACTACATAAAGAAGGAATTGCCAAAAAAAAAGACACTCACCTTGTTTATTGCTCTCGATATAAATCATAATTGAATCATTATTTTTTTTCAACAAGTTCTTTTTAAACAATAAATCTTAAAGCTTATTTATAGTAAAAAAAAAACACCACGACAAAATTTAAAAAGTATAAAAATAATTTTATAACGTTGTTGCCAAATTGGTAAAAGTGGCGTCAAGTTTACTGGGTAAGGTTGACAAGTTAACTGGTTATTGCCACTTATAGATTATTTTATTATTTCAGTTTTTTTTTTCTGTAACTTTTTAAGCGACTGTTTTCGTTTGTATATACAGTTTTTATAGATTTAATAAACTTTAATGAAATAAATAACCTTCCGTTACAGTTTGTTAAATTACGTTTTTATTTGTACACATATCAAAATTATGTATGAAATTTTTTAACAAAAAAAAAAAAAAAAAAAAAAAACTTAATTGGTTTTAAGTTCAAAAACATTATTTTTCAATGTTGAAATGCTACAAAAAACAAGGATGGAAAAATTTCAACCTTGACCTTTTATTTTTAAATATTATATATAAATTTTTTAAATAAAGAAACAAATGTTTTTTGACTGTAAGCTGATCACAAATTTGTGCTTTCGACTATTCTTGAAGATACATTTTTTAAGCCATAAAATTAATAAATTAATAAATGCAAGCGTATGCTAATTATCGCCTCTTGACCATTAAAGATCAATTTGAATTTTATTAGCAAAAGTAATAAACAAATTAATTAATATTAATAAAAAATTCAATTCAAAATTTAATAAAATGATAGAAAGCAACGTACCTTTTTTAAACATTAAAGCAACATGTTGCTAACAACATGGTATTTTTAGAAAAGGAATAACAATACAATTTAAAGTTTTAAAATTACAAAAGTTGAAGTTATTAATTAAATATTAAAAAATATAAACGTGTTGCCTGAAGAACAAATGATGTTGCTTGATAAACAAATGAAGAACAAAAATCAAGAATTATTTAACAAAAAGCAACATGATGATATTAAGTTCAATTTATTCCTTGTCTGAAGTTAAATGATAATTTTGATATCCATTAAAATTAATGAACAATACATGTAATATAAGTCTCTGTTAAACTTATGGCCTGATACTCTGATAAGATATTCATGCGGAATGTTGACAAACTACATACGTAAAAAATTTGTATGAAAAGAACATGAAAAATGTTGAAGAAGTAGTGTTCTGTTTTACTGTGGAAAACATAAAAATGTTTCTAGCAACATTTTATTAAAGCTGTGAAGCAAATAGGCATAATTTCATGTGGAATTTTTCAAACAACAGCTGATCATATGTCATGATGAAAATATGAAAACAATAAAACGTTTAATTCTTCCAAATCGCGAGATAGACGATACATTTTGAATGTCAAATTTTCTACATGAAATAATCAATGTTGCTCAACAATTTAAACAAATTCGAACAGAGTAATAGGCTTATCACGTAAAATGTTGTAAAAATACATATAAAAATAACAATAAAAACGCAAAATGTGAAATGTTTCTAGCAACATTTTAAAGCAACATATTTGACGTGAAACTTTTGTAAACAAGTTTGTATCTTAATTTTATTGGTTTTACAAAGAACTATTTGGAGAAAAATAATAAAAAGTAAAATATCAACAATATATTAAACTTTTTATACCCTAAAGTGGAAAGCATATATTTAAGATTATCAATCCGTGTATAATATTTACAGAATTAATTATACCATTTAGGATGTAATGATGTTCGTATAATCGTTTTCCCTGTTGGTGTTGTATTTGAGCTTGCAAAGTTTCTAGAAGACCAAAGAACATTAAAGCCAGATGTAATTTCAAGACTAATGCTTTGAAAATCAGAACGTTGGTCCATATATAGTTATCATAGTTATCAGTAAGAAACCACCCCATCCAGTTTTTTAATACACTTTTTCTTACTAAGTTTGCTTTTTTTAAATTTGAATGATTTTTCGTTGTTTGGACGCATAGTTGACATGGCTGTAAGGAATCATTTTATTTTAAAATAGATGAGAGATAATTAGATGTCACAGTGGATTACGATGGACGTCCAATGGACCACTAGAGGCAGGAAATAGTCTCAAGGGCACTATCAACAGAATTAAAGTAAGTGACCAACGAATACCCAAAGGGGAGATGAACCTTAGTGAATTTTAAGTAAAGGACAGAGGTAAATATTGTGTTTATGTTCTTCATGTTATGGTTTCTTTTGCTTTAATTTAATTAAAAAAACCAAGACAACAAATAAGCAAGGAAAACACGAATAATATTGCGTTAGAATATCCATGTTGAAAGAAAATTTATATCTTTTTCTTTATATTTTATTTAGTTAACAAAAACTTTTAAATTTGTCAAATTTTTGATATTAAAAAGAAAAAATGTTGCTCTACCAATTTTAAACAAAGTTTCTGGCTTTAAATACAAAATTTTGTAGAAAAGGTATCATGTTTGATAGAAGCAAAAGGTTTATAAAAAACAAAAATAATTTCTTTTGTCAACATGTTGCAAGTAAACTTAATTTAAAACATTATAATTAACAAAAGAGTTTTAAAAATAAAATAAATTAAAACTATTGAAATTTATAATTTAAGCTCCATATTATTATCAAAAAGATAAATACAGGTGTTGTTAGAGTTTATTGAGCATGTTTTTTACTTCTCTACTCTTTCCTTCAAGTGCTATAATATTATGGCAGATAAATTAAAACTTTTTTAAAATTATCTACGCTTTTAAAAAAGCTAATTTAAATTTGCGAGAGGTTACAAGTCCTATAAACGTTGTGGTTAAAATTATTATATTTTTTAAAATAAAAAAAAATTATTTATAAACATTTACTTTATCAACATGTTTTCAAATACATATTTATAAACTTGTTTAACTTTCTATTTAATATTATTTTCAAATATAACAATTACTTTATGTTGCCAAATACATGTTGACAAATACTACATGTTGCCAAATACATTTTTATAAACTTGTTTAATTTTCTATTTAATATTGTTTTCAAATAATATAATTACTTTGAAACATTGAAGTTAAAATATTCATTTTTTTTAAAACATAAACTTTCTTTATTGTAAAAGGTTGGGCAATATTATTGTTTAACCTTATTATACTATAACAATATAAACACTATTTCCATTGTTTTAGTGTATGTTGTTTTATTCACAAAAAAAAAATAATAATAATAATAAAATAAACAAAGAAATAATTAAGAAAATAATGCTAAAAAGTGAAATTTTATAAACAATTTCTTACTAATGATGCGTGTAAAAGAGTAACTTTGGTTTTAAAAATTTTTAATATGGGAATTTAAGTTTCCAATTAGTAGCGTGAAATTTGTTATTAAGCTTTTTAGATGCTTAATTAACATGGTTTAAGTCTATGCCTTATTTTTATTAAAAAAAAAAAATTAAAAACAATAAAAAACGAAAAAAAAATTACCGAAAAAAAGAACAAAATTAAATTACGTGAAATTCAGTAATGAAATATTTTATATTATTAAATTAAATTTTTCATTAAAAGTCAGCTATTAATTGCAAGGTACAAATTTTCGTTTTGGAAATAAAAAAAAATAATTTTTATTTTTATTTTTTATTTTCCGTAATACAGGAAGCTTCTTAAAACAGAACATAGGCAAGAACTATTATTTTGATTAATATGATTTTATTTATACATTATTTTGATGCTTTATTATCTTGCCTGAATGAGAGAGAAAAATATAAAAAATTAATTCAGATTTTTCGTGCCATTTTTTTAATTCTTTTTAAAGTTTTAGCAAGTTTCAGCATTCACTCTAGCAGCAAAACTGATGAAGATAGAATTTTAACACTTAATTTGGTATTTGCTATTGTATACAACATCAAGGCAAATGTAAAAACATCTACTTAGATTTCAAGCCATTTTGCTATACACCTCTTGCCGACAAACAACATTATCATGCAAGTAGTTTTGTGAAAAATTTCGTGGTGTAAGTTGACTCAAAGTTACCTCTTCAAAATTGTGAAAATGGTTTACATCTTTTCGTTGAAAAATTTTTTCAATTAACGAGTGATGCAAATACCACCATTTAGAAGAATTTTTTTGCTCCTTTGTATTTACAGTTTCGAAAAAATGTTGCTAGAAACATTCTGCTGGTAATTAAAATTTAACCATAAACATTTTCTGAATCTTCACACAAAAATAAAAAGATAGTTCAACTTTGGCAACATTATTAGTTGCTTACTTCACACTAATTAAGCTTTTAGGGGACTTTTTTTTTGTAATTTTACTGACTTCGTTAAATAAATTGACATTTTGCTTGTAGTGCTAAGACTACATTTACGAAGAAATTTTATCATTTTTATTACCCTTAAGTACTCAACATGGTTTGCTGTTTGCTGCGATTTTGCACGAAATAAGTGCAGCTTCTTTTATTCTGCATTTGAAAAAAAAAAAAATGCCTCCGGCAACTTTTTGCCACAGATAAACATGCTGCAGAAACATTTCGAAACTGTTTACAAAAAGAACAGAGTACAACTTTGGCAACATTATTACTTTGTTAATTTTCAGTTATCTTACGCCAAAAATGCTCAATGGAATGTAAATATTGAGTTTTTTGCTCCCATTCACTTTGTGATTTCAGTATTCTCTTCTATTACTTGTTTGTTTGTAATTGGCTGTTTAGATAACTTTGTAGCGCTTTAGCCGGGACTTACTTCCTCGGCCTAAAATACAGTTAAATCGACAATTTTTTGAGATAAAAAAAAAAAAATATGATTTTTTGGGATGATTTTTCGCATCTCCTGGTGTACACATAAATCGGATATAACGGTGTTAAAAAATCTTCTACACACATGCAATTTCAAACAAATTTGAGAAAAATATGTGATGGTAAATTTTAAAGTGTACTATATCCTTGACTTTTTTATTTGTGTTAAATTGGAAACCAACTAAATTTCTGTTCGACAATTCCATACATATCCATCTACATACATTCCTTGTATCCAAATTAACAAAGTTTTTATTATAAATAATTTTCTATTGGCGTATTTATTTTTTTCTTTAAAGAATAATTTTAGTTTGAAAAAACTAGTAGAATTTTTAATAACTGCAAAGAATCTAATTACTTGTCACAAATTAAATAGTAATTAATAAAGTTATTTACAATTCAATTTGGTTTTTTAATATTTTACGGAAGTTCAATTACTTTTCGTTTCTGAGATAAATGCAATTTAATTGAAAAAAAAAAATATGCCAACAGCCATAATGAAGGACACACAACTTCAAATGCCACAACTACAAACACAAAATAAATATGTTTATACACATTCTAACAACAGCACAAGCACGCAAAAGTCAACTTGTTTATGCAACAAAATAAAAAAAAAAAACGCAAATAGAATAGAAGAACTGTCAGAAAGTAAACGCTTAAATATTAAATAATAGAGTCATTTCTATGGTCGAATAAAGGGCGAAAAATATTAATTAAAATTAGCGAAACTCAATTTCAAGCTGTATTTTTAAAATTTTAACATTTTATTGGCAACAAATGGCAACAAACGTTGACATCTAGTTAATCTTTGAAGCTTAATGAAAAAGTTTATGATAAACTATTATGTATCAAAGGCATTTCAAAGTTTGAGAAGATACGAAATTTGATGTAACATACGTTAATAGCGGTGGTCGCCATTCAAAGAGTGTGTCACAAATAACAATTTATTAGTAATGCTATATTACAATTGTACATATTTGTGAGATTAATTTGTAAGAATGGTGTACATAAGTAAAAAAAAAAAAAAAATTGTAAGCAGTAGCAAATTGGCCATCGAGACTTGCTTTCACCCTCAATAAACAATATCACTGGTTTTATTATTTTGGTTGGGATAATTAGCACGATATTTTTAATTTTTTATTAAGTTAATTTAATACTTCCCTGGTTTAATTAAAAAAAAAACTTTTAATATTTAATTATTACGTTATTTAATAACTGAATGAGTATTAAAAAAAACTACGTTAAACTCTGTAAGATTTGTAAATGCAGAAATTTTATTATTACAGTTAAAGAGGATCAATAAATAGTAACAAATGTATATTTTGTTATTGTTTTAATATATTCAATGTGCATGTGTGTGTGATGTATGTTGCTCTCTTTGTTAAGAGATTTTTTCTGGTGAGTCCGTGCGGGGATGTTTGGCGACCATTGCTTAAAAGCAATAAATGAAAGACACGGAACAGATATCTGCATTTAATTGAGTCAAAGAATAAAAATAATATAAATGCGATAAATATAATTACAAAAAGAATATCTGAAAATATATCAGTCACTTGATTGATTTACTGAATTAACAAAGTTTCTAAAATTTTCTGATCGCATTTATTACAGAAGTTGCGTTTTGTAAGAAATCTTAAAATCTTTAATCGTGTCAACATCGCATTAACTCTCTGCCTGTAATCTCTGGACGACATTTCGAAATCTTTCTGGGCAGAAGAGTAAAAAAGTTAAAAAATTCAATGGCTGAAGTACCTTGAACTGGAATAGTATTTTTAATATTATTTATTTTAATTTTTGGCTTTCTCGCAAATATCAAAAAAAAGTTTATTTTGTTTTAAAATACTAAAGAATTATTTTTATTATTTTTTGTCTTTAATTTACAAACAATATTTTTTTGTAATTTTTTTCCTCTTAAATTAAATTCCAAAAATATTGATATAAAAAAACATCAACACTTATCACCATATGTGATGACTGTGTTTTTTTTTTGAGAGTCACACTCACACAGATGAGTGCACCCACTAAAATTTATCACCAAAAAAAAAAAAAAACAAATTAATAAAAAATTTGAAAACCAAAATTTCAAAGTTTATTTAAACAATTCTTAACGCCAAGTCATACCACAAAAAAAGGTGGTTTACGAAATGAATTGAATAAAATCTAGTGACTAATAAACTAAAAATTTTTTTTCTTAATTTTTAACATTATTTTATTGTTTTTCAAGTCTATAAATGTAGGTACATTAAACAACAACAAAAATAATAATAAAACATTTTAATGTCAAACTAAATACAGCATACAACAAATAGACTAGTTTGATGTCTATTGGCATAAAGAACGACAGACAGACAGCCGTCTAGCAAAAAGACAAAAAAATCAATTTGATGGCAAATATTTATTGTTGCTGTATACTCATGCATGATGGATGTGCCCACACAAAAATGGCAAAAAGTTTCCATAAAACCCATCAACTCAATGTCAAATTGTTGACGAAAATGCCACCATCACATCTCACTATAATGTCGTTTCTTCTTGTATCGCATCTAACCATCTATTATTATCTGATGGATAGATACATGTTTCTAATACCAGAAAAAACATAAAATATTACCACTCAATAGACATGTTGTCGAGCCCATACAAAAAAAAAAAAAAAAAAAAAATAAGCCAACACATTTATTTGTTGACAATTTGGTTACGAACATAATAAAAAAAATTAAACCAACTAAATAACAGAATCACTCGTATAAAATAAGCGATTTATAGTAAAGGGTTTTCTTAAAGGTTCGGTTAGATTTTTAATGTTTTTGTATGAAGATGTTTTGCAAAAGAAACGAAGACAATCTTTTCAAAGCAGCGAGCAACAACGTGAATATTTAAAATTGAATATTGTACGGCTTCTAAAAAATAGAATACTTCGTACTCTTAGCTTTATGCCAATATTTTTTCAAAACGCCCGCAACTCTTTGGTTAAACGTTATAGTGGTTCCAAATTTGATATTTCGCGGTCTCCATTGGAAAACCCTTTAAATTGCTGTGCTTAAATGGTTTGAATTTCAATGTTAATTATTTCCGTCAACTTAAACCTCTGAACTGAACGTGAAGGTAAGTAAATAAGCTGTCACCAATACCTTTGATTGAATTCAAAATTATTTTCTGTTTTAGTTGTTGTTATGATTATTGACCCTGGCATATTCTCAAATACCAATGACCGGGTGATCAAAATATTAAATCGAATTTAAAAATTAAATAAAGTTAAAATTTAATATTTTTTTGTTACATTGCGAGTTTGTAAGAACTTAAAATAATTCCACTATTTGTGATACATGATTTTCTTCAGGCGATCGCAGCCTGGCTCTGCATTCCAATTTTCCCAGGCGGTTTCCGGTTCAATCTCACGAATGACTTTTAAGAATGGATCGTTTTTAAATTATTTGCATATAATCGGTATTAAACGGCAGTCTACAAGAAAAAGCCTACAGGAGTCAAATTACATCTCCGAGCTGGCCAGTAGGCATCGCAAAGACGACTGATAACACACTTGTGTTAAAAGCCTGAATGTTAGCTCAGTGCGCCATCATGCTAAAATCCAACATCATGCCTATCGGGCTTTATAGCGATTGGCGTTGACTAAAATATAACAGACCAATATTCCACCACATCAGAGAAATTCGCACCAAATTGGGAGTATCTATGGCTTCTCCATATTGACGTGTGGGTTTACCCATTTCCAGATGAGTCATTTTTTTTTATTGATGTTGCCACCGCGAAAAAATGCGCCTTGTCAGAAGAATTAATTTTTCTGGCAAATTTAATGTCCAATTAGAGCTTCTGTAAACACCAAACAGAGAGGCTGTACAGAAGTAAATAATAGTTTGCCTTTTAGCGTTAAGCTAATTTGACCTTGCTAGCGAATAATCCGAAAACTTTGTATATAATTCTCATCATGCACGTGAGAGAAATGCCGAGTTGTTGAGATCGATGGTGAGTAGATGTTGTTAGAGTGAGTTAAACACTTTCGGTCACAATTGCCACACCGTCGGTACACTGTAAATGATTTATTTCAACCAAAACTTAGAGTTGTAAATTTTTTTGTTTTTTCTGTTTAAAAGCAGTTGTACAGGTCCTACAGTGTTTTACCAAAATTTAACATAAAAAACGGTAAAATGTTAAGGGGTAAGAAAAACTTTCCGTGAAACCAAAATTTAGATAGATCTTGACTAAAATTGTATAAATTCTTTAATTTTTAAACAATTTTGTTTATAAACCTACCAGAACAGTGTAGGTTATTTGATCGTCCCTGCTTGACCAAACAAACTTACCACCATATTTTTAAAGGCAAAAAGAAAAAAGCAAAAACAAAAACGTGTGCTATAGTCGGCCATGCAGAATCTTATATACTCTTCACCATAAATGTAAATCTTGTTTAGTGAAATAACTCAAAAAAAAAAAACAAAGAAAAAATATTGACATGACAGAAAATTAAAAAATAAGAAAATAAAAATTGATTACTTAAAATTTTTTTACATAAAAATGCCATCGGCTGTTAATGGGTTAAGCATTTTAAAAAATTTATTACTTTCTGAAAGATCTCTTCAAACGCTTTTAAATGATGTCCATATTGATATGTCTTAAAAATTATGGTCACAATCGTAAAAAATCACGGAACCATAACTCGGAAAATATGGGCGAGCGCAAATTTTTCACTTGATGTTTTATACTTATTTTTTAATATTCTATTGCTTTATTTATTATAATTTTTTTGATTGAAGTTACTTTTTTAATCAAGATTTGTTTCAAATGATATGGAAACATTAAAGGCAGACGTGGTGTTTTGCCTACTGCTTCGAAAGGCATGGATCAATGTGACTGATTTTCGATGGAAAACTTTTAAAACTGTATTTGATTTATCGGCGTAATTAAATTTTCTCCAGCTCATCTAGTGCTTTGGTAAAGTTGATTTCAACCCGAAACTAGACGGACAGACGGACATCGCTCAGTAGACAAGGGGTCGGTAATGGTAGAAATTTTAAACGGAAGATATTCCCATTCCACCTATGTTTAAGGGTATAATAACCGAAACGTTTGTTTACATGTCATGTTTATAGCAAACAGTGTTGCCACGGAACTAAAAAAAATAATATAAATTTAGACAGATCTTAAAAACAGATTTAAATTCGAAACATTGTATTTTGATTTTTTTTTTAATTAAATATCTATTTTAACAATTCAAAAATTAAACTTAGTGTGCCAAACAACTTTTATTTCTAAATCGCTACAAAAGCAACACCGTTCAATATAAAAGTGTTGCATGTATGATGTGCATGCAGCTGTTATTGTCAGTCATTAGTAAAAAATATTACAATTCTAATTGACTTTTCTAAGATAAATTATAAATAAAATTCAATAAAGTCGGAATTGGAAAAATTACCCATTACCGTCATAACCTTACAAAATTTTCCTTTTATATACCGGAATCAAAAATTATACCAAATTTCATTCTTTTTTAATTGTTTGAAGAGATTAACCTGCAAATTATAATAATATTGTATATTTCCGAAAACTAACTAAAGTGCAAACGCAACAGTGCTAGAAAAACAGTTAACGCATTCATTTTTTGTAATTAAGACAACTAACGATTTTTTTTAATGTGTTAAGCCAACCATTTTAAAATAGAATCGATTGTTATGACTGTCTGAGGTTCGTTGAGTTTATTGCGGTTTAGTTTCATTTTAGTTTGATTACTTTGTTTTATTTCTAGCTTCAGTCATGACAAATATCTCTTTTGTAGTTTTATTATTTATAAACAAATGTTTATGTTTTGTTTAATATGATTTTTTTTTTCAATACTCGACTCCACTCACATTTTAAAAGAATAAATAAAATGGAAAAAAATGACTTTGTGCATTAATAAAATAAAATAAAAAATTAAAAAATTATTGAACTTTAAGGTCTTAAAAACAATTCAAAGTTAAGGTCATTTTGGGGTTTAATTACAATATAAAAAGAAACAAACGTATAAACAAATTCAAATTTATTATTTATTTATTAAAACACCAAAATATAATTGTGTGGTTTGTGATCAAATAGTGATTATGGAACAATGAACTTTTGTTGTTTATTTATAATTAATAGAGTTTTATGTTCGACTTGCTAACATTTAATGATAATGAAACTAATTAATTACTTAACTGAAAGTGATAACACTTACCCAAAATAGCTTCACTTAAGAGCTGTAAAAGAGGAAAATAAAAACAAAAAATAAATTATTAATTTGTTGGAAATATTATTGTGGCAGGAGCTAACACAGATATAAAAATAAATTATGATCATTGTAAGTTGTATCAGTTATTTATTTGATCGTTTTTATTTACAAGTAAAAGTCTGGGCTCAAGGTCAAAAGGTGGTTTAAAATAAATTCTTTTATTTCGCTACACCATCAAGGAGTATTATTTGGGTTGTTAAGTGTTGACAGGCAAACGAAAACAAAAAGCGATTATAAAAATTAAGAATAATAAATAAAATAATAAATAAATAAAATAAAAATTTTAATTTTAAAATGATAGCAGAATTCTTCAATAAGAGTTTTAAAAATCGAGCAAAAAGTAAGCGGAAAAGTATTTGACAAGGATCTAAATTTTATCCAAAATAATTTGATTCTATCCCACTGTGCAATGCTGTATTTGTGATAAAATTATAAAATAAAATTCTAATGTATTATTATTAAGGATACAGTTTGCGGCAAGCCACGTCAATAAATGAAATATTCGCTAAATCTTTATTTCTTCACAACAATCATTATGATACTGAAACAGCATGAGAAAGAGAAAGAGAAGGATGTAAAAATAATAATTACACTCGCTTTTAATGGCAATAGCAAAATTAAAAGTACGTAATATAAGCTGTACAAAATACAAATCGCACAAAAGTCATTTTAAAAAATAATTAAAAAAAGCCGCTTTTTCTCTTCATATTGCTTTTGAAATTTATACGTGAGTTCCTATTCCTT
Source organism: Cistogaster globosa (assembly GCA_937654795.1). Lineage (NCBI taxonomy): Eukaryota > Metazoa > Arthropoda > Insecta > Diptera > Tachinidae > Cistogaster > Cistogaster globosa. The sequence goes on along the minus strand of OW569405.1, from coordinate 97,453,654 downwards.
AGATTAATGCTGCAAAATGTTGCATATTTCGAAAGAATATGTAGCGTTGTTGCAATTTGTCGTATCGGGCTCAGTGATTTTCACCGACTGTGATCACATATCAATAGTTAAACTTTATTTTTAATTTTAAGCTTGTCTTTCTGTTGATAAATTATTAAGAAAATGCTGCCGAATTTACAGATTAAACGCTTAAATTTTGGAAACTAATATTTATTTTCCATGTCAAAGTCGCAAAAAAAAGAAGTTACCTAATAAAAGAAATCTTGATGGCTTTTCAAATTCCATTTGTGTCCCCTCGACAATTTTTTGTAAAAAAAATAAGGAAATTTGCAGTGCTGAATACAAATGTTGTTTTTGTTGTTGTTGTTGTTGGAATAAAATATAAAAATCACAAAATTAGCTGAGTTTAAAAATATCTCACAAAAATTTACACACCGCAAAAAATAGTAGAATTGCGACTTTTGTCAAGGAACGGTAACTTTGATGTGATGTTGAATTAAAAAGGAGGAGGAAAAAGAGTTCGTGTGTAAACTTCGCTGTAACTAACTAATATTAATAAAGAGATATTTTTTAACCGACTTCAAAAAAAGAAGAAGGATGTTATCAATTCGACTGAATGTTGCTTTTTGATGTTTGAGCCTGCAGAACTCAAACACTTCTGAACCAATTTAATTTTTTCCTGTAATTTGACAGATTATACCTACAGACTGGTCCCGTTTCAAAAACAGTTTATAATCTTAAAAATTAAAGGGTGTCCCCAATAGCACAGATGTTTTTAAGAGAATAAGGAACCGTAAAGTGCACTTCTTTAAAATTAAAAAAATGCAAAAAATCTACTTTTTAAAGGGTGTCCCCATAGGTGAGGTAAATTGACTTATATTGACTTATAAGTCGTTATAGACAAACGATTGAATATTGGAGAGGATGTTGATTACTATGACCGTTATAATAACAAGTATTAATTTTCAAAGTTATATATTAAAGAGTGTCCCAATAGTTAATGTAATTTGATGTAAGTGGCCAAACTTTTAAACCAAAGAACCTTTATTGCTAAGTCCGCAATAACAACAAATATAATATTTGAATTTAGAAATTAAAGAGTGCTCCCACATTTAAAGTAAATTGACCTATATGGCCCTATCGTTTGAACCGTTATGTACAAACGCTTAAAATTAAACAGAATGTCCACTATTTTTTCTGGTATAATCAAAAGTATAAATATTTAAAATTATTAATTATAGGGTGCTACAATAGTTGCTGTTATTTGATGTATGTGACCAAAATGTTGAACAGTCGTAGACAGTTGTTTGAAATTTGCTCAGAACCTTTATTGCTAAGTTCGCTATAACAAGTAGCAAACTTGAAATTAGAAATTAAAGGGTGTCCTTATAACTGATGAAATTTGACCTCTATAGGTCTATCTTAGAAACCGTTACAGAAAAGCTCTTGAAAATTAAACAGAATGTCAAGCTGCTGTAGTCGAAGTGGTAAACACGTTGGCTACAAACCTGGTTGACCAGGGTTCAACCCCTGCGGCAGCCAAAAATAAAAAATGTTTTTTTCTGTTTAATGGTATAAATACATATTCAGAATTAACATTAAACATGCAGCCTCCTTCGGCGGTACTTCTTAATAGCATATTCGCCGGCGAAGTAAAATAACTAATAAAATGGCTATATCTATCTTTCTCTTTTCACCACCTGTCTTATCTCTCATCTATCCCTTTCCTGAAGTGCTACTTCTCTTAAAAAAAAAAAAAAAACAAGTATAAATATTTAAAATTAGAAATTAAAGGATGCCTCAACGGTTTTAATTTGATGTATGTGGTCAATCTTTTGGACAGTTATAGGCTAACGCTTAGAATTGAAACAAATTTTGTTGTACTGCGTCAGCAACAAAAAGTGTAAAAAATAAAGGGTAACCACATAACTGCTGAATTTTTTGCTTAATCTGCATTCTTATTTTGCTCTACGACATATTAAAAATCCTGACGAAATCTTTCTCGAACATAATTTATGTATAATCACTGTTCTGAAGAAATATAAATTTAAGTTTCTCTGTTTAAAGTCGGTTTTTTATTTCAAGAATTATTGTCCTAAATTGTTGCGGTAAATTTATGGTTTTTACACTGTTAAAATAGGCAAGAAGAAATATACGAGTAACACTGATGACAAATGTAACGAGCCAAAAAATGCGTTATGTTCTCTTAGTTTTCGAATTTCTTAGTTTTTGTTTTTTTTTTAATTTTTTTTATCTTAAGGCGTGATGACACTTTTTTTGTCTTTTCTAAATTTAAGATTGAAAGACTATGCAACTTAAATATATTTTTGTTACCTTTATATTACTTTTATTAATTTCTTTTAGTGTTGTCTTATTTTATTCTAAAAAAAACCAACATAAACTTTTCATCGATGCGTGAATATAATTTTTGATGTTTCAAGATTTTTTTTAATAAATACTAACTGATCTTGTTAAAATTTTCCACTATAACAAAAAAAAAAAAAAAAAAAAAAAAAAAATGGGTGTCACTACGTGTCTTTATTTAAATTTAAAATAAAAAATATAAAATAAATCCTGCATAAAAATTATTTTGTTATATAACAGTTATTAACTCAAAACAAATTCTTAATAAAAATTGAAAGCGTAGAAAACTCTCTTGATTATAAATTGCAACAAATTTAAAATTTGTCGTAAATTCCATATTACAACCAAGCAATTGCTTTTAAATTTTTCAAAATAAAATTTAAATATTTTTTTTTCTCAAAATTTTTAACACTATCCTACAACGTCACAAATATCGCATATAACATATGATGACAATAAAAAAGACTAATGAAGTCGATTCTCAGTTCCTGATAAATTTTCATTGTGGTCATTTACAAGAAAAGCCTACGCTTTTTTGTAGTCAACTTAAAGTTTAATTCATAAAACGGCAAACAACTTCGATCAAATACAATTTATGTTGTGGAACCAGAATGGATACAACAACTAGTAGTCGCATGGCTTTGCAAAAATGAATGAATGAAAATGCTAAAAAAATTTTTTTTTGCAAAACAGAAGTAGATTTCCTTTGTTAAAAAGAACTAGTTTTATTTTCTAAGTGTTTCTTTTTTGATATTTTTTATTTATTTTTTTTACTAAAATTTTCAAACGAAAACTTGTATGTATTTTTTTATTAAACTTGTGCAAATGTTTGTCATAAATGATGACGATTTTTCTAACACATGTGTTAAATAACACCTACATACATTAATTAAATTGAATAATAAATAAAATATTTTTAAACATCTGAACATTTTACAAGAACGAATTTATATTTTTTTTAACACTTGAGACACACATACAATTAAAGAGCTGTAAAAAGAAATAATAAGAAGACTTAATAAAATAACATATTAAGAATTTACGTCATTGTTTAAACAATATTATTAGTAATAAATAACATTAAATACACATGCATTTTTAGTTGGCATACATTTTAAATAAGTATTTTTTTTATAAATGTTAGCTTGACTTTATAATGCAAGTTGTTAAGAATATTTATTGCAACATATTTTTATGTTTATAAACAAGTTGCTAGAATATTGAAGTATATTTTAAACTTTTTTTTATATATTTTAAACCTTAATTTAAGCAGTTTGTTACTCAAACTCTGCAAAAAGTAGGAATATCGATGGTTTAATTCTTTATTTTCGTTAAGCAGCTTTTTAATTCTGTAATATTCGTATCTAAATCTCGATCGCTAAAAAGCTAAAAATAAACTACTGCAATAGGTGTTACAGGATAGCAATTGTTGCCGAAATTCGATCAATAGAGTTTTTTAGAGTCTTAACCCTGGTACTCTGTTCGAATTTGTGAATAATGTTGAGCAACATTAATTATTTAATGTGGAAAATTTTACATTTACAATGTGGTGTCTTTCTCGCGATATAAGGAATTTAACGGTTTAAAGTTTTCACATATACTGCAACAAACAAAATACATATGAGCAGGTGCTGTTTGTAAAATTCCGCATGAAATAATGCCTCTTTGGTTTATTTCACTGCTTTGATAAAATGTTGCTAGAAACAATTCACATGTTTTCCACAGTACTCGTAAAACAGAGTACTACTTCTGCAACATTTTTCATGACTTTTTCATACAAATTTTTTATGTATGTAGTTTGACAGCATTCCGCATGAAAAACTGAACAGAGTGCCAGGCTTTAGCGATGGAGATTTAGCTTTAGCGATTTGCAGAATAGTACTGCAGGTTAAATTAAATCATATAAAAATTGATCCTAACTTTTAACTTTCCGTACCTAAATATGCTCCAAATAATATCGTAACAATGTCTATCCGGCTGTCATTGGCAATACTTCTAAAATTTCCACAGAAGATTAATTTTCAGCAAATTATAAAACGAAAGTTAAAATAAAGGAAAAACATTATTTTAATGTTTACAGAGAATTAGAAGTACTACGTCTGATTGCATGTAAAATGTTCTTAAAAATTCTTCTTTTTTTTAATTAGTGCGAAAAAGTTAAAAATACTGCTCCCTAAGTTGTACTCTTTTTATTTTGTAGCATGTTTATTAGTTGCAAAATATTTTTGTTCCAACCGCTAAAAATTCTTCATATCTACGGGTAACTCAAGCGACCATATTTTTAAGTCGTACTATTAGCACCACCAGCTGGTTGTCAAATTTTGACAAAGGACTTGTTAGGAACTGCATCACTACGATGCATCTGATGCACAGAACGTTCACTGCAAACATCATGTGTTATAAAATACATCACGGATATTTTTGATGCGCAAACAAACATCAAATATACTTATGCACTTGTAGAAATTAATTTGACGTAATGTTTTAGAATCTTTTAATAAGAGGCCATTGACGAGCAAATATTTCATTATTAATTTATCAATTTTCAATGCTTAAGAGTTCAAAATTAAAAACAAATGATAATTTCTTTTTGTCTGCGCATCAATTAGGTATCAGCATCAGCTGTTTTCTATCGGCAACAAAAACTAATCACACATGCGTGTCAGATGCAGCGCGGTGCTGCACTTCCGAACAAACCGAAACTTGAACAGTGTAAAAAATTATATTAAAGTTTGAAGGGTGTCCCCATAGTAGGGATGTATTGTGTCGAAACATCCATATAATCCGATGTTTTTTTTTTGCTCCAATCTACACGTTCTGTATACAACTTTTCATTTCATGCATTGAAAGAAAAAATCGATGTTTTTTTACCATGTCCATCCCTACTCCATAGGAGAACGAATATTGACATAATTGTCTTGTATTTTGAACCTGAATAGGCAGATAATAAAAATTTTCAGCAACAAATATTTAAAACATGAACACAAGGAACCCTTCGTGTTGCGTAAGAAGAACTTGCATTTATCTTATGTATTAATTTTTGTTGCAGAAATAGTTTAAATATGTCATTTATATACATAACACAAAAATTAAAAAAAAAAATTTGCCAGATCTTTTTACATCATAAGAATTAAGACGTTTTTACTCGCCTATAAATAAAAACAGCTGTTGCAGATGGTGTGGCAGAATTAAGCAAAATGTAGAGCAAAAATTTCGCGTGTGCATTAAAGAAAATTGTATATTATTTAAAAGTGTTGTCAACAGCATTATACTGAGCTAAGTAAATCGTGTAACACAAAAAATAATTCTTGGCGTGTTTTATTTTGCAATTTTTAAAACTTAGAGTTATTTAATTTTCGCTAAAACCGTGCTGAGTCAATCAAAAGCATTTGAAACAAAAAAGATCGAAGAAATTATTTGTTCTCTTTTAAGTACGGAATTTTCCTTTTTGATTTGATTTATCACATGTTTGTTTCTTTGAGGGAAAGTTGCCACAATTGTACACTCCACAATAAGTTTCTCCAATTATACACATCTTTTTTCTTTAGCAAAGTGTAGTGAAACTATTACATTTCATTATAATTTAAAAAAATAATTATTAACTACAAAATAATTTAGTTATAAAAACTATTTATTATTTATATGCAATTAAAATAAATTTGTTTTAATTCTATTAGAAACAATTTTGTAAACAAATAATAAAACAAAACACTTAACAAAAACATTTTGTTCAACTGAAAAAATTATATCTGTGCAAATAAACATTTACATTTAATTTTTTTAAATTAATATTTATTGGCTGCAAAAACTGCAAACAATACTCAACATTTTTTGTTAAACAAATAACAACAAAAATAAATAATTAAATAGTTTAAAGTGTCATTTGGATTTCTAATAATTCAATTTAAGTTCTTTAAAATTTATTTAGTTGACTGTGAGCTGTCAAACTATTAACCTGTTTCTTTTCTAGTGACACCCTGTTAATAGTTTTTATTTTTTTATTAATATATTTTTAACGTATGACAAATGCAAAGAATTGTTTTTGGTTGTTGTTGTTGTTGTTTTCTGTTGCATCTATCAGCACAACTTAATGTGTGCAATTAATTCAAAACTAAATACACGAGCCAAAGATTAAATTAGGATTTTGTTATTGTTGCTGCTGTTGTTTGTAGATTTTGTTTTTAAAACCAGATTTTAAGTGTTAGTTTACAAGTGTACTGCTCTCAGTTGCTGTTCAAGCAGCAGAGGTGTAAGAGAGTGTGAAATGTATAACGTTGCACTTTATTTTTGGTTTTAAAGAAGTTGTGTGAAATATTGATAAATTTTAAAGAAATAAACTTTTGTTTATTGTTTATCATTTCATGCAAAAGGCTGTAAAATGTCTACAATAAAAAAATTGGTGCGAAATAATTAAAAGCTTATGTTGCCAGAAGTTTTATTTTTCACTTTGTAAAAAGTTGCAAAATGTTTCTGGTAACATGTTTATAAACTTCCAGATGTTTCCCGCAACATTTTTGAACCTGCGATATTATATCAATTATAATTATATCACGAGTGGAATTGTTGCCAACACCAAATGATGTTGCAAACTTAAAAGCTTAGTATGGACCCAACAGATACTTGTAAAATATTTCGAGCGAAATTATTTGCAAATTTGAACAGAGTGCTAAACTTGTTACACAAAGAAGTTGTGTCGCATTGTCACACAGCGAAAAGTCTTATGGAATTAAGCAAAATTAAGTCAGCCAATGAGTATTTTTAGGGACTTACTTAGGACTCAGTAAAAATCTAGATCTTTCTTGCTACAGGAATGAAAAATATTATAACGTTTTACCCTTTTGCCGTACGGATTCTTTTGTTTGTAAATACCCGCACGGATTTTTTATTTTACTCTGACTATAATTCATCCTACAGACTGGTCTCTTGCTTGCTAAACATGCGATTCACTAAACGCAAATATCCACGCTACACTACTCTGTTACTTCGGCGATTAACAAACCACTTAATGTCTTGTATTAGTAAATTATCTATACAGTTCACTTACGCTCATAAACTCCTTTTTTTCTCGTTTACATTATAGCAAGTCCCCGTTGACACATGTTTTTTTGTTATTACTTCCCTGCGCTAACATCTAAAACTCTACCTTTTTATTGTAAAGGCGCCTTAGTGAATTTATCTGCAATGGCTTCACACAATTATTGTTTTTTGTTTCCGGAAGGCTTATATACGAGTATTTGTTTCCCATTAAATTGACTTCATGGGCTCGAACACATGAACTTCGCAACCTGCTGTTTTTACACCAAGCACATAACTCTATCAACGCAGCCACCAGTGTTACGCAACTTGTGTTAGCTCATTATCGTATTATTCTATACTCACACCATTATTGGTAAACGTAATTTTATTCACCTCTGATTTTTACCACACACACACATACACGGAAAACAACAGCAACACTGCCATTTTTAGAATATATTTTCCTAACAATATTAATTATGAAGGAAGCGCAACATTTATCATGACTTTACTCTTTTGGAAGTCTGTAGCGAGTAGTAAGCAGCAGTGGCAAAAGTGCGGAGAGTTGCTGGTGGCTTGATGTCGGTTTGATTGTTTGCTTGGCTGGATGACTGCTAAGACAGAAACTTGTTGTTGGCTTGATTGTTTGGGTTTGTTTTGCTGTTATAAATTTAGGTAAACAGAATTAAGCTGTGTGGCATATAAATAGAAAAACATGAACAAGTATTAATTTACAACAAATAAAAAAAATTTTTTTTTTATATATAAAAGATGGAAATATGACAAGACACAAGTTCATGTGTGTAGTAAAGAACTGAAAAGAAACTAATTCTCTAAATACTTTGCAGATTATTAACGCCCTAAAAAACTTTAATAATTTTTTTTTATGTACGCGGATTTTTTGTGGATTATTAATTTCAAGACCCAGTAGAATATTGGCACAAAATAGTTGCGTTGAAATCTTTAGTCGAAAGTGTCAGTATTAATTGTTATTTTTACAATTTAGAGTTCTATCCGGAGTAAAAAAACACCCAGTGAGTACACTGCAAAAATATATTCTCATGGGGTAAGAAGACACGTTGTTGTAACGTATAATGCTCAACGTTTAGTAACCCTAACATCTCTGCAGTTTCATTTCTCTTTTTTTCTCTATAGCTGCCAACAGTTTGCTTCCATGATGCTGGCGCCTTTCTTTTAATTTAAGACATCTATTGCGATGAACTGCGGTTCACAAAAATAAAATATCTCATCCATAAAAAATTGCAAACATTTTTGGGTCTTCGAGCCGAATAAATTTGGTAAAAGTTAAATTAAAAACTATTTTTATGAATCAGGGAAAAAATAAATAATTTAATATTTAAGAGAAGTTAAGTATGTAATATTTCGTCTAGAAAGATAATATTTAATAGTTTAAACGACTTTCGGATTTGTCTCGATTGCTAGGACAGTGCTGTTTCTTAGTTATACTACGAACTTTCAATTTACATGATAAAAAATTCAACTTTTCTTATTTCTAGAGTTTTTTTTTTAGTAAAATATTGACCATAGTTTTATGCATTAAATGATATTTTAATTTTATAAATCACTGATCTTTCTTATTGTTTTTAAATCTACAAACACAAAAAAAATCTTCAGAACGTTGTCCAATAACTTGGACATTTGGTGACTTCAAAAACGCGCGTTTGTCAGAATTTGGGCGTTCAAGTATTTTAAAGGTTGTAAACATTTTTATATCGCTTTGTTTAACATAATATGGTTATCGTGACTATGCATAAATTATATTCTTTTCTTTTTTCTATATAAACGTTCGACTTGCATTTTATTTATTTATTTATTTATTTTTTTTTTTTTTGTAATTGTTGCTGCCAGTAAAAAACATGTGCTGGTTTAAATTAACAAAATATTTTGTCATACATTTTCCATTTAAATGAAACTTGAGAATTATTTATATATTTTATTTTTTTATTTTTATATTTATTCCACCGTTTTATGCCACTCATTTTTTTAGTCACGTGTAGTTTTAAAAATAAATAAAGTTTTTAAGCTTCAGTTTTTTTTGCATTATACATAATTTGTTTTTAGCACAATTTTCTTGTTGTGCTGCTTAATGAAATTTAATATTTCAGAACAAAAATACAAAAAAAAAAAAAAAATGTAAAAGATGCTGGTTTAAATGTTTCGTACCCAACAGGGCATCAAAGATGACAAAGTTGGTTGTTGCACATTTTACGTTTTTTTTCTGTATTTCATTTAAATAAAAAAATAATAGATAATAAAAAAAGGTGTAAAATATTATGAAAAAAAATTTCAATGTCACATACTTTAAGAGCTTAAAACGAAGTATAATTAGAAATATAGTAGAACAGTTTTAAACACAAGCCCCTTCTGATTGCAAAGTAAACAGAGTAATATAGGTAATTTTCATAGCAGAGACTCATGTTTTTTTCAAATATTCTTAATTTTGGTTCTATTTTTTAATTGTGTTTTTTTTTAAGAATCTTGTTTCTATCACAAAAGTCATCACAAAATATTATAGAAATTTTAGCTTTGTATACTAAAACTGATTACAGATTGTAAAGATACACAGGTTATTTCTCCAATTATTCATTGAATTTTCAAACCAATAATTTTAGTCGATTTTCTGTTTGGTGATAAAAAACTTGTTTTTCTCATTTAACCTTAAAAAATGTGTTGTGTTTAAAATGAAAATTACTTTCTAAGAAAGCTATTCGAGCTTGGGTTCTGTCTTTTTATATATAGCGAAGACGATTGAGCGATGTCCGGCTGTCCGTCCGTGTTAGTGCTGAAATCAAGTTTACCGAGCCACTAGATCAGCTAGAGAAAATTTAAATACGCCAATCGAATAGACATAGTGTCGAAAGAGGTGCTATATGAAATCAGCAAGATCGTTCCATGTCCTTCGAGGCAGCGTAGATAACGCCTTCCTCTAATTTTTCCATTTCATTTGGAACAACGAAGTAACTTCATTAAAAAAACAAAAAACAAATATATGGGACGATAAAGAATTATAAAAAAGAAAAAAACACATAAAGTGAAAAAATTGGCGCTCGCCCATATTTTCCGAGTCATAAGCCTCTGAAGTTTTGAAACTTTTTAAGATATCAATATGGGTATCATTTTAAAGCTTTTAAGAGATTTTTAAGGAAATGCTAAAATTTAAAAAAATCCTTAACCCGTTAAGAGCCGATGGTATTTTTATGTATTTTTTTTAAATTTTTTATTTCTCTGTCACCTCTTTATTTCTTTTTTTGATTGGAGTTACTTCACTAAACTAGATTTAGAAAAATGTTGAATGGTATATAAAATTTGGCATAACTAAATATATCACTATTATTTGTTTTGCATTTCTTACCAAAAACATTTTTTATCGCAATTATCGTGACATACGGCGAGGAATTTCAAAAAACTGTTAAAACCAAAACTGTAACTTGCTTCTGTAACTAAAGTGAAAAGTTCTTTACATGAAACTACTGTAGCCATACTGTTTTAAAGAGGGGAGCTAGAGTTAATAATGTCTTAATAATATAAATAAATAAATACAGTCATGAATTAGTGTAGCTCAGCCTGTATAAAACTAGATGACTACAATATTTGCACGTGAAAAACTTTTCACTTTAGTTACAGAAACGAAGCATTAGGACAATGTTTCATACGTAAAAAAGGATCTCAAGAAGAATATATTTAATATTTTTGATTAGACGAAACAGTGTGACATAAAAAAGAAAAATCAGTACCAAAAAAATTTGCACGACTTCAAAAAGGACTCTTCCCTAGTTCTAGGCTAATCCAGCTTAAATGTTTGGCAACAATATAGGAAAAAATATGCTCCACAAAAAAAAATCATATTCAATTACTGATTAATAAACACAAATAATCTTTTTTTATTAAAATAGGACCAGATAATTAATTTAATTTAATACACAAATACGGACAAATTTAATTGGAAAAAAATAATTTTCATAGTAAACACAAAATGAAATAAAATCAACAACAACAACAGTTAAGAAAGCAATTAAAACAGCAATAAAACTTAAACTAAATTGTAAACAGATGTTTGTGAAAATAAAATTTATTAATAGTTTTATTGTTGTACAGTGGGTTGTTTAAAAAGCAAGGAACTCTAATGGTTTTATTCAAGCTGGAAAGTATGTTTAATCCTAACATCGCAAAGAACTTTCATAGGACGGACATTTATTTAAGATTTTGTTAACCCTATCGTAAGAATTTAGGAATATTTTTTTGAAATATTTCTATGTCTTTTAAAAATTTTTAAAATATTTCAACTAAGTTTTATTCACTTGACATTTAAAAATTAATTGCTGTTACAAGATTATTTTTCTTTAAGGCATCAATAGATCTAAAAAAATTACTTAAAAATAATTTGATTTAATATTTCACACCACCACTTTACATGCATATAAAATTAACAGCACAAAAGTTCTTGCAACATGATGTAAGAAGATTTTTTTTAACGGCAACATTTGGAATACACGATTTGTCTTATTGTTGTTTAACATTTAATTGCAATTTTTTGTAACCTTAAGCCATTTTATTATAAAAAAAGAAACAAATTTAATTTAATCATATAGAGCGTTGTTTGTGATATTTTGTGATACCTTTTTCCATGATTGTTTCTCATATGAAACTATTCATTCACCCGCTGATTTAGTGCTAAACCAACCATCATTATGATTTAAAGGTGGTGGTCATAAGGTTCTTTAATGCGATTGCAATCCTCATTTTACTTGCAACTTGCAGGCATTTGTCTCAACTGCAGATGATGACGACGTTATCATTAAAATTGATATTTGCGATAGCAAAAAAAAAATTTTTTTTTAATGAATTCATAATTTTTGGAATTTCAGTGGTTTTAGGGGTCATTTGTAGTTAGTTGCCTCTTATTTTATGAATTTTGTTATTTTTTTACTTTTATTTTTTTTATGAAAATTACTAATATTGTTGTCTGCTTTTAATGCATTTGCGCTTTAGGCTGATATAAAGCCAGACATTATTTTTGTTAACAACTTCAATTGCTGTTTTGGGTATAGAAAAACAAAACAGAAAAATGTTATAAATAAAGTAATTGCAGGTAACAAATAGTTATTCTTGCTGTAATAAAGGAATTTCTTTCTCACAAACTAATTTTCATAGGCGTCTTAAAAAAACATCACCTTTTGGATAATTCGTATCCATGGCGATTTAATGACAATCAATTCAGTCTTCCCTCTCCTTCAAGATTTTGCTCTGTCACTATCTTAAACAATTTTACAATGCATTCACAAAAGATTTTAATAGAATTATTTTCTACTTCAAAAAAAAATCGCCAAAAATTTTATATCAAGTTGCCACAGTGTTACACGAAAAGGATGCAGCTTAAAATGCAACTCTAACCACACAAACTTATGCATTTGGATTTTTTAACACACATGTTTTTTTTTACAGACTTGAAACGTCCTTGTAAGGCTCAAGTGGGGGACAATAATCTCTTGTGGATTAAGGCTTTGGTGAAACACTAAAGGGGACATCAATTGAAAATGAGCGATTAAAAAAGGGTTTAGACAATAGTGATTCCGATTAAATATAGAAAATGTTGCTCCCTCTGTTCACATCCTGATTAATTCAAGCATAATAATGATTATTGATAATTTAAGGCCGGGGCACATAGAATCCTTCATACGTGGTACTTTGACGCATTCAACTGAAGTGAAAATAATGACGGATAAGGTTGGCACAATGAGTGCTTTGCTGACGGATATTAAATCAAAGTGTGCTCTCCATTTTTAATAACTTTTTAATTAAACTTTTATTTTTTTTCACTTGTTAATTTTATTTAATTTGAATTTTATTTTTTTCCATTAAAATTATTTTATAAAAATCACAGAATTGAATTGAAAAAAAAAAACAAGAGTTAAAAGAAAACAAAGAAGAGGAAGCAACTCATAGCTGTTAATGTATTCAAAGTACGTCAAAAGTTGACCAACTTTTGTACTTTACGTTGGCGGACACATACTGATTGTGACATCGCTTATAGAAAACATATATTTTCAAAGCTTAACGTATGACGGCTTTTATGTGCCCCGGCATTTACATTGCCAAGTTCGAGTAGGATTTAAATAAGAGAGGTTTCGTTCCATGTATTTTAATTATAACTTTTTATTTTTAGATTTCAAATTTCAAAGTGTCTGCTTTTTACTATAAAAATAAGGAGATAAAATTACTCAAAATCAGGTCAACTATAGGGAGACCCTTAAAGTTTTTTTTAATTTTTCATGCTGGTTGTTATAGTGGGCACAAACTCTGCCTAAATTTAAAGAGTCTGCTTTTAAAATTCAAAAGAAAAACCTTTATACATAAATGTTACGTTTTATATGGGGCACCCTTTAATTTTTAAACCTCTGTTTTTATTAAACTAGAATGTGCAATATTCCTATCGCTTTGCCATTCTTTCTTATAATTAAAAAAAAGATTCTTCAACAAAAAGGGTAAGGAATTCCTGTCTTTCGAATTAATCAAACGCCGAGAATGATAAAAGAAAACAATTGGTCTCACAATGAAGACATATGTACAAACAACTTAACATGTAAATGTGTATTAAATATGACAGATATCGATAAGAAACTTTTGCTCAAAACGGTTTTCAAATAAATCTTTTGGTTTAAAAAGCAAAAATCCCTAACACTGGAATGACTGAAGATGGTGATACCAAAAAGAAAAAAAAATACATTTTAGCGTCTTAAAAAAATTTATGTTGAACAGACCTCCCAATCAAACCAATATGAGTCATTCTTAAAAGTAATCGAATGATTTGTTTTTATGTCAGAAAAACTTTTCGTTTTTTTTTTTTAAATCAATATAAATGATTCCAATAACACAATTTATATAAATGATTTTTATAAAATTGTTGCTGTTGTTGGCAGTAGTTCTACTAATGAATTTATGTCAATAAGTTCTTTTCACTCAGATTTGTTTTAATTAATTTATTTGTATTTTTTTTTATTGCAACAACAAGAATTTGGTCACCTTAACTTTGATTTTTAATTGATTTTAATTGAAGTGGTTTATTGTAAAAAAACATTTATAAATATTTTAGGTATTGATTGTTGGTACTAACGTACGTACAGCTGATTTAATCAAAAATGTTTGAGTTCAAAATATTAAACGATTTTAATTCTTGGTGAATAAATAAAGAGATTCCCAAAAATGAAAGCAATCCAAGGGGCAAATTACGACACTCGATACCGATCGAAATTTCAATAGAAATTTAATGTAAATTTCGTTCGATATCGAGTGCCGTAATTTGCCCTCAGGTTGAAGTTTAAAAAGAAACAACATTGTTTTTCACAATTTCAAAGACTAAGAAGTTAGAAATAAGGAATATGAGCCTTGTAGCCGAGGACCTTCATTTTGATTTTTAATATTTAATACAATTTTTTTAGCAATGAAAACGCTTAACTGTTGCTTAAAAAATATTGTTCAGGGTCATTAACATGTTACTGCAACAAATTGTGGACAAGCCCAATCTTGCGTAAATTTTGTAATACCTTTTTGAGAAACAAACGAAATCATGAACTTCAAAGGTTCATGGTATTTAGTCATAATTTTTAATAAGAATTGCGTGAGTTTGACTGGATTCTTTTTTGTCTCTGTTTTTTGTTGTAGAGCCCATTTATTAATTTAAGTTAAATACAATTTATGACTGTGGCATATTTACGACAATTGTACGAAAATGAACAAACATACAAAAAGCATTAAAATTATGAATATAAAATATTTAAAATAACAAATTTTAGCCGTGCATCCCATAACTGTTATAAAGAAAATGGTGCACAACTATTAAAATGATGTGTAGGAATCAGTGATGAGCAAGTGAGATTTTTAAAGTTACGCAATTTTTGTATTTTTAAGTTTAAATTAATTATTTTTCCACGACAACGACGATAGTCAGGTTGAAACAGAGATTCCTATGAATGTCGTGGTAAAAAAATTTTTCCCACCAGCGCAAATAAAAGCTCAATATCGGAAAAATTAATATTTGCGGCTTCGGCAACGATAGCAATTTCGCAAGTAAACAGAGTGCATTGAAAGATGCCTACTAGATCGAGTTCTATCCATCACCTCGAACCAACTTACGCGATAAGCCTTTGAGTACTAATATTGAGCGTGTTTTAAGCCCGATAGAACTTTGAATTATTAAAAATAACACTAAAAATTAAATTTTGATAAAAGATTTTTTCTTATTATTTTCAGTAAACTCTGAGAAATCATTGTGAATAGACTCACGCTTAAACAACGCTATCAAATCATCCAAGTTTACTTTAAAAATCAGTCATGAATTTATGCAACTTATAGATGACTTCGTGATTTTTATGGTGCGCATAATCGTCGGTCTGAGCAAGCCATCCGTCCAACTGTGGATAGATACCACATACTGATTTTATGCGTACTGAAGAAAATATCGCTGCTGTAAACAAAAGTTTGGAAGAAGATCCAAATTTATCAATTCGTCGACGGTCGCAGGAAATGGGACTCTGTCCGTCCTCTACGTAGATAATTTTGCGCAAAGATTTTGGCCAACACCCGTATAAGATCAAGTTAGTACAGTAATTAAAGCCATGTGACCATTATATGAGTCGTTCTTTCAACGATTGGGCTCTAGAGCAGTTAGTAACTGATCCGTTGTGTTATCGCCGAATTCTGTTCAGTGATAAGGCTTATTTTTGGATTAAGGGATTCGTTAATAAGTAAAATTGCCGCAGGTGGAGTGAGACCAATCTACAACATACCCTATAAACTCCATTGCATCCAGAAAAATGCACCGCTTGGCGTGGTTTACACGCTGATGGCATCATCGTACTTTATTTCTTTAAAAATAAGGCTGGATCTCACGTTACAGCCAATGGAGGTCGTTATATCACCAAAATTAATGATTTTTTTTGAAAATATGGACGACATTGATCCGGACGAAATGTGGTTTCAACAAGACGGCGCTACATGCCATACAGTGACCGCAACCATCGAGTTATTGAAATAAAAATTTGGCGATAAATTGATTTCGAGAAATGGACCTGTTAACTGGCCTCCAAGATCGTGCGGTTTGACACCTTCCGATTATTTTATGTGAGGCTACGTGAAGTCACTGGTTTATGCAACAATTGACGTTTTGGAGGCCAACATTCTTCGCAGTACTTAAAAAAATTACCCAAAATTAAACGTCTAAAATACGCTTTGTCATGAGTAGGCGCGGTGTCCATATGCCCGAAATCATTTTTAAAGATAAATGCCATGTTCTGATCTTTCGCATTAAAATTTTTCATTATAATTTAATTTTTTGTGTGATTTTTACACAAAAGAAAAACAGCGATTCATTTAAAGAATCAATTTGTTTTAGTGCGTCCTTTAGTTCTGTCATAAAAAATATCGGCTGACTCTGGACTAACCATTAGCCTATAAAAGGCTGTCTGGGAGAGCTTATTAACATTCTAAACAAATTTAAACACTGAGAAGAGTTCTCTAGTTACTCCTAATTTTTTTAAGATTCTTTTCGTTTTTTAAAAAGACACCAAAACGTTCAACCAGGCGGAGATTGCAAAAAATAAATGACTGCCAATACTTTTTTGTTGTTGCTCAAATGTCATCTGTACTCTAAACTTGATGTAATTTGGTTCCTAATTCTGGTTTCCATGTTACTTTCTCGAAGAGCTGTTACACTTCTTCTAAAGCTAATGGCTGCTTTTAAAACAGCTAAGTTGGCCATTATTCGAACGTTAAAGATCAGGGCTGATACAGGCAAGACAAATGTTCCCAAAACAGAGCCAGATGTGGTATAAATGGTACCAATAACTCCGTGGATAGCGATTCCAGGCAGTGATATGACTACTGAAAGAGCAGCCAATATGATCTAATTATTTCCTTGACAAATGGGAGTGTGAACTTGCCAGTAGAATTAGACACAATCTAAATATCCCAATATAAAAGAAGCTCCTGCTTCTGTTCATTACAACATCACGTCACACGTTTTTATCACGCAGGTGCCTCGCCAAAAATAGAATTTGAGTCTACTGGTACCGTGGACATAAGTTTGTTTGGTCCAATCACAATTGTTATCTTCTTTTAGTTTCCCAGACAAGCCTCGAGGACCAGTTTCACTTAACACTTGGGAGGGCAATTTGTTCCAAGGCATTTTGCTTAATGGAAAGGGAGAAGACAAATTAACAATTTAAAAGTTGACACGACAAAAATTTTGAAAGCCTCCTAATGAAGGGTTTCTGAAAATTAAAATTTCACAAGAAATATTTCACTTTGTAATAATTTTATTGAAACTCCTTTGCTCACGCATGACTTTAATAATCACTTCGACTGTATATTTGTAGCAACAACAATATAATGTTGCACAAATAACTGTCAGTTGAAGCATAATAACACTCCTCCACACGCTTTGGCAGATTTGGTGTAACGACAGAAACTTAAAATTCAAATTCAAAATCAATCTGTTGGAATGATTCGCTATTGCGCTTCCCTAAACATGTGTTAAGTTTTTTTACTCTACACTTTTGTCTGTCTCTCTGTCTGTTTATTTATCCATTTTAATTACATAAAGTGTATTTCTCTCTTATTTTTATTACAATTGCACTCTTCTATGATCGTTTTTTTCATTTGGATGGCACTTCTTTGTTTGAAAGTTTTTAAATTTTATTTTATTTATTTATTTATTTTATTTTTTTGGTTAAATAAAGTTGTAGTGGTGCCTGTTGTGCCTCCTGCTGCTGTTGCTTATTAAATTGGGTGGCGAAGTTATGACTTTTGTATGCACGCACTTCAAATAAGTCAAGTGCGTTTTGAATTGCTGCTTCCGGTAAACTTTTTAATTTCTTTAATAGTTTTCTCTGATTTGGATTTATAAGGCCGTTAATCGTGTAATTTAATATTTTTGAATTGTTTGTTGTTCATTTATGCGATTGTAAATTGTAAGTAGGTGATTTTATGTTGGCTTTTTTCTTCTTGTTCTTCTTTTATATTTAAAACTTAAAATATTTTTATTTTCTATAATTGAATAAGTTTAGGGAAATTTCATTTGTGTTACATCATTTGTTTTAATTTGATGAATTTTTATTTAAAGTTTAATTTGATGTCGGAGAGTGTTGAGAATTTTCTAATGGGGTATAAAGAACAGAAAAGAAAAATGTGACACGAGAGATATCATGAATAGTTTTTTTTATTTAAAACGTCTATAAATGACTTGTGAAATATACCAAAGCTGCGATAGGGGTAATTATAGATAATGTTGAATTATAGTTTGTATGTGACTTAAGGTCGCGATTCTCTTATTCGTAATCGCTTAAATTAAATATGTAGTAGTTTCTGTGCGATCAGAGTTGTATTTCAGGTTGCACTTGTTTTGGGTGACAGTGTGGTAAAGAAATATACGGTTTCTTGCGATTTTTTTTTATTTTTTTTTTCAAAAGTATCGATCGGATAATGGATCTCGGACTTTTTAGGCAAAGACTACAATGTACCCTCCTAAAAGCAGTCTAAGGATTTTTTTAAAGTTTTTTACATATATTTAACATACAACACTCATTAACAAATTAATGTAAAAAGCCGATACTTTTAAATGTGAATTTACAAATCGGGTTTAATAACAAATTTATAGTAAAGACGAAAACAAAAATCTTATATTTTGAGTAATGACAAATATTTGTATCGATTTTTAGCAAACAATATTCGAAAGAGTCTTTTCATCAGTGCTGCTTTCTTAATTTTATACACAAAACTATTTGATTATACGAAGAATAAACAACAATTTTCTATTTTTTAACCGACTTAAAAAAAAGAAGGAGGTTATCAGTTCGACTGTATGTTGCTCTTTTATGTTTGTGCCTGCAGAACTCAGTAATTTCTGAACTAATTAAAAATTTTTCTAATTTGAAAGATTATGTTAACGGATTGGTCCCGTAGTAGTTCATAATCTCAAAAATTAAAGGGTGTCCACATGCAATATACATGTTTTTTTATGAACCGGAAAGCGCACTTCTTTAAAATTAAAAAAAAAAAAATGGGTATTACTATAGCTGCTAATAGATATAAAAACAAATACAGCTTAAAATTAAAGGGTGTCCCCATTGACTTATATGCGCCTATAATTTTGAACTGTTAAAGATAAACGCTTGAAAATTGGATAGGCTGTCGATTACTATGACCATTTTAATAACAAGAATAAACATTTAAAACAAAAAATAAAGGGTGTCCCAATAGTTAATCTAATTCGATGTATGTGGCCAAACTTTTAAACCGTTATAGACAGACAGCTGAAATTTATAAAGAACCTGTATTGCTAAATCCGCTGTAACAGCAAGTAAAAAATTTAAATTTAGAAATTAAAGGGTGTTTCCATAGGTGACGTAATAGGCAAAATTAAGCAGAATGTCTACTACTTTGCCTGGTTAATTAAGAAGTATAAATATTTAAAATTATAAATTATAGGGTGTTACAATAGTTGCTGTTATTTGATCTATATATAAACAAACTGTTGAACAGTTGTAGAAAGTTGATGGAAAATTACACAGAACCTTCATTGCTGTCTGTTACCACTGCAAGTTTAAAATTTGGTTGTGGATAATAAAGGGTGTTTCAATAGTTGATGTGTTTTAATTTATATGGCAAACTTCTTGAAGCGTTATAGACAGACAGCTAAAATCTGTTCTTAAATCGGGTTTTTTTTTGCAAGAATTATTGAATCATCGCATTAAGCTTTTGATAATAATAAAAATCATAATTAATTTTGTTTAATTATGTACGAAATTTCAGACATGTTTTTGATGTCTTTCGTTTTGAATTACAAGGCGGCGCCGGTGTGATTTATTATTCAGTAGAGTTAAAGACAAAATCGTAATCAAATATTAAATTGGAAGAAATTTAAAAAAAATTGAAGCTTATTGACTCTTTTTAACACGCCGTCTTAACGTGCCATTAATATATTTAACCATTGAACAATTTCGTTTACGAACATTAATATGGTTTGACATCGTGGTCGATGTCATGTTCTTGTTCAAACATTGTTATCAGAACATTTGTTCGAACAATGATGTCTTCCATCAAACGTCTCTTTCATTGTGAACAAACAGGACATGAACATCGCCACATTTTCTTCACACAGAAAACATGAACAAATGTTTGTAACCTGTTCTGCCGACGTTTTTTTATTCGCAAACAAATCAATGGCTCGTCAAGATAGCGTGTAACATTGACGCATTATGAATTGTGTTTTATTGTTTTGTCGATACTACAATGGAATATGCTCTAAAACGATTAGGGAACGCGTTCTCGATATCCGTATATTCTTGAGTAGAAAATGTTTTAATTAAGAGCTCATTCATTTGTTATCGTCTGACCAGTGAATTGCACTATGCATTACGAAGAGAATTTGCTTTTAGCTGAACAGTTTGTAAGCGTAATCATCTTCCTGCAAAGTTCATTCCTGTCACTTTTAATGTTGGCAATTTAAATCAAATGTCTACAAACACTACTGCCTTTATCCTTTCTATAACACAACTTTTAGGTTTTGGCAGAAATAATTGCTTGGGTGCTGGCCCGAAAAAAATCTTGTTAAAATTCATCATTAAATCTCAATTTAAATAAAATTTAATTAGTTTAAAATTTAATTTCATTTCATTTCCTTTTTAACTCATATTAGAAATTTTTTTAGTTTTTAATTTCTCTCCATGTGGCAACTCTAGATTGCATTTTTTAAAAGGAAAGAAAGGTTATTTGTTACTGGTACAAACGACAAACGTTTGGCGTCATACTTAAAACGAACGAATTTCATTAACAATAAATATCAAATAAATAATGAAAAATTATTGATGACAGCTGCCAAAAACATTAATAATGAAAAACTTATTAAGAAAAATAACAACGGTGACCATAATAACAACAAAGTAAATATACAAAAATTACAATTGCATAATAAAAATGTTAAAGTCAAATGTGACCCTTTTCATTCTCCCATAACAAAATGACATTTATATGAGAATATCGAGGAGTATATTTTTAATAAATATTACGATGATCAATGATCTGTTATTAAATGGATATGTGGCTTTAGACTTATGAAACAAATGAACGAGTAAATACATATGAGACAGACATTTAAGGTAACTGCAATTATAACAACTTAATTGCATCAACTCAAACGATTAAGATGTGAAGAGTAAAGTAAATTACGATAATAATGTGATCAATAGAAATGTCTGTCTATAATATAAAAATAAAAAAAACTAAATAAATAATATATTTTCTATATTTAACGTTACAAAATTCGTTTTATCATCATAAGAATCATTGAAAAGCAATAAAAAATACATTAAAATGAAGGGTTCATTTAAATTTTGGACACATTATTTGTCTTCTAGAGCTTTTTAAATACAAATGTTAAAATCTTTTTAAAAACAGTAATCTGTTCGGAATCTGCATTTGATAATCATATTTAATGTGATGATGATACCCTCAAAACAAATCATTTGTTTACAATTTTGATCAAAAATCGAGGAAGGAAGAAAGAAAATTTATTAATTATTTTTTTTTAATCACGGAAATATTTATTAATTTAACTTCAAACTTTAAAAATCGTGCCGATTATTCCGACCGAATTATTAAAATCACCTATATTGACTACTGAAGGTGAAAGCACGTCCGATAGCCATTTCGCTACAGCTCACTTAGCTCTTCAGGAAACTTCTCACTTACATTTTAAATATACTAAAGATTTTCGTTCAAACAATATCTTTTGACTTATCAAATGCATCATACATTTTAATGACATTACGCACATTTGTGACAAAAGAATAGTCCATTGTATAAAAAAGTATGTGAAAGAAAAATAAATATTATGTTAAATATTGAAGCCTGCCACTGAGCGATTTAAACAAAGTAGATTATTATTTTAAACGGTCTCTCACGAAGAAGTGAGTTACGAATGGAATACTCCAGAATTTTTCTATGCCAATATGCTTTTATGTACCGATATCGCAACCCAAGTTTAGAGTTCAATTATGTTGTAATCACTTGGAACTTGGACTCGTTGAAATCACTCTGTGGTGATTATTTTAAGAGTGTAAAATTTTATACTTTAAAAAATTATGTTATTCTGATTTTTAGGTCAACGGCGGCCAACGATTTTTTGATAAATTACCCCAAATCCCAGTAAGAACAGTGTCGGTTATTTCATCGTCTTTATTGACAAAAAATAACGGTCATTGTGTAAAACAAAGTTTCTATTACAATTTAAAAGCAAAAATTAAAAAAAGTTTGAAATTTTTGTATTCATAAGATCTCCATAGTAAACAGCGTTGCCACAGATTTTTTTCTTGTGCCAAAATTTCTTAAAACCAATTAACTTTTTACAAAATTTTTATATAAATAAAACTTGATGTTTGGAAAAATTTTAATTCCAAAACATTTTATAAGCGTCGTTTTGAACACTGCAAAAAAAATGTTATTTAAGCACAAATCTATTACAAAAATTTTATTCCAATTTAGTACCAAAAGCACTAGACTGGTACGTCAATGGCGAAATCATGTACCAGATGAAAGCAGTACTTCAAAGTTTTTTATATAAAGTTTGATATTTCGAACAACGGCAAAAATTAATAAATTTACTATTGCCACCACCAGGTACTTGATTTCGCCATTACCTTTTTTTGCTGGGATATTATCTAAAAAATTTCAAAGAAAATTCTTACAGATGTATGCTTAAAATGGAACCACAACTTACCAGTCGTATATCAACTCTGAAATTATATAAAGCAGTACTGTATATGCAACCACTAACAAAACAATCACCCTTGATTTTGATGTTTCCCTTTTCGCCGCCATATTGAGTGCGGAAAGACAAACGAAATTTGTTTTAAGGAGGTGTAATTTTTATTAACAAATAAGACTTTCGGGCAAACGCCTGATCAACCTTTGCAGAAATTTTGCTCATCTTCGATTGTAAAAAACCATGGTACTCTGCACAATCATCTTTTATGTGATTCTTTCCCCAACATCTTAGTGCTGCCAGAACTTGTATGGACGACGGAATGTTACCACCCTTCCTTTTTTCTTTCCCTTTAAGGTCTGCCTGCACCAACCGAATTAATTTTTTGTTATTTTCTTTAGAAAATCTATTTTTAAGGCAAAACTTCTCATCCGTATATTCTAAAAATAGATTTGTTCTAGCTAATATATCCAGGATTCCATTTCTTATTTTTGCTCATAAATTTTTTCCTTTTACTTTTAAATTAATAGTTTGACACTGAGTAGCTGTTTGTTGTTAAAATAAACTTGGCAGATTGTTAACCAAATTCTAGCAGCTCGCTGGTCGAAGTCTAGCAAATGACTTATGACTAAACTTTATGCCAACGGTCTGCCAACTTTTGGTTATTCATATGGCTGCTAGTTTTTAAACGAACAGTTCTTAAATTTTGTCTCTATATTTTAGATATAAAGACATTTTGCAATATTGGCTCCTTATCACAATCATGTACCGGGAAAGGGAGAATTATTGAAAACCAATAAAGAAAACATTATAATTTAAAAAAAGTATATTTTTAATAAAAAAAACCTTGTGTTGACGTTTTTAGGTTGTTGTTGTTGTTTAGCCAGCATTTAGTCAACCAACCGTCCATTCATCAATTTACACTACCTGCTAACTTTAGATACTAAAACGTATGCATGTATGTGTGTGTGTGTGTGTGTGTGCATAATGAATAGATAATAACATGCATTTGTTGTCTTTGCATTTACTCATACACTCTTGTAATTAAATATTACCTTTTTTATATTTTTCTTTCCCTGTTTTGTTTTTCTTGTTGTTCGTTTTTAAAATGACGTTAATAATTATTCAAAAAGCCCTACATATAAGAGAATATTAATAATGGTGGTAGGTAGTGTGGCGAGAATAATATTTTAAATATACTGAAATTTTATTTTTCAATTGAACTTTTTTTCTTTATTGAGGTACCCAAAATAAAAGCAATTAAAAAACCTGAGAAATTAAAGTAGTTCACGTACTTATAGATAAGGTTTTCAGGCATGTCACACATTCCGAATCGGATGATTTTTATTTCGTTTTAACTATTCCATATTCTAAGTTCTAATGCAAAGTTGATCGAGTGATGTCCATCTCTCCGATCGTGTTCGAATTGAAATAAACTTTGCCAAAATACCAGAACAGCTAGAAAAAATTTAAATACGCTAATCGATCAGACATCCTTTTAAAAGTTTTGCTATTGAAAATCGGCAAGATTGGTCCATGTCCTTCCAGAGCGCGGGTAAAACAAAAACACCACGCCTGCCTATAGTTTTTCCATATCATTTGAAACAATGAAGTTGGTCCAACACAAGACAAAAACAAATATATAGAGCGATAGAGAATTCAAACATAAGAAAAAATTAGCGCTCGCCTATGTTTTCCGAGCTAGGGGTCTCTTAACTTTTTATAGAAAAGAACAATTTTGCACCATAATTTCTAAGATATCAATATGGGTATCATTTAAAAGCTTTTGAAGAGATCTTTCAGGAAATAATAATATTTATTTTTAAAATACTTAACCCATTAACAGCCGATGACACTTTTATGTAAAATTACATATAGAACTTAATTTTTTTCTTATTTTTTTAATCCCCGCCACCCTAAGATTTCTGTTTATTATTAGAGTTTCTTCACAAAACTAGATTGACATGTATAGTGAAGGGTGTACAAGATTCGGCATAGCCGCAATAACACTCTATTTGTTTAAATTTGCATCGATTTTGTTTATTTCTAAAAAATAATGAATCACTTGTTTTTAATTTTAATATGGCAACATTGGCCACAAGTAACAAACAGGCTGATCCAAACAAGAATCCAAAATAAAAGTAAATTTGAAAGCCGCAAAAAATAACATTTGAAAAAAAAAAAGCAATTCCAGTTTGAAAATTATAATTGATTTTAATCCGAAGAAATTTTTAGTTTCTTGTTTCGTGAATTGCGTTGTGTGACATGCTTCATTTCTATGCTTTTCCCTTTTAAACGTAGAGGTTCTTCTGATTGCAAATACTAGAATTTGTATCTTCTGCGGCCTTATATTTATTGTCTAGTTCTTCTTAAGGGGTTCTGTCTAGATTTGCTATAACAATCTCTTTAGTAAACACGTGCTTTAAAAAACGTAGGCAGACATTTACAACCTAATGTGTGATTTTTCTTACATACGGACTACTCGATGACATTTTTTTTAGAAAATATGCGGCTGTAATTCGCGCAATAATCAAGACCACAACACTTTGTCTTTCTGGAGTTTAAGAATTTGATTTGCTGCATTACCAATTTGTCTCCTTTTAACCTATTTAGCCTTCACTGTCATACTTTTTCGTTTTGCTATAATTTTTCTCACTGATTGATTTTCAATTAAGGTTTCGACAACAATTTCCTTGTTATATGCTGAAGTAATATGGAAAAGCCTTTTACTGCGATTAAATATTAATTTTTTTTCCTTCGAACTCCAACAGGTTTTAACCGCTGTTTTCAATTTATTCGCCTTTAAAACAAGTCATTGACAGCGACTTCTAAACTTAAATTATTTTTCTTTATTGTCTTTTTTGGGGTATGAACTCATAGAAAAACTGTTAGGCCAGTGAATTTTTTATTTTCTAATAAAATCAGAATTTATTTTCTTATATTTTTATTGTAACTAAAATTTTTTAATATTGATATTTTTGATTGAAATTTTTTTTTTATTTTGAAATTATTTGTAATATTTAAAACTTAAAGTATTTTTTTTTCATTTAAAACTATCTGAGCAATTTTAGGTCAGTTATTTTTCTTTTTGACTTTTTAATTATTATTTAAAATTGACTTCTGGTTGAGTGTCTTCATTTTTGTTAAAATATTGGACTTTTATGGCTACAGTTTCTAGGGAGAATTGGATTTTGTGAATTTTTGATTTCGTGGCAAAATATTGAGTTTTTGCAAGCTTTTGAATCCTTGTTTAATTTGTAGTAACTTATAAATGCCTTATAAACCCCTCCCTCAATTCCTGATTTTACACGATTTCGTTGAGAACATGATTTTAAATATTTATGTGAAATTATGTTTATATATATTTTTTTTGATATTTCCATATTTTGAGAATTTTATTTGAGATCTTTTTAACGAATTTAAATTTTTTTGTAAATTAAATTTTTTTAAAATTTTAGATTTTTGACAAAATTAAGATTTTTAACATACAGAACTGAATTTAATACTGTTAAACTTAATTTATAACTTAAAAATATCTCAAATGTGTTTGCGAATTGCTACTGCAGACATTGCAAACGGAATAACAAATTTATAACATAAAATGTGGCGAAGGGTATAAAGAAATTACAACCAGATTCCTAAACGCCTTTCGTCAATAATTTTTTTTAAAAGAAAACCATTTAAAATCCATAGGTAAAATTATTTACGTTTGCAGCTTTTCTTATTTTGTTGAATTTGATTTTATCACTATTTGAAGCACGTCCGCGGATATCCGTGTAGTTGGTGTTGCTGTAAACATTATGACTTGTTTTGTTTTTACTTCGTAAGAATTATTTGGTAACGCAATAATTCAGTATTTAATAAAAAGCTGGCTTTATATTTGTTGTATTTGTTTTAGGCATCAATATGGAGACACAATATTATAACTCATATTGGACACTAGCGCCTTATTAAATTATTAGTTGTCCCATTAAGTTGTTGTGTTGCAATTTAATGACATTTTTTGTTTAAATAATATTTTATTATTTTGAATAAAATATTTTTTTTAATAAATTGTTATTAAATGCTAAATTTTTATCAATATTAATATTAACATTTTAAATAATAATAATATTTTTGTTGTTGTAAAAAGTAATGAATTAAATTAAAAAAAAAAACATCTAATAAAATTAGGGAACCTTATTACGTTTAATATGCCTTTCATTGAGAAACCATTAAATTGTTGTTAATTGGCCAGTAGACCACACAATGCTGAGTAGGGATTGTTTTCTGTTAAACTTTACTTCTTACAGAAGTCAATTTATTCTCCTTTCCATTAATAATTTTCCTAATTCCAGCACTATGCTTTGTGCTCGATTGATTTGAAGTCATTCTCATATTGGCGGTGAAACTAAAGTTAATATTTTTTAAATACCAAAAAATTTTTTTTCTAGCTAAATTTTCTTCACAGTAAAATTAAAGAGCCTTTACAATTTGCGTCATATTTATTAAAAACTACATTTTTGATTTTCAATTTAATTATTTTTATAAACATGATCGGATTAATAAATTTTAACTAATAAATACTATTAACTTCAATAAGTTGCCGTTTGAAAAGAGCATAAATTACGGAGTCTTAAAAAAAATTATCTAATATTTATAAACAAATACAAGATTTTTTTAGCATAAAAAAGGGAGTGATTGAACGAGCGAACGAACGAACGCATGAATGAATAAGTATGAGAAATAGCCAAAAATGTATTTTGACTTAAAGTGAATTTTTATGTTTACACTCACTCAACTAATGCCAGTCAGACAGTCAGTCGATTCATGTTAAAATTTTTTATAGGCCGATTGTGTTTACAAACGCACAAAATTTGTTCGAATGACCTCCATTCAATAACGTGCGAAAATATGATTTTTGTTTATTATTTTGGCAACTAATTTCGACAATCTAACAAACAATGTTAAGTAATAGCTAATGAAATAGATGTTCAGCAATAAATTAACAAAAAAAAGTTAATTTAATGTTTTTGTTTTTTTTAAGGTTTTCAACAACCTTCAAAAATTATAATTTTGTTAAATATTCGCATGTCATTGCATAATCTTAAATTGAAAAAAATAATAAATAAAATATAACAAAATTATTTTTTGTTTAAAATTTATTCTAAAATATTTGAGTGAGAGTGTCAGCATAATTATATGACATTTCAGCCGCACTTAGGCTATTGACTACTTTTATTGGAAATAAGCTATCGCGTTTGCTAAGGTTACATCTTTTACAAAAGCTAACGATTTTAAAAAAAAAAACTTTGTGGATGATTTTTGAAAATTTAACTTATTAGAGATTTTTTTAAACCCTTCCCCACCAAAAATTGAAAAAGGGTACATCTAAGTTTGTCATTTCGTTTTTGTTTTCTACAATATCCATTTTCGACCCCATAAAGTAAATATATTCGGAGTTCTTATGCAAATCAGTACTGTCTGTCCGTCTATATTACGGTTAATATCAACTTTGCAAGGGCATTAGATGAGCTAGAGAATATTTAAATGTGTCAATAGTTGAATGGATGATTTTCTATTGAAAATAAGCAAGATAGGTCCATCTCCTTCGAGGCAGTGGATAAAAAGCCACGCCTCCCTCTAACTTTTCCATTTGGAACATATCTCGTTTAGTGAAGTAACTCTAGTAAAAAAAAGCAAAGATATCGGGTGATGGAAAATTGAAAGAAAATTAAGTGAAAAAATTGTCGCTCGCCCATATTTTCCGAGTTATGGACCTTTATCTTTTCATAGAAAAGTACGATTGAGCACCATATTTTTCAGATACCTATATGGGTGTCATTTAGAAGCCTTTAAAGAGATATTTGCGTAATCCATTAAGAGCTGATGATATTTTTATGTAAAATTTTATAAAGTACTTAATTTTTCTTCTTCTTATTTTTTAATTTTCTGTCAGCCCTTGATTGAAGTTACTTCACTAAACTTGATTTACATATATGGTGTAGGGTATATAATATTCGGCATAGCCGAATATACCACTCTTACTTGCTTTTAAAATATTGCAAGAGTCAAAATTATAAAACTTTTGATGATATTTTTTGCCACAAATTCGTCGTATTAACTGATAAACAGGCATGTCACAGCATTCAATTTCGATGGAAAGTGGTTTCTGTATCGTAAATTGCTTCTTAAGAAAACAAAAAGCAAAAATTGCCTACGAAATAAAACCACTTTTAAATTTCAAAATGGAATTTAGTTTCTTTGAAATTTTGTTATCTGCGTTTCTTAAATTTACTTTTATGATGTGTCTCAATTAGATTAGCCTTGTTGTTTACTTTGGTGTGCAAAATATTGCCACAATTAAATTAAATAGCGGAGATTCAACAAAACCGATCGGAATCTGAAGAAGGTAAAATAAAATCGATCGGAATTGTTAATACGGAATTAAAACCATTCCGATCGGAATATGTGACATGCCTAATAATTGATATTAAATGTAAAACAGACGAGTTTTGTGTCAGTTGTTTTGAAACAAAATTAAAAAACTGAACACAAATGTGTATTCATCGCCTCATATAACCTATCAAACAACTCAAGTCCCGAAAGAGACCTGGACTTGTTGTTACTTTTTATATAATCTGCCAGGCCAATTAACTGTTTTCTTTAAAAAAAAAATATTCTTTCTATGAGCAGCATAGTGATGGTAAAAATATCATAAATCTATTAAAGAATCATATGAATTTTTTAAGCAATAAATCATTATTCGTTCAATTTATCGTGAAGTGGCTGAAGTTTTTTTTTTACGTATAAAACATTTTGCAAAGTGTAATAAATTGAGTTTCAAAAAATAAATTTAAAATTTATCGATTAATAGAGAAAAGGCGAAGGTTTTTTTATAAGAAATATGAAGAAGAAAATTAAAAAAATATTAATTTTTTTCAAGAGAATAGCTTTGTAAAGCGATTCGTAGTCGGCAAAAACTTTAACAGAATAAAAAAACCGAAATGTTTTTTTGTGGCTTAATATTTTAAAAGAAATCGATTTATGTCTCGATTAATCGCAAGATATTTTACGATTTAATAAGATTGTTAATGGGAACAAAATAATTGATTGCTATTTCTTTTGCGTACCAGTGTCACTATGGGGGTCGAATCAAATTTTTATTGGAAATATTTTTCATACTTATATAAGCGCATCGAAATTATGCACAAAAAAGTCTTCTAATTAAAAAAAGCAATAAATAATTCCTGTTAATTATTTAGCAAGTTTTTAAGCTAAAACAAAAAACTTGGGTTATATTTATTATTATTTAAACCAGCTTGAACCTTGAATGTCAACTAGATGTTTTCTTTTCTTTTTTAAATTATGACAACATATCACAATTTCACGAGGGTCTTGAAACAGCTGCTTGCATTTGACAAATAACTGTTTAATATCTTGTGTTTTCAGTTTAAACTGCAAACAGTTCCTATGGATGACAACAAATCCCTTCCGATTAAATCGCATTGGAATTGTTCGTTTTGCCACTCCAAAGAAGTATTTAGGCTTCTCTTCATCGATGCCTGATATTTTTTTGTTTTATGATTTTTTGGCAGTCCCGTTGCTTGATTTGAAATCAAAATACTTAAAATGAGAACTAAATACAGATTCGATGTATCGGCTAGAAAATGGTCATAATAAATTTTCATAAGCATTATATGGGCTTCAACTTTGGCTTTCTTTCAGTTGGAGAAGAAAACTCTCTCTAAAATCATCATAGACAGCAGCCACTTAAAGACAGAGTCTCTTTACGAGCACTGAACGTAAAAACTGCATGCGTTTATTTTTTCACCATAAATTCGTTTATTGTAGTAAATCTTAGTGGCAGACATATGTTTTTAAATTTTTGGTATTATTTTTTTTACGTTTTTTTAATTAAAAAAAATAGTATTTAAGATATAAAAGATATAACAATTCAAATATATTCATTTCAACGTTAAAAATAAGCGGAAATGCCACAACCTCTACTGGCAATAATTTTCAGATAAAATGTTATTTAACAAAATGTTATTGATTAAATTATTAACATGTAAATTATTTAAAAACAAACCAAGTTAATAAAACACTAAGGCCTCTAAAAACGATCACTTTATTAATATTAAATTTAGCTAAAA
Source organism: Cistogaster globosa (assembly GCA_937654795.1). Classification (NCBI taxonomy): domain Eukaryota; kingdom Metazoa; phylum Arthropoda; class Insecta; order Diptera; family Tachinidae; genus Cistogaster; species Cistogaster globosa. The sequence continues at coordinate 97,422,364 of OW569405.1, read as the reverse complement.
AGAAAACGTAAATGAGAAACTGGCTCCATAACTTTAAAATGAGTGAAAAGTTTGTTAACGTCTTATCGATGGACTGTGAATAATTTTTACCAAATTTGTTCTAGCTGTTGTGTAAAAAAAGTCACAGATGTATTTTTTTTAAATTTATTATTAATACCTCTGTAATAAATTATTTACAACTAAAATTAATTTCCTTTATACACTTGATTTATAAAAAGCGTGTGTGTTTGTGTGTTTGATTATCGCCGAGATTCATCAATGAACGAACGAACGACTTACAAAAGCGATAGAAGAAAAAGAAAAAAATATATAAATTACATATAATTAATTTGTTGTATCTAGAGTTTGATTAAGTGAATCAAAACAAAAAAGCTGGCAAAATGAAAAGAGTGCTAAACTGAGCAAAACATTTAATTAAATTAATTAAACAAATTAAAAATTAAATTTATGTTGTGTTGAAAGGAAAATGCTAGAAAAATAAAAAATGGACATTGTAAATTATATATTGGCAAATAGGATGACACGGAATTACAACAGAAAAGTCTAACGTCAATTTTGAGGTTATGGTGCACTCTAGTTAGTGACGAAAAAAATATTTTAATCGATTAATGGTTTAAATGACTAACTGAAATAAAAAATTAATAATTGCAATTAATTAATTGATTAACCTAGGAAAATATAAAATTTTTTGCATAAGGAAAAAATTAAACAGCTACAAAAAAAAAAAAAAATAAAAAATAGTTTCATGCTAAAATTATGTAGCAGGTGATAGCTGTCATAGCAGTCGGGAATTCCTTAAGTTTTGACACTGCTCAAAATGTCAAAATTCATATAAATACAAACAAGTTTGTTTATGTTTTTTATTAATGGTTTTTTACATTTACAGTGACGGCATTTTAGTTAGTGATGCAAAAAACTAATATATATTTTAATCGATTAATGAATCATATCACTAATTGAAATATGAAAAGATTAATTGCAATTAACTAATCAATTGATCAACTTATTATATGCCACAAATTAAAAAAAAATTAAATCTGTTACAAAAAAAAATTGTTCCATGCTGAAATTATGTACGAGGTGATAGAAGTTGCGAATTCGTTTATTTTCGCCATTGCTCGAAATATCAAACGTCATGTTAAAAAAACTTTTACCAATTTTTTAATTTTTATTTATGGCGTTTGAAATTTCCAGTGACATCGCCTCTTAATGGGTTAAGCAGTTTTAAAAAATCTTAGTATTTCCTTAAAGACTTCTTCAAAAGCTTTAAAATGATACCCGCGTTGATATTTAAAAAAAGATATGGTGCACAAATGTATTTTTCTATGAAAAAATCAGGGGCCCATAACTCGGAACATATAAGCATGCGCAATTTTTTAATTGACACTTTTTTTCTTATATTTAAATTTTCTATTGCCCACTATATTTGTTCCCAATCAAAAATTAGAGGCAGGCGTTTTGGCCGCTGCCTCGAAGAACATGGACCGATCTTGCTGATTTTCAGTAGCGAAATTTTCGAAGCTTTGTCTGAACGATTTGAGTATTTAAATTTTCTCTAGCTTATTTGGTGCCTTAGCAAAGTTGATTTTAACACTAACACGAACGCACAGACGGACATCACTCAATCGATTTCGCTACACAAAAAAAAAAAAAAAACTCAGAATTACCTTATAGAATCGGAAATGGTTATTGTAGAAATTATAAACGAAATAACAAACTTAGAAATACCCTTTTTCACCTGCGTTTAATTGTTGAAGGAAGCGAAAATGACTTTTATTTTCTATAAAAAAAATATCAAGTGTCACAACGTGTTTATTTAAAAACTTTTAAATGTTTACTTTCTTGTTCTAATTGAAACAAAATATTTGACTGAAATTATAATTATTTAAATGGAATAATAGAACTTCATGAGTATTTTTGTGGTTATCACTAATCAATTGGTTTTTTTTATAATTTGGATGGGTGTGTTTGGCACATTTTTTTCCAGCAACACATTCTGGCCTGCGCAAAAATTTAATAATTCATTTTCACATTCATATTAAAATGAAATTGTGTTTAATATGCAAAAGCAGTTCACTTGAACAATTCATTTTAAAATAAGAATTTATTGAATTTATAACAACAAAAATGTGTAAAAAGTTGCATGTTACATGTTGTTTCTCATATTACGATTTGGTATGCCAGACACAATGTTTCAAAGGTATTTCTTTTCTGTCCATTTTCAAAGAAAGGCAATGAACAAGTAAAACAATGATATAATATTTAAGGTAGCGAAATATTTTATAAATATATTATTTGGCCTGTAGTTCTAAAGATTTCTACGTAAAATTTTTTTTATAAAATATTTACAACGCTCACAATTTTAAGTAAATTAATGTGAAGAAAGCTTCTTAAACGGCTTACAATAACGCAAATTTGGATGTTAATTTATTGCCATACGACCATTTTTTGTTTTTATTTTACCTCGTTTTTTATTAAAGAAAAATTAAACAATGAAAAAAATCCCTTTTGTTTGACTTGTTACCGTAATTAAATTTTTAGAAAAGCGTCTGCAAAAAAGTTCGAAAAAAATTTCAAAAATTCACAAAATAAAAAATCGAAAAGATTCTGAAATATCATCTTGAAGAGAAAGAGTGAAGAAATGTGTCTGACAATTAATTAGGTGGAAAGCAGTTGAACAAAAACTCAGAAAAGCTTTCTGTCATCAACTTAATAGTAAATAATTATGAGATTTTAGTATTCTAGTTTCTTAAATTGATTGCTTAAAGAGGTGATTTTTACTGCGTCAAATTTTTAGAGTAGAAAGACACGCTTCTACATGTCCTGAACTAGAAAATATATTATATTATTTTCTTCCTGTTTTCCTTTAAAACTAACACATTATTTGAAAAAATTTTTCTTCTTCAATAAATATGGAAATGTAAAAAAAAAATCAACTTGAGCCTGACTCAAAAATTTTTTCTGCTTTAAATTAAAACTTTGAAATTTTTTTCCGGAAGCCTTAAAATTTAAAATCTAAAAAAATAAAACACATCATAATGTATGAGCTTGGCGTTAAAAGTTGAAATTATCTTTAAGCAACTCAATAAAAAAAATTACCCTTTAATAAAAGAACATGTGCTTAAGTTTATATAGGAAATTTAGTGTTTCTTAACTAATGTCGCGCATGCTTGCGTGTTAAAATGTTTGAATCGTTGAAAAAAATCAAGTACTTGTCTTAAACACACACACACAAATACATGGAAATAGTCACATATACAATAAAATTATTTATATAACTTGATAAGTTTATATTAAAATAAAACTAAATTTTTTCATTCATTTTTTTTCGTTCTGTTTTTTTTTTTTGTAAAGAATTGCAGTGGGTGTAAATGTATGTATTCATCGCCAAAAAGCCCACATAAATAAATAATTATTAAGATACTTGTGCTATAAACCATACATATCAGTTCCCCATACACTGACTAATAAAAACAACAACAACAACGACTACAACAACAGCATCAATAGAATAGATTTGAAATAATTATTTAAATTCAAAAATAAAAACTTAAAAAAAAATATATATAATAATAATAATAAAAGAAGCAGCATCCCATTCCAACATGATTAGTTTTAATAGAAACCAGTTTTAAAATGTGTTTATTTAATCAATTTCATTTAATCAATTTCATTTTTTATTCGTTTAGTATACAAAAATTAATACAAATTTTTTATAAATAAATATTTATAATTCATTCAGGTTAATTGATTTTGTTTTAAAATAGATCTTTTTTTATACTTATGAATATTATAATTGATTCAGGTTTTAATATTTTAATAATTAAATGTAGGTGCAATGTTTTCTCTTAACAAAAACCTCAGTTGGTCTTCTTTAATCAAATATTATTTACAAAATATTAAACAGTTTTTATATAACAAAAAGAAATAATGAATTTCTGCATCATTGTTTCATTTTTATCCTTAGCTGAAAGAAGCAGCTTAAAAATGTTCAAGGCTCGTTATTACAACTGGCCTTTTGTGTAGTAAAAATTTTCTTTATCTAAAATGAGAAGTAAAGTGACCTTTAAATTTTATTCGCTATAACAACTCTTTTATAAAATAAAATTTATGTCTCGAAAATATCGTAGAGCGAAAACCGACTGCTTTTGAAAAATTAAATTGATTATTAAGAATACACAGTGGCAACGCCATACGTTTTATTAGTATTATTTTATTGTTGTTTACTTGTAACAAAACCAAATTTACCAATATTTTATGTTTAAATAAAAAAAAAAAAAAAAATTAAGTTAAAATTGTGCGGCTCCTCCTTCCGAATGATCTGCTTTCCATTTTAATTTTTCTTGGAAAATAAAATCTGAATTTGGTAATTTGTTATACAAAATGTGGCAACTTCAAATAAATAAACTTTCTTAGGGAAAATTAATAATCGAAACTAATGCATAATTAATTTTATAACAACACATTTGCAACAATTTATTACTGAATGATGTTGCCGTTGTAGGGCTTTTAGTATCAAAAGGGAATAATATTGTGTTTCGAAGATTAAATACAAGTTTTGGAGTTGTTTTATAGATGTTTGTTTGGCAAAGTTCAAAATGCAGCTTATAATTTTAATGTGTTCCTAAAATTTGTGCTCCGTTGTTTGTTACAAACATTTTTATAGTTTTGCTGTTAGAAACGTAATAGAAACTGTGTGTACACACTGATCGGTAATTCGATCAACAATGATGGCCAAATGGATGCCACTGTTGTGATAAGTTTATTAAAACTTCACTTACTCATAATAACGAAAAATAAATTAAAATTAAATTATCTGTCTGATAACATCCTCCTTTTAACTTTCCTTAAGTTCTATGAATTGTCCTGTCATTTATAATTTCAGCCTTATCTATGGCATAAAATGATCCTGAAGCCCTAAATAGTTTAGTAACCTATAAGTTCTGATTCAAAATATTTTGAGTCACCTTATTTCCGTTCGTAAAAAATATGATTTGGAATTGTTTCTTGTAGCCCATATGATTGCAGTGAACAAATTATTATTGTATTAAACCATTCCCTAGTTGCTATAAACAAGTTCTTGCTAATATTTGATTAACATCAACCGTGAAGCACTTAAGAGTCTCCAATCGGAAGTTAACAAAACTGCACAATTGCTGGGGATGAAAAAACATTAAAATGGCATGGCGAATGTATGCAACTTTATTTAAAATACATACCTACATACATACATATGTATGAGGAAAAGAGATAATAGTTTTTGTTTCCATGATTTATTGACACTTTAAAATATTTAAAGCATAAATTCTTAGAATCAATTTAAAAATGACAAAATAATCACAAAACAAAAAAAGCTTATGAAAAAGGAACCACAAAATAGGATTTAAAACACACTTAAGAATACAAAAAATGTTAGAAAAATGTATTTTATTTATAAAGTAAACTCGTTTCTGAAACAATAAACAGCATTGAAAAAGCAAAAGACAAACAAATTTTTTCAATCCCAAATCAAAACATTACAATTTGTTCTTTGGGATTTATATTCAATAAAAAAAGTTTAGCGCTTTAGCATACCAAAAAAATACTAGATTTTATTATTTCTACAGATTTTTACTGGCAGTTATTTATTCATCCATCTTTGTTAATTTTTAAATAAATATTAAAAAAAAAAACTGCATGAAACAGGTGAAGGCCTGCCACTTTGTTAAATTTAAAACAATTATGATAACCCTAGAAATTTAACAACAATATTAATTAAACTTTTAATCTTATGTCAAATACGTGACCTAACATATAAATAATATCACTTTTGCAACCTGGCCATTCATAGTGGGTACAGGCCACCAAATGCAATAGTTGTTTAATAATGAAGGATAGCATAAAATAATAATTTAAAATAGCATAAAAGCCTGATACTCATTAAGCTGAATCTTTCGACTTTTTAACCTATTTTTATAACTGAAAAAGTTTTTGGATAAAAGAAATCTATAAAAAAAACAAAAAATAAAAATAAAAAAAATAAAAATAAATTTATACAAAACTATTGTGTTTAGGAGCTAAAGATAATCTCCAATTTTAACATGATCAAATTTTATTAAGAAACTTTAATATTAAAATAAATACATTTTAAATATTTATATTGTTTATATAAATAAAAAACGGATACAATGATCGCTAAAGTTTTGTAGCATGATTTTGTACTCATTTCCTTTCTATTTTGTTTATAATAAAAAATTAAAAAATTACTGGACTTTCGTAAGTTCCTGTCTCTGTTCAAAATTGAGAAACTTATTTTGTAACCTTAGTTTTTCCATTTTAAAAGTTTGATAATACACAAAAATTGTCGTTTTATTATAAATTTAAAAAATGTTGCTAGAAACATTTTGTAGTTAAGAACATGTTGCCAGCAACATTTTTTAACTTTTCATTAAAAATTTACAGATTACAATTACGGCAACATAAGCCTATATTTTTATATAGAATTTTAACACGAAATAAGGAAATGAGTATCATACTTTGATACTTTTTAATTTCGCACACACACACATACTCAAGAATTAGTGTTTACCTAATTTTTTAAAGAGATGTAACACCCAGGCAATAAAGCCTGCTAAGGAAAAAAATAATGGATAAAAAGCTAAGCGATTGTCATTTTTATTTTTTAGGTAGATAAACATTCTTATAAAAAATTAAGAACATTCTTTATAATAAAAGACCAGTTATAAGAAACTTTTAGCCTCATCCATGATATGAAAATATATTTATTATAAAAAATTTGTAGGATTGCTTTTATGTATTAGACGGCAATAAAATAAATCTCTGCATTTTTATAAATACAAAATGAATAATTTTTAAAATTAGAAAATTTTTGCTTTAACTTTTTTTAAGTTAAATTTTTAGATTTCTTTAAGAAAACCAGCATTTGGGGGATGTCCAGAACTGCATTGTGCTAAAGCTAGAAAATTAGGATATAGAATGGAGAGCAGAGAGAGTAGTGGATATTGTTCTTTGTTTATTACAAATTACAAGAAAACCCTCTGCAAGTAGCTTATTCCACACACCTACTGCTCTGTTATTCATTGGTCAATTGTCCAGAAAGACGCATTTATTGATTCATATACTTAAGTACGTAAGTAAAAATAAAAACTTCACCTCCAAAATTAAACATATTTAACTATTCCTTAGATAGATACAAACAAAAACTAAAACTTTCTATATTCGTATGTATTTTTTAAGAAAAAGTTTCTTATAAACAATTTTTCCTCATTAGAAGATTTTTTTTTATTTTTATTTTTAGGAGTTGCTTTGGAGAGTATTTTCTGCGAAGAAGGGCCTTGTGACATATTTGAATGTTAAATTACTTTATATATTGTATTGGCTGGGATATGAACTCAGGCTTCCAAACCAATAACATGCAAGCAGCACTACTTAAATCCAATTAAATATAGGTAAAAACTGGGTACCGTATAGAAGTCTTATTTGTTTTTAAGCGACTTCAAAAAAGAAGGAGGCTAACAATTCTATCTATGAATTTGCAGAACTCAGTCATTTTTGAACCGATTTTGAAAATTTTTTTGTAATTTGATAGATTATTCTTATAGATTGGTCTAGTTTTAAAAACAGTTCATAATCTTAAAAATTAAAGGGTGTCCCCTATAATATGCATTTATTTTAAGTGTGTTAGGAATCGTGAAGTCTAAAAAATGCGTATTGCTACAGCTTCTTGTAGCAAAAAGTAATACAAAAATAAATTTAAAAAGTAAAGGGTGTCCCCATAGGTGATTGATCTTGACACGTTGTAGATAAACGCTTTCAAATTGGACAAAATGTTAATTGTTATGACCGTTATAATAACAAGTATAAATATTCAAAATTATAATTTAAAGGGTGTCTCAGTAATTAATGTAATTTGACGTATGTAACCAAACTTTTGAACTTTTGTATCTAGATAGTGCTAAGTCCGCTATAATAACAAATATAAAATGCGTATTTGGAAATTAAAGGGTGTTCTAATAGTTGATATAAATTGATGTATGTGGCCAAACTTTTGAACCGTTGTAGACAGACAGCTGAAATTTACAAAGAGCCAGTATTGCTAAGTCCGCTACAACAGCACGTAAAAAATTTGAAATTAGAAATTAAAGGGTGTTCCCATTTATTTAACAGAATGACCACTACTTTGTCTGGTATATAAAGAAGTATTAATATTTAAAATTAAAAATTATAGGGTGGTACAATAGTTGCTGTTATTAGGTGTATATAATCAAAATGTAGAGCAGTTGACAGTTGTTTGAAATTTGCACAAAATCTTTATTGTTAAGTCCGCTATAACAAGTAACAAACTTGAAATTACAAATTAAAGGGTGTCCCTATCACTAATGTAAATTGACTTATATGGCGCTATCTTTGAAACCGTTACAAACAAACTCTTGAAAAATCGACAGAATGTCCATTACTATATCAAGTATAATAACGAGTAAAAATATTTAAAATTAGAAATTAAAGGGTGCCCTAATGGTTGTAATTTGATGTATATGGCCAATCTTTTGAAAAGTTATAGACTAACGCTCAGAATTTAAACAAATTTTGTTTTACTGTGTCAGCAATAAAATGTGTAAAAAATAAAGGGTGACCTCATAAATGCTAAATTTTCTTGTTTAATTGAATGCAGACATATGAAAAATCCTGACGCAATCTGTCTTAAATGTATTAGAATATAATAAATGTCTAATTACCATCCTGAAGAAATATGATTTTAAATTTGTCTGTGTTGAAGTCGTTTTTTTTCAAGAATAATTGAATAATTTATTATGGTTGTAATCAGAATTTTAGCAAAAAAAATTATTCGGTTCAAACAATTCATGTTGCGGTTTTGGTGCATAAGAACTACTAAATAATTAAATATTAAGAACTAAATTTTGTGTTTTAACAATTTTATGTTTTAAACAAGTATATTTTTCTTAGTTATAATTGTTACTGGGAATTTAAAATGATGATTGTGAAAATAATTTCTTAAAAGGAAATTGCTTTCATTTATGTGTAGGCTATAATCACTTTAGCCTTGAGAAAACTTTCTGAAATCCCCCTCTTATTGATTACGTAACTATAATTGACTCTTAGAAACCTTCGTATTAACATCAAAATATATTCTTATGGAAATTATTAATTCACTAACTTAATTAACTAAGATTTTATCTAATATTTCATTGTATCGAAACCTTTCAAGAACTTTAAAAATCATTAATATTTTTTTTACAATTTATTATTTCAACACTCGTAATTCTCGCATCTATTTAAGTGTCATAAAAAAGACAATTTGTTAAAAGGGTTTTATGAATAGAAGAAGATTTAAGCGACCTTGTCTTATAAATATTAAAAATTATACGGAACATCTTTGTTTTTATTATTTATTCTATGTGTTGGTTGTTGTTGATACATTTAAGGTAGTATTGGTAATTGAAAAATGATCATGTTGAGAATATTAAAGTTTCTTGTGTGTGATTTATTGATTAGATTTTTAATCGCTAGACAAAAAGGTATCGGTAACCAGCAGCAGCTGAATGTCTTGAGTGTAGTGTTGCGTATTAACAGCTTAAATATTTTCCACTATGATTATTTCTTTTTTTTTTTGGATTTGCTTTTGGGGAAGAATGTGTGGAAAAATGAAACTTAATATTAAAAAAAAAATAGTAACAGTAAAAAATATTTTTAAGTTTATTTCAAATATTGATGTTGTTTAAAATTCTTTTTTAATTAAAAACTGTGTTACAGAATATTTAAAAATTTTATATTACAAAAAATATTTTATAGATAAATGTGTTTGTCAAAAAGTGGCAACACTGGTTATTGGTCCAATTTTTTTTCATTTTAAACATAAAATAAAGCCAGTGTTGTGGGGTTTGTATACTTAAGATCAGATCAAAAATTATGGTAGTTTTTGTTGTTGATAATCCCGTGGAATAAAAACTCTCATTTAGTTTTAAAAATTTGGTTTCAAGAAAATTAGGTTATTTTTAACCTAAAATTCGCTTGTGTGTAACTTAACACCGTTATGCTCTAACTGGTGGATTATAAAAGGTTTTATACGGGTTTGACTTGAGCAATTTTTGTTTTGGGGTTTTTTTTGCAAGAATGCGAAAGAAGTTTTTGTTCGCATTTGGTGAAACCGGCAGTTAAAATACTCTCAGTTCATTTGTACTTTAGAATCTACATTGAATTTTTTTTTATAAAACCTTATGGGATTAAAGTAACATTTTTTAAAATATTTATTTACTAGTGATTTTATAAATATCAAAAAACGTAACTGTTGGTTCAAAATTTCTCAAAGCAGTTGTTAAATTTGTTGTTCTGTTCCGAGAGAAAAACATAGATCTGCTGTTTTCATTTCTGTTTATGCCTACAGCTGCTTTCATAGTTGGCTATTAGCAGAGTTTTTATGGAAATAAATGTGGCAAAAAAAAAAAACGTTGCTGGTTTATTAATATTTTCGTTAAAATTTTCATATTTGGCATTTGGCTTCAAAAGGAATTCTCATCTTGTCTTGAAACTTTTTATACAGTGTGAAATATTTTTAACCATTAAAAAAATGGGGATAACGAACTGTCGTATGGAGGCAGATCTGGGGAGTCCTCCTAATACACTCCCAGAAACAATTTATTAAGGAAACATTTAACTTCTTATTAGCTTTCTAATACGTAAGACTATTTTCCTATTTCTAGTCCCCTACTGAAAAGTACTTTAGTTACTCTAATGGGGTAAATATTTTTCCTGATAATTCGGCTTGAGAAACATACTGATCTAAACTTATATTAAAATAAATTGTCTTAATAGGAAATTATCTCTTTGTTTGGGTGTTTGTCTAACATTAAAATAAATGATATTCAGCCATGTCACAGGTTTTGTACGAAATTGATTTGAATTCGTATTTCCAAATCATAACGTTTTACTTTTGCTTCTTCAGCTCTCGTATGTTTTTATGAAAACGGTAAAAAAGGAAATCGTATTATTTATGTTAAAAATATGGTTACATTGAAATAAAAACAGCTGGTTCAGCAACCGGCGCCAACAATATCGGTCCGGCTCCAGACAAACTAAAAGAAAGTAAGTAAACAAACAAACTTAAATCAAAAAATAAATAAAAAATTAAACAAAAGAACAGTATGCCTGGTGTTTCAATTGTTGCTGTGATGGAAGAAGACAGAAAGATGCATTTAGCAATCAAATTAAATCGCAGAAGTTTGAGGGATGCGTCAGATCCTTTGTCCTATCCAAGTGGAGTGTAAGTAAATGTATCCATTTCACTTCTCACTTTTTTCTTTGAAACATATGGCAGGATGTTATCAGAAAACCGGGTGGCAATGGAACATCAATTACGTTTTCAGTTTGTGACCAATGTTTTATACGATTTACAAAAATAATAAGATTTTCATACTAGAAGTATTTAAATAAAATTTTTTTAAGCGAAATTAATATAGACAATATTTATAATTAATTTTTAGTACAGTTTTCCACATTTTTCGTCTTTAAGTTGTTAAAAATATCAATTTCACTTTAGATTTCAAGACCGTTTTCAAAATGAATTTTTTGATCGTTTTACATTTTCTAGAGAAGCAAAATACGTTTTAGTTTTCTAAATCGTACAAAATTTCACTCTGTGACATGGCTGAATGTTTACATTTCAAGGGTTTAAAAAGAATTTTAAAAATAAAACTTACAAACCAGAAGCAAGTTAACTTTATCAATTTGGCAATTGATTTGTTTTTATTCAGATTTATATCGATTTACAAGTTCTGAGAAACTTTCTGCTGGTATAAAACCCGTTTAATTACTCATGTAAAAATTTTATTTGTAAAATGTTTTTAAATACGTATTGTAGACAATAAGAAACAACTAACGAATATTAGCCAAAAATAGATTGAATTAAAAATAGAAAAAAGCCTACAATAACTTATGATTGGAATTGAACAAAAGTTAATTTATTTATAATTAAAAAAATTTATATTTAGCATTTATATATAAAACAACATATTTGTAAATGTATGCGTAACAGATATGGTCAAATGAAAATCTAAATTTGTACAATCGAATTATAAGAAACAACTGTGAATGGTGGCATTAATTTCGATTTAATAAGTTCATAGAAAATTAAAATTGAATTATTTATGAAAGAAATCTAATTATAAATTTGTAAAAAGTTTTAATAACTACTTCTCAATTAAAATTAGAAAAGAAAAGAATGATTGCAACTCTGATTAAAATAGAAATCAACTCTGCTTGGAGCAGATAAAGCGAAAAAGGGTTCAACTTTAATTTTGACATAGTTTAGCTCTGTGTGGAACAGACATTTTTGTTTAGTTTGGGAAGCTTAAAAAAATTGTTTATATATAGATTTTATTGGGCCACTTGAGCTCTTTAGTAGATTTCATGCAAATTTCGATTATAACTGTATATTCTTATGTATCAAACCTAATTGATTAAATAAGAATTTTATTCAATGAAAAAGGTTTTTTTTTTATTTATTTTAGTTTTAGTTTCTTTAGTTATTCTTCTAGTGGATTATGACGTCATGTTGACTGGCGGCGATTTATAGAAGATTTGCTATCTTTATTCTCTATTGATTAAATATAATTCTTAGTTAATCAATAAAGTTTAAGATATGAGAATCTAAAGTTATTTATTAAAATTTAAGTAAAAACTACGGCTGAAACTTGTGGCCTAACGAGATGGCAATATATGTGTTCCACAAGGTACTAAATTTTACTGTTTAGTTCTTGATGAAGAATATTTTGTAAGAGTATTATTAAAGAAATAGGCTCTGTAAGCTCGAAAGAATCTTTATTGTAAAAAATAATCAAAAAATTAAATATTAATAATTTTTTAAATTTAGTACATGAACATTCGAAACAATATTGGGCATATGACCATTAGGCTGTCTTTGTTATAGCGAACCTAGGATGTCCAATTTTGACACACTTTTTCGACAAATTGCTGTCTCTGTCACGAATAACAACAACAACAATGTTGGATTTTAAGGCGCAAATTATAACTGTTTTATCAGCAAAAACTAGTGAGATCACGTTGCCACATTAAAAATGATCGATAGTGCCAAATCGTACGTCTTTGGATACCATTAAATCAACTTGTCATCAAATTTTTATAAAAAAAAAAGGTTGCGATCATCGAGGCGCAATTTTGTTAAAACCAAGTCACGCTCGGATCAGTGTCAACCATATTTTGGTAACGTGCGCTCCGGCATTATTTTTAAAGAAATAAGGTTGAATGATGCCATCCATCAGCGTATAAGCTGCACGAAATGGTGAAATGGAGTCCGTAGGGTCTGTTGTAAATTGGTCTCAATTTATATGCGGCAATTTGGTGTATTAAAAAACCCGTTAAGCCAACAAAGAGCCACATTACTTAACGGCCTTGGCATCTAAAAGAAACGCGATATTATGACTCATTTTCAAAGTAAATCTCGGGGCACTCGATATCATTTGAAATTTCATTAGAATTTAAATATAAATTTCGATCGATATTGAATGCAGTAATTTGCCCCCTGAATAATTTAGAAGCGTTGTGTTTTAAATAAAACGAACGCAAGTAACGCTATATTATTAAAAAATTATAGAAATGTAAAATATTTTAATTCCATTGCTTTGTTGGTAAAGAAATATTATTCTTTGATTAAAATAATATGATTTTTAAATGAAGATGTCTTTCTTAGGTGTTCAGCTGTTGCCAAATACTTTGTTTAATTTTAATAATTTTTTTCATTGAGGTAGTTTCTTTTAAGCAATTTTGAATGTAGAAAATAGTCAGAAAGAATGACTGAAATCCTTTTTTACGTCCCTAATTTTAAATAAATAAAGTCAAATCGATTTATGGTACTTTTACGGTTTAAGCCATATCAATAAAAAGTACTTTTTGATCACAGTTTGCTTTAGATAGATAATAATCTATATGTACGAGTATATGAAAAGTGTACGAAGGTGTGTTTGTTTGTGTGTTTGTATTTTTATTACTCTATAAAAAGTTACCCAAAGTCAAATGCCAAATATGGTCGGTTACTTGAGCTGCTCTCAGGTTATTTATTCCACTTGTATGTGCTCGAATGTTGTTTATCATGCCAAAAATACTATTAAAATAAAAAAGCATAAAATAAAAATAACAGCAACAAAAAAAATAAAATAACAACAGCCACACGAAAACAAAACTTTCTGCAACTGTCAATAATTCTATTATTGTCTTTGTATTGTTTTATATTTTCAAAAAGGAAATACATGTTTTTTTTCTATTTTTACTTAACAAAATGAAAATAAGTTGAAACTTTTTAATACAAACACACACACAAACACATAGAGTCTTTTTCTTTCACTTGTTGTTTTTTTTGAACGAAGATAAATTTTTCAGTAACTTTAGTAAGAGATTAGCACAAGTATTACTGCTTGTGATACCATCGCGTCAGAAATAATTCGTTATTTTTCTAGCAGAATTTATAATTCGTAAGCTTGCATGGATTTTAAAAATCACACTTTTCAAATAGAAGGACTTACACGCATTTTTAAATTTCCCCGTGAAACAGCCCAAAAGAGGTGATGATGCGTATGTCTGCAGGCCGATTTTACTCTACGATGAATAAATGTGCATACATGAAAGCATATTGAAACCAATACAAGGCGGTCACAGCTTGACTGTCTTGGAGCAGAAAACAAGAGAAGTCAAAATAAAGACTTTTCTTGTTTTCTAAATTGATTGTTTTTGCAAAATTTAAGTGCGAATACCGAAATTCATAATTGCAGCAAAGTCTATTGATTGAATACTGACTTTTTTCCGAAAAAATCTAATTATCCCTTTCCTCACATTATTTAAAAAAATATATACCACGTCATACCAGCGAATTATGATTATCAATTTTTTATTGTTTTTTCTTCGCTTACCTAACTTTTGTCAAAGATTCTTATCAGTCAGCCTACGTAACTAAAGAATCAATATTATAATCCTTAAGTAATTTCTCGTTTCTGTGTTTTAATGTTGTTATACTTTTAAAAAACTAAATAAATTAAACATAAATGTATTTATTGGTTATCAGTAAAAATAAATATTTTTTACCAACGATTTTTATTAACATTTTTAATGAGCATGAAATAATTTTGTCTATAAACAAAAAACCAAAAACGAATAAAAAAAATAGTAAAAAGAAGAAATAGCAAAAAAATTTTGTTTCTTTAAAGCTGTTACCGTTTGTGATATCAATTTATTTGCACTTTGCTAAATATGGTCCGATTTAGCTAAAGAAATTGTGTTAATTGTTTAAGAAAACATCCCACAACACAAGATACAAGCGGATAAATAAATAAAAATCTTGAAAAAATATATACATGTTCATAGTTCGATATTAAACTACATGTTTAAATGGATTATTTGTGGTGTTATGTTTCATTTTTGATGGCTTTTAAGAAATACAGGGTGCTTAGGGGAATAGTTTCTTAAGAATTTATTGTTTAAAACAAAGTAGCGGTTAAACATTTTTATATTATTAGGAAGAGTGTACGTTTGTAGCACTTACATTATACACAGCCTAGGGTTGCCAGACGGCCTTGATTTCGCTTGATTTAATAGCATTTTTAATGATCGCCAAGAGTAAAAAATGTATTTTCTTTAAATGCAGAAAGTAGCAAATAAATTATTGTATTAAAACGTTATGTTTTAAAATATCTGTTTAAAAATCCATCAAAATTGAAAATTCTTTCATTTATTTTGCACTATCTTTTCGTTTAAAATATTTTTTTAATGATTGTCAAGCATTTTATAAACTAAAGTCTTAAACGAACACAAAAGTAGTTATTAAATTCTAAAAACTTAAAAATGTCAAAATAAAATTCTCAATGTTATCGCTGTAAACGTCTATTTAAAAGCAGAAATCATGAGACCAGCAAAAACGCATTTATAGAAGCTTGAAACACATTCTATACTAAGCCTCACAAGATTTGAAATGATTGTAATTACTTTCTCTTTGTCCAATACAGAGGAATAAATTTCAAACGATATCAACAGGTATAATATACAGCCCATTTATAATCAAAAATTTCGAGCGACTTTAGTAATTTTTTCCTTTCTCCCATTATAAATTTTTTCCCCTTTCTATTGACTTTGCAAAGTAATAAAAATTTAGGGGGAAAAGGGGGTATTTGGAATTATGAAAGAAAAGTGAAATGTAAAAAAGCAAAATAGCTTCCTTTAAAATTACGGTGATGCCACTTTTTTGTTCCCACGGTATTCGTATTTGAACAAATCTTTAAAAAAAAAAAAAAAAAAAAAATCCGTAAGAATATTTTTAATTGGGCTGATCATTTTTTCGTCTATCACTGCCTAAACATAATTTAATGTACGTCCTAGATTAAAGAATCTTTTTTGTTAAAGAATAAATATAAGAATAATAATAATTATTGTAACAGCATTAATCGTCGGTTTTCAAACTTTAATGTGGCAACGTTAAATTGCAGGATTGTAAAAATGAAACTTTTTATTAATCATTCTTCAAATTAATCTTCTCTACTCCATTTACTTCTAAAAAGTTAAAAATTGATTAGTAGACATTGTCGCTTTTAATTATTTATTAATTTTTATCTATATTTACCAAAAGCAATCCAACTTTGTTAGTTTTAAAATTGATTTAAAATATTATTAATTGAAACATATTTAATTTAAAGCATGTTTGAACATGTCTTATTATCAATTATATTACAACCTTATTATCAGTATTTTGTTTTGTAAAATTTATTTTAAAACATTTCTAAAGAGTGTTTTTCAAGTCTAACAAAACTAACAAAATGGTTATCTATCGAAAGAACCATTGTGGCGCGCTCAATTTTTGGACACTTATGATTATTAGGCTCTCGCAATTCATCATGAATAATTTAAGGCTTGAACAACGTTACTAATCTATTTTAATTTAATATGAAAATCAGTCATCAATTCGCACAACTTCTAGATGCATAATTACGCTCAGTGATGAGGCTAATTTTTTGCTTCAGAGATTTTGACTCAATTGCATTCAAAAAAAATTTCAACATTTGGTGCGGTTTAGAGCTGGTGGCATTATTTCTATACAAATTAAGCCGAAATCTGCGTTACGGTTAAAGAGATCCGTAACCACACCAGTAGCACCAAGTTCTTCTTTCAAAATATGATTAACACTGATGCGGATGAGATGTTGTTTCAACAGGTTGGCGCTGCGTACCGTATGACGACCACAACTATCGACATATTGTTATTAAAATTTGGCGAAAAACTCAGGATGGTTGTGTTAAAACTCATGTTGATTTCCTTTAGAGTCACATGAAGTCACTGGTAAATTAGCAATAACTTGGCGCTTAAGAGGGCAACTATATTCATTTTATTTATGACAAACGGCCAGTAATGTTGGAAAGTGGGCGAAAAGTGGATGTCCAGATTACTTTGCATCAAGCATGGCCGCAGTGATTTTATTTCTTGTATTATTTTTCCCACGACTTTTCAATGTTTTAAGGTTTTAGAAATATTTTCTGAATCTAAAACATTTTGTATTAAGGATATTTGAAATAATTCTCTATAAAAATAGGACGTGTTAATATATATATTTTTTTTCCATTTCCTTAAATACTATAAATTTAATAAAATTTTCTTCTTTTAGTTACTAAAAGTGGTAACATTGCATTTACGAATCATTTTTATTTATTTTTGCAAAAACTTCGTTTGGTCTGGTGTTTACGAAATTTGTTCATATTTTTTATTACTTTTACATAAATATTTAATCACAATTTATTTAAATTATTTTTTTTTTATTTTCGCGTTCACGATTGATTCGCTTAATTAAAGCTGAGATATTAAAGTGCCTATTGACAACACTTGCAACAAATAGTGGCAAAATAAATTTAATGATCTTTCATTATAGTTAATGTTTTCAATTGCAATGTTTTTAACGATCCGTGACATTAACGATACTTTAAATGTATTCAAGTGATCAATTGTTATTGTTTTATGTTGAAGCATTTATTGAAGTTAAAACACTGTTTCTAAAATAAAATTTTTAACTTAGTAGAAGTATCAGAAACTTTGAGTATTTTTATTTTTATTTTGTAGAACATTAAAAAATTTCTGCTGCAGTTTAAATTTTGAAGAAACTATTACTTTAGAAATTGGAGAAAATTTTTGAGGTATCTAACGTAACGTAAATTTTATATTTTTATTATTGTTAAGCCTACTGTGGCTATTTTTTAAGAGATATCAGTTATTTGATAGTAATTGTTGACCGACACAACTGTTTATTACATTCTTAAAGACAAGATGACAACAAAAGTCTTCCGTGACAACCAGCGTTGCCACTGAAAATTTTTCCTTGAAAACTACTAAAATTCCTTAAAACCCATTAACTTTTTACAAAGTTTTTACACAAATTAAGCCTGATATTTAAAATATATCTATTTGCAAAACATTTTATAAATTGTATTTTGAACTTTGCTAGACAAATATCTATTTAGATTAACCAAAAATAACTTTGCTCTACTAAAAACATAACTCCTTTAAATTTAGTACTAAAAGGGTTACAAGGGAAACGCCGTTTAAGCGTGTTGGTACAAAACTGTGTACATATCAGCTAAACAGTAGACATATGCGAAAATACACAACACCCTTCAGTCGTGGCATACGTTCTACGTAACACATGTTGTACGTAAGATGCGTTGGCATTCTTTAATCACACATTTTACTTACAACAGGTTATATTTAAGACAAATAAGACAATAATAAAAAAACAAGACTACATTAGTATTTAATCTAATTCTAAATCACTTTATTTGATGTTCATTTTAAATGGTGTATTTTTTTTTTTTTTTCTCTTAAACACGTCAAATTCAATTATTGATTAGTTATCGTAATAGTTTTTAAATATCAAACAAAGAACAATATTGTTTCATTTCATTAAATTTAAATAAAATATTTACAAACATTAAAGGTTTCTAAAATAAAACAAATTCAAGTTGAAATGAAACTTTAAAAAATTGTTTTCTTTATAAAATTGTATTGAAAAGTTAATTCGGGCATTAAGAAGTGTTAATATGAGGGATAATGTTCCTTCTTGAGCATTAATTTGATATTTTTTTTAATAACAGTTTTAAATTGAAACACTTCTGAAGGAAAGGACGACCAGTTCAGGATGATCGGTATATTTTTAGTCACCTTTTTGAATAATTGCACTTGTAATTTTTATTTCTCTATCTGCATGAAATGTGATCGGGACAAAATAATGCGGCTGATAGAGCCGAGAAATGAGCAACTGTGCGACATAAAAGCCATGATTACGCGGTACTGCACATCCGGGTCCTATGAAAAAAAGCATTGGCAAATTTGAGCTTATTTTCAAAGCGTTTGCTATTGCAAGAAATATGGAGATCGAGATAAATAGTAGGGATGGGGTGTTTAAATAACTTTAGGTACAGAGACGTGTGCTCAAAACAACAACTAGAACTAGCTGCTGACCAGACTTTAAACAGTTTGGATCATAATACAAAAGGCAAAAGCAAAATGGAGGTGTAAAAAATGCTTCTACATTACGCCAGCTTATGCAGTAGTTAGTTTATGGTTTACTCTGCCTTTTGCCTTGATCGCAAAATCTGCAGCAACCATTAGCTACAATACCTCTCAAATATGCTGTAATAGCAATAGATTCCAGTTTGACCCTGATAAAATTAAGATCATATAAGCATCGCGACTTTTAACTTGGATTCATTTAAATTAAGTCAGATTGCAGGTGTCAACCACATTGCGTCACCTGAAGGTGTCAAGTTGGACACTGCAGATATAAAATTAGTCCTACCAATTGATTTTATTGGCATCATGTCCTTGCTCTAGTGCTGGTAAAGTATTTTTTGATTCTCAATGCTCAAAACAGTTACCCGATATTTTCCGAGTTGTGTTCTGTTTTGTTTTAAATTAATTTTATTCAAAAATTAAAGGCTCAAATGCGAGGTATGTTTAAAAGTGCAAGTCGGTCTGTGTGAAGATGAATAGACATATAATTCTCAATTTCTTCATCGAAATAAAATTAACAATAAAATTTAGAATATTTTGATAGTAAATACATTTTTTGAGTTTTAAACTAGGCTTAACGTACATATGGTGTAAATATCTGTCTGTTTTTAGTTCTAAACGCCCTTGAAAATTTTAAATTTAATTTCTTGTGACGTATGCCACTTTCAAAATAAACGGCTCAACTATTGAAAGCATCACTCCACAGTTAACCTAAGCAAAGAACAAAAAAAAAAAAAAAAAAAGTTTTGAAAATGTCTCCATAACAACTAACAGAAACGTTTTCTAGCGGTTATCAAATTTATCGGGGGCGGTTATTTTTATATCAGGTACACTCTATCTATTTTTAAACTAAAATGTTAGTAAGTTAAACTAACCAATTAAAAATTTAATGTTATTCGATTAATCGAATAAAATTTTTTTTATTCGATTATTCGAATAAATATGTTAACTTTATTCGATTATTAAAAAAAAATTAACTTTAAAAACAATTTAAAATTCAATTTATCATTAATAAAGCGAACAATTGAAGAATATTTGTAGAAATCAATTTATATTTATAAAAATCTCATTTGCAGCAATAAATAAATAAATCATTTGCAAAGGCGCCATTCCTTTGTCTAAAGATTGACACTATTGAAGCTGATAATCGTCTTATAACTTCAAATTGTTAACAACTGTCAATTGTTGTTTAACTGAACAACTAACAACTAAAAAGCAATTAAGACTGTTAGAAAGAAGCCTTTAGGATATAAAAAAGAAAAATTTGCAATAAATTATATTTATTGGTAAAAGTTAATTTTTGTAAATTTAATTTGTTCAGAAAAATTTTAATATTTTAATTATTTAATATTTTAAGCATTTTAATTAAATATTTGTATTAAAACTCATTGCTCTACATACGTATGAAAAAAACAAATACAATAGATAACAGATATTCTTAAAAAATCTTTAAAATAAAAAAAATTAAATTATTTCATTAAGGTTATTTTGGTTTTAATGTTGAAAAAAAAAAAATAGCGAAGAAAAAGTAATGAAATAAATGTTGTTTCTCACCTTTTAAGTCGCTCTATCTTAATTTGCGAATAAAGTTTAGCAACTTATTTCGCTTGAAACTTTTTGACAACAAAATAGCGTTGTTAACACAACGACTTAGAATAAAGTTGTCATATTTATTGCCTTTTAATATGCAACATTGATTGTAATTTCTTAACACTCAGATTGGTATAACTGCAGTTCATAATATTTGAAGTTGAAAAAAAATGTTGCCAGCAACATTTACTGTTTATAAACGAGGAGCCAGAAACATTTCTTCTATTTTCAAAAACTTGACAAATTAAAAGTCAGCAACATATTTTTTTATTTACTTCACATTAGAAATGATTAGAAAAATACTGGTGTATGATTCTGGCTGCTTTAATAAAAACTAATAAAATGAAGCCATAAATTAAAGTCTCCTATAGAGATGAGATTATCATACATATAGTCTAAAAAAATACCTCTCTGTTCTAGATTCAGATATAATTTTAATTTTTGAAAATAAAAAAAATTTATTTAAAAATTGAAAGTAATGGATCCAAAAATTAAAATTAAAAACGAAATTAAAATATAAAAAAAAAAAATAAAAAAATACAAATTGTTTTACGCATAGTTTTCTTTCAGTGTAAAAGCTACATGTTTATTTAAAGACAAAAATGTAAATATAAAAATAAAATAAAAAATCAAGGCGTTTGTAAACTTACCACGTTATTTGCGTGCGTTGTTGCTCATGCGATCATTTGAAAAGTTGCCAAAATAAAGCGCATTAGAACAGGTGGTGGGCTGGTTGATTGTTGTTATTTTGTGACAAAAAAAGACATTTAAAAAACTTCTTAAGGAATTAAAGAAAACCAGAATTTATTTTTTGCTTTGCATTTGGTTTATATGGCTGAATAAAATTGTAACAAAATTTGCATTTCAGTTTTTACTTTTTGAAGGCTAAAATGAGACTTTTAAATTGTTATAAATAAAGTTATTTTCTTTTCTTTTTTGCCTAAAATTTCTTATAAAGTAAACAGGATTTTTGAAATCATTATTCCATATAATTTTCCACTATTACTGCTGTTTTTGTTGTTTTATTTTTTGTTATTTATTATATTTCAAATAATTTTTAAAATTTGTTTTTTACAACTGTTTTATTTTTTACACATCATAATATTAATTTTAAAGTAATTTTATTTTATTTGTTAGTTTTTCTTTTTTTTCCTGCACTATTTTCCTTGTTACGTTTTTAATATTTCGTTTTTTTTTTTTAATTTTAGTTATTCGTTCGTTTAGGATTAAAAAAGTTTTTTCTTATTAGTTTTCTTTCTAATTGATTTAATGAATAAATAATTTTTTTTTTTAAATGAAACCGCCAAACGCGCTTGCGCACTTTCGTTTTGCCCGCTACACAAAATAAAACGTTATAAACCAAAAGACCGCTCGTGAGTAACTGAATCAGAAAAGTTTAAGATCTTGTTGTGTATTTTGTTAAAGCACAACTTCTACTCATTCGTATCTGTAAGATAGAAGTCGTTGTTGCAGCTGCAGCCGTGGCTGCGGTCGCTGCCGTCGTTAATTTAAAATTCAATTAATAGTCTTCGTTAAGCTTCAAAATTCATTTCGCGTTTCTCTCACACTCTTCGTCTCTCACTCGCTATAAGTGTTTCAGTCCGTGTGTTTCAATTGAAGTAATTTTCTTTGTGCGTTCGCTGTTTCAAAGTTTTATTAATTTCATTCAACAATAAATAATTATAGAATTGGAGTGCTGCTTTCGGCTAAGTTCTTTAAAATTCAACCTGCATTCGTTTTTATTCTTTAAGACAGAGTTGCCAGAAAGTTTGCCATTCCAGCGACTTAAAAAGAGAAGAAACCTGAACTTTTTCTGGTTGTCAATTTTCTATAAAATTGTAAACACAATGTAGGATTACGTAGGAAACACAACAACAGGCCAATGGCCTTTACGGGCTCTCTGTCATATAAAAACGATTTTTTCAACCAAATAAAAATGATTTGTTATCATATTCAAATATCAAGCAAGTTTTTGATTGACTGTCCTTAAATTTTTTCCAGTGTTATAAATCTTAAATGAAGAAGGTTTTAGACCTTTAATATTTAAAATGCAAATCAAAAAAAAAAAAAAAAAAAAAAAAATAGCGAAAGTTTTTTTAATTGTGGCAAAGTGGGAAAGAGTGAGACATAAAAATACTAAAGAAACTTCTAATATTTAAAGGCCAAATAAAATAAATTCTATTTGAAATGAAAAATTTCTATTTAGAAAATATAAAAAACAATTTCCCTCAAAAAGTTTGTATCGACGACATTTAGATGGATGTCAAATACCGAATTCGCAATATTAAGTTATTTTTATTGATAGACTTCGGTCTGGTAGAGTGTTTTATGTCTTCACTTATAAGTGACAGCAAATAATACTATAAGTTTATTTTACCTTTAGCTTTGCTTCTTTATCCTATTGAAAATTTTTTATGTATCACAAAAATATCTTCAATCAATTTAATTATTTATCTTTAGATCAAATTCTATACATTTTTTTTAATTGGTCGAAGACTATTTCACAAACCACATATTTTGCCCCCATCATGCTTTAAATCTTTATGTATTTCAACCATAAATCGCTAATATTTTCACTTATTTACAGCCCGACTCCAATGAGATTTGCAAAATTTTAAACAATTTTTACTTCAAATTTTATTCAAAAGGGCGCCAGGAGTCACAGTTTTTTGCCGAGAGCCCTAAAAAAGACCGTCTAAAATTTTCTAACTTCTATCACCAGCGTAAAAGGGTATATCCAAGTGTGTCATTCCGTTTGTAATTTCTACAATTTCCATTTATGACCCCATAAAGTATATTTATTTTGGGTTCTTATGCATAGCAAAGTCGATTGAGAAATGTTCGTCTGTCCGTTCGTGCTTATGTTGAAATCAACTCTGCCAAAACTAGAGAAAATTTAAATACGCCAATCGATCAGACATTGTTTCGAAAATTATGCTACTAAAAATCAACAAGGTCAGTCCACATTCTACGAGGCAGCGGGCAAAACACTACGTCTGCCTGCAATTTTTCAAAGTCATTAGTGAAGTAACTCTTATCAAAAAACATATCCATAGGGTAATAGTGAAATAAAAAATAATAAAAAAAATGAATTGAAAAATTGGCGCTCTCCCATTTTTCTCGAGCTATGGGCCACTGAAATTTATATACAAAAGTACGATGGGTAACCAAACTTTTAAGACATGAATTTGGGTATCATTTAAAAGCTTTTGAAGAGATCTTTAAAATTTTAAAAATTATTAAATTAAAAAATTATATATAGCACTTAATTATTTTCCTTATTTTAAATTCTAAGTCGTTCCCTTTTTTAGTGAAAGTGCTTAACTTAACTAGATTTTCAAATATATTGACGGGTATACAAGATTCAGCATTGCAGAATATAGCACTCTTACTTGTTAATTTATTTTAATAAAATTTATTTTTTGATTAAAATTAATAAATTGAAATAATTTATTTAAATTAATTTTGAGTTTGCCCGAAAAAATGTAATCGCTATCAATCAATGTTCTAAGAATATTAAATTTCATAATAATGCGTTTTCAGTTTTAGTGTTTTAATTTGTTTTAATTGCGAAAATTTCGAGGCAAAACAATTTAACAAATTTACACATTTCAAGTGCAAATTCAAGAAAAAAATTTTTTAAATGTTTGTTTATTTCATTTCTTTTAAATTTCTGTTATATGACAACTCTGTGGTTTTATCTCACTTAAGTTGAATACAATATTGCTCTCCATAAATAAATAAAAAAAAAAAATGCTGAAACATGTTTCTTAGTCATGTGGGAGTTTTAATAGAGATATTTTTACCAAGTTCTTAGTTTGGTTATCAAAGCATTTGCAGGCTCACAGTTTAAGTGAGAAAATGAGTTTTCATGAATGAATTTCGTTTACAGAACACACAGATTAAATCGATCAATTGAAATGAGATTTATTTTCATCTCTTGACCTTGATGATTTCTCTCAGTTGGAAATACTGTTGATTGAGCGGACCGGAAATGAAGATAAAAGATAAAATTTTATTAATATTTGATTATCTTTTGTTTTTTATAGTCTTACCAACTCAAGTGAAAAGTATTTTAAGTAAAAATATTCATAATAATTTTTTTTATTTTATATTATCAAAGTATTAGTAACTCTAGCTCAACATATTTAAAATAGTGTCATTACAATATTTTTATGTAAAAAACTTTTCACTTTAGTACCAGAAACGAAGATATAGTCGGATGCAAAATTTTTATGCAGGAATAAATTAAATTGTTTTATTTTAAATTGTTGTATGACAAATAAAATTCATATAACAAAACAAATGTTTAATGTTTAAATGTTTAATTAATGATAACCCCAACCGTTAAGGTAAAACAATTCTGTTGTAGTTAAATAAAAAATTTTCGTCGATATCGAAAGCCTTGGTTTGTTTTCGTTTATTTTGGGTTGTTTTAAAGTGAAACCCATATTATTTTGGGAACCGGGAATAAAATGTATTGGGCAGAGAGGAAGGTAGTGTTTGAGAGAATTCGACTTAAATTTTGCTAAATTAGAAGCCTTTCGTTCTTAAGCTGTTAGTGTGTACAACACATTAATGATAATTTTTATTTAAAATCAGTTACAGTAAGAGAGTCTATCAATTAACTAAAAATGTAATTGATTTTTAAACAACAAAATGTAACAATGGAAACTTTTAAAAAAGTATTTAGTGAAAAACTTTTGATTGCCGGCGGGGATGCAGAAGTAGCTCGTTGTGTACAAATCTCGCGGAACTTAGATTTATCAAATATTTGACCAAAAAGACGTAACCACTAAATTATAAAAAAATATGTTCTTCTAAAATACTTGTTAAGAAATATGACGTAAGATAACACATGTATTATATCAAAAATCGTCATTCGTAATGATACGTGTCAGGAAAGATTGTATAAACAGTTGGTTCAATATTTGACTAAACTGACAACGCCTTAAGAAGAAGGAATTGAGTATAATTGCTAGGTTTTAAATATGACTTCTTACCGGCTGTCCCACGATGTCACAAAAACTTGCTTATTTACGAAACTTCATTTAAGTTAGGTTAGGTTTAGCTACAGCCCACTTGCCAGGCTTTTTGTAATACCTGCTTTAGAGGAAGGAAAACAAAGTCAGGACGTGGAGGACAACAAAAAGACGAGAGATAAGTAAAATCAGGAGAGAAAAATGTAGGTGCGATAAAAGCAGGCATAAACCTGCCGAATATGGCTTGCTGGTTAAAATGTGCATTTAAACCATTGATTGAATCGCAATATTCGAGTGTTGGTCAGTGATTTATCCACCACACCTCAGAAAGAGCTGATCCCTTCCTTCTGGTTCCAATGATGATACATAAGCTAAGCCCCCATAATACCGTTGACCGAAATGTCTCAGTCGTATGTATTGTAGCGAGGGGCACAAACGAAGGAGGTATTTGACCGTCTCCTCCTCGTTTTTTCAAATTCTTTAAAGGTCATTTAATGGGAGACATATCCTCCTAGCATAGAGCCTGAACAGGCAGTTCCCAGTTACCACAGCAACCAAGTCCCCACAACCAAATTATAAACAACAATAAATTCTAAAAATTGGTTTATTTCATTACAATTATTAAAAAAAAAATATTAAAAAAAGATCCTTAGAATTAACGACAGTGCTGATCTTCTTTTAAACAATCTAAAGGCTGTAGTGACACATGGAATTGGCAATGGGTTTCGGAAATAACATTCAAAAAACATCGTTATATAATTATTTTAAAATAAAATTTAAAATCTAGAAATGCGAAGTTTGGTAGTTAAGGCGATTTACAAATTCGCTTTTGATCATGATTAAAAAAAATAGAAAACTGTGAAAACTACGTTCTGTGATAACGCAAAAAAAAAAGGAGAAATAAAACCATCGACTTACCCTCCACAGAGATCAAATCAGGTTAGTAAAGGAAGTTATGAAAATAAGAAAATATTTCTTGTTATATATTAAGGCGGAATTTAAAGAATCGGTAATCGATAATTTATTATCATTAGTATTAACTAGAACAATGTGGTAAGGAAATATTTTTAGGAATATATTATCATATCATGAAAATACTGTTTTTTGTTATTATACCTTTTATGAAGATCTTCGTCACTGACCAAACAAACCAAATAAACAGCCAGTGACGACGGTCTTTACCAAAAGTTATGACAACAGTATAATATTTACTGGCGAAAAAATGCGATTAACTTAATACCGTATTTTTTATGTAGATAATATATGAAAGCATACCTTATTGGATACTTTTTTTAACCCCTCTTATATTCTTGACTGATAAGGTAGAAAGTGCTTTAAATAAATTCTAGGCGTATATACCGAGGTTCGTTCCACTGAAAATAGTTTTAGTGCTGAATAGCCTTTTTTGGATGTCAAACTCCTCTTCATCACAAGGCCCGCCTAGTTGACAGAAATTTACTTTGGCTAAAGTTGATATGCTACTGCTTCTAATACTCATTTAACTGAACGATAGTAGCTGTTATCTCATCTCACACATTTGTTGTAGGCACAGCGTAAAAATTTCATATTCTTCGATTTTTAAATTACAAGTAGCCATGTCCTGTCTTGAAAGTATACAGAACAATATAAATTTATTTTCTGAAGAATAAAAAATAATATTATTTTTCAAAACCAAAACTACGTTTCATTTTTTACTTCTTTTTTTTATTTAAATTTTCTCTGAAACCATATTGTCGATTTGGAGTCGACAGCAAAGTTTCATGTGAAAAATTTTATTTAGTTTGTTTCCATATTTTGTACATTATTTTTTATTTAAAATAACTAAATTTAAATGACACATTTTTATAAAAAAAATGCTCGAGTTCATTTTATTAATAGTTTTTCGTAAGAAGTGCAAATGCTTTAGAAATATGATATTGATATTTGCAAATTACAGAAAATGATGAAATAGTTATTGTTTTAAATCATCCTCTTTTCAGTCTCTATTTAAATTTTTCATTTTATTACTTTCAAATTAATTTCAGATGAAACATCAGTGTTTTGCATTTAATTAATGGATTATTTGAATATGGAATCTGAGAATTTTTCTGTTACCATATTTTATTTCTAATTAAGAAAAAGGTTTAGTAAGAAAAACGTGTTTTCCCTTTCCTCGCATATGTTTCTGTTTTATGAATGCTTTACTGTCCTAAACGATTAACTCCATATTTCAGAATTCTTCTTAAATAATTAATTTTTTATTTCAAAATCTTAATTCTTCTTTTCAGAGAATTTTTCAAAGAAATTTGTTTTAAAATATAAAATTGCTCAGAAAATTATTCAAAATTAACATTTTCAATAAAAGTGGAGCTAACCAAATGAATGACTAAAAATTATTTATTAAAATAAAAAAATAAAAAAACCAAAAAGAAAGATGGGTAAATTCGGCTATAACGAATCTATATACTCTTCAATATGTATGTAAATCTTGTCTAGTAAAGTAACTCCAATGAAAATCATCAAATATTGAGGTGACATGAATAAAAAAATTAGAAAAAAAATTTACACACTAATATAATCGGCTCTTAATGGGTTAGGAATTTTTATAAAAATTAAAAACATTCTGATAGACCTCTTCAAAAGCTATTAAGTGATTGCAATATTGATATTTTAAAAAAATTGAAAAATTCAGATGTCTGTAACTCGGTAGATATGGGTAAAGGTTTTTTCAGTTTTGAAAAAACTTATCACTTTTAAAAATAAATTACTTTCCACAGTAAGAAAACGGAAATATTTTTGTTTTCAAAAAAAGTCCATTAGGAAATAGTGTTGTGAAACGTTAAATTAAAGTTGGCGTATTTTATTTTTTAAACTTTATTATTTAATGGTAGCAAACGTTTTACAGCCCACAAAAAATTGTTGGTTATGGCTTACAATACAACACGGTAAATTTAGTGGTGTGTTGTACTATTTTTAAGCCAATTCTCAAACCGCAGCAATACCAACGTCAACATGCAGGTGGTGCTATAAGTAAAAAAAAATTCATAAAAAAGTGTTGCCAGCTTAGTTTTTGCTCTTTTATGCAAACAATAAAAAGCGAAAATTTTAATTTTTAATCTACGAAATTTTTTGCTAAATTCTAAATTCTTAAATTATAAATTTTTAAATTTGAAAATTTTAATTAAAAAATTAAAATAAAAGTGAACTTGGCTTACTCGTTACAATACAAAACAGTTCGACTCATAGAGCTGTAAATAAATCATTCTTTTTTATTTTAATTCGCTACGAATTGATAAAACTTTAAATTAATTCTTTTTCACAACAAAAAAGAAATTTGGACCAAGTCAAACACATTAGGCAAAAATGAGTTCCACGTCGTTTCCGAATCAAATAAATTTGTTAAAGTGAATTGCAAATTATTTCCCTTTCGTTTGAATTGAATTGATTTTGAATTCATTCAAATGATTTAGAGCAACAAAATTTAATTCAAATGAATGAAATCAAAAATGAGTTGCCAGCAATCAAAATTAAGGGGGACTGAAAAATGGCAATTTCTCTCTTGAAACTTAAAATATTTTTTTTAATGAAAATGAAATTAAATATTTAATATTCGAACATAAAAGACATGAAAATTTTTACTGCATTTGAGTTGGTAATGAATTGCCAATTGTTTCTTAAATTTATTTGAATTAACTCAAAATCAATTCAATTCAAATGAATTAGAAATGAAATGCAATTAATTTTTATTCTTATCATTTGAATTGACTCAAATTTTACTCTAAATTAAATTTTTTGTGTGAAAAGAATTAATTTTCAAAATTGCCCATTCCAGTGCTTGAATGATTCGCGAATTAATTCAAAGAAGAATGTTTCATTTACAGCTCTGTACTTCACATGAGTAAGTTCTAATCCTTTTTGTTGAAAAATATGTAACTGGGGAAAACTGAAAAAAGATATACTTTTTTCTGTTGTATAAATATTTTTGCCCACCCCTGTAGATATTCGCATATCCAAAATAAAACAGCATGTAACTAACAAAAAAATGTTTATCTTTTTGGCAAAAAGTTATTTTTTAGAATATTTTAAAAGTTAAATGGTTTTTAATTTATTATTTACTTTTTAACAGTTGTGACAGCGATTCAATTCTTTTATTAAATCAAGTGTTCACGTTTTAAAATATTTTTAAAACGTTTTTTTTTGTTTTGTTTATGTTCAATTAATTTAATTTGCTTATTAATATGAAAATTTCTTTATCAAATTAGATTCTATTTTTAACATTATTTACTATTCTCAAATGTATTTGTACTTATTTATGTAAATTTATATAACACTTTGCTCTTCTTCCGCTTTTAATACTTAACAAATTCAAATTAAATATAAATTGGACCAGAATAAAAAAAAAAATGAAACCAAGTTATAACCGAATATGGTGTCAGTTGCTGGAGGCGTTGTACTTTTAGTAGCACCATCTCCACTTAATGAGAAACGAAAAAGCAGCAAATAACAACCATAAGATGAATAGCAACTATGACAACAAAAATTAGAATAAAACGTGTTTAACACAGCAAAATAAACGTAGAGGTACTTTAGAAAAAAAAAAAAATAAATAAATAAAAATAAAGAACTAAAAAGCAACTTTTTGTAGAAATATGTACAAACAAGAACAAGTTTTAAACCATAAAATGCTTTTCCTTTCGGTTAGCCGATGATGGCGACATCTTGTAAAGCTCTGTCATTATACTGCAATGGAGCTGGTAGAGGGAATCAAATAAGAGAACAACAACAACAAAAATATCTAGAATAATTACTAGCATTATGTATGTTATGGTACGTGTATTTTAACTAAGATTTGTTCAAGCAAGTGCGTGGTTTTAAAAGTGATCAAAAAAAAAAAAAAAAAAACAAGAAATGAAGACAGAAATAAATATTAAATTATTAAATGTAGGTAAAGAATATTAAAAATCACGTAAAACAAGCAACAAATCCAGAAATTAAAATTTCATTTATTTAAACTATTAGCCGCACTTATTTTTAGTATTTAACCAAACAAATATTTTAGCGATCCAGTTTAAACTGCATTATATTCTGCTAGTGTCTCATATTTCCTGTTTTCTTTGATAATTAAAAACGTGAACCTTAGCCGCATTACTAATAATTCATTTGTTTTTAACAAAAAAATTTAAATCCTCCCACCTATCAAGAAAAAAAAGCAACAAAAAAATAAACAATAACAAAAAAACATATCAAGGAAGCCTAGAAGCCTAATAACTTTTACCATGATGATTGTGGCACTCCCACTTACACGTTGCTAAATCAATCTCACCCAACCCAGCGCAAACAATAAAGACATGGTTACCACTACAAGTGCTTAAAGCGTCTTATATTTATATTTAGAAAAAAGGAAAATTTATGGTATAATTAAATCTAAGTGAAAGAAAAGACGTGCTGCATAAGTAAGTTATTCACAAACACACGCACTAGAAACAAAAAAAAAAAAAAAAAAAGTACAACAAAATATTGTGAGTGAATGTAGATCAAACGTAAAAAGATTTGGAAAACTTAAGGGCAGATATCAGTCAAATAACATTTTAAGACTAATAAATAAATGACTGCCTTCTGGCTAAAAATAAAAAATTCAATAAAATGAGTAAGACTGTGAATGTCAGTTGCGATAAATAGCTATAACTGCAATTAAATAGTTTAAGAAATGCCAGTGTAAAACTGTTCAAAGAAAATATAGCTAAAGATACCTAGAAGACATCAAAGCTTAGTTTCTAATAACAGCTAAAAGAAGAGAGGAACTTCGCACAACAAAGAAGGGTCTCTTCAGAAATAAGTCTGAAGAATCTGCCTATAAATGATTGCAAACATTGATTCAATTATTCAATTTTGATTATCCATTTTAAACTTAAAAGTTTTTTGGGTTATGTTATGAAATTAGTATTTGGCACGCATTTCAATATCATCAATAAAAAGCTTACATTTTCCGGTAAAAATATTTAAAATAAGTAAAAACTGAGATAAAAAATTCTTACTTCCACCACTATAAAGTGTGATGTATGTGTAAACAGAATGAAGTAAAAAGTCAGCCATCTTATGTTGAGTAGCTACAGTGGGTTATTCGGCAGATATAACTGCCAGCTTGACAAACATAAAATCACGAGCCATGAGTTCAAATCCCAACAGATAATTAAGTATAAAAAATAATTAAATGCAAAATCACTGTTTAAAACTCTATTCTCTATCCATTAAAAAAAGGAATACACTTTCTTTTTTTTTGTTTCTTGAAATGAAGTTGGTAAAGCCTGCATGTTTGTTAGAACAGCAGCTGAGATGGTTAAGACGTCTATTAAGTAAAAGAAAAAGAAACCTCAATAGATTGTGTGGAAGTCACAACTGAATTTATTAAAAAGCAGGTTGATAAAACAAAATTATCTTAATCTTTGATATCCTTAGCTAGCAACATGCAATTAAAAAATGTTTATTCATTTGATCATTGTTCAGAACAAACTTGAATGTTTGCTGGGTTGTATTACATTTATTGTTACGTTAACGAGCTTTTTTATATAAGTAATTGAAAAGCTGATTTTTCTCAGTAAAAATATCTAAAATAAGAAACATAATTAAAAAAATTGTTTCGTACATCACTAAAAAGTGTGGTGTATGTAAGAAAACTAAAGAAATAAGTGAGCCAACTTATGTTGAGCAGGTGTAGTGGCTTTTTTGATAGAAGTTAAATCTTGTTTGTTAAAAATTAAATTACGAGCCAGGAGTTCAATTCCCAACAGAGCCTTGACTATAATAAAAAAAATGTGTGTTAAATAGCTGCGGTGGATTAATTGCTTAAAAGTCAGCATAATAAAAAATAGTTGTTCAAACCTCCTTGAGCTTCGATTAGAAAACAAACATAATTGTTGTTTAGTATCGTTAGATGAAGTTATTGAAGGCTGCCTGTTACTTAGATCGGCAGCAGAAGATGCCTTTTAACTACAATAAGAAAACCTTAATGGAGTGTATAACAGTTATAACTGAGTTTGTTAGAAGGACTGGTAAGTAAAATAGAAGATTGTTAGTTAAGTGCCTCTCAGGAAACCTGGCGTGTCATGGTCTAAAAGATAAAAAGATATCGACTAGAAACCTGTGTAAGCCGGTCTTCTTGTGTTGCCTGTTTGGAGAGGCGTAGCTTATATATTTTGAATCTATATCACTAAAGACATGTTAGCTGGAGGTTAAGGTGCATTTTCTATGGGGTAGCTTCTCCATCAACAGGACTTTTCTTTTATATAAAGGCAGAGGTTATATTTGCTTTAATTTTATTTTTTCTGTTCGAATTTTGAAATTATTGAACATGAAATTATATTGATAAATCATCTCTTGCTGTAGTTACGAATTGCTTGCTATCGCTCTCATTTTATTCTAGAATAGAAAATCAGATATAGAATCTAAATTTCATTGAGTACTTTCAAGGCTTCCGAACTTGAATTCAAAATTACTCAATATACTCTACTGCAAACTATTATAGATAATCTCAGTCTTTGCGTACTTCATTTAATAGAAGAAAATTACAAAGACAAATATAGCGAGAAAAGGGCAGAACATTTACCTAAATGCAAATTAAATTAAATATCTCTGATTTCATTTT
Organism: Cistogaster globosa; assembly: GCA_937654795.1. Lineage (NCBI taxonomy): Eukaryota > Metazoa > Arthropoda > Insecta > Diptera > Tachinidae > Cistogaster > Cistogaster globosa. Next base: position 97,388,605 of record OW569405.1, on the reverse strand, counting down.
ATCAAAATCATCATCACCACCACAATCTTTCTTATCCTCATCTTAATACTTTTAATCCTTTTGTAAAATAGTAAAATTCCGTTGGTAACCCCTTTTTGCCGTTTGATTTTTTGTGTCCTGCTGTTAAAAGAAGGAAACAACTTTAAGTGACTTTCTATGTCTGTCTGTCTTTATTTTCTGTCTTTCTTCTTAAGTTTTACGCGTGTAGATGTAGTTATAGACATCAGAATTTGTAAAATGTTAGTGCTGGCTGTAGTTTGCGTTAACGTGAATGTATTTGTGTTTGTTGTGAGAGTGGCATAATACCAGTTGTAAAGAATGACAACACTTTAAATACCATTTCCTTGGCTCTAGTCACGTTCGCTTAAGCATCCAAACGACTTTTGTCTCTTTATTTAGAAATTATGCAAAAGGCAATTAAAATGCTTGTAATACACTTGTTAGCAGAAAATAATGCCACCAACGCTAACCATCTCCATCATCGTCACATACTATTTTACACTATTTGCAAGTTGAGGAGGGTTACAAACGAAGCGAGTTGTGACAGCCCACTATAAACAAAATTCTTTTGATTTTCATTATTGGTTACTTTCATTTAACCACACATCCAGATTATTTCCCCTAAAGTGAAGGAATTTTTTATGTGAATAATTTGAATTTGAATATTAAATATGTATTAATAACACTTTCTTAAAGGCTCATTATAAGAGAAGGAAACTTAAAATAAAATACATTAATTACTTTTTCAACAATTTATTTAACAAAAGAGTAATTTTTTCTTTAAATATTCACACTAAAGTAAATGCATAAACATATTTTCATACTCTTCATCACAGGTGCAAAAGGGTATATCGAAGTTTGTAATTCCTTTTGCAATTTCTACAATATTTATTATCCCTGAGTTCCGTCTATGTTAGTGTTGTAATCAACTTTGCCAGGCCACTAGATGAGCTAGAGAAAATTTAAATGCGCTTATCAATTAGAAAAACTTTGGAAAATTTTGCTATTGAAAATCTGCATGATCGGTCCACATCCTTCAAAGCAGCGGCTAAAACATATCGTCTGCCTCTAATTTTTCCGTATTATTTTAAAGAAATCTAGTTATGTGTAGTAACTACAATCAAAAGTTATATGAGCGATAGAAAATTAAAAAATAAGAGAAAAAAACATCAAGTGAAAAAAAATTGGTGTTTGCCTATTTTCCGAGTTATGAGCCTCTGAACTTTCCGCAGAAAAGTACAATTATGCATTTTCGAGATCTTTTAGGAAATAAAAAAAATATTATAAAAAATGCTTTAACCATTAGGAGGCGATGACATTTTTATAAAATTTAGTACATAGTACGCACTCTTTCTTATTTAACCCTATTTTATAAAAGGTTACAAAATTATAAACCCGTTGTTTTTCAAATGAAAAATGTGCACTTAACTGAAAGTTTTATAACGTACTTTTCCAATCTTTATAACTATTTGATTATAAATATCGAAACAGGTCATGTAAGGTAAGAAATATTTATTTTAATTATGACACGAATAAATAATTTCTTAATTCTAGCGTAATTGACAATCGAAAAAATAAAATTGGATGAGCATCGCGCGGTGCGGCATTTGGTCACAACAATTAAAATAACCAAGTGATTAGTAAAAGGCTTTAGTAGAATATAGCATCATGGCGCCATCTCTCTAAGCAATAAAATATTTACATTTAAAATTTGAAGTCGACTACACATCTACTAAACCGGCGAAATTTCATTATAACTAATTTATCTGTTAATAAACTAAAAAATTATTTCTATTTTGGCATGAAATCTCTCATTGTGCGTGGTAGTCGTATATTATCACACACTTCGTGGTGTATGGTAGTCGATGTTACCTTGACTTCGATTGCCGGTTGTTTGTTGGTTTTCCCCTCAAATTTTTAAAATTTTTGTTGATAGCTAACTCTGCAAATTTTCAACCTATTTGATAGATGCTGGCCAGGTGCCACTATTATTATTATTTACAATATTCACTGCTCATTTATATGTAGTCGCCTTTGTACTAATCTTTTTAAAGAAAAATTAGATGCAATTTCTTTAAGAGCCTCAACTTTAAGTAGTCACCAATATTGAAATCAAAATAAACCTTTTTAGGGTTGCGTTCCTAAAAAAATAATATCTTAATTATTAACAGCTTTATAATGTATGTCTAACCATCTAGATGGTTATAACTAGGCGTTAAGAATTTTTCACAGAAGGTGTAATAATTTCTGCCGTAATACCATTAAACAACATCTTGTTAAAAGTTAAAGTGTGACTCCACTTGAAACGTAAAATTTTTCCATCTGACCTTATTTTCTAAACCATAGACTGACTCTTCCAATTAATATAGTGTGTGTAGTAATTTTAAAGAAAAAAGATTTATTTTTTAACTGCCAGTTGAAATTTGATTATATTTTTAATTGATTCAATTATATACTTAATAAAATGAAAATTAAGAACTTTATAAAACAAATAGTTGAATCAATTATTTATTTAATTAAAAAAATCGAAAAAAAATTAATTAAGCAAATAATTAAATCAATTGAACATTTCATAAAATTTCAGTATTAAACCAAACAAATCATTTAATAATAAAAAATAGTCTTCTTTGTGTCATTACAACAAACGGGAAAAGATTATGTCAGAAATTATACACGTTTACTCATTCTTTTCTGATACGTAACACTACGAATGACGATTTTAAATATGAAACATTTGTTATCTTACGTTTTATTTCTTAAGGCAGAATTAGTCTTTACTTTCCGTTCCGTGACGAATCAGCTGATCAGTTTCTGTTAAATAGAGAATACGTATTTGTGGTTTGTTATTACTTTGACGTTCTGTTCCATTCCGTTTGAATCAGTAGAAAATAGAATTCAACGTTAAGTTACTTGGAAGTTTTTTGGTAGTGTGAGTGCAAAATTGTAAGCAAACCATTTTTGTCATTGTAATTGTAGTTTATTTTTTGTTGTGTTGTGTATTTTGCTTTCTTTATTTATTATAAAAGTCTGATATGTTGTTACAAAAAAACTAATTACAATAATTTAAAAAGCAGAAGGGCCTGGAAGAGAACAGCAACAACTAATGAGGCTTTTAATAAGTATATGACAAGGACAAAATTTTATAAGTAAAAAGGTCCATTTGTAAAAATTCTTTTTAAAAATTCCTACAATTATAAAAACATAATTTTAAACTCTCTGCTGACAAGTAAAAAGTAAAGAAAAACAAGTAGGAGATATATTCTGCTATACCGTATTTTATATATCCTTCACCATAAAGTGAAATGTCATAGGTTAAGCATTTAAAAAAAAATTAGTATTTCCTGAAAGATCTCTTCAAAAGCTTTTAAATGATACCCATATTTATCAAAATTTTAGAGGCCCATAACTCGGAAAATATGGGCGAGCGCCATTATTTTCACTTGATGTTTTTTCTTTTTAATTCTATATTGCTCCATATGTTCATTTTCTTTAATAGATATACTTCATTGTTCCAAATGATATGAAAAAATTAGGAAACAGGGATGGTGTTTAGCCCTGATCGATTGGCGCAATTAAATTTTCTCTAGTTCATCTAGTGCCTTGGCAAAGTTGATTTTAACACTAACACGGACGGACAGAAGGACATCGCTCAATCGACTTCGCTTTATATAAGGACTTGGAATATATATATTTTGTACAGTCGGAAATGGATTCGGTAAAAATTACAAACGGAATAAAAAACTTAGATAAACCCTTTTTTCACTTTTTAAGGTGAAGGGTATAATAATAAATTAATCCAGGTCAACCCTTCTTATTCCTGGTACAATTGTTAATAAACTTTAAATCTGGTCATAAACTTGATTTCATAAGCTTTAAGTATTAAATCCTTAAAAGGTGTACACAACTAGTAACGTGCATACGTACGTGTGTAAAATTGTACCAAAGCACAAACAAACAAATTTGACTTTAAACACTCGACTATACATAAAATACAACAAATAAAATCATAGTGCTCCTTTGTAAGGTGTTCAGTAAATGTATGTTTAAAAATTTAAATCTTTAAGTCAAATTATGCAAAATGTATTATTGTAAATGTGTTAGTGTGTTTGTGCTAAAAATGTAACTAAAAGAAAACATTTATGCAATTATTGGATATTTTAAGTACTAAAGAGATGCCTGAAAGTTAAATTTAGTAAGAGAAATGTCAAATGCTTCAGGTGCATTTTGAACACTTTTTCTCTTATACATGAAATTGTTTTTTAATTTTATAAATAAAAAAAAAAAATTAAACAAAATATTTTCTTCGATTATACTGTTTAAAATTGCGTTCGAAATGTCCAACTGTTAATAGACAAAATAAATCGAATAACATCGATTAAGGGCAACAAGTTATGTTAACAGGTGTTTTTTTAAGTCCATTAGAATTTAGGAAAAAATAACTGAAAGTCAAATAAAATGTCACACTGCGTTCCCTTTTTGATATTTATAATCAGTGTACTCTGTGAGGCCCATATTAAGTTAAACGTGTTTAAGAAACAAAATTGACGCATATGGAGTAAAACCAATACAAAACAGACCCTAAATGCTCCATTACAGCCAGAAATATGCATGGATTGGTGCGGTCTTGGGCCTTTCTTTAAAAATAAAGCCAAAGCACGTTTTTTTTGTGGTTTCTTCAGGATGATTATTGAAATAAAAATTTGGAGATAAGTTTAGTTTAAAAAATTCATCTGTTTATTGGCGACTTGACACGTCTCGATTAATTCCTATCAAATTAGTAACAAATGGACCTTGGAGGCCGCGGTGGCCATTAGCCGCGAAATCATTTTTATGTATTGATCTTTCCAATAAAAAAACTTGTTGATAAAATTAAATTTTTTTGTGTTATTTTTTTTTAATTTTTTTCAAATTTTAATTTCTATCAGGCTTCTCAAAAGGCATACTTCAGAATATACCTTCATCATAGTTTAAGATGCGACATAACATTCAGCTTTTTTTTTTGACAAATATTAAGTTTTCTTAGATGCTAAGAAGCAGTACAACTGAATATAAAATAGATCTTAATTTTATGCCCTTCCGCACTGCGGTTTTTTACTTCAAAATCGTATGAAAAACATCACCGCAATAAATTATCGTTACATTGTGTTCAGACTCTAATTCATGCTTCTGCAGTTATGAGTAATTTTTTTACATTTTCGAGTATGCAATTCTTTTGCTCTCATTTTAGTTTAGTCGGTTTTTTTTTGCTCATATTTGGAAAGCGCTAATTTCACGAATAAAAAGCTCAGTTCGATACTTCATTGTGTGCAATGATCAGTTCTTTTTAACTCAGTTTAAGATTCTTGGTGGTTGGCTTCGCTAAAGTTCAAAACGAAAGCAGTCGTCGTCCTATGCTTTATATTATTCAGATGATGCTAGGAGTCCATTTGTGATCTACTTAATCTAAATTTGTTTAACCAAATTTTCAAATTTACATTTTAAAACTCTCGATGTCAAATAATGCTCTAAAAAACCATAAAAACATACGAAAAAAAAAAAAAACATACAAATAATGAGAACTCTTCTAGTTAACGATTAAATAATCAAAAATTTAAACATTTGTTTAATAATTTCTTTTTCTTTTTACTTGTTAATAAATTCGAATAATAAAGTGTGAAAAAAAAGTGTAAGAAATAATACAAACCCAATTTCAATTCATAACTTTAAACGGGATTTTTAAGCAGACAATATTTTTTATATTTTTGGTACAAGTGATTAAATTTTCATTTAAATAAGTCAGAAAAAAACACACATAAAAATAGATTTGATATAAAACACAAACAATTTGATTAACACACATCTAATTTTAATTTAAACTTTTAGTGTGGAACTGTTTAAACTTGTCATCATTTCATTTTGATAACTTAATTTAAATTTAGTCTCGTTAAAACATTTGTGAACTCATGTACACGCACTCAATTATTCGCTTCATTATTCTCGACCGTCAGCTATCAGTTAACGGTGAATAATTTCGTTAGAAAATTTGCTTCTTTCTTTTAAAAAAATACATTTTGTAAATGTGAGTGCCTGCAGTTTAATTACAATGAAAAATAGTTTGTTGTTTTATTCGATGTTGGCCATTCTAGTGATATTTGAAAAGGTAAATTTTACTGCCGGCGGTTTTAAAACAAGTGTTAATTTAACCGTATTTCATAGCCAGCGACAAAAACGCGGTTTAATTTTTACAAACGGTGGTACAATAAAGGTAAAATTTGATTTAAATTTAATTTTTAAATGCAACAAGTGAAAGTGCTAAAGTTAATTAGTTTATATATTTTGGGTGTATTTTCTTATTATGGGTGTTTCGTTTATATTTTTTCAATTAAATTCGTTTATTGAAAATTTTTAAAGAATTTGTTTTTGTAAGTTTTACATTTTTTGGTAGACTTTCTGCATTTTCTAGTTGTATGAATACATTTTTTATGTAGAATTTTTTTGGTTAAAAATGATTATTTTCTTAATGTTTTGATCTTTTTTATACTTCCGATTAGATGGTATTTATTTTTTAAATTTTTAATTTGTTTCGAGCAAAACGCAAGCCATAATATAGGAAAATGTGAAAAAATAGATTTAAGTCGAACAACTATAGAGGAACTTCCTTCATGAATTGTGTTGCAAAATTACTAATGGGTGCTTTACGAGAAAGGTTTTCAAATTGGACCGAAAAACATAATGTGCTGAATGAGTATCAAGCTGGGATTACGAGAATATATTCGACAATGGACAATGTTTATAATCTAGCATCCATTGTTCACCTAAAGTTTGAAGAAAACGAAAAAAAGTGTATGCCTTTTCCGTTGACTTCAAGGCAGCATTTGATAAGGTATCAAGAAAACGTTGGATATACAAACTGCATACGCTTGGAGTATCAATCAAATTTGTGAATCTTATAGAAAGTATTTATAGTTATACAACATCATCAGTCTGGACTGGTAGTAAACTTTCTCAAAGCTTTAAAAGGTATTCAGGTGTAAAATAAGGTTGTTTGTTATCGCCGTTGATATTTATTATATATCTAAATTTTTTACATGAACATATAGAAGGAGAAAAACACCTTTGTGGAACGCCTATCCGTTTATTATTAAACGCAGACGACATTGTCCTTTTAGCAGAGAATGTAAAGGTTATGCAAAAGACGATCAATAATTTAGAAAGATATTGTTGTCTATGGGGTATGGAGGTAAACTTAAACAAATCTGAAATAGTAGTGCTTAGAAAAGGAGGATCACTAGCGAGAAATGAAAAGTTTACTTACAATGCGCGTCCAGTAAGAATAGTAAATAAGTATTGAGTACGCTATCATACAAATGGAAACTATTCCTACCTGTAAGTAGGACAATCCAGGTATACGGAGCACAAGTGTGGAGATTTGGCTTATTCGAACAAGTTGATCAAATACAAAGATTTTTTATTAAGACAATTCTAAAGTTACCGGACTTCACCCCAAACTATGCATTAATATTAGAAACTCATGCCAAAGATAAAAGTGGTTATCTTCCTAAATCTACACATGGACTAAATTTATAAAGCATTATATAGATTCCACACTGAAAGATTGCCACACAAACTTTCCAAACTACGAGGGCTGCTATATATATTTCTGGCCTTGCAACACTGAGGGCTGCCAAGTGCAATCTGACATTTCCATTGGAAAGTTTGTAATTTTTAAGCATAATCGTACTCTAAACGTTTTGACGTACGACCATTATTTGTGTTGTTTACAGTGACTTGAAAAAATTAATATAGAAAAAAATGGAATTAACTCGTGAACATTTTCGTGCCATCATTTTTTACAACTTTCGACGTGGATTATCACGACAAGAGTGCATTGATGAACTTAAATCTTTGTATGGCGATGAAGCACCATCCTATAGCACTGTGAAAAATTAGTATAATGAATTTAATCGTGGCCGAAGCTCGCTCAAAGACGAATTCCGTGAAGGTCGTCCAAAAACGGCTGTTGTAAAAAAGATTTGTTCTCGTTGGACCCCGCACAATTTGAAAGTTGCTCAAAAAAGGCTCGTGTCGATTGGCTTAAAGAAATGTTGCAAAAATACGATTGCGGTGCTTCAAAATACGTTTATAACATCGCCACAGGTGACGAATCATGGATCTATGCGTATGATCCCGCAACGAAACAACAATCGACCGTGTGGGTCTTCAAAGATGAGAAAAATCCAACGAAAGTTGTTCGTGGAAGAAGCACTTCGAAGCAAATGGTCGCCTGTTTCTTAAGCAAAACTGGTCATGTGGCGACTGTTCCGCTTGAGAAACGTAGGACGGTCACCTTTGAGTGGTACACTACAATTTCTTTGCCTGAATTTATCGGAGAAATTCGAAAAACCAACAAGAGAAGACGAATCATTGTTCACCATGACAATGCGAGCTCTCACACATCGGCTCAAACTAGAGCGTTTTTGGCCGGCCAAAACGTCGAATTAATGGGTCATCCGCCGGACAGCCCTGACTTGGCAACTAATGACTTCTTCTTGTTTCCGCACATCAAAAAAAAAAAAAAAAAAATGCGTGGTCAACGATTTTCGTCGCCAGAAGGAGCTGTTGAAGTGTTCAAAAACCATGTTTTAGAGATGTCTCAATCGGAGTGGAAAAAGTGCTTCGACAACTGGTTTGAGCGCATTCAAAAGTATATAAATAATGATGGAGAATACTTTGAAAAACAATAAAACCATTTTTGATTATAAATATTCGCATTTTCACTATTAGGCCAGAAATATATAGAGCAGCCCTCGTAATACTAGAAAACAATATCTTTTGGGCCAAACAACTTAATATTATGGGGAGCGAATTCGATATAGTTTTTTTAAAATATAGCTGAATTAGAATAGAGAAATAGAGGTGCCAACTTGTTACAAAGCTTCGAGCTAAAAAAGCATACAAGAAGCAGAGGTCAGAGCTATGAGAAGTGATACACGTTTCTACAAGCTACTAAATCATAATAAGGAGATAAGTTACATTCAAGATACCTTAAGTCGAAACAAGATTACGACGATATTCAAAGCACGCTGTGACATCCTGGGGTAAAAACCCAATACCTTTGGAAATTAAATTAGTAGAACTTGAAACCTCTGTAATTTAGGGTGTCCCATTAGTTCATTTAATTTGATTTTAATAGATGATTGAAATTTACAAACAACCAGTATTGCTAAGTCACTTATAACAACAAATATAAAATTTGAAGTTGAAAATTAATGTGTATCCCATAGCTGATGTAATTTAATGCATGTTGCCATACTTTTAATTAGTTATAGATAGACAGCTAAGCTAAATCGGTTTTTTGCAAGAATTATTATTAAGACAACTTTTTTAAAAGATCTGAAGTAATTGCTAATTTGGCGATAAACTGTAATTATAGCATTAAAGTCTATTAATTTTTCCTGTTAAAATTTTAGTATATTAAATATATTAATTTAGATCAAGGTTGTCAGATCAAACTGAGTTTAAGATTCCACAAAATTCATCGTTTTACGGGTGCTGTAAAATTAACTTGAAAAACTAAAAAATCCAATCAAGCCATTATTAATAATAAAAAAATTTATTTTTTAGTTGGGCTTAGGTTCGTTATTAGGGAGTGTTTCGTTTTGAACAAACTAATTTTATTTTATTTTACGTAAATTTTCTATTTCTTTTTTTATTCAAAGTAAGAGTTATAAAATTGATTAATTTAACAATTTTCTTTTTTTTCTATTTTATTTATTTTTTCTTTTAATTTTATTTTTTATAAATAATTTTAAAATAAAAGTTATCTATAGGACCTTCAATACCCGTACCTTTAGCTGATCCAATATCTTGGCGATCTTTGGTTTGTTCATACAGTTTGCAAGGGGGTGCCTACAAAATACCCACAGAACCTCTATATCCTTGGGACAAATGGGAAAATACTTATGCCAGATCTCTTAAACAAATGAGAAACAAATTTGATACTTACGGTGATTATGCAGTAGATGAATCACGGGAACTCGTATACATGGTGATGGAAAAATATATGACACGCAATAATATTGATGGTCGTCAATGTCTGTTAAGAGCCATTTGTGAAAATGCACAAATTCAGGAGCATGTCGGAGTATTTGCAAAAGTTTTAGATGTTGTATTGACGTAAGTAAAAAAATCCTATAAGGTGATTATTAAGTAGATTGCGCCTGCGTACAGGGCACGGAAACCTAGTAAATTTATTAGAAATTTTTTTAAAAAATTTAAAAAACTATTGATGCCTTGCAAAAAATCTCCTTATATAATTGTAATCACTCTATTTATTAATAATAACAATAATTACAATTTCTATATTTTTTTATAATTAAATAGACCAGGCAAGGAAAATCTGGATAGTTCCTATCACATGGCACTTCAAGCTGGCAGGCATGGTGCTGATTGTAAAAAATTATTTATTACATGTCCTAAAGGTGCCAGCCTTCTAGATCAATTTATTGATGAACTTTAACATTTAAGCTTAAATGCCAACAAAAAGGAAGAAGAAGAAGAGAAAGAAGAAGAAGAAAATTTACAAGAAATGCAAAATAAAATTATTCAACTAAGAAAAATCCTTAACATAATCTTATGAATTCCTTAAATGTTTGTCAGAATTTTCTGTTTAAACAAACAACCATCAAGATTTGATGTTTTTGTGTATTTTCTGGTTTTTAATTTTTTTCCCTAACAAAATTCTACAGCACAGTTTAACTTCAGATTAGAGGGTTTGTTGAGTAATTTTGAGCAGAATTTTAAAATAATTTAATCTTGGAGTAAAAATCTTTTACAAATATTTTAAGCCAATCAGTTATTTTATAATGTGATTATGAACATTTTTATTTTATATAAATATTTTTGTTGGAATTGAAATTTTATGCAAAAAAAAAAAAAAAAAAAAAAAACAAATAAAAAATTTAAAATTTACTACGAGTGGTTTCTAAAACATTTCCTTCTGAAAATTAAAAACTCTTACTTTTTAATTATTATTCGCAAATTGGAAAATTTTAGTACAAAGGAGAAAAATTGTTTTTGCTCGATTCATAAGCCCAATAAATAATTACTTAAACGAAAAAACTGAAAATAATGTAAATTTTTTAGCTTTAATAAAATTAAATAAAAAATACTTTTAAAGAGGAGTAAAAGAGGGGAATTTTATAGACATCTCGATCTTTAAGCTGGCAACATTATTTTAACTTGCGCCCAATTTGGTCAGCTGTCTAACAATTTATATTTCGTTTAGTTCGGTATTCCAGCAAAAATAAATAAAATGGCGCCTAAATAAAGCTTTCAAATTATACAAATTTATTTTGATCATAATTCAGTCCGAAATACGTATCGCATACCACGTTCATTTTAGGGTCAACATCATTGTCCATTAAAACAATTATTTCGAACATTTCCACAGAGATGTCTTACAATGCGTACAGAAGAATTCGTTGCTGCTGTAGAACGTTGAGTTCAGAAAAAATCGAATTATTTTAACTGCCGTCGTGCAAAGGAATTAAATATGTGTCCCTCCATTTGAGAAGGATTTTGGTCTTCGCGTTCTTACAAAATCCAACTCTTGGAACAATTTACGTCGCACAATAATCTATCCAGGCGCAGACTCGGTAAATGGGTCTAAGCCTGATTTTCATAAGCGAGTTTTGCTTAGCAATGAAGAACACTTAATGTCAATAAACAAAACTGCCGCATTTAAGTATGTGTTGAGTCGCCGTGACATCTAGAAAAACTAACTGTGTGATGTTCTTTATGGGCTGGTCAAATCATTGGTCCGTACTTCTTTAAAAACTATTCTGGTCAATCAGTGGTGTTCGCTATAGAGTCATTAATTAAATATTCAAGATGTAGAGCAGCTGTGGTTTTAACAACATGTTGCAATATTTCAGACGGCTCGCGTCCTTAACGATTTTCTTAAGGAAACGTTTGCTAACCACATATTGATACGTTTCGAACCCATGAAATATCCTCAAAGATCGTAGACTATTTCGGTGGGGATATGTAAAGTCGTTTGTCTGAAACGATTGACCACTTGGACAACAACATTTGCCTCGTTACTGCCGATATTCCTCCATAAATTTTGGGAAAAAACAGCGAAAATAGGATCTCCAAATTAGACTGTGTCAAGAATTCTGTTTTAATATTTTCGAAAAAATTAATCAGTCTCTTATTCACACTACATTTCTAATAAGCCGATGGATAGGACCGGCTTAAAAATAATAGAACTGTAAAACCGATCATTTATTGCTTTTAAAATTGATGCCTTAAAAAAACCACTTTTTTATCCTTAAAAATGAAATGTGTCTTTTAAGTCATTTTTATATATTATAATGTTTTATCTAAGTCAGGATATCCTTTTTAAGGCTCAGGAGAAAAAAATTCGGTAAATTGATACTAAATAAAAATTTGTAATATTTGCACACTTTAAATTGATGTTTTAGTTACTTTAAAAAGCTGACTATGTTTCCCTTTAGTTATTTTTTGTCATAAGATTTAATACGTAATTTTGTTCTTCTTAGTTTTTTCTACTTTTCTTTTTTCTCTGACAAATAAGTTTATCTATTCTTTTGTAACACAAATTTAAATATAGGTCTCATATTTGGATCCAAGTTGTTCTTATTTATTTTTTATTCTTATAAGTTATTCACAGCTTTTATTACTGACTTTCTTGGGTAATGCGGAACTCTAAACGGGTGATCTTGGTTACTCGTTTATTCTGTTCGATTCTATTTTATTTGGTTCATTACTATTTTATTCTACTTTGTTTTATTCTATTGGAGTCTATTCGGTTCGATTTTTTCCAAATTGATTCTATTGCAATCTATGGTATTCCTTTCAGTACGACTCTGTTCAATTGTATTCGATTATAATCGATTTAATCTATTCAATTGCATATGATATTATTGGATTGCATTCGATTATATTTGATTGCATCTATTCGATTTAATTATGATCGATTCTTTTCTATTCTATTCTATTCTATTCTATTCTATTCTATTCTGTTCTATTCTATTCAATATATTCGATTAAATCTATTTGATTCGATTCGATACCGTTTGATTCTATTCAATTATATTTTATTTGGTTCAATCTAATCGATTACATTAGATTCTATTCGGATGTATTGGAATATATTCGATTGTATTCTTATGTTTTTGATTCTATATACTTGTATTTGATTCCATTCGGTTCGATTTTATTCGATTGAATTTCATTTAATTCTGTTTGATTTTTGTATTGGATTATATTCGACTCAATTCTATTTAATAAATTCGACTGCATACGATTTTGCATTCGATTCTTTTCAACTGCTTCTATTTTATTCGATTCTGATCGGTTCTTTTCGATTATAATCGATTCTATTTTATTCGATCTATTCGATTGCATTCGCCTCTATCCGATTATATTTGATTGTATTTTATCGTATTCGGCTGTATTTTATTGTATTCGATTTTATTTGATATTATACGATTCTTTTTGATATTATACGATTCTTTCCACTTGTATTCGATTCTATGGTATCCGATTAAACTTTATTCTGTTCAATTCTATTCTATTCTATTCTATTCTATTCTTTTCTATTCTAATCAATATATTCGATAAAATCTATTTGATTCGATTCGATTCCGTTTGATTCTATTCGATTCTATTTTATTCGGTTCAAGCTAATCGGTTACATAAGTTTCTATTTGGTTGCATTGGACTGTACTCGATTGTATTCTTATGTTTTTGATTCTTAACGCTTGTATTTTATTCCATTCGGTTCTATTTTATTCGATTGAATTTTATTTAATTCTGTTTGATTTTGTATTGGATTATATTCGAATCAATTCTATTTAATTTATTCGACTGCATACGATTTTGCATTCGATTCTATTCAACTGATTTTATTTTATTCGATCCTGATTGGTTCTTTTCGATTATAATCGATTCTATTTTATTCGATCTATTCGATTGCATTCGCTTCTATCCGATTATATTTGACTGTATTTTATCGTATTCGGCTGTATTTGATTGTATTCGATTCTATTTGACATCATACGATTCTGTTGGATTTTATACGATTCTTTTCACTTGTATTCGACTCTATGGTATTCGATTAAATTCTATTCGGTTCAATTCTATTCGATTGAATTCCATTATATTCGATGCTATACGATCCTGTTAGACTTTTTTTGATTATATTCGATTCTATTATCTCTGAATCAATTCGATTCCATTCTAATAGATTCGATTCTATTCCATTATTTTCGATTTTATTCGATTACACTCTATTCAATTCTAAATAAGCTGCCTAGATTATTACACTTCACCAAAACCTCAAGTTATCGTTTTTTGGCAGGCGACTAAGGTTTTAATGAGAATCCTCACTAGTAATTTATGACAAAGAACTGATTACAACAGGAAACCATTAGTTCCCTGCAGCATCCTCACTGCATGATTTTAAATCTTTTTCATCAAAAACTTTTATCTTAGGGTATTTGAAATCTTACCAAGCTGCACAAAATCATTAATGATATGCGGCGTTGAAAGTTTATCTTCATTTTTCTCTGAATATTGGCTGCTGTCAGTGTCATGTACGCGTACAAATCTATTTAAAATCTATTTAACTGCAGACAAGGATAAGCTTCATTCACAGTTTTCAATATCACTGCCATTGATGAACTTTGTCTACTTAAACATTTTCCACAGTTCTTTTTTTTCTCTTAATTGTATTTTATTCTTTTATTTTTTTTTTTTTGATTCTGTTAAAACTTGTTGGGACGAAAAATAATTTAGTATTCTGTTTGCAATTTTCCGGTGTGTAAGTGTGTATGTCAGTGTGTATATTGTGTGTTCCTTGCGTGATATACAGTTGTAGTCGTTTAGCAGGATGTAGTAAAAAATGTTTATACGGTAGTCTACAAGATTGTTTAAATAGTTGGAAGTATTCAGTCAACATTTGTAGACCGTTTGCTTACTTTTATTTCTCAAGATATTTAAAGAGTTTATTTTGTACTGTATGTGTGTGTGAATAAGTTAGTGATCAAATATTTATTAATATTTATTATTAACAATTATTATTATGAGTTTATTTTACGCTCCTTAAATGTGGCTTTTGAATATAAATAAAAATTTTTATATTTTAGCGGGAAATTTATTGTAGCATTTTTTTTTCAGTTTTTGATACCGCTTTCAGTCTCTTATGCAACTCAAAAATAGAGGTTAAAGTAATACAGAAGAAAATTTTAAATTGTATTACTATAAATTTTTTGGTAAAAGAATTTTATGTTATTTTGCTTAAAATGTGATGTTTTAGTTAAATTTTCATCAAAAGTTTTTTTTTTTTTTGCAAATTTTTTAAAAATTGATTAAGCAAAATTAAAATTTTTTTTAATTGCGGGAAAAATTTTTCTTAAATTTTATTTTTCCTGTAATTTTCATACTTTATAAAAATATCAATTGTTTAAAGAAATTCTGATTTTTTTGGCAATCAATTCTATTCTATTTATTTTTATGAAATTTCGATTTTCAATGAAAGTACAATTTAAAATGCTGACAGATTTTTTTTCTTTTTTTTTTTTTTTTTGATAATTTTCAGTTTTAAGTAAATTTTAAATTGTTTGATTACAAGACAAATTAATTAATTATTTTGACGAAAGTGCAGTACTTTGGAGAATTTTCGATCGTTTAGACAAAATGTAGTTTTTTGGTAGTCTAGAGGGTTTTCCTAAAACTTCTGAAAAACATAAGAAAAATAGAGGCGCTCTTCTATTTTTTACTATATTTTCAAAAGAAATTAACCGATGCACTCCTCGAAACGATGCTTGGTAGACGATAAGAGTTTAAGATTTCCGTAGTAGTTTTTTTCAAAAACTGATTTTCACCCAATTGCGAATAGATGGGTGGGTATCCCTAAACCCTCTACCATTTTCACCTGCGATAAAGGTTTTTTTTTAACATCAGTCCTTTAAAATTTACAGAGCTTTTTACTTAACTTTCTCAACGAAAAAAAAAAATATTTTTTTCTAAAAACTTTCTTCACAGATCACTGTGCAATAAATTTATCCGCTATTTTTTTCTTGGAATTTTTTTTCTTTTATAAAATTTTGCCTTATAATCTCAAGTTATTTTAATATTTTTTACATGGTTTTAAAACTGTTTACTAAAAGAATGCACTCGAGTAAGTTTATTATCAGTCATGGTGATGATGTGGTGTTTTAAATTCTTCTACTGTCTTCAATAAACTGTTTGCCACAGATAATATACACATGCACGCGTAATTTTTTTCAGCTGGCTTAGTGTGTTTGTTTTAGAAATTTAAAATTGTTTTTGGTTTGGCGCTAAGTTATCTTACAGTGTAGTCTAAACACTTCTACAAATAATTTGAAAGTCAAATTTGTTTTGCTTGTTGCAGGAAGGAATATGTTGCATTTATTTCATATTTGATTCTCATTTAAATTTCTAAAAATTCAAATGTAATAACATTTTTAAAAACACATGCATATTTTACCACTTATTTTGCGATTGTAAAATTCTAAGGGAATGAATATTTAATACAACATTTTCGCCCAACAAATGTTAACATCACCACATCCTGCTGGATAAATTTTTATGGAATTTATTTTGCAAAAGCAGAAAAGCAAGAAATTAATTTCTATTCGATTTAAGTAAATTTAAATATTTCATGATTAAAGAGCAGGGTTCTTATTACTAAAGGGTGAGATAAAATTATAGTAACAATTAGAATTTGTTTTTGTTTTTGAACTCGTGATAGTGTGATTTCTAATTGTAACTGTCTCTTTGTTTCACCAAAATCCTTCACCGAAGAGAAGGCTTCGTTGTTGTAAATATGGAGGAGTTAAATAGAGAAAAGAAATTGTTTCTTCCACCCCTAATAAGCAAATTGATTTAAAATTGAGTTAGCTCGCACATGTTGAGTATTTGTAGTGGCTGCGTTGATTGAAGTTTTTAATTGTTTGTCAAATGTAAGATCTTAAGAATGAGTTCAGCTCCCATCGATGACGTAAAAAAATTATTAGTGTTAAGTGAGTTTTGTAAAAAACTTGAATTAATGAAATCTAAGAGTCTGGAATAGAAATTTACAATTTCATTGCAGCCGCATTAAATCAGAAAGTGGAGGCGCCTGTGTATCAGAACAATAGGCGCTTGTAAGATAAGACAGGAAAAAACTTTAGTTTGTTGAGGTGTTCAACAGGGCTCGTAAATATAGGAAGTAACCCTGACTTCGAGTCTTTGACAGATCCACCTGTATTTTGCGTTCTAGATAGTTGCGTTGATCAAAGGCAAATAATTGGTAAACAATATAATGAGTAGTTTATGCTTCGCTGGGATTGCGAGAATACTTTATTAGTTTGGAAGAAGGCATGTAAAGGTAACAAGAGATCGTCGAAGCAAGTCTTGTATCAAGAGAATAAAGAGCTACTGTATGCATTTGAAATTAAGAGAAAACGGAAAAACTTAATAATGTTGATTTTATGGGTCAAAGCTTAACTATTTTCGAAACTCAAAGAAATAATAAAATTGTGTTGGCTCATTCAGTGAGCAAACACAGCTAGACGATTGCGACTTCCTTTGGTGCCGTTTTTGTTTTATGTTGAAATAACCGAAAGACGAATTAGTCGAAAGAAACTACCTTGAAAGATAAAACTCATGATCTTAAAAGGATTTTAGCTGATGTATATAAGAAAGTATTTTGAAGTTTTTTTCTCTAGTATAAATTATTTTCAATGTATTTTTAGTTCATAGTTCAAATATAAATTTTTAAAGTCGAATTAAAATTTTTTAATATTTTTAAAATATAATTTTTTATTAAAACAAAGCAAAAATAAAGCCTTAAAATTACCTATCTCCAACAATCCTTAAAACTAATATTAACAACATTGTTTAACCTTCTTGATAACTCTTCATCTTTTAAACAAATTATTTTAAAATATTTAAAAGCTTCAAGTGATATTTCTTACCTTAATCGCTTGGGATTTTATAAGACAGAATAAAATGTGAGTATGTGTATATATGCAAATGTCAAAAGAAATGTTTGTATTAAAATTTTTTTCATTTAACAATTTTAATTACAACCTTACTACAACATTGTAATGTGCTCCACTTAATCATCGCTGGCACGTCTTTTGTTAATTGCCATCTTTGTTTGCCGAGTGTAAGCGGGTGAGTAGAGACTTGTGTGAATAAATGTTTACATTTATAATCCAATTATGGTTTGGTTTAAAATTCAAATGTTATAGAGATGAACCAGCTTATATAATTTTATTATTTCTTGGTACTTTGATGTTATTTTAGGGGATCAAAATTTATTATAGCTCTTTTATTCTTAACTTCTTGCATGTGTAATTTTTTCGATAACTTAGTTTGACATTTAAAATCATGAAAAATTTTAAATAAATCATTTGACCTCAGTATTAAACAAAATCACAAAAGACTTTACGAAAAAAGGTTCTTTTTAAACAACGTCATAAGTTAGCTCAACTTTAAAAACACTTTATAAATTATGCTAATTAATATCCTATTATAAATTGTTATTTGATCAGTTTATGATATTTTCTGGTAATTAAAACTAGATGAGAATTTTTAAAAGATTAAAATACAAAATTAATACTTTTAATAATTATATAACAACGAAGGAAATGATCATAATATTTTTTAACAATAGCATCTGAGAAATTTGAATTAAATTGATTTAAAAATTTATATACACTAATCGACCTTAATTCCTTCAAAATATATTATTACTAGCAACAGAAAGTTTTGTAATATTCTCATAAAATATCCATAAAAAAAACTTTATCTAGGCAATGCATGATCCACATGATCTCTGTACTGCGTATATAGAGTATCAGTGGACTTAACCAAGCCAAAATTTTAATTGAATAACTAAGATTTATATTCAATCAACCGTGTAAAGGCAAAAGAAAAATTAAGAATAACAGATCTGTGTATTTCAACACAAACCACAACCATCTAGAGGGATTAAATCCAGTTTATATTGTTCAACATATCTCTCGACTAATCCACATTTTTTCCGTGATTTGTTTCTATGTTTCATATGTTTAAAATGCAAAATGTGTTTGTTTGTATGTCAAAAAGTTATAGCTGCATACACCAAAGGACCAAAAACTGCTTGGATAAAATTGTGGCCGTGGTACGATTATCATCAGCGTTTTTTTTTAATCAAATTTCGGCATGATGTAGCTTTATTGATGATTCTCGAATTTTGTTTAAAAAAAGCTGAGCATTTTGTAAGATACCTTAACATTTTCTAATATTTATTGTTGGGACCAAATGAACGAATTTTGGTTGTTAAAGCATCCATGCCACAAAAAAAAAAAAAAATTCGCTTAACACAATTTTAGGATGAAAAATGGATTTTTGTTCAATTCTCTTTCTAATCATTCACCAAAAATTTCATGCCCTACCAGATGGACTGGCGATTTTTAAGCAAAATTTGTTTTGCAGTGGTAAAATTATTATAGATGATCACAAATTCTTACAGTGATACATGTCTATATTCTGTTGTGGGTATATTCGATATATTTTTTCAAAAGTGTTTAGCGGCTGTAACCTACAGGTTAACAAATCTAAAACTCCTTCCCTGGTCCCAAAAAAGCCTAAAGTACCTTTTTTTCATATCGTACCTTTAGAAACAAAGTAAGCTGTTTACATTCCATCTCTAACTGCTTTGTGTTAAGAAGTAAAAGTTTTAATGAAGGCAACATTATGTTCTTTATAAATTCTAAATAAATATTAAACTTATTTGGAACATTTCCAAAATAAGTCGTGAAAGTCGTGGCATGTACACACGTGCAACATTTCATTTACATATAAAAGACAAATTTACAAATGAATATTCATATTCACTAATGAAAATATGAAAAATGGTTTGATTAACTTTATTTAAGTAGACAGATAAACGCCACCTTATTAAACGGGGAGATAGGAAGAGTTCATTTTAATAAATTTTAGTTTTCTGATTGTAGAGTAAATAATGTCTTCATCTGGTTTTTGTATGAGGAGTACTAACAGCTTAAAGTATTTTTTTTTTGGCATATTATGTTCATTGTATGGTTTTGTTTGTTTGTTACTTAAAATAACTTTTTGTATTTTCAATAAAACTAGAGGCCGTGATTCATGATCAGATTTAGTTGCAAAATTACGCAGACGTAATATCTGTTTTATTTCAAGAACGTTTTTTCTTATTCTCCTATTTCAAGATATGCATTCTCTCGACAATGTTACCTTAATGTTGAGAAATTGCATAATTTTTGTTTTTGATGCTAAATGTTTGACAAGTAGAAAAGTAATAAGTAAGAGTGCTATAATCGGCTATGCGGAATCTTATACACCCTTCACCATTTATGTAAATCTAGTGTTGTGAAGTAACTCTAATCAAAAAAGCAAATATTGGGGTGATAGAAAATTAAGTTATAATATAAAAATTTTACACAAAAATATCAGTGGCTCTTAGTGGGTTCAACATTTTTTTTTAAATTTACGTATTTTCTGATATTGGCAAAGGTCCAAACACCGTTGTGAGCATCCTGCATTACCACTTGGAATTGCATTGCAAAAATACCCAAACAATTGTCCTTTTCTGTGATAACTGCGTTGGGCAGACAAAAATATTGTTATGTTATTATATCAGCAATGGCGGTTGGCTCTAGGACTCAACACACCGATTTTATTGAATTTCCTTTTGACAGGTCACACAAAGTTTTCCCCGGATCGATTCTTCGGTATTTTCAAAGCCAATTATGCTGTTACTTATATTGATACGTATGAAGATTAACTGTAGTGCGTCGTAAAATCGTTATTAGGTGGCCATAATACAGCTGTATCGTCGAAAAATGTCATTTGGTATGAATGGGACAGTTATTTTAAACCATTCTACAAGCCACTTGTTGGTATAACAAAATTTCACCCTTTGATTATGGACAAAAACTCTTTAAAAATCAAAAAATTTGTAGACAACGAGGATGTTGAATCATTTCAATTGTCATTAATCACAATTGGTGACAATATGCCCATGACTGCTGATATTTTGGGTCCATTGTCACAAAAGTGGCATCGAAGGAAACTAAGACTTTATCCTCAAAACCTAAACCGAAGAAGCCTGTGGCTTCATTGTTCAAAAAGAAACGGAAGAAGCCTGTAGCTTCATCGTCAAATCACGGTCCAAAAATTAAAAAACTGAAGAAACCTGCGCATTCAACTCCAATAAAAAAGTTAAGAAAACCTAAGGCCTCATCTTCAGAAGAAGATTAAAAAAACGAGCAATTTCAAAGGTTTCAACAAGGATGGCGACGAAGAAAACTACTTAATATTGCTAAATAAATTTTTTGTGCAAAATAGCTTTTGTTGGTAAATTCATTTTCAATTCCATGTAAAGGGTCATCCAAAAAACGTGCCTACATGTTTCTTTGAAATAAAACACAAACTATTTGCAATTTTTTCAAGCTGGTTTTATTATTAAAAGTATGATCCATTACAATTATAAGTGGAATAGAATATCATTCAAATGTCCACCATGACTGCGTCTGCAGACATCAATCCGAATATCGAAATTTTCAATGAGTTTCCGAAATGTTGCTGGTGTTATTTCACGAATTGCAACTTGAATGTTGTTCTTTAGATCATTAATCGTTTGTGGCTTGTTGGCATACACTCGACTTTTCAAAAAACCCCACAAAAAAAATCTAATGGTGTTAGATCACATGACCTTAGAGGCCAATTGAAATCTGCATTTCGTGAAATTACACGTTGAGGAAATTTTGATCGCAAAAGCGTAATGTTTTCTCGAGTTGTGTGACATGTAGCACCATCTCGCTGGAAATAGACGTCAGACAAATCAATATGATTCAACTGTGTCCATAAAAAGTCTCTCAACATTGATTGGTATCGCTCAACATTCACAGTAACAGCATTTCCAGCATCATCTTCGAAGGAAAATGGCCCAATTATTCCATTTGCTCAAAATTCACACCAAACAGTAACTTTTTGTGGGTGTAAAGATTTTTCATGAATAACACGAGGATTTTCATCACCTCAATTATGACAATTTTGCTTATTGACAAATCCATCCATTCTGAAATGAGCTTCGTCACTAAACAAAATTTTGCTTGAAAACAATGGATCTGTTGTTCGTTGTTCAATAATCCAACTAGCGAATGTTGCAATGTGTACCTGTCCATGGTTAAAACTGTACTACCTTCTAATAAAACAAAATGGCTTATGTCATTTGAAAAGACGTCACGTGTAAAAATTATATAGTGCTGACATCTAGGCGTCACATTTGGATGACCCTTTATAATCTTCATTCTCGATTTTCAACAAAATTCTGTTTCCTTTTATTTGTGCTCTTCTTTCTCTACATTTTTAGTACACTTCTAAGCAAGTAAGAACTTTCTGCTTTTTACCATGTTAAAGAGCGTCTCAAAAGCTAACCGAAACAAAAAAAATGTGAAAAATAATTATTCGAGTCATAAGCCCACTTTTTCATAGACCGGGTCACATTTATAGATTTTTCAATGCATGTTTTTAGGCTTATAGCCATCGCCAAGGTTTTTGAAAAATTCTATGCGTCCAATTTTGGGCAGTTTTCGAGTATTGTGTCATGAATAGCACAAAAAATGTCACATTTCAAAGCATTATTACTGGTCACTTTACGTGACCCCACAGGAAATAATTAAGAGGTACAAAATCGACGAAGAGCCATTAACAAGTCCATTTCTCAAGAATAACTTATCGCCAAATTTTCGTCTTAGAAGTCGATGGTACCAGCCATCTTATGAAATGCATGTTGTGTAAATTATTAAACAAAAAATCATTGATCATGATAGTGCGAAGCTCTGGCTTATTTTTCAAGAAAATGATCCAATGAAGCCCTTCCTTATGTAATAAAGTCTGTGGGTTCTGTTTTAAATTGGTCTTACTCCATTATTAACAAATCTGTGAAGCCGAAAATGATAAAATAAAAATAAATTGCGCGAACTGATTACTGTTTTATAAACTAAATGTGGAAATGTTAGTAGCGTTGCTTAAGCGTCAAACTATTCATACCGAAATTGCTTATTTAGGGCTTAAAAAACACCCATTAATTTTAAAAAATATTAAGGTCGTTCAAATTTGATTCAAACAATTTTTTTTATCGGTATTATCGACTTAAATCTGGGTTCTGGTGATAAATGTTAACAGCGTTTCATAGGTGCTTCTTTTCCTTAAGACTCCGCAAATTTTCAAAGTTTAAAGCTTTAAGAACCTGAACATAATAAAAGCGATACATTTAATATTCTTAAATCGATAATTTTTATCGCATTAAAATAAAAAAAATATAATTATTAATAATAACTTGCTTAGGTCGATAAAGGGGAAGTACTTCTTATTGCTATGAAATAGATAAATTAGTTTCCCATTGCTTTTGGTCATTATTTTCCTCATAGACATATGAATTTGAATTTAGTGTCTGTGTTTTAGCAACGAAGTAAAAAATCGTTGCATGCAAAATAATAAAAATACATCTGCATTCCTAACATGTTTTTTCCCGTTTACTATGAAGTTGTTCTGCATCGTCATAGAAAGTAAAAACTTTTTGGTCTTACGTTAAAAAATATTTGATAACAACAAATTTCTTCGTGTCTTGATTTTTTCATTGGACTGTTTTTGCTTAGATATTTTTATCGTTCTTTTTTGTTTTATCCTCTGCTTTGTGTTAAACTATTATTATTCAATTAATCGAATTTTTTTTTTTAACTTTTCAACAAAAAACTTATAATCATTTTATATTCTATTGATGGATTTAGAGTTGCCACTTGCGCTTTTATTTAACTTTAGAGTTTTATACTAAAATGTTATTGTAAACTAAAATAAAATTATGGGGAAAAAATAAAGGATTTATGTTGCTAAAGTTGTAAGAGTGTTTTTTAAGCCCGATGGAACTTTAAATTGTAAAAATATATCACAAAAAATTAAATTGTTATAAAGATTTTTTTATAGGTGAAATCAGAACATGTGATTTCTATTTAAAAATGATTTTGAACATATGGCCACCGCGGCTGCTCATGACAAAGCGTATTTTAGACGTCCAATTTTGGGTCATTTTTTTTAAGTATTACGAACAATGTTGGCCTACAAAACGTCAATTATTGCTGGCTTATCAGCATTAACTAGAAACTTCACATGACCCCGCAGGAAATAATCAAGAGGTGTCACATCACACGACTTTGGAGGTCAATTGACAGGTCCATATCTCTAAAGCAATTTTGATTTAAATCACTCCGTCATTGCGGTCGCCGTAGGACACGTAGCGCCACATTTTGTCCAGATCAATATCATTCATATTTTCGAACAAAAAATTATTAATCATAGTGTAATAACGATCTCCATTGACCGTAACGTGAAATCCGGCATCATTTTGGAAGAAATAAAGTCCGATGATGGCACTAGCTGCAAACCACACCAAACGGTCCATTTTTCTGGATGCAATGGAGTCTGTAGTGTATGATGTAGGGTATGTGTCACTCCATATTCGGCAATTTTATTTATTAACGAACCTGTTAAGCCAAAAATAAGCCTTATCACTTAACACAATTTGCCGATTAAGCAACGGGTCAGATACCTTCTGCTCAAGAGACCAATTTAAGAAACAACGACATATTTAATGATCTCGTGGCTTTAGTTCCTGCACTAACTGGATCTTATACGGGTGTAAGTCAAGATCTTTGCGCAAAATTATCCGGTTAGAGCCCCAATTCCTGCGACCGACGACGAATCGATTAATTTGAACTTTCTTCCACACTTTCGTTTACAGCAGCGATATTCTCTTCAGAATGCACATTCCTTCGACGTGTTGGTGTTAGTGCATCCTCTAGAGAGTGTGTGGTACAAAATCTATCCACAGTTGGATGGATGGCTTGTTCACACGGACGATTATGTGCACCATAAAAATCACGAAATCGTCTCTAAGTTGCGTTGTTCAAGCGTGAGTCACGATTCGCCAGAGTTTACTGAAAATAATAAAAAAAAAAATTCCATCAAAATTTAATTTTTACTGTTTTGTTTTTTTTTTTAATTTAAAGATCTAACGGGCTTAAAAAACAACCGATATTTGTTTAGTTTGTGAAAAGCTGAACTGTAAAAAAACAATGTTGCTGCACACTTCAAATAATAATAATCTTTTTAACCGTAATATTTGCACCATAAACTTTTTATCAAATTTTTCAAGTGGTTTATTACATCTGCTAAACATTTAGAGAAATTTCAACAAAAATAAGCCAGTTATAAGTAAGTAAGAGTGCTATATAAGGCTATGCCGAGTCTTATGTACCTTTCAGCATATTTTCAAATCTAGTTTAGTGGAGTAAACCCAATAAAAAAAATATTTGAATGGCAGAAAATTAATAAATATTTTTTTTACATTAAACTAAACAAGTATTTTATTTAAATTTTTATTAAAATGTCATTGGCTCTTAATGGGTTAAGCATTTTAAAAAATTTTATTATTTTCTAAAAGATCTCTTCAAAAGCTTTTAAATGATACCCATAATGATGTCTTCAAAAATATGGAGCACAATTGTACTTTTCTATGAAAAGTTTAGAGGCCCCTAATTCGGAAAATATGGGCGAGCGCCAATTTCTTCAATTGATGTTTTTTTCTTCTTTCATAATTCTCTATCGTCACATATATTTGTTTTTTGTTTTAATTGGAATTACTTCACCTAGTTGGATTTGTTCCCAATGTCATTAAAGAATTAAAGACAGTCGTGGTGTTGTGTCCGCTGCCTAAAAAGACATGGACCGATCATGATGGCCTTTTTAATTTTTTATAGCTCATCTAGTGCCTTGGAAAAGTTGATTGTAGCACTGTTACGTACGGAGAGACGGAAATTACTCAATCGACTTCGCTATGCCTGAGAACTCAGAATATGAATACTTTATGGGGCCGAAAATGGGTATTGTAGAAGTTACAAATGGTAAAGGGGATAAAAAAAGTAAGTGAAGTCGCTGTATTTGGAAGCCTTGACTGAAATGTCAACTTTTTTGTAGTCTTTTTCTGTTGCATTATAAATGCGCTGTCATAGTTGGTGTTTGCTTTATACGCTTGGTATGAGCATACGAATTTCTGATAGACAGACGACGCTTTAGCTATAAGGCAGCTTGATTTTTGAACTACAAACTATTGGAAAAAGTGAATTTTGGCAATCGTACGAATTTAAGCCATATCAGTATTGAATAAGACAGTATTAAATTTAAAATTTTGTATTTTGATAATAAATATTTCACTAAGACTTTACTTTTAAATAATCCTTAACATTTGTTAAAGGGATCAAGCCAAATTTTTAAAATTAAAAGTAAAATTTAAAAACCATAATTAACACTAAAATATCTCTAAGATATCCGGCCTGGCTATAAGGTTCTAAAGATTTCACTTGTAAAAATGTCCCAACTTTCACGAAGTGTTTAAGTTGAATAAATTGAATGCACGAAGGAACCACCCATTTTCTCTGAAAAATATTTGAAAATAATAAAATTGCCTTTGCGAAAGTTTTTAAATCTACGAGTATAGTGAATAATTAAAAACATTACAAAAACTAGTAAAAAATATTCTTCAATGAATATGTAAAAAAAAACAGTGGTGATAGAGTTGTTTAAATTTAAGCTGAGTTGATGCAAAATTGGTTAAGGATAATTTTCGATGTCCCATTTCATCAAAAGTGGTCTTGAAATTTTCTGTACTTTATATTTTAATGTAAATACATACATTTACACATAACTACAGTAAAGGGCATGAAAAGTTGAATGTAAAAATGTTTCAGCTAATGGACACACTTAAGTAATGACAACAAAAATTAAAACAGCTCTGTGATTTCCGTGCTTCAATAAAAAAATAAGCTCGAAAAAAGGCTTCATTTAGTGGATAAATAATAAGTGAACAATTTTATTTTTTTGATTCAACTTTTCTCTGGCACAAATCTTTATTATATTATTGTCGATATTAATAAAACACTGAACTCTTTACTTAAATGCTGGCTTGTGTTTGCTTAATTATTATTCTTTTCAAATTTGTTAATAATCAAAGTAAATATTTAAGCTATTCGGAACATTTCCATAATACAAATTATTAATAATTATAATGATCGTTTTAATAGACTTTTAAATCAAACAAAAATATATAAGTCAGTGTATTTGAATTTTTTAAGATTAAAGTGATTTTTTTGATTTGCTTTTTTTCTCTTTCACTTTAAACAGCTTTTGGTGAAGCTGTCATTATGATTTTTTAAGTGAACAGCTTAATCAGTAGCACTTTGTCATTCTGACAGTCATCATAGAAGAGTTTTTTTCAAGTGAATAAAATAAATTATCTTACACAATTTCTATTAAAAATAATATTTCTGTTTGCGATTTTGATGTTTAAAAATACTTCGTGGATATCTGTTGGTTTCAATGATCAAAAAAATTTAACAGACTTTTTAAGGCATCTAAAAAATGCAGCTTAATTTTTAATGATGGAGGGAACGCAAAGGTAGCAGGTTATTTTTAATGCTTTTTATTACTAGTAGTGCTGAAGGAAGAGTGACAAAAGCTATTTGAAAATAAACATGTTTGAGACACAGTTATAGATAAAAAAATAGTGCCTCAGTAACAGAGCTTTTTGAGATTTATTAAAATGCTTAATCAGAACAATTAAATAAATTTTACTCTCATGTGTTTAGAACTTTTCAATTGCTAAGTAGACATATACAGGCATATTTCTTTGCCTGGCTTATTGTCATGAAAATTACTCGCGAAACCAGGTGAAAACGATGGCAAATTCATTAACGTTCGCCATTCCCATGAGTGTCAAACTCCATACAAAACAAGTAAGAGTTCTATATTGGGCTATATCAAATCTTATATACCCTTCACCACGTATATAAATCTAGCTTAGTGAAGTAACTCTAATCTGAAAATATTGAGGTGATAGAGAAAAAAAAAATTAAAAAAAAATTTTACATAAAAATGTTACCGGCTCCTAATGGGTTAAACTTTTTTAAAAAAGTTTGCATTTTCTGGGCGATTTCTTCAAAAGCTTTTAAATGATACCCATATTAATATCTTAAAAAAAGGTGCATAATCGTACTTTTCTATCAAAAACTCCAAAGGCCCATTACTCGGAAAATATGGGCGACGGCAAATATTTTTCTCTCCACGTTTTTTTTTATTTTATTTTAATTCACTATCGCCCCATATATGTATTTGTTTTTTTAATTCGAGAAACTTTATTGTTTTAAATGATATGGAAAAATTAAAAGGAAGGCTGGTGCTTTGCTTACTGTCCCGAAGGACATGGACCTATTTTGCTGATTTTAATTACAATAATCATCGAAACTTTGTCTGATCGATTGGAAAAAAACTGACAACATTTATAAGGAAGCTTGAGCTTTTTGTGGTTTCTTTACTCGAAGAAAGTACGACAAGTTTTATTAAATGAATGATGGCAGCAACAATGAGCACTTTATTAACTATAAAAATTGGATTTTACATGAGTATACTTATTTTGTGATTATGACATGCCTGTACAAAATTGTTCGTGTCGAATATATTGCAAATTTTTTTAAGTCAATAAGAATTTATTCAAGAGATATTTATGCTTTATTGGGGCCTCATTCAAAACTTCTATTGATAAATATTAAGATCCTGTAGAGATCTTGCTGCATTTAAATTGTTACTTCCTCCTTTATTCTTGGTCTACTTGTAAGGCTTTCTTTTGAAGTTTTGCTATAGACATTTACTGACTTATAGTTCGAACTGGTTACAGACTGATTATATGCGCCGAAACTACAAAATCTCTTTTGGCGCAATAGGGGTCCAGTGATGCAACATAGAAAATATTTTTTAATCTTAGTTTTAATGATTAACTTTGATGAGTTCTGAAAATATAGGAGAAAACTATATGAACAGTGTCGACATTTGACTAGTCATTTAACCGCACTGTTGATACAAATACCGGGTAACAAAGTTTCAGTTGGACTCTAAAAAGCAAAATGAAAGATATGACAAAAATTTCGTATACGTTTGTTGTCTGCATCAAACAGCGTTGCCACTGACCAAAAAATATCAAAATTCCTACCAAAACAATGATATTCTTTAGACTCCCATTGTTGACCGAAATATCAGTCATTGCTAAGAACAAACTTTCTCTCAAATTCATTAAGCAAAATGAAAAAATTGCCGAGTTTTTTGATACATATTATATCTGCAGCAAACAGCAATTGATTTTTTTTACTGAAGAATTAATATAAATGAAACATATTTTATCAAATTTAAAATGGACTTAAATGCAAAACGTTTTATGAGATGCATTTTGAACTTTGCTAAAAAAATATTTATAAACACAAGCCAAAATGATGAATTTGTTTATTAAAAAAGTTTTATAAAAATGGAGTACCAACAGCAATTTAATGGCAACGCCGTTCAGTATAAAATTTTAGGAAGTATGATGCTGAGAAGATTCCATTAATCATGGTCAATTGGTGAGTACTTTGCAAAACGTTTTTAAAGAAAAATTTGTTCTTTAGTTGCAGGTTCTTTTATCTAAAATTTTATCTTCTTCTTCTTGGTTTCAGCACAGTATGCCTATTTCATAAATAGTAGCCTTTATTTAAGTGACGGGCGCATAAAATTATTTAATAAAAAAATAAGCAAAATTTTTGATTTTATTTTTTTAAACTCTCATTTTGTTGAAAAAATTTTTTTTAATGAAAGTCTTGCAAAGTTTAATTTTTATTTTGGTTAAAAAAATTTTACTGTGTGTTAGCTATTAAATTTACTGACGCTCTTTTTTTATTTGCCGAATAAATTTAAATTTTAGCACATTCAATTTTAATTTTAAAGGCTTTATTTAAAAAAAAAAAGAAACAAATATTTCAATATTATAAATATTTTTCTACAAATGGCACCTGTAAATAATAATATTTACTAACATATTAATAAAATATTATGAAAATGTTATAAATATCTAATAAAATACAAATTACTTTCAAGTGAATAAATTCCAAGTGCCAGTTTTATTTGAGTATAGAAAAGAAACAATGACAAAAACAAAGAAACTTGTTTTCAAATTTCAAAAAAATACTTTAATAACTTAAAGATAAAAGTTTAATGCTGGAATATAAAACAAAATTTGTAATAAAAAATACAAAACAACAAAACACACATCTACAGACATTGTAAATGTTTTAGTACATAACCGCACATACATTCATACACATACATGAAATTCATATTTGCATACTGAATACAATCAAAGAAAATTGGATTAAGGTCAACAGGTCATGTTGTATTTATTAAATTTAACAAAAACAGCAACAACAACAACAACAAATTTGTATATTTTCAACAACTATCGCAAGGAAAAATAAATTCATAAGCATTCATATGGCAAAAAGGGTTACACAAGGATACATAAGGCAGTTTAACACATTCATTCATTTAAATATGTATGTATATGGACACGTGTGTTTATATCTATAAATATTCGATGTATATTGGACAGGGATGGTAACGTTGGTACAATTTAAATTTTTCTTGTTTTTGGCACAATTTAATTATCAAGAGCACAATGCTAATTCAGTAAACCAAAGTTTTAAAATTGTTATTTTTAATCGTTTTTCACTGTAAAAGCTCCTTACAGAACCATTGAAAAATACGTAGGGTAGATTTTCCCGGTTTTTAAGCCGGTGTTATATAAAGCATAATATATCGCAAGAAAACTAATTCATTGCAACTTTCTTTGGTACAACATTTTTGTTATAAGAAATGGATAGGGCTAAATGGGTCCTCTGTTTTTACGTTGGGGTTTAATGATTATGAAAAATATTAAGCCAAATTGAAGAAAACAACTTTAATCTTATTCACTTTTGTTAACGAACAGAAAATTGGTTGTTTTTTTCAAATATAAATGTCCCATGATGTTTGTCATATTTAAAATAAGACTAATTAGTTTTGAATTCAAAATTTGGGTGGAATATAACGATTTGCTATCTAAGCAGCAGCGAATTGTCCATATAGACATGATTTCCCTGAAGTAAAACATTTAATTTTGTAGTCCTAATAAATAAATAATTCATGAGCATATAATGGAATATTGATAATTAAAGGAATCAAGCGAAACTAAAGCAAATAAACATAATTCAGATTCTAAATAATAAATGTTCGTATAAACATATGACACCAAAATTTTTTTTTACAAAAAAAAAAAAAAAAAAAAAATCGGGTCGGGGTCAAAAAGTAAAATTTGGAAAGCATTTTGATATACTTTTAATTTTTTTAGTCACTACTTATACCAACAAAATAATCCTTATTCAGCTTATGTCCAACTAAATTTTAATGTATAAATTGAATAAAACGAAAAAACAATTAAAAAATTTTTTTTTCTTGATTCCATCCCTGCCCTCGAACGTTTAGAAAAAACTCATAAAATCATGCTTTCCTTTTTTTGCATTGACTTCATTTTTTAAATATTCTTTATCATACGATTCTTTTATAACATTAATTTCGGCGATTTTCTGAGAAATGATTCGTTTCGAACAGAGCTAAAAGCGTTACAAAATTTGTCAATAAGTTTTATCAAATCTCTTTTACAATTTCCATATTTTAGTTAATTCTGAGGTTTGATCACTTTTTGTTAGTTCATAGAAAATTTGAAAAGATATAATCTGCTTAGTATAAAAATTATGTGGACAATAGAGAATTTGACGCCAGATTATTTTCAGTATTTGAAGTAAAAGGTTCCGCAAGCGTTTCTTCTAAACGTTCAACTAAATCAAATAATTTTTTAAGTATAAAAAGCTCAAGCAAAAAAAATGGAGTCTAGTTCAAAGTTGCGTTTTGTAGTTCGCTAAGAAATAAGTCTTTTAAAATGTTTGTTTACCTACGTTTCATTTAATGTACTTTTAAGAGTAAAGGGCACAATCCATTTTACTGTTTCTCTTTCTCTTTATGTTTTTATTTTGTTTTTCAAAGAACAAAACAAAACAAAACAGCAAACGTTTCGTTTTATTTATTTTTGTACCCTACTTATTTTCTCTCCTCTGACTAAATTAATTAACTCTGCTTTCTACTTTAAAATATATATTTCCATATAAATTCTTTAAAATTAATACCTTTTAGACATTGACATTTTTTTCAATTTTATTAATTTTTTAGAAAATATAATTTCAAGTAACAGTCGGTCAATTTAATTTTTAAATCTCAATTTTCCATGCCTGCGTTATGCACATAACACACTTTCACAGCCAATCAAATCAACAAATTTTGGGTTATTCCCCACATACCTTCACTCATAGAGCAACCAGAGAAATGAAAGTCAAAATATATAACATCAATGGCAATAGCAATAACAATAACAAAAAAAAAACAACAACAACAACAAAAGAAAAAATAAAGTGTTGTATTTATATTTTGCCCATAAATATGGCTACTACAGGGATATTCTCATGTATGTGTGTATGAAGGGATGTGTGTATGCAATTGAACGAGACATTAAGGGATCTGAAAAAACAGCAACAACAAAAAAAGCCTATTACCAAAATAAGAAGGAAAAGTATTGCTTTCGACAATTACACTTCTATATAAGAATAAAAAAAAATATGTATGTCATGTTTTCTATGGAACTGTAGATTAATCTCTTTAAACAGGAACATTTTTTGATGCTTCTTTGCTCAAAGGAAATAAATTTTTCAGACACAAGGACAAATAGTATATACTCGTGAATGTTATGGGTGGTAAACATAAATAATTTTTGTGTGTATGTGTAGAAACCGGAGAATTTAAGGAACTTTATTATCTGTGGACTTTCAATTTATTCGAAGGGACAACGAGTTAGGAGTCAATTCTTATCATCTAAGGAAGAGAGTACGCCACCAGGAAACGTCATAGCTATTTATAAAAATGTCTAAGGAACTTTATCTTATTTACCTTTATTTTATATAACTTTTAAAGTCTTTGGGTAGATTTATAAAGTATAATTTGTTTATAAAGGTAAAAGTATGGCTTACCATAAATGTGTGTACTTATGCTTCATACTACAATAGCAATCGGCTGCTAGTTATATCTTGTCTCTGCTTGAAAACTGCTTTAATGAAGTGCGGGTCGACATATTTTCTTAATTGCTGGCAATTTTTATAAAATTTAAAAAGTCAGGAATAAACAAGGAAATCTTGTAAACCGTGTCTGGGTTAATCTAACTAAACTATTAACTACATAAAAGAAATCTTTGTGGAATAAAGGGTGTCGAAAATACTTGCAGTACTTTGGAATAATTTTTTTCTGTCTTTAAAAACTCTTGCGATCGTATATAAGCGAATAAGCAAATATACAAAATTTCTAGCTTAAAAATAACATTCGAAGCTTAAAATAGTGATTTGATAATTTATTGCAGAATATTATAAGACAACAATAAAGAAAATCAGAAAAAGTAATAAAAAAATAAAATACAAATTACTTTAACTTTACCCAAACATTATAACATAAAATAAAGGTTGTTGTAAACAGCGCTATAAGATCATCATTAAGGGCTTTTCGATCTACATCAACCACAAATATTCTTTTCGAGACTAATATTTTATTAAACGTACCCTTACCAAAGCAGTTAGCAGCTCAGATCATTATAAAACTCTCTTCTACGAACCGAAGCATAAGCTCCGTGGCCACAAGTCCATCCTTACAGACGGATCAAGGCTTGTAATATCTTTAAGTGTAACAACACAATCCAAATGATTAAAACCGCTATCCTATCCGAGTTTAGTACTATATTTACTGCAGAACTTATAGCTATATATGAATCAATAAAATACGAACGGTCAAGAACGGAAAAATACCCAATTTCTTCTGACTCCCTTTCTTGGCTGCAATCTATATCAAATATAAAAAACGCAAGTCATTATGTCTCACAAATTAGAAACCTCTTAGGTAACAGTTATCCTGCGATAAAATTAACATGGGTACCTGGACATAGCGGAATAACCGGAGACGAATTGGCTGACCTTACAGAAAAAGAAGCATTGACAACTTTACTTATCACATCTTAAAATGTGCCTGGTTCGGGAGTACAGATGTAATGTTATGATTGCTACATCAACGTTGTGGAGATATTGGCCCATATTCATATTTAAAATAAAGTCTACTTTTAGGAAGCTAAAGTCGGTTTTACTTTAGAGTCGACTCTAACTCATTCATAGAAAATTTAAAATATATTTTTGGCGTTGAACTCAACTCTAAATTTAAAAATAGCTAAAGCTGTTTTTAACTCATTTTTCCATAATTATTTTATTTGGTTTAAGAACACAATACTCTTTATCTGATTTTCAAACCAAAATAACAACTGGGTTACTTTTTTCTAATGTTTGATTAGAAATTGTATGAAAACATTTATCAAACTTAAGTTGACACCCAGTTAAAGTCTATTCGACTTAAAGTATGCTTTATTTTCGACCATGAAAGCAAAAAAGATGATAAGAGCTTTTTAGTTTAGAGTATACTTTAGCAAGAGTCGACTTTAGTATATGACTATGAATATGGGCCAATAACTTTAATCTATTAACTGTTTTATCCATACCAAACAGAGAAAATATTAATTTATAATTTGTAATTATAATTTAATTTTATAATAAAAAATTTAAAAAAATTACTTATTTTGCTTACCGTTGGTCTTCTCTTAACACCGCATACTTCAGTCGTTTCACGTTATATTTAGACAAGACGAAAAGAAGTTTTATTACAGCTTTAGAGTTGCAAGCAACACCAAAAAAAAAAAAACGAAAAATCCCTGAGTAAATATAAATTTAAAATAACATCATGTGAAAACAAGAATACTGCTGGGGAACCTTTAATTTTTTTGCTGTGTTATAGCAATGCATACCCACCCCGCATTAGATTATAGTCTCAGTCTATTACGGTTCGAAAAAATAAGGCTAAGCAAATTCAAATTGGATTACTATTGGAATAGCCTTTCTTTCAGTATTTTTTTTGTTAACTAAAAGTGGCAGTACATCGTGTGTACTATTCTAAGCGTCTGCCTATAACGGTTTAAAAGAAAAGACCATATTCGTCATATTTAAGGTCTTAAAATATTATTTTAATTCACATACAATAAAAATATCATATCAGTTTAATCTTTTGTCCAATTTGCAAAATCCAAAATTTTCAAAAGTGACGTTTGATGGCAGACATCTTCGTATGACAGTGTTCTGACAACGGTGTTTAAACAAGAACATGACGTGGACAACGATGATCTAGACGAATCATTTCAATGGTTGGTTTGTTTAAATTTTTACAACTTTTCCTTACAACGACAGCTGGGGTTAAATATGAGGAAGTAGAAGCTAATTTTTGTCGGTATTTCTGCCAATTAGTAACCGGTTCTGCGTTTTGCTGATCGTTTAAATAACAAAATGCAGAATAAATTAATTGTTGATCTAATTGTTAACTGAAGCTGTTTTTGCTGAAAAAATAGCTGGTTTTTATCTTTGTAGTGGAATTTTCTGTTTAAAAGTCGGCTCTTTTAGAAAATAACTTTTCAAAAATTAAGAAATGTTATTGAGCAGCTTTTAGAAAAGCAGTTTTCATGAATTGTATATAAATTTAAATTAAAATTTATTTAAATTAAAGCATTTTTATGATAAAAACTAAAAATTTGAATTAAAATTTACTTTTTTCAGCTTAGGTTCATTTTCTAATTTAATAAAAAAAAAAAAAAAATTTGAAGAAAAATATTTACAAATTTATGCGAATGTTTTTTCAAAGAAAACAGGCAAAATTAGACATTAGCAGAATGTAATTCGCTTATAAATCCCAAGGGCTTAAAAACTTTTGAATAAATAAATAAATAAAATAAATCCACGGTTCAAATCTGATTGGAAAAAAAAAATTTTTAAAAATATAAAACTAAAAATTTTAATGAAAAATTTCAAGAAAAATCTTTAATGTAGGTAAGTAAAATGACAATGGATGCGGAAAGTATAGAAGTATCTAGGTTTTTTCTTTTTTAAAAAATAAAGAAGGCATCTTGGCCCCTTTCCTTTACCTCACCATGCGGCTTAACTATTCACAACTAAAACCACATATTGTATCGAAACCACCACAAGTTTGTATATTTAGGATACAGTAAACCGTCTACAAAACTAAAAACTATATAACACATACGCTAATATTGAGTTGCGTAATGTTTTTACTCACATACATATACAACAATTACTATGACGTGAAAATGGAAAACTCTGACACTTAACGCTTAACTTGTAAATTACACCAGCATATTGCATATGGCTGTGTGTGTATAAATGAATATTCATGTTAAAATGTTGATATCTAATGCTTTAGGTCTCTATATTCGTATGCGACGAAATAGTGTAAATATTTATGCGTATGTTCTATAGTGAAAAAAATAGACGTCAATCTGAAAAATAGCTTTTAAAAATAGCTTTCAAACATTAAAAAATATGTTAATTGCATTTTTGAATCAAACTCTGTGCGTTTGTACGTACTTCGTCAGAGGCAATTATTTTCCAAAAATTCGTGCGACTGCTTTTATTTGAAATTACGCATACACTCATAGAATTTAACTCAATCATTTAAGTATTTGTTGGTTTTAAAAGGGGTATGTTCAATGATGCACAGCAATATAAACATGTGATTAATATACGTGAACAAAAATTGCGTCAACAAAATATCATCGATTTTGGGGACTGAAAAATAGGAAATAACTTGGGAAGTACGTTTTGCTCGGAATTTTTTATTTTTAATCAACATCGATTTTGTTATTTAGAAATAATAAAATTTATTTTTATTATGACAATTTAGAAAACTAAATTATAAAAGTAAAAAACAAATAAAAGTAAAAATGAATTTTGATATGGAAACTCTGCTACTCACGCCCGAAACGACCTAACGTTGGGAAAGTATAGACCCAGACTCATAGAAATTGTGCTCTACCTCCGAGCGATGCATGTAAGAAAGGAATTTAATTAAAATAATAAATATTTTTATTTTTGAAAATAATAAGTCAAAAAATTTTGTGTTATAAACAAATCAATAAATTTAATTTGGGTTAAGTTCACTCGTAGTCAAATTTCTTAATTTATCAAGATAAAAAGAGAATTATAAACTAAGAAATGAAAATTAAGCACAACTATTTTACAAAAATTTCATCATCTCTTAATGGGTGAGGCATTTTAAAAAAATCCTAGTATTTTCTGAAAGATCTCTTCAAAAGCTTTTTAATGACACCCATATCAGAAAATATAGGCGTGAGCGCCAATTTTTTCACTTGATGATTTCTTTTTCTCATTTTTTAATTCTTAATCAGTCCATATATTTATATTTTTTGAATGAAGCTACTTTACTCTTCAAAACAATATAGAACAGGCGTGTCGTTTTGCCCTCTGCTTTGAAGGATATGACCGCTATTGCGCATTTACAATATGTCTGATCGATTGGCGTTAAAATTATTTTTTTGTATTGATTTCCATCCGAACACGAAGGGCATCGCTCAATCGACTTTTCTATGCATAAGAACTTAAAATGTTTATATTTTATGAGGTCGGACATGGATATTGTAGAAATTACAAACCAATTCACAAAATTAAATTTGGTTAAAAATAATAGATGTTATAGTTTTGCCAACCGGTCCCTATAGTAAAATTTTGTGAAAATGCTAAACGCATTTTTGAGCGTACTTGTGTTTTATCCGTTAAAAATTTGATAAAACTTGTTATAAAAATGCACCCGTTATTCCCAGTTTTCGTAACCAATTTTCCAATCCACAGTTCATCGAGAAGGCTGACTTAGTAAATTGATTTTGACAATTCAAACAACGAGTAAAGTATTTGTGCGAATTAAAAGTTTGTTCTGAAATTTTGCTTTCCTTAATATTTTAACTTTTCTTTTTTAAAGTTTGTTAGCATGTTAATGCTATTGACCTGGAACTTATGTTAAACTTTTCGCTTAATACTGCCACATCGCTCAAAAGTCTTTTGATTTTTGGCTATAGGCGAGTTAAAATATCTAAATTGTATTAGTATTAAAAGATCTGGCAGCTTTTTTTTTTTAATAATTTCATTCAAAAGATCTAAGAGAAACTTATTGCGTTTTCTTTATAAACATATTTGTATTTGTTCATAAGCGTGGGAAATTTAAATAAAATATTTGCGTTTTTATCAAACTATACAGGATAATTTCTGTCTAAATTTCTTTATTTTTTTTTTATTTCAATTTAGTTAATTTTTTTTACAAAAATCTTTAGTTTATTTTTAAATATGTAAAAAGTTTCCAAAAGAACTAAGTAAGAGGTAGCAGAATTGCCAAAGAATTGTGCTTTCACGCATAGTATTTAACGTTGAATATAAATTTCATAAACGCTATAGACTGTCGTTTGATGCAATCATGATCCTCGTTTTAGAACACTTAAAGATAAAATTATGTTTTAAAATTATTTTTATTAAATGAGCGCTGGGACAAAGAATAAATTTATTGGTTGAAGCCAAGAAAAGTTTGAAAAATAAAACAAAAATAATAATGGTTATATTTTTTGTGATCTAATCTTATTAGATTTAACTAGACTTATCCACCTGCCCTCCTACCAAAGTT
Source organism: Cistogaster globosa (assembly GCA_937654795.1). Lineage (NCBI taxonomy): Eukaryota > Metazoa > Arthropoda > Insecta > Diptera > Tachinidae > Cistogaster > Cistogaster globosa. The sequence goes on along the minus strand of OW569405.1, from coordinate 97,349,947 downwards.
AATTTGTACGAGTTATACATTCAAAACTCAGAGGTAAAAAAACAAAAATTCAGGGATAAATACATCTTAGAAAGGCAATGACATTTTGTTGTTGTTATAACAAGAACAACTACAACTACACTTTTTAGGAAACAACTTCTATTTAAGTGTTCTGTTTCTGTTGTTTCAATTTTCTAAGTCTATATTTTTAACAAAAAGCTTAAATGGACTTGAACGTAACCAGGAACCACACAAGCAAATCATGTGTTTGTATTATATTTGCAAAACATTGTTATGACACATACGTACGCATATACAATAATATCAGTATGTTCATATATACATACATATATACACACATACATTAATTAAGTAAAAACCCATCAAGCGTTTAAACAAATGTTGCTTTTCAGAATTCAGTCATTTCCGAACCAATCTTAAACTCTTGTTTTTATTTTTTTAAGGGCTATGCCCTCAGATTCGTCCTGTTTTAAAGACAATTCACAATTTTAAATATTAAAGGGTGTCCCCATATTACATACACGTTTTATACGAGTATTTTGAAATGTAAAGAGCACCACAAAAAAAATTAAAACAAAAAAAAAAAAAAATGCCTACCGCTAAAGCTTCCAATAGCAAAAATTTATACAAAAATAAATCTAAAAATAGATAGTGTCTTCATAATTGACGTAAGTTGACCTATATGGCCCTATATTTTGAACCGTTATACAAAAACACAAAAATTAGACAGAATGTCTATTGCTTTGACTAATGATAATAAGAAGTATAAATATTTAAAATGATACATGAAAGAGTCTCCCAATAGTTGATGTGAAATGATGTATGTTGCCGATATAAACAGACAGCTCAATTTTTTTTTAAATCGGGGTTTTTTTTGGAAGAATTATTTTTTTTATTTGGAAAACGGTCACACACATTTGTAAATAATTTCTCTTTCTTAATAAATTTTTTTCGAAATTTAAAATAAAAATTAACTTAAATCGAATTAATTAATTCATTTGCTATAATTGGTTTAATATTTTAAGCATTCATTGAAAGCATTTTTTCCTACTTTGAGAATAAGTTAAATAAAAAAACCGAACTAGATCAAAAATTGAGTTTGCAATAAAAAGTTCATAATCTCAATTAAAACCGAAAAAACTCTTAATCAGGAAAAATTGAAATTTCACAAAATGATTAAGAAACGATTGCCTAAGAATTTTTAAGAAATTTTCACAAAAAAGATATGGTTTTATTTGCAATTAAAATTTTAAATTACACTAAAAGTCAAAAATGCCTAAAAGTGGCTTAAATCAGTCAACAATTTAAGAGTTTTCTAAAAACTAAATTTTCTCAAAAAAGCACCAGTTCTTTTGGTGAAGGGTATATTAGAGCCGAATAAAGCACTCATATTTGTTTTACAAAATTTTTGTTCGCGTGTGATAAGGAAATCAATATTTAAAACCCAACATTTAAGAATGATTTTGCTTCTTAATTAACATAAAATAAAGTTGAAACTAAAATGTTTGCTGGGAATATACTGGTCTCGAAATATGTATGTACTATCTATGTATAAAAGTACATAACGTGCATTAGAAGTTATTATGCGGTATTTACGAAATATTTAACAGAATACTCTGTGCCAGTGCCTACTTAACAAGTTAAACATTTGGTTAGATATTTACCAAAATTAATGTCCCAAAAAAGATCGAAGTGTACACATTATATAATGTTTTTATGCCTTCGAAAGACACATGTTTTATGAATCAAATTTTTTATTTCTTTTGTTGAAACCAAACCACATGATCTAAAGCCAATTTTGTAAATAAACGAATATCTAATAAATGAATTAATCGAATAAGAAATTTGTTTAAATTAAGTCATTGCTGTTTATTGACTTGTTTTAGATTGTTTTGTTTGCAGATGCAGGTTATTGGAATGAATTTTAAGAGAGATTTTTGACTGTTCTGTCGGAACATAAATAATTTAAAGCTGAATATGTGACCTGTTTTTTGGTCCTTAATTAGAAAAGTGTGTAATCGACAACTTTTAATGCAGCTAAAAATAAATTAAATGCTGTGAAAGTTTCAATTTCGCACAAATTAATCGATTTTAATACGATTAAGCAAAAGTGGAAAGGTTAAACTTTCTACGCAAATTTTAATTTGCTGAACACTTGATTTTCATTTCTACATGTCCGCATACATAATTACTGGCAGCAACAAAAATAAGTTGAAATTCAACATAGAGAGGTTATGGGGTTCTTAAATACCCACTAAAAATATTGTAGATCATGTCAGTAAGAGCATTAAGGAGTTGAAAGTAGCATATGCTATTCATATTCATTTCATACAAGACTAAGCCTTCTTGTAATTGGGGCTGTGCGAAGGTACATCAGTGATACCTTTAATCGTAAATGGGGTCCTGCGAACAGGTTTTAATTAGGCACTCGAAAATGCAAATGCTGTTTGCTTTCGCACAGGCGTACGGTGAAATGTGCCATCTCGTCTATAATTAAAGGTGTTCAAGATAATAATGGACTAGCAGCTCTCGATGTTCTTGGCATTAAAATTCAATGCGATATTTGGTGGAACAAACACAATTTTCAAGTGACAAAAGAAGCATTCAAGTGGCTGGGTTTTGTGCAACGGTGTAACAAACACTTTATTCCATCTGATCCTCTCACTATCTATGTCACCTTTATTAAACCGAAAATGAGAAGGCAAGTGCTTCGAGGACTATTTTCGAGTTACTCGATTGCTTGCAGGAGAGAGCGAAGCAGCTCATCGGTGACAGTAGCTCCATTGATGCAAACATTGATGGAACATTGACGCGATGTGGGGTCTGTTTTACTGCTTTATCGTTACTACAACGGAACGTGTTCTTAAAAAATCTAGGAACTTGTTCCTGAAAACCGTAATTTCGTACGCGCAATGCGTTTTCCTTCAAGACCGCATCCTTTTGTAGTCGATTGGCCAACCAATCGCAGAGAAGATTCCTTTTTTAAAAGAGTCCGTATGTGGAATAAACCACTTGAGGCTGGTAGGAAAGTAAAGGATATTTCAGTAAGAATTTTATCAAAGTGCACGGCGAGTAAAAGGAAAGATAAGCATGAGTCTGTCTCGTTTAGTCAGGGGCTGTTAACATTAGTAAAGAAAAGATACTCTCATTTCGATAAAGCTACATAGAAGAAAACACTGGGTTGATTATTATCATTTATAAATACAAAGTTCATGAACCCTTTATTAAGTCATTGGCTGTGGGCACCTATTGAGATATTGAGTTGTGCGTTACAAAGTGGTGTACTAATGATAAAATTGGCGGTACAAATCTGCACTGATAACGTGAAGGAACCAGTGGATTATATTCCCTCTTTCTAGGTACCACCAAAGACGAAAGAAGTGGAGTGGAAGATACACGTAGAAAGTTACACATTCCCTACAAAACTGCCTTCTTCTTAAAAATTTTTTGTATTTAATTTTAAGCAGTATTTTGCTTTAAATTAAAAAAAGCAAATAATGTTACTGCTAATGGAAAAAGCAAATTATTTACATCGTTTTAAGTGGTAAGATTCACTCTAAATTAATTTAATTCTCGTGCACTATAATAAAAAACTCTCCTAAATACTAAAAAATGAGATGTCAAATTAATAAAAGGTAAAATTTTATACATAATTTTATACATAATAAATTTAGAAAATTTAAAAAAAATAAAAGGAGGATAGAGATTTTTATGAAATATGTATGCTTTTCCTTTTTTATTAAATTAAAAATTAAATTTTATATTTTATTTAAAAAAATGTCTTAGTTGTGTAATTTTGACAGTTAACAGTAAACAATATTTAACTATGATTTTATTAAGAAATATTACTTAAGAAGTCATATACATTTCACTTGCGCTCCAGAAACCTTTTTTGCCTTTAAGGCAAAAGTGTAATAAAATAAAACAACTTTTGTAAAATTGGGTTTCTTATCCAGAATAAAAGATGTTGTTATTTTTTATTTTTTTTGGTAAAAAAAATCTATTCTAGTACTCTAGAGTCTTAAAAATAGTAAAAAAAAAATATTATGATTCTTCAAAATAACACTTTGTTATCTGTTATTCCCTCAAGTTTAATAAAATTTTTTTGAAAGGAATGCAAACACAATTTATATTTTTATATCCACGATTACTTTACACTAGTGTTGGTCTAAATAGAAGTGCTCACAGAACAAGGAAATTTCAACATAACTAACGTAGGATTACGCATGGAAAGGAATACGAGGGCTGCTCTATATCTTTCTGGCCTAATAGTGAAAATGCAAATATTTATAATCAAAAATGGTTTTATTGTTTTTCAAGGTATTCTCCAGCATGAATTATACACTTTTGCATGCGCTCAAACCAGTTGTCGAAGCACTTTTCCACTCCGATTGAGACACCTCTAAAACATGGCTTTTGAACACTTCAAAAGCTTCTTCTGGCGACGAAAATCGTTGACCACGCATTTTTTTTCTTGATGTGCGGAAACAAGAAGAAGTCATTAGGTGCCAAGTCAGGGCTGTACGGCGGATGACCCATTAGTTCGACGTTTTGGCTGGTCAAAAACGCTCTGGTTTGAGCCGATGTGTGAGAGCTCGCATTGTCATGGTGAACAACGATTCGTCTTTTCTTGTTGGTTTTTCGAATTTCTCCGATGACTTCAGGCAAACAAGTTGTAGTGTACCATTCAGAAGTGATCGTCCTACGTTGCTCAAGCGGAACAGTCGCCACATGACCAGTTTTGCCGAAGAAACAGGCGACCATTTGCTTCGAAGTGCTTCTTCCACGAAAAATTTTCGTTGGATTTTGCTCGTCTTGTTGTTTCGTTTCGGGCTCTTACGCACAGATCCATGATTCGTCACCTGTGATGATCTTATAAACGTCTTTTGAAGCACCGCAATCGTATTTTTGCAACATTTCTTTGCACCAATCGACACGAGCCTTTTTTGAGCGACTTTCAAATTGTGCGGGGTTCAACGAGAACAAACCTTTTTTACAACAGCCGCTTTTGGACGACCTTCACGGAATTCGTCTTTGAGCGAGCTTCGGCCACGATTAAATTCATTATACCAATTTTCACAGTGCTATAGGATGGTGCTTCATCGCCATACAAAGATTTTAGTTCATCAATGAACTCTTGTCGTGATAATCCACGTCGAAAGTTGTGAAAATGATGGCACGAAAATGTTCACGAGTTAATTCCATATTTTTCTATATTAATTTTTTCAAGTCACTGTAAACAACACAAATAATGGTCGTACGTCAAGACGTTTTGAGTACGATTATGCTTATAAATGACAAACTTTCCAATGGAAATGTCAGATTGCACTTGGCAGCACTCAGTGTTGCCAGGCCAGAAATATATATAGCAGCCCTCGTAACAAAGGGAAAGATGAATGAATAAAAATTTTTAGGAATATTTTTTAAAATAGAATACATTTACGAGTAAAACTTGTGACTTATATAAATCAAATAAGTGCGAGCTTATGTCAGACACAAAAGGTTCTGTACCATTTTATCTTTACAATTTTACATTTTATTTTTGGGACTTAGTCCTTGTTTGTTATTTTAGAAATAACAGACCTTAATTATACCCTTCACAGCAAAAAGTGAAAAAAATGTTTTATCTTAGTTTGTCATTCCGTTTGTAACTTCTACAATATCCAATTCTGATCCCACTTAATATATATATTCTGACTCCTTATGTATAGCGATGTCCGCCTGTCTATTAGTGTTTGGGTTGAAATCAACTTTGCCAAGGCACAAGATGAGCTAGAGAGAATTTAAATACGCCAATCGATCAGACATAGTTTTAAAAATTTTGCTATAAAAATCATTTAAAAAAATCAAGTTTAACGAATTAACCCCAATCAACAAAAAAAAAAAAAAAAAAACAATTATATGGGGCAATAGGGAATTAAAAAATAATAAAAAAAAACATTAAGTGAAAAAATTTGCGCTCGCCCATATTTTTAGACTTATGGGACTCGGAACTTAAGAAGTATAATTGTAATTTAAAGATATTAATACGGGTATTATTTAAAAGCCTTTGAAGAGATATTTTAGAAAATAATAACACTTTTAAAAATGCTTAATTTATTTCGAGCTGATGACATTTTTAATAATTTTTTTTAATTCTCTGTTACTCCAATATATTTTTTTTTATTGCAATTACTTACTTTTGTTGTTTTATATTTGTCCTTTTATGACAAATGTCGCGTTTTAATGGTGTAAAAGATGAGGCAATATTCGTCAAAATCACAGTCTATGTGGAAACACCCTTTATTTTTTACAGTATTGTTCACATTTAAAATTAATTTTTTAAAATAAAATCGTTACAGAAAAAATTTCGTATTTAAAAGTGTGAATATTATTACCAACTTAAAAAATATTTCGTTGTTATTTCTCTTAACAAGAAGGTCATGAGTCCAAATCCCAGCATAGTTTTGAGTAGAAAGAAAATCATAAGTTGCTTAAGCTGCTTAAATGCTAATAAATTATTAAGCAGCAGTCTAAAACATACTAGACTTTCAAGATGAATAGGAAAACTATTGCTTTAAGGCTGTGAATTGTTAACCAGCAGTTTAAAACTTACTGGACTGTTAAGAAGAATAGAAAACCTATGCTTTAAGGCTGTGCAAAATATGTTGCTCCAGGCGATTGTTTTTATTAAAACAAAAAATAAGATGCCTTAAATGCCTGTTTAGTAACACAAAAACTTGATAATGTCTTAATTAGAGAGAAACATCTTAGCATGCCGAGGATTATCAATAATGGCTAAGTAGGCTAAAGACAGCCTGGTTAATAGACAGATGATTGTGAGTTCAGATCTGGCGGGAACAAATTATATGTGTAGTTCTAGTCAAAGCCACTGAATAAGAAACAAAATAAATGAAAAAATCATTTATATGCATTAGCGCTTAAAAGGGACACATTTAAAAAAGTAAAAATATTTCTTAAAACAAAAAATTTTAACTTTTTTACTATCGCAATTTTTAGAAAATCATTAAATACTTAATTTTTTATTTCTTTAAAGTATTTATTTGGAAGGCACTCACTTAGTTTCGAATCGAGTGTTTATCCAGGAAAGATATAAAAAAATTAAAACTGTAAGTTAAGTTCCTATAATTTTTGGAGATATTTCAATCTTCCAGGAAAATATTTAAAATAACAAGAATTTAAAACTCATTTATATTAGTCACATTCATGCTTAAGTGTCGTTATGTAGGGTACATCTTGCGTTCATGTGGCCGGTGTATGTTATTATGTGTTCATTGTAACTAAATTGTGTAGTGCTTTGACACCCACAACGCCTCCAAAAACATAATTGAAATATTTAATAACATTATATTCAGTATGAATGTACACACTACAGGCATAAATACAAAAACTCGCACATGAAATCCCAAAAAAAGTGTTACACGCACTCACACATATTAAATTAAACAAAAAAATGTACTTGTAGTTTTTTTGTATTAAATAATTGTGCTACAACAAAAAGGATGCTCGAAACAAAATTAAATTAAAAAAAAGAAAAAAAACGAAATCATGGCAGGAATATTTCGGTAGGTTAAAGATCCCAACCGTAAGAAATAAGAGATTAAAATACATACACATACACAACACACTCCATGCTACACAACCCGTCAGTTATATTGGCGCGGTTTCGGTGTCCTAAAAGTGTATACAAATAGAGTGTAAAATAAAGTACGATAGACTAAAGAAAAACATTAAAAAAGGACAAAAAAATATATTAAAATCATGTGTTGAATATGCGCTCAAAATGCCGGATTTGTTAATTTAGTAAAGCAAAATAAATAAAACACCACACTAAAGAGAAACATACGAAAATGGATATTTGTTTCAACACATGCGAGTTTTATTTCACAAATTGCTCTAAGAGAAATATAAGCATTAAGTACAACGAGAGAGCGCCAACATGAATAAGCTCGTAAATATTAACACACATTCGTATGTGGGTGCGTGTGTATCAAGTGTAATGTCATAATTATGCAGTTGTCAACACCATATTTTTAACACAAGCGCACAACCCACACAACCACACATAGCAATTGACAAATACACACACACACACACACACACATAAACCACGACAATACGTGTAAAATAAATTAAATGTAAATACATATAAAGAACGTATAAACACACACACATGCAGATTTATTGAGGGACTATTTGTGTAAATAGCGGAAACGGAAATAAAGTCATGAGTGCTGAAATTTTATAAAAATAAAAGTAAAAATTTGCTGTTTTATTTTTTTAGTATTCAAGAAAAAAATAAAATTATTTTATTACTCAATTATGACAAATTTTTTATTAAATTTGCATTTAAATCATTTATCGTTTTTTAAAGAGATTTACATAAATTATTACGCATACGCTTGCTTAAGGCTTATAAACCAATATTTAATAATATTTTTTTATGACTACTCGTATTAAAAAAAAACTATATTCTTTTGCATGTTTATATACACTTTTAATTTATTTATTAAATCTTTATTAATATATTATTTTTTATTTATTTACAGTATACGCAAATTAAGGTGTTGGATGCAAGGAATGCTGAAGATGGATTTGGCGGTCCTGAAAATGCAGCATTCCATTCTGCCGGCGTCTAATTTTTCTTGTTTTCTTTGGAAAACGTCCGCGTACATTTGAAAAATAATTTTTCTTAATAAAAGTTAAATTAAAAATGAACCAAAGCCGAAAAAGTTAAATTTTAATTGATTTGTATTATTTTTTTAAGCCCGTTAGAACTTATGAAAGGCTTAACTGTCAAATGAATTGTAATACTGTGTTCACTTTTTGACATTTATGATCAGCATAATTTGGCAAAGATTCTTAAGCAGATTGACGCTGGGACAACGCCATTAAATTATGAAGATTAACTTTGTTAACCGGTTTAACAATTCGCATATTTTACAAATGATTTTGTGATTTTTATAGCGCAAATCATCGCCCAGCTGAACAAGACCTCCAACGAAGTATGGTTACAGTTTATACTACAGACTCTTTAAAACGGATTTCATATCACTCATTCTGTAAATAATTCAACAAAACAAAAATGTGGAAAAAATGAACTTACTGAAAGGAACATCGCCGTATAAGCGAAAGTGCATAAGAAGGTGTATCGTCGGTCACTGCCTACACACTTATAACTTCCATCTGGTGCGGGAATTGAAGCCATGAGATAATTATGTGCCTCGTTTTTTGCCGATTTCGGTCTAGAGCGATTAGAAACCGATCTAATGTTTAGTCGTATTGAGTATAATTTCTGACTTGATAGGATCGTTATTATTAAAGTAAAGCATACGGAACTAAAACAATGCACAACAGACCCTACAGACTTAATTATTTTCAATGGAATGAAGTCTGCTTTCAGGCGACATCACTAGACGTTGAGCTCTATGGACGCCGTACGTAACTGGACAATGATAAATGATTTAATGTTAAAAAATATAAAAGATTGGAGCGAGATGTTGTTTAAACAGGATAGCATTATGTGTCGTACGGCAACCACAATCATTAAATCAAAAATCAAATAAAAAATTTGGTGATTACGAGAAATTTAGCCTTTAATACTTGTGTAATATGATAGCTTTCATGGACTAACGTAAATTCACTGATGTCTGTGGATAAATCAGTAACTGATAATGATGCCTAAGCAGCCATCATTGTTCATGCTTTTTGTACAATACGGCCTAAAATGTTGAAAATTTTAACGTCCTTTAACCACAACTATTTAGAATGCTGCAGATGAGAGGATAGGAATATTTCTAGCATCTTTTAATGCATCGCTGCATGTTTCTCGTTATCGACTTTAAATAATAGCTGCAACGACTACTCATAGAATTAGCTTTTTCTTTTTTGTAAACCTGAAATAGATATAAAACTTTATAACCTCAAATTGATCTTAAAGTTGGCTAATTAAGATAGCATTGACCCAGTTAATTTGTACAATTTTTATTACCATCTGCGTCAGCAAGCATTTTGTATAAATTTTTCATATTAAGTACTTTAAAAAAATGTATAACGATTGACTTTACTTTAGATAGCGGGTATTTTTTTAAAGTTAATTCGAATAGAAGAGAACGACTCTGTTCACAAAGTCAATTCTCCATTTCTTGAAACACTTTTTTAACTGAAATTTTTAGACTTGCAAATATAAAGATGCTTCATGGAAGCTTTCGTGATTACTAAAAAAGCTGTAACCTCAGCGAATGTTTATGTGTTGACACGAATGCTGGACGAAATGTTTAATTTATACAAAAAATCTAAAATGATGTGGGTATTGGGAAACATAAATCAGCTTCTAAATGTTGTGGGCCACAACCTATAATAGCTTTGGGAAATTGTTTCGCTCGACTCAAGAGACTTCAATGACTGGATGCTATTAATCTAAAAAAAAACACAGTATTGAATGGTGCTCAGGAATCCTTTTAGCAGGAAGTCCAACACAGTACCTGTGTACAGTCGAGTTTGATTAATGACTGGATGACAGCATACGATAACTTTAGAAAACATCCGGTTAAGATAAAAATAATGGAAAATTATTTTTTATTCTGCGCCCGTAACAGACAAACACACAGCTCTTGACGAGAGCCCTCACCTTGAGAGCCGTAAAAGTTGATTGAGTGGCGCAGGACATGGAGCATTAGATTGGAAGATTAATTTCTTAGCATCTGTAGCTCCCCACTAAGAATTTTAAAGGGCTTAAAAAGTATCCTTAACATGCTTCAAAATATTCCCCCAAATAATCATAACTGAAATAAGAAATTATTTTATTTTATTTATTTAATGATTTTTTTTTTGATATTTTTATAAGTATTTTAGTGTTTTTCAACGTAGCCTTGTACAATTGGCAAAGTGACCCTCCTTTTCATCTATCGTTATTTCAGAAACACCATAGTGTGACATGTTAATGTGTCAAAATATTCACTATTTTTATTATACTATTTTGTGTGTGTGTGTATTTTAATGTGTGCTTATCACAATTTCTATGCAAATTAAGATAATAAAAATATAATAAAACTTTATGATAATAATGTTATTAAAGTAGTTTTTATTATTCATTAGGGGTTACTAAATATAAAATTTATGATAAAGCCAAACGTGTAACTAAAGGACAGATATGAATGAAATCACTTTTATCCAATACTCACAACTTGTGAAGGTCGTTAGCAGAAGTTATTTTTGATTTATCATTTAATTCAATACTAATAGAAATTTTAGTTTCAATTATTTTCTTGTAAATATTTTCTTAGACATTATTTCAAATACTCATAGGTTTATATTTATAACATTCAAATCAATTTAAGGGTTACCCTTATAAATTCATTTTACATAGAGTCTTTTTAATCCAGCAGTTTTTAACAAAAGATAGATAACCTTAAAACTATAAGAAATTATAAATGAATCCATACTTTCTTTATGGGTTGCTTGATTAATTTGAAACTTCACATGGCCATACTAAGCTAAAAATTTACCTTAGTACGGTAAAATGGGATGTACAATTAATGAAAAATAGGTTTTTAGACAAACAGAAAACTGTTTTTGTAATTCTCCAGAGATAATTCGTAAAAAAAATAATTTTAGAAAATAAGTTGTATTATTTAATTATTTAATATATAAGATAAAAATTTATGTTTATTAGATAAAATACTTTAACAAAAGCTGAACAACCAAACATCATATCACTAAACTTCATTTGTGGTCATTTACCAGGTGTTTGATTTTTTTTAAATAAAATACAAAATTAAGCAGTTTAGTCTCTTTAAATTGCTTAAGCCATTTTAATTGAAATTTCTATTCTTTTGAATGATGCCATGAAATGTGACATTTCGTAAAAGAGCATGAAACATTATTGCAATTTCTGACCCAACTTAGTAGTTTCCAGGGAATGTGATAAGAGGGCTGCTATATATATTTCTGGCCTGGCAACACTGAGTGCTGCCAAGTGCAATCTGACATTTCCATTGGAAAGTTTGTAATTTTTAAGCATAATCGCACTCAAAACGTTTTGACGTACGACCATTATTTGTGTTGTTTACAGTGACTTGAAAAAATTAATATAGAAAAAAATGGAATTAACTCGTGAACATTTTCGTTTCATCATTTTTCACAACTTTCGACGTGGATTATCACGACGAGAGTGCATTGATGAACTTAAATCTTTGTATGGCGATGAAGCACCATCCTATAGTACTATGAAAAATTGGTATAATGAATTTAATCGTGGCCGAAGCTCGCTCAAAGACGAATTCCGTGAAGGTCGTCCAAAAACGGCTGTTGTGCCAGCGAACATTGATGCCGTGCGTGAACTCATAACGCAAGATCGACATGCGACATACTGAGAGATAGAGACATCCTTGGACATTTATTCCACAAGCATACATTCGATACTGCATGAACACCTGGCCGTAAAAAAGGTTTGTTCTCGTTGGATCCCGCACAATTTGAAAGTTGCTCAAAAAAAGGCTCGTGTCGATTGGTGCAAAGAAATGTTGCAAAAATACGATTGCGGTGCTTCAAAAGACGTCTATAAGATCGTCACAGGTGACGAATCATAGATCTATGCGTATGAGCCCGAATCGAAACAACAATCGGCCGTGTAGGAATTTGTTTGCCTGAAGTCATCGGAGAAATTCGAAAAACCAACAAGAGAAGACGAATCATTGTTCACCATGACAATGCGAGCTCTCACACATCGGCTCAAACCAGAGCGTTTTTGACCGGCCAAAACGTCGAATTATTGGATCATCCGCCGTACAGCCCTGACTTGGCACCTAATGACTTCTTCTTGTTTCCCCACATCAAGAAAAAAATGAGTGGTCCACCACTTTCGTCGCCAGAAGAAGCTGTTGAAGTGTTCAAAAACCATGTTTTAAAGGTGTCTCAATCGGAGTGGAAAAAGTGCTTCGACAACTGGTTTGAGCGCATGCAAAAGTATATAAATAATGATGGAGAATACTTCTAAAAACAATAAAACCATTTTTGATTATAAATATTTGCATTTTCACTATTAGGCCAGAAATATATAGAGCAGCCCTCGTAACAAGCAATTCAATTTGGCTTCTCTTTTTATTAATGAATTATTAAGAAAACACTTTCGGATTCAAATGTTATTTGTTTAAGTCTTAAATTTTTTTAAATTCATTCCTATGAAAGGCTTTATAGGTTTTTGAAGAAATATTGTTAAAAGATGTCCAGTATTTTTCATAACAATTTCAATATCCTTAACCACAGGCGGAAAAAGGTTTTATGGATTGTCATTCAGTTTAAAATTTCTACAATATCCGTTTCTGACCCCATAGTGTTTTATATCTTGAGTCCACACCTGCCTCTAATTTTTCCATGTCATTTGGAACAAATTTAGTTTAGTGAAGTAACGCTATTAAAAAAAAAAACAAATATATGGAGAGATAGAAAATTAAAAAAAAAAAAAAAAACAAAACATCAAGCGCAAATGCTGGCGCTCGCCCATAATTTCTGAGTCATGAGCATCTGAACTTTTCATTAAAAAGTACGACTGGGCAACATACCTTTTATGATATTAATATGGGTATCATTTAAAAGCTTTTGAAGAGATCTTTAAGGAAATACTAAAACTTTTTAAATGTTCTTAACAGTACTTAATTTTTTTTTCTCATTTTTTAATACTCTATCATCTATCTATTTGTTTTTTTTAGGGAGTTATTTCACTAAACTAGATTTAAATATATGGTGAAGGGTATAAAAGATTCTGCATAGCCGAATATAGCACTCTTTCTTGTTCAACTTTCGTTGGAAATTAATGATGGAGGTAAAAAAAATTGTTGAACTTTTCTCCACTTACTATTTATTCACCACTGAATTACACTAGCTGGGACAACAACAAAACTCGGCATAACCTAATATAGCAATATTGACTGTTTATTGTAAAAACGATGTCAGATCAATGATCGTCCACACCACGTTACTTTTGTAAAAAAAATAGGAATAAAAAAATTTGCAAAGCGTTGATAACAATATTCGTTTTTGTAGCTTGACTCACAAAAAAAAGTCGTAAAATTGGAAAAAAATTAAAAAAGTCTCAAAAAAAAAAAAAAAAACAACAACAACAACAACACAACTTCCGGGCATCATTTCTAATTTTCTCAAAAACAAATTTTAGAAAAATTTTAGAAAAATTTATTTTTAAAAATTTGCTGTAGATTTCTGTAAACAGTGTTAAAAATTATCCGGCTACAAAAAAAACCATTGTACCATTTTACCGATAAAATTGGACGACCCCATTCAGACAGGCAAATTTACTTTGCAAAGTTTTAATTTTTTGTGGGAGAGAGGGAGAAAGAATGATAAGAAGTACAGACTTTGATGTACTCGCAAAGTTGCTTTGTTTATACACAGTTATATATATGTGCATACATGTAGTTTTGTGTTATAAGCACCAAATGCAAAACGTCCAAAAATTTACAACGATCAAATAGAAGGAAATAAAATTAATAAAAGAAAACTTTGTGTGTCTGAACACCAAACAAAGCTTAAAAGAAAATTAATAAAACTTCGTTAAAGTAAAATGTGCCTGCCTAAATGCACTCTATCTCAATTTTACTTCGAAATGACATATTTTTATCCAATAAAAAGTATTCTATATTTGAACCAAGATTCTAAGGGACCTCCTCACAAACTTTTATTCAAATCCATCCAGCAATTTTTACGCGATGCGAACTCAGACAAACAGAGAGACAAAAATTCCAAAAAGAGGTGTTTTGTATTCCATATCGATTACCATCTACAACAACAACAAAACGTTAAAAAAAATATTTCATGTAAAAAATGACCCCGTTTTTGTTTTATTATATGTAGAGATTATTTTAACAAATTATGGTTGCTTAAACCACCGACACCAGTTACAGTTAAAACTTATTTGTAGGTTCTAATCCATTTTTAAATAAACGATAGAAATTGACATGCAGTGACTACTGTGTACTTTAAAACGTTACTTATCCCAACAAATGCCATATAATGACTTACTATTGAGATTGCCATATTTTGTTACTCGCTTGCAAGACACATTAAATAAGTTCCCAAATTAAGGAAATATTATTTGAAGTAGTTGCTTAAGTTAAAAAACAAAACCTTTCAATACGTACTAATGATAATTATTATTATTTGCTGCAATACGAGTAATCATTGTAATCAATTCTCAGTAAAAAAGTTTCGTGCTTTATAAAAAAATGCTTTGGGAAATCCTTTAGCCAAAAATGCTTCATTCCATCTTTTTTGAAATTTTTTGCTGGGATGTAGCTGATTATGAGTTCACGCTTGTACGTTTGTGTGACTTAAAAAGTTAGCAGGAATAGTTTGTTTATTCTATATAATTTTCAAATCATACTTTTTTTTCCTCCTATATTGTGTTGAACTTGTTATATTTTGATTTGAAAATATTTATATGAGTTTTATGTGTTTGTGAAAGTATTTCAATGTTTATATTTTTGGTAACTAATAAATGACACGTTTGTTGAACTTAAATAAATAATATTACAAATTACATATTATATTACATTACAGAATACAAAGCAATATTATATGGTTAAAATAAATTACATTCAGTGTAGCAATTCATGTTGTAAATTAATTCATCTTGTTTCAAGGGAAAATTAAAGGACAAATAAAAAACAAGAATGTTGATGAATAAATAAATAATGTGAAAAATGATCAAATGAATTTTAATGGAATATTAAATAAAGTTTGTTATGGAAATCTTTTATTGGCATATTTACTTTTTAAAGTAGCATTTGTAGTAAAAATTGAGTGAAAGTTTTTTCACTGTTAGTTAACTGTTGAAAGTGTTTTCGTTAGGATTTACTCCAAAGTTTTTGGTCCGTTATTCCACAATGCTAAACACAGTAGGAATATAAATTTTTATTATAGAGTAATATTTAAAAATAGAATAATGATACAGAAGGAGTTATGTTTATGAAATTTAAATTTTGAGTGGTGTACAACAAAAAAAAAAAAAAAAAAAAAAAAAAAAATAAAAAAAATAAAAAAAAAATAAAAAAATTAAAAAAAATACAACAAAATAAATAAAAAAACTTTTGTTTGTAATCCACTGATAAGCTATATGAGCAGTACCAAAATGGCCATTTGGGAATGCTTCCCCGCAGTAGTACATTTCATGTTGTAGTTTTAAATAAGAAATGTTTCATAAGAATATCATAAAATTATTTTTATTTGAAGGAATCTAACGTGATCGAAGTAAATTAATATTTTTAATTACTTTTTAGGATTAAAAAAAATGGATCGTAGTCGAATCGGAGATGTTGTAACGAAGTCGATCGGAAAGATATTAAAACCATTTGATCCGAATGTGTGACATACCTGAACAATTGGGATAATCCAAAATGTTATAAGAGGCATCTTAAAACGAAGAGGTTACTTCTACAAGGCAAAAATTTCTGCAATTTAATGGAAAATTTAATTAATAAAAAAAAAATTAATTAAGAAGTAAAACACTCTTAGGAACCGATTTTAAATTTTATTTTTGTCCATACGAGTATTTGGATTCTTTTGACTTCTTTAATTTTCATATTATCCCTTTTTATTCTTTTTTTCTTTTTCTGTGACTTTAGCTATTCTTATAAAAAATTGGAAGTCCGGCTAGATATGAACTACTTGAAGTCTTGCTTACCAAACATGCGTTGTAAGCCAGCCCTCTCTCATTCCAGCTGTATTTCCGGCAGAGATTCTTGTCTTTAGTTTACTAACCAGTCAATTTTTACCAATTGAGTAACGATCGGTACACGATGTTATAATAAATTTATTTTTTCGCTTACTATGGATTGTTTTGCTTTACCATGCTGGCTCTTTAATTATCTTACTTGCTATTTTAATATACAGACGCCTTCACCAATTTATTTACCGAGGCTACACACAATAATTATTGTCCTGTGATAAACTGGCTCAGGAAGGCTGTTACTGTTGTATTTACTCGCCTTTTAAAATAACTTATTCAATCACCAATTGAGTTGAAATTGTGGACTTAAGCCTGATTTTTATAAAGAAACTTTTTAAAACAATAAAAAAGATATGCAAACGAAATTTTGGCTCATTTAACAATTTAAAATTAGTTTGCTAGATTAAAGTTAGTTTTTTTTTCTAATTTTTATAAAACAATTTTCTGGATTTTTTCTTCTCTTATTTGCGTTATTAAGCAATTTTTCAACAACATATCCTTCATCACCACACAGAGTGGGAATTTAGTTATTATGAAAATTTCTAGAAAAGCGTTGAATAAAAATATACAAAAAAATACTGTAAACGATAAAAGATTATGTAAAAATTTGTTGCTTTTTATCCCTGTTATTTTTTTTTTGATGTTTTTCTCTGGTGAACATAAAACAAATTAATATTTTACGAAAATAAATTTTCAAAAGCAACGAGCAGAAAATGTAAAAATTGAAGCAAAAAAAAAAAAAACAAAAATATTTAAATAAAAAGAAGAGAAAAAAAAAGAAACAGGAAAAAATGATATTTAAAGAAAAGTGTAATTATACTGTTTTTTTTTGCGTTTTTTTTTAGGAGGATTAAAATTAAATAAATAATACATTTTCTGTTGTGGAAACTAGAGGCTACTAAAGAAAAAATATATATATTGTACACTGACGTTTATTTGAATAATGATATTTATTTTGTTAAAATTAATATTTTTTGTTTGTTCAACGTATGACAGATAACATAAGGATTTTCATCTTTAAAAATATCCAATGATTTAACCGACAGCCAGCCAAGAATCGTGTAAAGAATTTTAGTTCTCGACAACGGAAAAAGTATTTTATTTTTCGTTTGTTTTAAAATATAAGAAACCGAAAATTTTCAAATTTCATCTTGTAATTAAACAAGTTAAAATTATTATTTACAGTTTTTGATTCTGGAAGACAATTGCTGTTCTAAATTATTATTCTAGATCATCCCAACATGATTTTACAATATAAATGCTGTTTCAATGTGAACTGAAAAACTTGGTTTACATTTCTTTCAGTAACAATCTAGTTTAGTTTTTACACAGGAAAAATATCATAATAATGCGATTTTAAAGACAATAAAATAGCTTTTACTTGGAACTGGTTTAAAAATACAGTTTAATTAAACTTATGTCTAGCCTACATTAAAAATAATTTTCAAGTTCTTACCCACCCATAGGTTCCTTATTTGAATGGTCGGCAGTGTATTAGAGTTTTAATGTGGTTTTCTACAGCTTAACCCATTTAAAACCTGTGAATAAAAAACCTTAATTAAACATAATTTGACGTTATTTTTATAAAATATTTAAGACATGTGGGGTTTTCATTATTGTTTTGATTAATTTTTGATTTTTACTTGCATTCTCCTTGTAATTGAATTATGTAATCCAATAATATTTTTCTTTTTCCCAACTTTGCACAAAAAGGGTGAATCGTTATAAATTTGCTTCTC
Source organism: Cistogaster globosa (assembly GCA_937654795.1). Taxonomy (NCBI): domain Eukaryota; kingdom Metazoa; phylum Arthropoda; class Insecta; order Diptera; family Tachinidae; genus Cistogaster; species Cistogaster globosa. Next base: position 97,331,467 of record OW569405.1, on the reverse strand, counting down.
CTCTAGAGCAGCAATCATATGCTCTCTTTAATACTAAGTGGAAATGGAATCGTGAATGTCTTTTCACGTACGTCATGAAGGAGATCTTTATGTACGCTCATTCACGACATTATAGTCACGTTTATAAAATTTTAGGCTCATTAGTTACTCACTAAAAATAAACAAGTAAATTTAAGAATCTACCATGTTGTATATTCCAGATTTATATTTTATGAAAAATATTTCTTAAAACCCGACAGACACTTTTTTGTGGCATTAGAAAAATGCCTTTGTTCTCTAGCTTAAGTGAAAAAGTTCTTACATAAAATTATTATAATTATTATAAATTTCTTAATTATAAGATAATTATAATAATTTTAAAAACATGATTGCCTTGACATTAGGTTTTTTGACGTATTCGTAGTGAATGCATTGGCAATTGTTACAATAACTTCAATTTCACTCGAAAAATGCTTTAAAATAATTATTATCCACCGTGAAAATTTTTACAGGAACAACCCGCTTGTTTTTTGTTTTTTAGTTTTTTCCGACGAAGCTCATTTTCACTTGCCAGGGTATGTACACAAGCAAAATAGCCGCATTAGGGCTAGAGCAATAATTGAGAAGCCTTTGCATGCCCAATGTTTCATTGCATGTTGCGTTATGTTGCCTGGAGGCGTAATTGGGCTGTTGTTTTCCAAACATGAGGCTGGTAATGCGGTAACTTGATTAAAGTAATTAAAAAAAATTAATAAAAGAATCGTCAGAGTGGTCGTGATGGACATTTGCCGAATATCTTTTTCCCTCATAATTGCCGAATTCTTCTCATCAAATTTCTTAATTTCCGGAACTTCATCTATTTGGTCGGTGATAATTTTGTGCTTGTTTCTTTTAAGTCTTATTTTGATTACGGCAGAACAATATATCATGGTTATAAAAGCTTTATTATTTTACTATAACACACAAATTTGATTGTGGTTGGAATTTGGTAAACATTGTGTAGTTCTTGTGTCTAATAATAATTTAACAATCAAATGTTATATACATATGTTGTCACAAGAACAATGATATGGTTCTTGTGACCATATTAAGCAAATGTATTTTCTCTGCATTTATTAGAGAAGAAAAATAATTAATAATCCTCCGGGCAGTAAAAGCAGTTTGAACCATTAAAACAAGAGATTATATGAAAAATTTAAAAACTTCAAAATTACAAAAAGCAATGGTTGATGTGCCTTTTACATAAATTAGAAATGTATGTTTGTGGCTTTCTTTTGATATGAGCATGGGTCGGTCTTTGTCGATTTTGCATTATTGACGCCAATTTATTTTATTTTATACAACTTTTAGAAGGATATAAAATATGAAAATATTAGACCGATTACATTTTTATACACTTCACCACAGATGGAAAAGGGCTTAGCTAAGTTTGTAATTCCATTTGTAATTTCTACAATATCCAGTTCCGACCCTAAAAAAGCTTATATATTCTGAGTCCTTATGCATAATGAAGTCGATTAAACAATGTCCGTCAGTCCGCCCGTGTTCGGATTGAAATTAAGTTTACCAAGGCACTAGAGGAGCTAAAAAAATTTTAAATACGCCAACAAATTAGACAAAGTTTCAAGAACTTTCTTATTGAAAATCAGCAAGATCGGTCCATGCCCTTCAAGGTAGCGTGCAAAACACCACACCCGCCTCTAATTATTCCATATCTTTTTTCAACTTTCGTTTGTGTTCCTGCAGTTGATTGTTGTTTATGATATAAAATTAATGAAACTAAGTTAGGACAATAACCATAAGCAATACATTTTTTGAACAAAAAAACTTTATGTCAGGAAATAATTTTTGGTCTTAATTTTGCTGGTTATAATTTTGTACGTGGATGCCTTAGGTATCACATTTTTTATTCTGCAGTCTTATTTATAATGAATTTTGTCGTAGTCCCCATTTGAATACCAGTACAGGGATGGACGGTTACCTACGACGTATGTTACCGTTTAAACTTTCTCCACTATTAACTCACATAATCATCATCTTCCTCATAATAATTTAAAAAAATATATATAAATTTAAATTTATTTTTAATGTGACTAACGATATCCTCTTTCCATATAGTTGCCGTCTGCCAGCTATTAAGATGTAGAGCCTTGTAGTCAGTCCAAAGCTGCTCCTATATCATTATGAACAGCCCAGTTCTCCCTGCTATGTATTCTTTGTGATAAAATATTCCTACTTTACGAGTTAATGTAAGTCGTCAATATAAACTTTCTTGTTTCAATGCTCTTTTTTGAGTATTAAGTTGATTCTAAGATCTTCAGGTCTCATAACTTTATTTGCATTTAAAAGGCTTAGAGTCTATAAAGGTCTAAAGATTTTCTAATTTTGCTTTATTAAAAAAAGTTTGTTAAGTCCCAAAAAAATAATTTTGGTTTCACAAAAACATTCTCCACTTTTAGTCTCACAAAAGGTTTAAGAATGGTTTCAAACGCGCAAACTTGTTTATAAATTGTATTTTTGTTCGTTGACGGTTTTTTTGCTTATTTTAAAATTTGATTCTAATTATGTGCTTATTTGGGATTTTTTCTGACACATAAATTATGACTTTACTGCAGAGGATAATATTAAAAAAGAAGTATTTAAAAACATTTTCATGATTAAAATTAAACGAACTTACTTAAGTTGCTTATTACACACAATACTTTCTGATGACGTTTCCATTATTTTAACGTTCATTTTTTTTTTACTTTTCACATTTTCATTCTAAATAATCTTTATTTATTTTTAGATTCGCGAAAAATATTTTATAAAGTTTCTTATTTCTTATAAAAAGTTTTTTTGTTTTTTTTTAGTTTTTTGCCATAAACAGAAGCCATAAAAAGGATTAATTATTTTTTTGTGGATAAAAGTATAAAAAAAAACAAAACATAAACTGAAGTTAAGAAATTAGAGACATTTTGTAGAAAGGAATACTCTATTATTTTAGCTTTAAGTCTTATCTTAGTTTTTCTCTTTTTTATTTACTTCTAAGTGAATGCAATTATTTAGTTCATATAGAGATAAAAGGATATTAAGTTACCATTACTACGATACGAAAATTTATGTTTCCCAATTGTCCCTTATGTGAGTAAACGTGAGAATAGCACATGATGTTTTAAAAAAACTTTACTTTTTTTCTCAATACTTTATCTTTTTGTAAACAAAAATAGTTATAAAAAATATAACAAAAATAAAAACAAGATAAAAGTATTCTGGCTTCTCACATAAATTTATATGTATAAGTACTAACCCAGCAAACAAATTCTCAATATAATGTATAATGCACTCAGGGAATGACCCCTGCTTATGCAATGTATTGTACCAGAACAAGGAAATTAGGTTGTGGGAAGGAAGGAAATTAGGTTTGAATCTTTGCACATTGAAAGTCGCAGGAAAGACCTCTGCAGGGAATTTATTCCACATACTAACTGTTCGGCTAAAAAACGAGTTTTCTCTGTAATGCGTTGTGCGATTCACTAGACAATCGACCACAAAGGAATGGGCTCTTGAAGCAGATTGCGTTGCGCGTTTTCAGGAACAAGTTCCCTGATTTCATAAGAGCACATGTCGTTGTAGTAGCGATAAAACAGTGAAACACACCCCACATTGCTTCGATGCTCCAGTGAGTCAATAGAGCTGGAAACCGTACTGTCTCGGATGAGCTTCTTCGCTCTTTCCTGTACGCGATCGAGTAACTCCACAATAGACTTTAAAGCACATGAGAGTTGTATTCCATTTTAGGTCTGATAGAGGTGACATAGATTGTAAGAAGTTTAGATGTGTGAAGTATTTCTTACAACGTTTCAGAAAACCTAGGCACTTGAATGCTTATTTTGCAACATGAAAAATGTGCTTGTTCTAACGAACTACGCATTGAATTTTCATGCCAAGAACATCGAGAGCTTCTGATTCCTAAATATATATATCGCCCATAATTACAGTTGAGGTAGCATGTTCAGCAGTACGCCTGTGCGAAAGCACACAGCACTGGGTTTTATGAGCGTTAAACTGAACCCTGTTCGATAGGCCCCATTCGGAAATTACCAAAGGTGTCGTCCATGTGCTTTCTCATAGCCTCAATTGGGCCCATTGAGATTTGAACTATATAAATATTATATACGTAAATATTAAAATTTTTTTTATTAACACTCTCTAAAAATTGTAAACTATAATTTTATATTATTTTAAGCTATAATCGTACAGACCAAATTGGCTGATTTTCAAAAAAATATTAATTAAAAAAAGAAAACTTAATTTTCCTTATGTGACATGTTTGAAAAAATAGTTGAAAATAAAAAAATTCATCAATAAAATTAAATGAAGTTAACACCTTGAGAATTACATGTAAGAAAAGTTGTTCTCAACTTAAGAACTAAATTCATTTGTTCAAACCACTTTCAAACTTTTACTGTTTGAGAGTAACCTTTAATTAGAATAATTCTCAATAATTCTTCACTGAAAGTCAAGCCCTAATGTTTGCTGGGAATTAAATCGGAACGTCTAAATACAAGTATAAGTAAATAATATTTAATTTACTACTTGAGCTACAACAATACGTATATGTTTGTAACAGTGTTTGTGTCAACATTCCAAGCATGTCCAATCATATTTCCTTTTTCATGTCAGTTTCACAAATTCTATTTCCTAGGACCTAAAAGAAACACACACACACAATCATATAAAAGTATTTGTTTCCTTAAGCGTGTGTATAAAAAAATACGTGTGGACATGTCATTATATCTCAGCGCCAAAGAGTGGGTAAAAAGGCCGTCTAAAAGGCCTTTTATAAGAGACATAAAGAATATTAGTTTCACGCATCTTCTTTATTGATCAACAATTTTATTGCTTCCTATTTCATGATTGCAAGAATCTCTATCATACAGTAAGGTTTCTTCTCTTTTTTTTGTCGTTTATATTTCTATTTTTTATTGGTCAAGTTGAAATTGCCATAAACGTCTAAACAAGAAAATGTTAATGGGCATTGAGTATTTTGAAAAGAATTTTTTTGGGCCGATCCGATCCTATTAGACCTAAGAAATTCGTGAAGAAGGCATGCTCGCTGTAGATTATTGAATTTACTACTGGGTAAAAATTGATTCTGACAAAAAGAGAGTTCTGAATGGCTGTTGATTCTTAATGGGATTTTTTACTTTTATTATCTATTGGTTGCGCCAGAGCTTTTAAAATTGACTAGAAAGTTATTCCTAAAAGCTTTTTCCACTTACAAACTCTTCCGGTAAAAAGCGAATTCTGCCTCTAGTGCTTACGCAAAGGATAAGAATTTTGGAAAAAAAATTCTTAATTTAAACAAACTTTAGAAATATCTAAAACTTTTATTCCTAGAAGTCCAAGGTGTGATCCTGGTGACCTAACTCGATAAAACTTTCAAAGTACAATCTGGTTCAATTTTCGAAAATTAGCTTGCAGAATTCAAATTTGTTATTCGACTTTTCAAAATAAAATTGTTTAATCGAACTTCTAAATAATATTTTAAATTGTTTTTAATAATGAATATGGAAGTAATATGGACTGCTTAAGTACATTTATGACAGTTAAAAGTAGCGTGTGATTTTGTGATCATAACAATTAGTTTAACGACCAAAAGTAATAATAAATGATTGGTGCGAGGGGCTCATATTCTCTCACACAAAAAAAGTTGTTGCATCTCTTAGAGGTTTTGTCTGTTTTCAGATCATATTTAAGTAAACTTTAAAATGTCTTAAATATATATTTCTTTAAATAAATATTTGATGGAATCAATTAAAATTTAATTGAATCTTAGTTTGAAAAGAAATACAATTTTTAATAGAAGCTGCAACATTTTTCTCTGTACTAATTTCTGTTCATTACAAGCATTCAATTTTGAACAGCATGCAATTTATCAACATTTAAAAATACTGCCTCTAGCACAGTGAATTTGGTTTTGGAATGTTAATCCTATTTTTAAAGAGATCGTATTATAAGGCTTGGAACAAAATTGTCATTCCAGCTCGCAGCAGCTATTTCATTTGAAGGTTCATAGCATAATCTTCGGTTCCATGTTCTTCATACTGGTTGAGCTAATAAATGCACGAGCGACGAAGAGCCCTGCTTCTAAGTCAATAATAGGATTCCTTCCAACCAAAGAGATTTTTACTCTGAAATCCGCTTAAAGCTTCTTTAAAAGATAGAAAAAAACGAAGTATCTGATCCCATATTTGGGTAAAGCACAACTTCAAATGGGCCCACTTATTTAACGCCTTCTAAATTTTCTTGTTGGCACATTTTCCTGTAGTGTATGTGCGAAGCGTCAAATGTTTTTTATGATTTTATTTAATAAAGAAAATACTTGGCAGTTGTTAAAATAAATTTAATTTTGTATTTTATTGTTGAATGTGGTTTCATAAATAAAATGTGAACATATGCGTTAAATTGGTCTTTTTTATATAAAGATAATAAGGATGAAAGTTAGTAATAGAATTTTGTGTCTGTGTGGATTTTGGACTTTTATTCGCAATGCACTTGAGTTGTAAAATAAGTTTCAGCTCTTCTTTTGGCGCAATACAAGTCACATCCCTTTTCCCTTATTTTTTTAAACGTTTTTAACTGATAAAAAAAGGAGGTTTTATATTCGACTGAATATTGTCTGCATAACTCAGACAGTTCAGACAGATTGGTCCTGTTTTTAAAACAGTTTTCAATTTTAAAAACTAAGGGTGTCCCCATTCAACTTATATAATTTTTATGAATATTTTAAACTGTAGAGGGTACCACTCTACAATTAAAAAAAAATGCTTGCAACTGTAGCTTCCAAGAGCAAAAAATAAGAGAAAAAGAAATCTAAAAATAAAAAGGGTGTCCCCACAGGTGTAGTAAATTTGCATATATGAACCTATCAAAATTTCGATTACTACGACCGCTATAATAACAGGTTTAAATTTTCAATATTCTAAATTAAAGAGTGCCCCAATAGCTCATTTAATTTGATGTATGTGGCCATATTTTTAAGCAGTTGTAGTCAGAAGGTTAACATTTGCAAAGAACCTGTATTGCTAAGTCGGCTGTAACAACAAGCATACAATTTGAATTGAGAAGTTAAAGGGTGCTCCCATAATTGGTGTAATTTGACCTATATGGGCCCATCTTTCGAACAAGTGTTATATAAAAAGAAGCTATTTTTTTAATTTCTAAATTAAAGCGTGTCACTATAATTAATGTAATTTGATAAATGTGGCCAGACTTCTGAACAGTTATAGACAGGCAGCTAAGATTACTTGTATTGCTAAATCGGATATAAGAAAATTAACAGAATTTGAATTTAGAAATTAAAGGGTGTTCCCATAATTTAAACAATTAAACAATCGCTTGAAAATTAAAAAAAAAATCCACTGCTTCATCTGAAATAATATAAAGCATAAATATTTAAAATTATAAAGTAAAGGGTGTTACATTAGTTGATGAAATTTGATGTGTATGAGCAAACTGTTGAACAGTTGTAAACAGACGGTTGCAATTTACAAAGAAACTGTATTGCTAGGTTCCCTATAGCGAAAACTTTAAAATTTGGAAATTAAAGGCTGCCCCAAACTGGTAAACAGTTGTTGACAGACCGTTGAATTTAACAAAGAGCTGTATTGCTAAGTCCAATAGAACAAGAAGTATAAAATTTGCAGTTTGGAAATTAAAAGGTGTGCCAATGTTTCATAAAATTTGATGCATATTTCCCAAATTTAAAGCCGTTATAGAAAGACAGCTAAAATCTGCTTTATAGTCGATTTTTTTTTCAACAATTATTCAAATTAAACTTCTAATTCTTCTTACAATAGGGTTTTTGTTTCTATTGGTTAAGAATATAAACAGAAAAATCTTGCTAGAAGCCAAACTGTAGAGATAAGGATAGATTGAGTTATAATTTTAGATCTTTTATTTCCAACAAAATAACAGAAATATGCTTTAGAATAAAAACTTAAACGCCAATAGCTTTTTATATTGGTAAAAATGCGATGAAGACAAGTGATGCCCAAAAATAAATTTACTAAAATAGAGTTACCGTGTTTAAGAGTTTAACGTAAAAAAGGAATTTTGAAGCAAAATTTGGCAATTTGGAATCTTGTGAAATAACGATAAATCGGCAAATATGGAACGAATGGTATTAAGTTGCATACGTATATGGTCGCGAATGAATGAATGCTACTTCACCTATAAGCAGATGGTGTTTTAAGCTCAAGAAGAGTGTTTTTAGACTTCAACTTTTATACGATCTGATAAGAAGCCTGACAACTGGAAGCACATTACCATAACCGACCTCAAAATGGATTTCAAAGTGTGTTCTAAATAAAAACAAACGTGAGCGGAGTTTGCATGACATAATATGAAATGAAATTAATGTAGAAATTTGCTTTAATTTTAGATATCAACATGAATGAAATATTATTTAAATATCTTACGGCAATAAAAATGTAATAAAATTATGTTTTTTTTTCTTACAGACTTTATTCAAAATCTTGCAAGATCAAAGATATATTACAAATAATACTTTGAAAACCGGAGGTTAATAATAAATTGTTAAAAAAAAGTTAGCCAGTTTAAACTAAAGAAAATAAGTTTTTTGATAGTACCCGCCACTCAATGCTAATCAAACTAATTATGAATGTTTTGACGCAAAATGTTTTCACACACAATTGAAATAATTATTTTAATACTTTAAAACCCTAAAAAATGTTCTAACCGATATAAAAAAAAATAAAAATCAAATCATTCACTAATAAAATTATTAAGCAAAGTTAACAAACACATTTGTGAATCGAATATTTTGTTTTGGGCCAGCGACTTTATCAGAGTGTTATTTCTAATTTTCTTATAATTAAAATTTAATGTGCTTTAAATATTTATTGTAGAGTTGTGTAACAGTGTTAAAAATTTTCCAAATTTTCCGGAAAAAAAGAATTATGTATTTAAACCAATGTTCTAAGAGATTCCTTAACAAAATGTTATTCAAACTCATCTAGCAGTTTTTACGTGATGCGAACACAGACAGACAAATCGACAGGCAGACAGAAAAGGAGACAAAAACTCCACAAATAGGTGTCTTGTATTCCATATTAATTACTATTTAAATCAACAATAAAATTAAAAAAAAAAACAATTCATATACAGAAATGCTCTTGTTACAGTTTTATGCGCTGTTTCTATATAACAGGCGATCAACTCGTCGGAAAAATGTATATGAAAATAATTCAAAAAACGAAGTGCTTTTCATAAAAAATTTTCAGATGAGTTAATCGCCTGTAATATAGAAACAGCACATTATTATATGTTTTAATAAAAAAATATATATATTTCAGCTTACGAGTATTAAATAGTAACAAATTTAAAATAAATTTTTTAAAAACCTTTAAGAAGAAAGCTGGATTTACAACAAATTCTCTTAAGACAAGAAGTTTTAAAAAGTTCTAATTCTAACTACGATCTCATAATTTGTTACAGGTTAGGAGATATGGAGGCTTCAATATTTCATGTGCCAAGCGGCTGCAGTGATCCATTGTAAAATCTCATTTTGCCGCCTTTTAATTTCTTTTAAGCTTAAACAGGAGTTAGTGCCCCATAAATAAATTCCTTAGCTCCATATAAGTGTTAAAATCTCTTCATAAAGTTTAAATTTGCAATCTAGTCTGAGTGTTAAGCTTTCACCAATGAGTGATCGATTCCCAGTCAAGCGGACACAAAGTTATTTATCGAGGTACGGACTTCAGGTATTATTCGAATTTTATTTTAAATGACTAATTTTCTTTTTAATTTAAGCAATATAATTTTTACTCTAATATTTAAAAAAAAAAATTAAAATTTATTATTTTCTGGCTTAGGTTCATTTAATTTATTTAATTTAATTCAATTTCTAAATATTTAGTAAGAAAAATAATTTAGAAATGTATGCGGACGTTTTCCAAAGAAATTAGGAAAAATAAGACGCTGGCCGAATGTAAAGCTGCACTTTAAGGACCGCCAAATCCATCATCAGCATTCTTCGCATCTATCTACTTTAAGTTGGGTATATTGTAAACATCATCTATTTAACCAATTAATTTTGGAAATAAGAATACGAGGAATATTTAAATCAATATTAATTTGGTTAGACGAAGTCGACACACAAACTAAAGTATTTCTTCACTGTTCTCTTCAAATCCCTATTTTTTTTTTATTGAATCGTAAAAAGTCAGTTGCTATTACAAAAGCTTTCTTAAATAAATAGCTTTCTCTTATATGAAAAACTTTTTAAAAAACGAAATTTTTTCTTAAATATTTTAAAAAAAGTCATGTTTTTTGATCTGTTACCTAAAAGGATTTTTGGTTACAAATTTAGATTAAAAACCTGATAAAAAATAATTGTTTTTTTTTACATACGAACTCTTTAAAACTAAAGCTGTTGCAGTAATAACTATTTGTTGATAAGACTATAGTGAAACAAAATTATAGTTAAACACATTTGGTAAGACTTTTTTTTTAATATTTTTAAAAAGTTAAAAAAAAAAAATATTTTTATAACAGAAATTTATATCCAGATTGAGAAATAAAATAAGTTTAATCATATTGAAAAATAGTAATTTCCAAAAACTTTGTAAAGTACTTTTAGCTTGGTTTTTTTTTAATTTTTTTTTGTTTTTATTAATCTTCCATAATTGTTCAACAGGAGTAATAAACTTTTTTTTTCGAATTATTCTGCAAAACAAAGTATGATTTGCATGTTAAAAGACTAAAAATTTTTTCTGATTTATAAAGTTTTGTTTTATTGAAATAAAAAGAACAGAAGTAAAATAATCTTGTTTGATTAATTTTACCAAATATTTGCATCATTGAACATTTGTATCACTACTTCTTCGTCCCTTCTTTTATTGAGTCAGTTATAAACTAAAAAAAAAAAACTAAAGAAAAAGTTGTCAAATTTACATTTGAAAAATTACCCAAGATTTGAAAGTTTTTCAATCAAAATTTTTACTCGTGTTGATGTGTAGTTTTTATATCCTCAGCTATTTCCTCTACAACAACCACTTTATCTCGTCAGACTTAAATGACACGCTATATGTCCCATTAGATAAATGTGTGTGTGTGTGTGTGTGTGTGTGTTTGTGCGTGTATGTGGGTGTTTTAGTTTGTTTTTGTTCAAAAAAGTTTACATACAAGTCTATACGGGCATGTTAATATGTGTGTGAAGATGGAAGTGTGTCCAATGTTTAACATATTTTCCTCATGTTTTTTTTTTTGAAACTTTATTGTTTTTTTCCCCCAATTCATATCATTTCTTTTGCCCGAGTATGAGTTTAAAAACAATTTGAAAAGTTATCTAACCATTTTAGCCACAATTCTATTGCTTTGCATACAGCAACAGTAAAGCATGGCACCAACACTCAGTTGGCAACCATAAGTGTTGCCAATGCTAAAGCAACTGGTGTTTCCTTACTGTATTTTTGTACTTTTTACTTTTTGTATGCAAATGCATGCAAGTGTGTGTGAGAAAGTGTCTCTGTGCGGGGTTTTTGGTTTAAATTGTTTTTTTTTTCTTTCTTATTCACTTTGTTTTTGGTGATTTTATTTTTATGAGGGAAATTGTTATTGTAAATTTTGATTATACAGTCTTTTCCTGTAATATATTCAACATTTTTCATGAACATGTTGTTTTTCTAGTGTTCACCGCATTATTTTACATTTAAATGTTTTTCTCATATTTTTTGGCATATTTTTGCATGTTTTTGGATTCCCTTGTGATGCGGAATATTATTTACAACTGTTTTTTGTTGCCAGTACTAGAATATTGCAGACGTGCTTAATAAATCATACATAAAAAATATTACATAAATTGTTTTATTCAATTTAATATCTCCGGGTTGTTTTTCCATGTTGTGATAAGCAGGAATAAAAAAAATTGTTTATACCAAAAGGGTAGACTTTTTAATTTATTGTAATAAGAGGGTGAAAAGCAATGCTGTTCAATTAAGTGGACAAATATATTTAAATGATAACATCTTTAGAATTGAATAATAAAAGTTTTGAAACAATTGTTTTTTTCGCTACAGGAAGAAAAGGCAAATATATGTGACGATTTATTAAGAGTACAGGGATAGAAGCTTTAAGATGTATCTGAACTTTGTTGAATTAACTTAATTAAAGTTGACTAGAAGATATTAATTAGTTGGTAAAATTAACCCTTAAATGCCTAAAACGTGCACATTCTAAAATTAATCGATAAGAAGAATGTTGATGACTGCTATAGCGATAAAAAAAATGCTGCTTAGCTTAGATTGTATCATGTGCTACTTATGTTTAACAATTTGCTTAGACTCTATAGATATTAAGTCCTTTATATTCTGAAGTAAAATAAGAACCAAATCATTTGTTACGAGTGTGTTATACAGCAGGGTATTTGCAAGTGAAAACTATTTTTCTTTTCCTCCTCGTTACACTATCTGAAAACATCAAACTTACTCATACGTAATAGTTTGATCAGTTTTATATTTGTTTTCACCTTTAGCAAGAATTTCGTCTCTATACATCTCAATAAATTAGTTCAGATTGTGTCGACATCGCATCTTAATTTATTTCTTATTATCATATATAAAGAATCAATACGAAGGTAGTAAACTGAAACTGATACTTATTTTATAATACACCCTGCCCCGCCCATGCAAATGCGCCAGCAAATTGTTTCCTGCTGTGTGGCAATGACCCGGTACCTAGCACAATTTTATTGCACGTTTTAAACTGAGAACTTGCACCTCTTTCCGACAATGTCTGGCCTACTTTTAGCTAATGCTAAATGCAATAATTTTGGTTTAGAGAATGCCGCCTAAGATTCCAGTCTAGAACTGTATCTTATCGCTAACTTATTGCTGTTACTTCGAATTCATTACTATTTTGAGGCATCTGTTTATAAAGGTTCATCCAAATGTGACGCCTAGATGTCAGCACTATATACTTTTTACACGTGACATCTTTTCAAATGACATAAGCCATTTTGTTTTATTAGAAGGTAGTACAGTTTTAACCATGGACAGGTACAAATTGCAACAACGCGTTTATATCATTCAAAGTTATTATGAAAATGGGCATTCTTTTAAAAAGTACCCATCGCAAAATTCGTATTTTATTTGGTATAAATAATCGGCCAAATCAATCTTCAATTTAAAGATTAGTGAAAAAATTCGAAGAAACTGGTGGTGTTAGTGATAAACCAAAAAGTGGAAGACCAAAAACTGTACGCACAAATGAAAATATTGCTGCTGTTGGTGAAAGTGTTGAAAATGAACCGACAACATCAATTTCGCGTCGTTCGCAAGAATTGGGCATATCTTATGGCTCCTTATGGAGGATTTTGCATAAAGATTTGCATTTACATGTTTATAAAAATCAATTAACCCAGGAATTGAAAGAAAGAGACCATTTACAACGAACAACAGATCCATTGTTTTCAAGAAAAATTTTGTTAAGTGACGAAGCTCATTTCAGAATGAATGGATTCGTCAATAAGCAAAATTATCGTATCTGGGGTGATGAAAATCCTCGTGTTATTCATGAAAAATCTCTACACCCACAAAAAGTTACTGTTTGGTGTGCATTTTGGGCAAATGGAATCATGTGGCCATTTTTCTTCGAAGATGATGCTAGAAATGCTGTTACTGTGAATGCTGAGCGATACCAATCAATGTTGAGAGACTTTTTATGGACACAGTTGAATCATATTGATGTGTCTGACGTCTATTTCCAGCATGACGGTGCTACATGTCACACAACTCGAGAAAACATTACGCTTTTGCGATCAAAATTTCCTCAACGTGTAATTTCACGAAATGCAGATTTCAATTGGCCTCCAAGGTCATGTGGTCTAACACAATTAGATTTTTCTTGTGGGGTTTTTTGAAAAGTCGAGTGTATGCTAACAAGACACAAACTATTATTGATGTAAAGAACAACATTCAAGTTGCAATTCGTGAAATAACACCAGCAACATGTCGGAAAGTCATTGAAAATTTCGATATTCGGATTGATGTCTGCAGACGCAGTCATGGTGGACATTTGAATGATATTCTATTTCACTTATAATTATAATGGATCATACTTTTAATAAAAAACAGCTTGAAAAAATTGCAAATAGTTTGTGTTTTATTTCAAAAAAACATGTAGGCGCGTTTTTTGGATGACCCTTTATTTAAATTCCTTTTGTTTAAATATTTTCTAATTGATTTTTGCTTATCAGCAAAGAATATCGATAGCCCTTAATATTTAACTCTAAAATCTGCGTCGTTAAAATATTCATTTGTTTATTTAAGTCCATGAATCTTAAAGCCTCACAGACATTACAACATTAATTGATACCTAAAAAATTGAATCGTATTGCTTTGTTACATGTGAATCACTAAATTCCTTCGACCAGCATTTTAAAAATTCAAGGACTACATGCGCTTTTTTTTAGTGGTAAATTGAGCATCCAAAAAAATTCCTATATCACTTTTTGAAGCATGTGACCACCACATATATTTTTTATACTTGTAAAACATCTTTGAAGTGGACTTAAATCATCGAAGGCCTTTTGAAGGATAGTTACTACAACAATAACTCGGTTAGGAGTAAACACTTTAAAATAATAGTTTATATTCTTTGTATTAGTTACGTGCTCATTTCCATTAGTGCCTCAGTATTTGTTAATTTTCTGACTCCCGTGATGTTTAGTGCTACTAGTCTTTTTACTATTTCTATTAATGAAACATGAGTGGGTGTTTCCATAATTGGCCATCATAATTTTCTACTTTAATTATTTTGTATATTAAACGTCAAAAACCAAATAAGAAGAAGAAGAAGATAGGTTTTCAAAAGAAGGTTTTCAGGAAGCAAAATGGACAATAGAACTGAAAAAGGCAAAATTTTAAATTTTTTATGCGAAAAGTATACTTTTGATATGATAAACGATACAAATGTCTTTTGTTTATTTTCTTCTTCTCAATGTGTTGTGGAATTCACATGTATTTAATGACACGATTACCAATACAACTTTTCAAAAACAGGCAAAATAAAAGTGTATTTGTGCATTAAAATTTTATATGAAAATTTCCAACAACAAGCATACACTATTGTATTTTACTTGAACAATACATAGTATACCCTAATACAATGGTTTTGTGAATTAATCAAATATTTCATTGTAAATAAATTTTGAAATTTAAAAGCAAAATCTTTGAATATTCGGAATTGCAGTAACAAAAGAAAGTTGTCTTTTTAAATCCATACACCAATTAATAATTCAGATGATAAGTCGGCAAAATTTTTTCGAATATTTTCATCTGTCTATGTAAAAATAAAAACAATATTTGTAAGACAATTACAGGTACAATCTGCAAGTATCGTCTTGCTTGATATGTTAACCACATTTTTATCCAACTTAAGGTACTGCGATTATATCTAAGAAACCTTGTGAGCTTCTTGCCTATGGGCTACTGCCTCCGTTATTTACTTCTTAAGAGGCTTCCTTGTTAATCCCAGAGGATTTCTCCCTGTTTAATATAGTTTAAATGAGAATTCATAAAATTTTCAGTGACAGAGAGTTTCATATGGGCGGGTAAGTTTTATTGAAACTATAGCTCGGAAAGTATTAAGAGTTCAATCGACTTAATTAAGCTTACACCTCTTAGAAAAAATTACAATTTTCAGCCGCAACCTTTAAAAGGTTGAATCGAACTCTTGCCAACATATTTAGTTTCGTTGAGCAAATTGAACCAAAAAAATTTCTGTTGTAAGAAATCTGCAATCCCTGCTGAATATTTTATTATTATTACAATTACAATTATTATTATAATTTAATCCATGTATTTTCACCTCGTAAACTATATTTTTTAGATTATTTTATCTAAATAAAAACAAGCTTTTACGAAGAATTTTTATTGAATTAAGTCTTTGTGTCTTTAAAATGTTGACTTTTGAATAGCAAATAATAATATGCAAAAGCCTTTAATAATACGTACAAAATAAGATAAATAAGGTTTTTGTAAAGTAAATTTCATTAGCATAAAACACAACCCCCAAAAACATTGCAAAAGGGAAACTTTACAGGTGTTAAGTATTGTAAATCTACTTACTTGACCTGCCTTTGTCTGTTTACTATTGTCTCTGCAAATAATCAAATTCAGTTAGAAATTTATTTATACTCGTATAACAATCCATTCAACCTAAATGTTTGTTTAACCCTTAAAAAAAGTTTTTTTTGTTTTTTCTGTTTTTTTCAATTTGTTTACTTTGAATTTGGAGTGTGGAGTTTTGTTTAACAAAGGATAAGTTAGGGTCGAGTACAAAAGGTAATAACTACAAAAAAAATTTTTTTAAAAACAAAAAAAAAAAAAATGTACATTAACTGTAGAAAAATAAATATAAAATATTTAAAAGACTCACGGGAATTTTGATCTGGCGATGTTTAATAAATATGAACAAGGTTATAGAGATTATGTACATTTGTGTTAATAGATAAAGGCAGAGTTTGACAGCTGATATTAATTATCAACGCTTTTTAAATAACTTTTATTTTTGCTTATTTTGCCATCAGTTCCCTAAACAGAAAAAAACTTCTTACAACTAGTAAAGATGTTATATGTATTCAGATTAAAATCTTATAAAAGTTTTCATAAATTCAATTATGTTATTAATTACAAAATTGTTTTCGTCCCTTTAATTAAATATTTAAATCATTAATAAAATATTTGAAAAAAAATTTTTGGGGGTTTATTTTAAAAGTAAATAATAAAAATTTGAGTTAGTTAAGAATTTAATAAAATTTTATACTGAAAACTAAGAAAACCTATAGAAGGCAGTTTTAAAAACTTTTTTCCTTAAATATTCTTAAAGAATTTTGTAAAAGATTTGCGAAAATTATTGTGAATACTAAAGTCATTTTTATATATTTATATATTTTCTTTTTATAAAATATTATTTCTTTACTCTACTCTCGATTATATTCCATTTTAATCTCATTTTGGTATTTAAGTTCTTTTTCCTTAAACCAATCTTTTAGCTTTACAAATCTATACAATATTCACAGCTTTTCTTCAATATGATTTAAAAGAAAATAAGTTAAAAGAAAGTAAGAGTAAAATACAAACAAAAAATAAAAAACAACGTGAGGAAATTTTTAAAATCTCCAGTTTAAACAAATCTTATTTATAGTCAATATTATCTGACTTGAAGACAACTAGTTGCAGTGTATAAAAATGAAAAAAAAAATTAATAAAAGATCAAGTTTTTTCCCAAAAACAATAAAAATTATTTAAGTTAGAAATATAGAAATAATATATTTGTTTTTATTGTAAATAAATAAAAGTTAATAGGATCATAAAAATATTTGTGATACCTGAGACTAATATTCAATTGGATATTTTTTCTAAAATTATGAAAATACTAAAGAAGGGTAAATTTTTTGTTAAATATACAATTTTAGATTTTTTTAAAATAATATTACCTCAAAAGTCTTTAAAAAAATTTAATTCTTTTGCATTAAGATAAAATAATTTTTACAAAAGTGAAAAAAATTTGAATTAGGAGATTGTGTATGCCATTTGATATGAAAAATATCTTTAGCAATAATGCCTTAATAATTAACATATCTGGACATAACTGAATATAAAAAATTCAATTTTGGTACATATTGCTTCTTATGGAATACTATTCTAGATCTGTAGCTCTGAAAAAATATGGCGTGGCCTACACCAAAATTTACTTCATTGAATCAAATAAAATTTCAAAGTATTTTCGAATCGAAAAAATAATTACTTTTCATTTGGGATATCATAAGTATCCCTCACCTTTCCCTTACTGATTAATCTAAAAAATTACACAGCTCTTCAGTGCCGTGTATGATCAAGATCAAGATTTGGCGCTTGTCTTACCACTAAGTAATATACAATGCGTCAACTAGCACCCTCCACTGGCGTAGCTCAACGAAGTAGCAAGTCATGAACATGGCTTGCTGGATCGTATACTACTCCTTAATTAAGGGTTTGGAGATCATCTAACTCCGTCTGTTAAAAATTCAACATTAAACTTGATCGATATCGCACCATCCCCGCAAACACCGTTATAAAACAGCAACAACGTGAACCCTGTAGGGACCCCACCAACAACCGGTCACAGGGTATTTGTGGGGGCTACCGGTCCTATGGTACGAGTCCATAAATTCACTGGTCAGGTCAGACCTGTCTATCTAGATATGAATGCCAGCATACCAATGAATTGGTTCTCCTTTATACCCCGAAAACACTGCATCAGAGCCTAAGACATTTTTGGCTCCGACATTTAGTACACCCATGAAGAACCAGAGGCATATACAGATTTTCATTTTGATATATCAACCTGTAGACATAGACATTTGTTTAAAGGCATCATCCGTTGAAGTCCCTTTATTGTTTTTTTTTTCACAATTATAATAATTTACCTGTACTAAATATGTTGAAGTAAAAAGTTTGACATTTTAATAATTGCTTAACAAAATTGATGCCAAATAATTTGTTGACATATACAAAGGAACAAAAAACGCATTAATATCATTATAAAATATTATCATTGCAACAATTTAATTTTTTTAAATCTTCTTAAAATATTGAATACAAAACAATTTGTTAGGTTTTGAACTTTAAAAGAGCAGACATTATTGAATTCAACCTTTCTTTAATAAAAAAAAAAATTATAATTTATTATTTTTACAAATTATGTGTTCGTTTCCAAATAAATGTTAAATTTAACAAACATTTCTTTTCAAAACAAAGTCTACTTATTTATCTACCATTAACTAAAATACCAAACAAAATTTCACAAATAAATAATTCCTAAAATTAAATGCCTTAAAAAAGGGAAAATAAAATAAAACAGAAGCGAGCACAAAAAATTACATCTATTGTAATGCTTCTATAATAAACTGCCACTTTGTTTGAGGTAAATGTGTCTTCACACTATTGTGGACAGGTTACAGATTCTCAACAATAGCAGCAACAAATAACAGCAATAACAACGACTAAGTTTTCTATTACAACTTTAAACAATGAATCATCATTTTATATTGTGAGGTTGCTAAAGAAAAGAAGAGTCATAGAGCAAAAAAAAAGTAACTAAAATTAAAGTAAAATATTATAATAACAACAATAAAAGCATATCTTTATGAATATATATGGGTGTGTGTGTGTGTGTATGAGTGCATGTAGTAGTAACCCAATTGGTCTTAAATTTCTTAGCAAATTTTTGCTCCCAGTTTTCAGTAAAAACCTAAACGAAATAATTTTTCATGACGATAAATTACTTTCAACAACTTCTTCGACAGTAACTCCTTCTAAACTTTGTCAGCGATATAGTGCGTACCGATTTAAAATAATTTGGCTTTTTAGGATTGCAAGCTTTTTCTGTTTATGCTACGAAGTGGATCCGTCTGTTACAGCTTACTATCTCTGAAAACGTGACGGGGTATTAACTTAAATTTTTCACAGAAGGTGTATTGCTGTATCCGCTATAACAACAAAGACTAAAATTAAAGGGTGTTTCAGAAGTGACGTAATATTAATAAAAATAATAATAAGGGAGACACGTGAAATTTGCATAGTGTCCTTAAAATTGTGTACGCTGTAGCGATGAGTAATAATTAGAGAACTTAAAGGGTATCCCAATAGTGGACTGCTATTCACGTTCTTATGGCAATTGGCAGTCACTTTTAATTTTAGTTTTTATATGTCTGCTTTAAGTAGGAAAAATTAAAACTGCAATTAACATATAAAGGGTGTACTTTTAGTGACGTAATATAAAGTTTATTAAGAATAGTTTGAAAACTGTTAGAATTTACAAAATTTAGAATAACAATGCCCGCTACAAAAGAAGGGGTGAACAATAAATTTAAAAACTAATGGGTGTTTCAAAAAGGCCGGGAATTTTTAGATGTTGTTTTTGTGTTATTTGCTTTTTCTTTGTGACTACTTAGAAATATTTATTTTTCTTAATATGCAATGCGCCGTTGGGATTTGAACTCGAGACACTCCGACACCGCTGTTGTAAAACTAGTGAGCAATCTTCTCATTTTATTATATTTACAAACACCACACCTTTCAGTGGTGCAAGTAACAATTATTTATATCAGTTTACCACATACATACACACAAGTAGACATATTTATTGAGAAATAATTATTGCAAAATCTTGTATTCTTAACGATGTCAAGGTCAATTAAAGTTTGTGTGTAAAATTTGAGCACAAAGTCTAATAAGGTTTTTATAAACAATAATCCGCTACTTTCAGAATACTTTGTATTTATTTAATTAATTTAAATATTTTTAAAGCTGCTGCAATCAAAACCCGTGAGTGTTTATTTTTACATAAAAATAGTCGGAAATAAGAGCGTGAGCGACGCATGAGATGCTAAAAGTTTTGAATTTTTTCTATCACTTGAGTTGCACGTTCTTTTAGACCCAGCACGCAAAGTATTAGGAATTTCAATTTAATCATCAATTAGGGTTACTCTTTCATACCTTTTTTAAAAAAATATTAAAAGAATGAAAATACGAGTATGACAAACTGGGATATTTGTATGACCGTGTTTTAAAATGTGTGTGGTTCTGTGTATGTGTGTGCTTGTGTGTGCTTATGTGTGTGTGTGTGTGTGTGTCTTGGAAACTCATAATAATATTTGGTAAATATTTTTTTAAAATAAATTTGTGGCCGTTCATATCTAAAGGGTGAATGCTGCAAAAAACTTTATAGTTGTAAGAAAATAAACGTGTGTTTATGTTCTTTTTTTTTGGTTACTCGAATATGGTAGAATATAAGTTTGATAAAGTTGCACCACAATTTTCAAGCTCATTAATGTTATTGCTTTTCTTCATGTGTTTGGCTCAACAGGTTTTTCATTTTTTCGAAGCAGACATATTATTTTGCTGCTATACAAAGTAAGTTAAAGACTGAAAATAATTTAAATTGAATTTATTAATAAAAACTTTGAAAAGTATTTAAATACATGTGTGTAGACCATTATGAGGTAAAATTAAATTATTGCAGTCTTTATCACAGCTGGAAAGGTTTTAATATAACTTTTTTCATTATGTTTTAAATTTCTAAACAATATTAATTTGTTACCGAATAAAGTATAAGTTATTTATTTAACATCTTAGAACCTGTGTTGGAAAAAAACAGATTTTTTCATTGTTGCTGATTTTATGTAGAACACATATTTCTAATATTCGAAAATGATATAACTCCTTCTTGGAGGAATGTAGCCATAATCATTTAAAATATTGTGGGCTTGCAGGCTTGAATGCGTTTATAGAGTTTTCAATATAATGTTTTATTTTAGACCGTAGCACTGTAAAATTCTTATGAATGCTAGAATTTGTTATCAAACAAGTCTCTACAGTTTTTTTGTTATTTTACAGAAATATTGTTTCAAATACATTGGACATTATAATCTGTTGTTTAAGGTTTTTAAAATTTAATAGGGAATATTGGATCGATATTTTTTATTTCTTTTGCCGCTGTTTATAGCTTTGTAAAAATTTACAAAGGACATTAATTTTACAAAGAGATCATACTTTGGCATTTACATTAATTAAATTTTTATGAAATTAAGAGTTGAACTGTTAAAAAAGTGAATTTAATTTAATTTCTTAAAACCTCTTTTAGAAAAATTATTTTACAAATGTATGCGGACGTTTTTAAAAGAAAACAGGAAAAATAAACCCCAGCAAAATGTAATGCTACAATTTCTAGATCGCTACATCCTCTATCAGCATTCTTCCCAAATATCTACTTTAGGTTGTGCACATTGTAAACATCATCTATTTAAACAACTAAGAATACGAGGAGTATTCATATCAATATTATTTGATTTAACAAAGTCGACACACAAACCAAAGTATTTCTTTACTGTTCTCTCAACTTTTCTTGTACTTTTGGTTTTGCTTTGTACCAACCATCGGTTGATCATGAATGCAATATTTTATTTTAAATCATTCTTACTTGTTTTCTAACAATATTATAGATGCTGTTTCAGTATCATAGTGATTGTTATGAGTTAAGCATGAATGTACATGCGCTGTGCCTTGCGTTAATTAATTTTAATGAGGTGTTGAACTGTGGATATAAGTGAATTAAAATTTATTTTTGGCTTAAGCAAATTTTTTAGTTTCCAAAAACCTTTTTTAGAAAGGAAAATTATTTTACAGATGTTTGCGGACGTTAAAAAAAAATGAAGAAAAGATGAACTTAAGCTGAAAATAAATTTTAATTCAAAAGAAATGAATCATAAATAAACGAACAAAAAATAATGAAATAACGAAAGAAAATAATGAAAATCTACTAAAATTGGAAAAAAACCAATTATAATAGTTATCATAAAGGTGCCTTGACAATTGTCTGCTACTCTAATATTAAATAGATATCTTTCATATATTATCTGCCATGGCTTCACACAATAATGGTATTTTTATTTCCGGAAGTTTTATGCGCTTTTTACTTTTAATGGATTGTGCTGCAATTATTATTGTTCCCTTGTACGTTTGTTTAATGGTTGGCTCAAATTCGTGAACTGGGCAATCTTCGTTTACCATGTAGTCACAGACAACAACAACACTATAATAAAAATGTTATCAGATCTAATTTCCTTATTAGTATTACTAAAAAATTTTAATAATTTTTTTTGTAGATTTAAGTTACTTTAGTAGGACTAAAGAATTATTTGGCCTCGAAAGTGTTCATATAGCCATTACAAATTAAGGTATAAACCACCAGAAAAACAAAGCAAACAAAATAATAAATAACAAGCAAATACATAAATAAGTATACATACACACTCATATAAACACGTACACATATACATAAATATACACACAAATACATATATACGAGTACATACACATATGTACATACCCATACGTACATAAACACACACGCATATATATATATAATCATACTAACAATACAAACACAAAAACTAAAACTCGTAAACTAAAAACAAACAAAAAATTAATTTAATGATAAATACTAGAGTTTTAATTCTATTGTCTCCACAAAATCAGCCAGCGTCATAATATTTGTCAAGTCCTCTTCAGTAAGGAAATCCATAATATTATTGTAGCGAAGAATAGAGGGAAAATTTAATCTTTGGGCATTAAAACGGGGGCAATTAAAAATTACATGAGATACATCTTTAGAAACACCACATAAATCACATAGATCAGAGTTTGTCACTCCAACTTTAAAAAGGGTAGCTTTAGAAAAAGTGTGTCCAGAAAGTATTCTATTGGCAGTTCTTATTTTAGATGAAAGATTTGCTCTAGCGCCACAACTAATTTTATGACACCATGGTGTTTTAACAATAGTTGGAAAAATAGTACCATATAGTCTGCCCTTAGTCTGTCGTAGTAAGTCGTATTCCCTTTGCCAATCATATAGCAGTAAAGTCTCGATTCGCCTGATGGCATCGTGGTAGGACCATTTAACCGTTACAAAAACGCCAAGGCAGTGGGCCTCTTTGGAAGCTGCATCAGGTCTTTCGTTACCAATAATTGTCGCATGATCAGGGATATAGTGTAACTCAATAGTAGTTAATGAAGAATCGGCAATCTTTATAAGAATATCATTAGAAATGTAGTTGATTTGATCTTCTCCTTTAATACTATACAGTCCTGATTTTGAATCAGTTAAAATAGCAACCTCAGTAAAGCCAGAACGTGTTGCAAATTCTATAGCTTTTTCAATAGCTAACAGCTCTGCTGAAGTTGAAGACAGAGATTTATTAGTATAATATCGGTTATATCGGTAAACTGAATCAGATCTTAAATGGTAAAACGCAAATCTAGTTGACTCACCGATCACGGAACCATCAGTGAACAAAATTTCAAAACCATTTTCCACCAACGAGTTAATTTTTTCCTTTGCCAATATTCTGATTATGTCATTGCTAGTATTACCAAAGAAATCTAAATAAATAGCTATACTTTGAGGTTTATTGTGCCTTGGCTTAATGCAACCTAAATCCATGAATATATCTCTAAATCGATGAAATACTTTTGAAATGCTAATGTTAAGACTTGAGTTCGACAAACATAGAGTTTTGGAAATTGGGAGATTGTAAGTAAAAGACTTGGTAATATCTTTAGCAGTGACCATTATGAAACGATATGTCGGAGGAAGTTCTGCAGCCATATGAAAAGCGACAATATTGGGAGTTGATTTAATAAGGCCCAAGGAACGTTTAAGAGCGTCATTGATATAAACTTGAATTTTGGATAAAGCTTTTTTGGACATATTAGAAAATGTAGATACAGCGTACTCTATTTTAGGTCTTGCGAAAACTTTATACATTTGCAGTGCACGTGCAGGATTGACGCCAGAAAAACGATTATTTAATATCCTAAGGAAACTGCAGGTTTTGCGTACTGAGTCGATAGCGTGAGTGGCATGCGGTACTGAAGAATTATTAGGTGTTATTACTCTTCCAAGAAATTTTATTAAATTTACTTGAGGAATTAATAAGTTATTAATTGTGATGTTAAGAGGGCGGGGTTTCCTGTTGAAATGAATGACTTTTGATTTTTCAGGATTAAAAGAGAGATCTCGTAGGGTGCAAAGCTGACTAAGCTCACTTAATTTTAATAATTTGATTGTATTTTATTCTTAAAATTAAAACAAAGTTTTTTTTTACCAAAAAATACAATTTTTACCCATGAAATAAAAATTTTTATAAGAAGAACTTTAAAGCCAATTATGTCGATAATTATGCGTCCTAGAAGAAAAAGGGCTTTCATTTATGATATTCAAATTATGAAGTCCCTGAATTAAAAGTTTATTTAAGCGAAATATAATATTTTAAAAGAAATAGTTGTAATATAATTACAATTATTATGCCAAGCAATTATTGGCTTAAAATTCGTTTCCAATAAAATCCCACAATGAAGTATCGTATAGACTAACAATATAAATAACGAAAAAATTTACTTTATATTTTAAATTTTATATTTGTATTTAGGAGGCTGTTAAAACCGGATGAAGGTTACCAAATTACTGCGTGAAGTTGTAGGAATTTTATAGACATTTTAAAGTGAAATGTTTAATTATTTTGAAAACCTTTAAAGAAAAGTGTAGAATTGGATGATTATATTTTTAAACTTTTTTTTTTGTTTTTGTTTAACTTCGGCATTTAATTATGCTCTGTATTCCGGTGTAAATTGTAATCTAGTAAATTGAAAAAAAGTAATTATGTGGACAAAAACAATTAATTATAATGTGTGGCCTTTTCAGTAGTCATTGTAGCTGTTTCTTTTATGCAATTCTCTGCATTTGCGCCACCTTCTTTATAGACAAATTTATGGTCAGTACTTAGTGGGATATTTGTTTAAAACGATCTAATTTAAGTTTATAGACTTTTTTAAATGAATTTTCAAGTTAATATTGTTAAAATGAAAAATATGTTTAAGAACCTGAAGTGAAATATACAAAAAGTATATAAATGAGATCTTAAATAGCAAAAGCGCTACTTTATCCAAATACGCCTTGCTACCACAATGGATATAACCATATCACGACCAATCTTAATAAAGAGTTCATAAACAGTTCCGCAGATAAACGACAATAACTTTTCAATTTGTATGGGAGACACTACGCCCGCTGCCTTAATGCACTAGTACTTCGATAGACCAAGTATGTTAACAAAAAGGTTTCTAGTAGAACATTTTAGGTCTATACGTATTATAATTCTACAAATACACGATCATTGGTTTACTTTGTGTAGGAGGTACCACGCCAACTGTTTTAATCCTGAGTTCCGTTTAATTACGTGTATTGGTATGGGGGTGCTCTGGCTAAACGGAAACTATTGTTCAACTTATATGGGTGGTAACACGCCCATTTTGCTAACCCAGCCAGCTTTTAGCTTCGTTATGAATATCAATAAGAGAGTTATTTGGACTAAATTGTAAGATGCTACCTATTACAGTTACCAAAAAACGATAATCAATAATTTTTTTATACAGGAAGTTCCTGGTCCTCATGAAATATCTAAAAATATAATTCCTTTTTTACTAACGGAAAATATCTGATAACATACTCAAAATAAAGGAAGATCGTTAATCTTGTGCTTTATTTTTGACACACGCATTCTCTAAGAAACAATGGAGTCTCTGTGGCCGACCACTAAAGATAAAGCGTTATATAAAATATAAATTTTTCAATTAAATGACCAAAAGAACTTTAATCAAATACGATTTTTTTTGCTATTTACCATTTTATGTGTTGTTCAGTTTTGTTTAGTTTTCTCTAAATTTGTTCAAATCCGCTTCCAGCATTTAATTTCATAATTAAAATTTTCTTACAAATTCTTAGAATATTCCATAAATTGTTAATTAAAGTGTGCGTGTAATTGCAGCTACACAATCAGCAGTAACATTGAAAGCAAAGTAATTACTAAAATAATAAATTAGAAAACAAATTATTTTTTAAACAAGCGTGTGTCTGTAAGTGAGCGTTGAAGTGTGTGTTAAATTACAGTAAATGTTTTAGTTGAAGTCTTAAATATTAATTATCCCATTTTGTCACCTGTGTTAAAGAATGTATCGATCGATATAAATAAACAGTTGTGTTGTAGATTTATAGCAAATTTTAAAGAATATTAAAATTTTCACAAAAATTATTTTTTTTATGTTGTTTAAAGCCCGTGAGAGCTTTAAATTGCAAAAAAATTTAGACAAAAAATACGACTTCGAAAAGGAAATGTTTAATAATTTATGTGACTTGGGCCCGCAGTATTTAGTTATGTCCCAATCAATTTTGAATTGTTTTTTAAAGGTTCTCCATATAACACACATAATTCTTACATGTCTTTTGTGCCGCAATGGACAACCATATAAAAAGTAGCTTTCAATAAAAATTGTAATAAAATAAATAAACTTAAATATTAAAGGGTGTGTACATAAGTGAATTTATTTGAAGTACATGGCTCTCGAAAATTTTACAGAATTGGTATTTCCATGTCTGCTCTGATAAAAGTATAAAACTGCCAATTATAGGGTGTCCTCATAGGTTACGGTTTTAATTTATATGTGTATATCTTTTGAACTATTACTCACAGACACCTAAAATTTAAGCAAAGCCTGTAATGCTATGTCGAAAATTTTAAGTATAAAAAAGTAAAGAGTGTCTCAAAGATGATTTAAGAGGTTGTAGTCATACACAGACTTTTTTTCTGACATAAAACAGTTTATTAAAATTTCAATTTTAAAGGTTTTCCCATACGTGATTAGATAAGAAATTTATTTTAGCCCGTCTGACTATTTTGAACTCGACTTTTTGGCAACAAATATTGCATTGTAATAGTCCGTTTTGACTTTTTCTTAACTAAAAACTCTAAAAGAGGAATTATTTCAAATTATTTAGCTTTTGTTTTAGGTATTACAAATTCCGTTGTCATACCAATTGTGCTATTTTTAAGCCCACATGTACTCTTTTATATGTGTATTGTGCTTAAAACATAAAATATTTACTTTAGCCAACGCCCAATACGTATGGCGAATAAAAAAATCGAAATAAAATGTAAAAAATGTCAAAGTGTTAAATAATCCACAAAATAAAATGCTACATTCAATACACAATTACATACCTTCATAAACAACTCATACATACTCGTGAGAACGTAACATACGCATACAATAGTGAAAAGAGTGGCACAAAAAAAAACCTGTTTTATATACAAGCCATACATAAATGGTTTATATTTTACACACATGCAATAAGTGTGTAATCAAATATACACACACTCATTTATTATATAAATACTATATAAAGCTCATTTATAAGCCTGTGTAAATAGTTTTCTGTTTTTTTTTTTTTTTGTTACTTTATACATCATATACAAATTTGTCCAAATACATACAGATGTACATACATACATTTACAAGCATATCAGTACATACATTTTTACTCAAACAAATATTTTTGAAAAGCAGCGAAATAAAATGCATTTGCAACTGTGTATGGAATGCAAAAAATCTGCAATGAAATTTAATATAATAAAAAAAAAATCAATAAAAATATGTATTTAAATCTTCATATGTAAGTTTGTATATTTGCTACTATATGAAAATATTAATTTAAAAATTATAAATGTAATAAAAAGATGAGGTGAATTAACCACATTTGTATATTGTAATTAAAAACTACAATAAAAAAACAACAACATATTAAAAAAACAACAACATATACAACTTATGCTTAAATCTGCCTACAAAATAATTTTATTAAAAGGCATATGAACTGCATTCATAACTGGTTTTAATTAGAACGAATTGGTAGTAAAAGCAATTAAGATTAATAATCTTAATACATTTGTTTAAGTTTCATCTTAAAAATATTTGTCTTTCGAAACAAAAGTTCCTGAAAGTCAGTGCGTATACCAGAGAATATAAAGGCGACTTAAAGAAATTATTTCTACGAATTCAGTAAAAAAACACATCGATAGTTAAAGTTTTATTACGGTACGTTATTTTTTGATCGTAGGTATATTGAATGTACTATTCGAAAAAAGTAACAGTCTCCCATTATCTAAGATAAAAAGCTATAACCTTCACTTCTGAAAACGTTATTTAAAAATTCTAGGATTGGCATCAGCAAGCCCTTAAGACAGAGTGAAGACTTTATTACAGTGAAGCTGTACTCCTAGCAGTAATTAAAATAATACAAAGTGTTTCTAAAGGACATCGCCAGGGGCGCCAAGGCTGTTGCTTTTCTAGTTAAGCTAAAGACGCCCTTGGTAACTTAAGTTTGAAAAGGAAATTATTAGCAACTTTCTTATGTATTCCATTGTGATCAGCAGATCACACACTAAAATTATAAAATATTACTTTGGTATGGAAAAAGTTGGGGTTACACATACACGTATACATATGCATACACATAAAAAAATAAAATGTCTGTTAATCGAAATCGCTAGTTATACTGAGATTAGCTAATGCTATATTTTACAATTGAACTCTAAAGTAAAAATCGTCGACTACATGCCAAAATAAAATGGCGTTTTGCTATTTCAAAATTCGCATTTGCTAGAACAAAGACAGAAGTGAATCAAAACAGCTGTTTGGCTGAACTTATAAAGTTTTTACTAAAGCTGTTTAATTGAATAGCGGAAGTAAGTATGTATATTTAACAATCGCCTTTAACTACCTAAAAGGTCACTGAACCCTATTGATTTAAGCAGTCTACTGAGAGCAGCACAACAACCAGAAACCATTCTTTACAAAATAAACTTAAAATCCCTTGGGTAAAATATGTATTGTATTAACAAAAAGCTTATTTATCTGCTTAATATAAAATACAACTTGAGATTAAAAATTTTTTTTTGAAAAATTTAACTTTAATTTTTATGAGAGAAAACTTGTTTTCATGAAACTTTCTTGTATTTTATTTAATTTTTTTTTAACATTAAACGAAATTATGAAATTTTATCTCTACCATAATTCTTAAGTTTACAAATGTCTTGGCAATAAACCATTAAAGATTTAATTTGGCATTTTAGGAGCAAAACACAAAAATTATATTGCCTGCTGCTTTAGGGCAACATAAACAGACAAATGAACGACAAAAAAAAAAAAAAACAAAAATTAAATAAAGACAACCACTACGTAAACTGAACGAAAACAACAACTGTTTTTTCATTTAGATCCCCTTCATTTTTAATTTAATCTTTGAGTCTGGCAAACAGCAAACAGTTTTACAGTTAAATGCTTAAACAGTCGCTACAACATCAAAATTTTATTTGAGTGTTTTCTTCCTTACTTTTAACAGGTTTGTGGCTAAAAGGAGCTCTTTTTCTAGACTTGAATATATGTAATTTTTTTTGGAGAATTTTTTGTATGGTCAAAAAGAATTTTATGTTCACATAATGATTTCCGATACAGTTTCTGTAAAAAAATCCTAAATTCAAGGTTGGCAGCTGAGACGAATATTGGAATAAGTAACTGCTTTAGTATTGTTTTGAGAGCTATTTAACAACAGAAAAAGGGACTTTTAGTATTAAATTAAACTGCATTCCAAACTATAATGCCGACTGTGAACACTGCTCTTGTGTAAGATCATTAACTAGAACGCTTGTATAGAACTGCGAGAATTGAAGAAAAGAGAAAAGAAGGGTAGAAAACAAGCTACAGTAGCTAAATTACCAGGTTAGAGAAAAACTCTCAGCTCAAGCTTACTAGACCATTTTCTAGCTACTTTTAAATGCTCTCTTAGAGTCCTCTAAACATTTGCTTTAGGTTTACCGACTTTAAAAATTTGTTAAAAGATCTGTTAGCAATTATTTTTGCGTATTGTAAGCCCCTTCGTAGCTTATGTTGAGGGTTTTATTTGCTACGCTCTTATTTTCACTTTTAATCCTTAATGTATGTCCTATTATTCTTAGAGAAATTCTAACATAATCGCACACACACATATACACACTAACAGCGGTATATCGCATTACAAACAGCATTTATTTTTAATTTCCTTTTTTTCTTCTTAAAGTGCTTAGTAGAGATTATAAAATGAAGATTATTATAATTTTTTTACCTTTCAATGTAATTTTAAATTTAATTTGCATCAAAATTATAAGTGTAAATGCTTAAATGTGTAAACAACTAAATGCATTTTGATTTGAATCGATGTTTATGCTTAAACTGGGTTTAATGAGAAAATGTTTTAAAAAATTAGAAGACCTTATTTTAGAAGTAAAACTTTTTATTAATTTACAAATAAACATATTCTTTAAATTTATTTTTTAATTTTAGTCTCAGCGAGGGGTTCTTGTTTTCTTTGGAAAACGTCCGCGTACATTTGAAAAAATTTTTTCTTAATAAAAGTGAAATTAAAAATGAACCAAAGCCGAAAAAGTAAAATTTAAATCGATTTATCATATTTTTTTAATTTAAAAATATCTAATAATAAAGGTTCTGTAAAATTTGATTCCTGCCCCATGGCGCTCGAAAAATAAATGCAGCATTACCTTCTGCTTGTTTTCTTGTCTTGTTCTCTTTAAAAAACGTCTGAATTTACAAATAATCAGGCATGTCACAGACCTCAATTCCGATCGAAAGTGGTTTTAATTTCGTTAGTTGCTTCTTCAAAAAACTAAAAGCGAAAAACTTCTTCGGAATATAACCACTTTCAAATTTCAAAGTGGAATTTAGTATCTTTGAAATTTTGTTATTTGCTTTTCCTAAATTTGCTTTTATGATATGTCTTACTTAGATTAGCCTTGTTTATTACTTTGGTGTGCAAAATATTGCCACATTTAAATTAATTAGCAAAGATTTAATTCTTTTCAGAAATAAACAAAATCGACCAGAATCTGAAGAAGGTAAAACAAAATCGATCGGAATTGTCAATGCGCAATTAAAACCATTCTGATCGGAATGTGTGACATGCCTCAATATTTCTTTTTAAAAATTAAAAAAAAAAATTTTAAAATAAAATTTTTCTGGTTTACAATCTAGTGATTAATTTGTATGTCATTTCACTAACTTTCTCTTTTGTTTCACGTCTTATTGTTTCGAGAACAAGATAGTTGTGCTATGACCGTAGGAAACACATAATGTTTTCCGTAATCATATATCGCTGTGTTAAGTAAATTGTAGTTGTCTTAAACAATAAAAAAGTTTTTTTTAATTAAATTTACAGCATTGAATGTTTATAAAATACAAAAATTATTTGTTTAAACTAAATAATTTTTAATTATATTTCGGCCATAGTTTGTGTGTGTGAAAAAACAATACAGTATTTTTGACCGTAATGCATAATTGAGTATTTAATATGTTAAGCATTTTCTTATGTGATAAAAGTGTTACTGAGAAATAAAAAACAATATTTGTCCGTTTTAAGTTTAGAAAATAAAATAAAAAATTAGAAGAAGACCCAGACATGGTACAGAACGCTTCGTGTGTGAGTCAGACTCACATTAGGCGGATTTATTTACTTAACTGAGAAGATATTTTCAAAAATTAATCTTAATGTTAGTTGTCTTTAACAGGAATTTAATATTATATTCAATACCATATCTTTGCAATAAACATTGAATGTGTAAATAAATATGGACCAGGGAACGCCAAAAGAAAAAGCTGATGTAATGCTGGTTTTCAAATATTTTTTCAACGCAGTCATAAAGAAGCTCACGAAATATAATTTTGATATTTTTATTTAGCCAAACCTGGCAGATAAATTAGTATAAATTAAATATTAAAATTTGATCGATTGGCCTTTAATCACTTAACTGTAATTTTTTTTATTCAGTAACGACTTAACATATGTTTTTTATGAGTGATTTCTTATTCCTTTTTGTTTACGCGCTAGGTTTACTTTTGTGAAGCTGGCAGTATTAGATAAGCGCTTTAATTGCCCAGCATGATGTGGTGGTTGTGTATAAAATTAAATTAAATTAAAAAGTAAAATGGTTAGTGTAGTTTCTCTGCTTTTTCTCTCAATATAACACACTTAATTTAGCCTTTACTGAGCAATTGCTTTTTACTGTGCCGCTTAAATAAGTAAAATAACAAACTCCCATTTTTTCTTTGTTTTTTCTTAAAAAAAGTTTTGGCTAAAAAGTTACCAAATTTTGATCTGGCTACAATATTCTTTTACCATTTTAAAAGTCTTTTTCTTTTCTTTATTTGACAAAAATTTCCGGAGATATTTTAGTTATGTATAGGCACGTTCTTGCTAAAGTTTTATTATACAAAATTAAGTTCTAAATTATATTTAGATTAAACCATAAAAATAGTTACAAGCGTTTAATAGAACAGTTTCATAATTATCAAATTATGGGGAGTAGATTAGATATTCATCCGAATAACGAGCTAAAGACGATACTCTATTAATTAAATTAACAAAATTTCTTTTTATTTTAAATATTTATTAAATGCAAATAACGAAGTAAAATTAATTATATAAACGAAATTATTTACATTAAACCATAAATTGTTTTTTTAGTATTTGATTGTGTTTAAAAGAAAAGAAATAAACAAAATTATTTTAGCTTATCTCTGAGTTATACGTGGTTCATTTAACAAATTAGTAATTATGAGCGTACAATAATCGTATGTATCTGCATGCATACGTATATGCTTCAATTATGGGAAATTAATATGTATGTGTGCTTTGAATTTGTAGTTTGATAACAACGAGAAATAACAAGTTTCTATTAAATAAAATTGTTTTTGTTTGTATCGCTTTTCTAAGATATTTGAAATTGAAGATGATGGAAGTGTACTTGTATTCTTATTTCGTTTGCTTATTATCAAATTAATATTCGAATATTTAATTGTGTTTTTAATTATTACTATATGAAATAGTGTTACTTTAGAAGTTAACGATAACAACTTTGTTAAAATATCAATTTAAATTAAATAATTGACACCAAATATAAAAAACCTGTTCGTCTAAATTAAGGCGTACTAAAATGTTTATAAATGCGGCTTGAGAAAGTAGAACTATTACCTAGATGTAAAAAATAAAAGAAAATTTAATTAATTATAAAATAACTGAACGATTTATTAATTGGGCTGAAAAGGTAGCATTCGAACTTTTAAAAAATAGATTATTAGGAGTGTCCATATTAAGAAGATATATTACTCAATACTATCCAGCAAAAAAAGTTAAATAGTTCAAAAATTATAAGTATTTTCCTTGCTCTTTTGAACTCATGAAAAACTCATGAAAATTCATAAAAAAAAAAAATTGTAAAAAACAAAGACTAATGAAAAAACGTGTCCTTATCATCGAATTTAAGTTTAAGGTTTTAAGCAATCATTTAAATTCCAAGCTATATGAACCTGTGCTCGCCAATGACAAACTAATGTTAAAATCATGAGTTTTTCCCCTAAATATAACCAGTTCGTTTCACGTAGAACCTATGAATTACTACTTCTTTATCATGTCTTTTTTTGCTGGGCAGCTTTGTTTAAATTTTGTGATTAAATTCTTTTACTTTAATAATTTCCTTCTCACTACTTGTAACTTCTAAGCTTTAACAATTTAACAAACTACACGTGTAATTTAACACACACTCTCATATACGCACTCACACAAAAAAATATAATTTGGCTAAAAAGAATTTTTAGGATTTCCGTAGTACAAGGAGTCAGTTCCTAACAAAATAAAAGATTTTAGAATTTAAGTGAACAATTTTTTTATTTAGAGGATGAAAATTAATCGAGATTTAAATAAGTGCGCGGCAGCTTTAAGAAACCATAGAGCTCAGGACCTTAAAGAATTGTGTAGCGATACATAAATTCTACAATACATCCTTCTAAACTCTAGTTTTCTTGTTTTCTTTAAAAATAAGCAGAAAGATTTGATGAAAAAAAATAAATATGAACTTAAGCCGATTTAAAGTTTTACATTTGATTATAATGCAAAAAATATTTCTATTAATTATTTTAAAAATTTAAATATTTAAATGAAAATTGTTTATAATTTCTTCTGTGACTGATTGTATGATAATGAATCAAAAATTATAATCCTCTGTATTACACGTTTATATTTTTCACTCTAGTAACACATGAGGCTTAAGAAGACTCCCTAGGAAGTAATTTTAATATAATTACGTATTCAATTTTGCTACAAAAAACCTTAAATCAACTTAAATTTAAAAAGTTATAAATTGAGAAATTTTCTTGTTTATAAAACTATTTTTAAAATTTTATTCATTATATTGTGCTAACATTTTGAAATAAGAATGCAATTTATTTGTTATTTGGAAAGGCAGATATCGACGCGTAATTTGTCGGTAACTTAAGCCACCTCATCTGTATGACGTACAGTGTAAAAATGATTAATGCATCAACTTTTAATTGAAAACTAACAATTTGGTATTTTCCTTAAAAAATGTTATAAAAAATGTATTAAAATTATTGCAGTATCACCATAGTGACTAAACAGCTTTATTACTTTCATTATTATCCCAGCTAAGCTTCAAAATATTTCATAAAAGTATTAATTTTTTATTTACAATCCCTTTTATTTTAATTAAAAGTTAATTGCAAGCAGGATTTCACCCTCATGTTTACTTACACACATCAACGTTCCTGAAAATACTCGCCGAATAATTTCTGCTTAAGTGCCTTTGATGTTTTTGACACATATATACACTTAATTTTAAACTTCGGCTTCCCACCAAATATAAATGAATGTACTGAATGTGTTTAATTTCTTCATGTTTGTCAATTGAGAAGTTTAATGTTTTAGTGGTTTCACATGCTCTTATGTAGAACGAAAACCAAAGGTTTAATTAAAGTGCCAACAATTTGTGGGTTCACCATATTGTGTTTTTTGTTATTTTGACGTGTTATTTACTTCTTACACAAAACAAGGAGCAAAAAACCTAATTTAAGTTGCTTAGAAAAGTAAAATAAAAAGGGAAACAAATTTTTAAACAGGTTTGTAAAAATATCTGAATACAACAAAACGGTTACTATAACATTAAATTATTGTGAATATTTTTAATTAAAATTTAAAATTTTAAGGACTTAGTTTTAATTATAAACAGCTAGTTACTATATTACAAAATTATAATAAACGGTCTTATATTTCATAGTTATCAAGTTTTATAGGTGGCGTATGACAAATATTTAATTATATATTCATATAAATATTACGAATACGTGCAGTGTGCTTCATACAAAGTATTTGTAATAAAAGGCATTGGGTATTTGTTTAAATCCCAATAAAATATTATATTGTAAAAAATAAAATAAAAAATTTAAATTAAAATTCAAATAATTAAAAAAAAAATTCCTCGAAAAATCAATACGTGGTATTGAAGTTTGGAAACATTTTCGGGCATATGGCCACCTTAGCAGTTCTTGACAAAATGCTTTCTAGATTCCAATTTTGCGAAACTTTCCGAACAATGTTGGACTGCAAGGCATCATGTATTGTTAGTTTAACACCATAAACCATTAATTTCACATGACCAAACAAAAAATAATGGAGTGGTATCAAATTAAACGATCTTGGAGGCATATCGTGAAATTTAGACTGTAATAATTCGATGGTTAAGACCGCCGTATGGAACGTAGTTCTCGATTTTAAATTGAAATTTTTAAGTGTTTAGTTAATAAAATTATTTATTTAATTAAAAATTTCTTCTTAAGTTTTGTGTATGTGTTTAATTGATTAAGTTATTAATTTATTCTGAAAACGGTTTATTTTTTTAAGTATACATTTAATGAAATCAACAAAAAATTTAAATAAACTTTCAAGAAAAACTTGCAATAGATAAAAAAACTCTTTACCGGTACGTGCGACAATTCTATTTATTAATAAACCTGTTAAGCCAAAAATTAGACTCACCACTGAACAATTGAATGAAGACTCTAATGAAGACTTAAAAGTATCCATTGACTGTTATGCGAGTTTCGGCTTCATTTGTAAAGAAATAGAATACAGTGATGCCAGCAGCGTGTAAATCAAACTTAGTGGTTCATTCCTCTGATTGAATTAGAGTCTGTCTATAGATTCTCTTATAGTTTAGTTTTACTCCATACATTGAAACAATTTTTTGCTTCTATTAAAAATTTTACTCGATTTTATATTGAAATTTAATTAAGTGTTTAATCGATTTGATTATTTTCTTAACTCAAAATTTTTTCTTTATTTTTGCTTATATATTTAATTGATTTAGTAATTAATTTAATAAAAAACTGTTTATTTATTTATTTATTTTTAAAAGTGTGCATTCAGTTAAATCAAGAGTAGTTTTTTAATACATTTTTAAGCAAAACTTGCAGTAGATGAAAAAAATCTTTTCCGGTGCATGCGACAATTCTGTTTATTAATGAACCTGCTAAGCCAAAAACAGCCATACTGCTGCTCTACTGAAGACTGGTGTGGAATCTTTACATCCGTAAACGTACAAAACGTATCGTTAAAATAAGTTTTTGGATTATGACTTACGTTAACTTATGAAGATTCACAATATTGGGGATGTACGTTATCGTGTGACTGAATGTACGTTTTCTCCAAATTGTCATCCGTTAACAAAACTTAGTTCAAATAACTTCAAAAGTGCTAAAAGTTCGTTAAAAAAATAAAATTAGACAAAATTAGTTTTAGTTTATGATAAAGTTTTTATTTTCAAGTACTGTTTCAATAAGTTAAACTCAAGTTCCATAAATGAACATACAAATTTGCCAAAAGGAGCAAAAAGGAAATTAAGCATAAGGAAAATCCAATGCTAACAGACTATGGGATGAGCTTTCTGAGCTTATGAATGCATTAGTACCACCAGTTAATAATGTAAAGATTTGATTACATCGGCTATTTTACGAAATAATAATAATCATAAGTATGTATTTTAAGGTATTCTTTTTTAACTTCAAGAACTAGTTCAATTTCTAATTCCTTTATTTGCAAACGTTGGTTATGTGTTTTGCAAGCCAGTAGCAAAATTTTACTGGAGGAGGCCTTTATGAAAAATATATGTTGATGCCGAGTGAAGAACTGTAGCAGCCGTGTGTGAATAAAGCGTTACATGCGAAAGATCCGTTTTGACTTTTGGAAATAACGAAATTTAAAATACTGACCAGCCAGAATACTCAAGCTCTAGTTCTAATTATTTTTGAATTTCAACACTATTGTGGATCAATCAAAAGATTACCATCCGTTTGCAATCGTATGTCGTAATGCAATTTAGTTCATATGATTACCGTACTACGTAATTTTTTTTCGTACGATTATCGATACGATCACGGCTGTAACGATTCCACCCCTGATTTTCAAAATAAATTTAGATAATTTGATAGCCTTTTTAGATCGTCAATTTATTCACGATGATTTATTATAGAGCATCATAAGCTGGAAACACTCTGATAGTTAAACCTTTCGTAAGTCTTAAGAAACTTCCTTTATGTCTGTCTGTTTTGTTACTTTCTATAAAATATCAAAATTTTGACTTATTATTTATTTAAGTGATGACTTAAAGCTGAGTAGTGGTGAGCAAAACTTTCACATACAATTTTGTTTGACTGTATGCAATAAAGAATCAACGTATTAGAAAAAGGCGTAAGCATTTTTGTTAAAATGATTATGACATTAAAAATCCACTATTAGCATCATTAATGCATCGTTGTTTCATTAAAACGTATTCAAGGGAGTGTCTATTACAACTTGTAATTATGAACACAACCTAAACACCGATACATTTAAGTGTATGTATTTATTTTAAAATTTGTTTATAGTACAACTACAACTACAACGTCTTTATAATAATTTGCTAGCTAATTTAGGCATCCAACCCTCATTTCGCTTTAACATATAAACACATTTATATCTATTTTATAGAATTTTAGTACATGCAACTTACGTTAGCTGTGTGTGTTATATTTTGGTCATGTTCTAACAGCTGTTTAAATGATGATTGCACTTTAAGATGTTTTTGCAGTTTAAACACTTACATGCATTCATTCCTTTAACTTCAGTCATCCTAAGTCTCAATGCTAAATATTTTTTTAAAGCCCTGTTTGTTTATATTTGTGTTTGTATTTACAACGTTTGTATGAGTTTCAGTAAAAAAATTTTAATACTTTAAGAAATATATGTTTTGGAATACAAGTCTTTATATCAAAGCAATACGTCTTCTGAGATTTGAATATAAATTACTAAAAATTCTAAAAAAATTATAACACACGCATTAGATATCTATGGCAAAATATCAAGATATCACTAAAATTGCCTGTTTTAATGATGTAAAATATGGTTTTCTTAGTGAAGATAAAAAAGTGATTTGTATTCTCTAAAACATAAAAAATATTTGACACATAATTTAAAGATATATTTGTTTAAATGTGAAAATGACACAGATAAGCAGGATTGGGAATACATGATATTACGGTCTAATAACACTTTTCTGTAGAGCGGTTCTTCTTTGAACAATATTAAATAAAAATGCAGTCTGCAACGTACTTAAATTAAATATGTTTTTAGTAATATCAGTAACGTATTATTTTTTAAGGGGACGTGGTAAAAAATTAAAGCAATCACAAAAATATGTTTCACCATAACTTCACAATGAATTATCTGATTTGGATAAAGAAAACTCTAGATGATACAAATAAAATTTTTAATAATCTTGACAAAGTTGAGTGACGACGCTTCAAAAATTTTAATATAATAATATTAAAAGATGACCAACAAAATTGGCCGAAATGTCAAAACAAAATTTTATAATTTAATTAAAAAAAAAAAAAAAAAAAAAAAAACCGAGAGCCTTACTCAATTCAGTATATTAATAAAAGATTATTTGGACTTGAGAGATTTTTATTTAAGAAAAAATTTCATACAAAATTAAATAACTAAAAAAAAAACTTAAAACCTTATTTTCTTTTAATGATAAAGATTTGATTTTTTTTTAAATAAAAATTTTAAATATTTTTAATTTTTAAATCAATTAGTCAGCCTGTAGTGGAGTGGTTTAAGCCGTAAGAAAAAAATTATGTGATACGTAAATCGTATGAACTAAATGGCATTATGACATACGATGCAAACTGATCGTATTCGTTTGATTGGTTTACAAAAGATTTCAAATTTGAAAGTGCAACACGTGCAACATGCTCAAAATTATAAATATTTCTTACAAAACATAAAAATTGCTAGTTACCTTCTTTTGTTATTAACTGGTGTTAAAAATAAATTTGTACGTTCAGAAAGTTCATCCCATAGTCTGTTAGCAGTAGATTTTCCTTATGCTCAATTAACAAGCGTGCTTTTTGCCAATTTTTTATTATTATGTTTATTCTATATTTAATTTATTGTAATAATACTTGAAACATATTTATCATAAACTTAAACTAATTTTGTTTAATTTGCATCTTTTAGCGAGCTTCTAGCACTTTTTAAGTTACTCGAATTAAGTTTTGTTAGCGGATGATAAATCGGAAAAAACGTATATTTAGTCATAAGAAAACATTTGTTATAATTTCCAATATTGAAAATTATCAGCAGTTACGTATGCCATAGTAAAAAAAAAAAAAAGGATTTTTATGATACGTTTTAGACGTTTACGGGCGTACCGATTCCACCCCTGTTTCAACCAAATAAATAGTTCTGATCTACATAAAGTTCACATTTGTTTTAATTTTTTAATTCCTTAGGAAAGCTAAGTTATTTGCAAATATTTAGTTGATTAAAATAAGGAAGACGACAGTAGAAAGTAATGCAACATTTTGTGGATCGCTACATCCGTCATTAGCACTCTTCGATTCTTTCTACTAGACTTTGTGTGCACTGTAAACAGCATTTATTTAATCAATGTTAATTTAATTATTTTTTTAGTCTATTAATGAATTTTATTTTAGTTTTATTTTTCATACTATTTTTGTTTTCTTGTCATAGGAGATACTAACCGTTTATCAGAATGATTGCTATGACAGAAGTGTGAATGCATGGTGCGATTAGTTTTAATATTTTTAGTTTTAAAATTACTTACTGCTCGAGCTATAATATTAATAATAATAATAATAATAATAATAATAATAAAAATAATAATAATAAAACTAAAATTAAATTTTAAACACAAGAAAATGAAAAAGCTTGTACTTTTTTAGACAAGTATTTTGCAAAAAAAAAAAATAATAAAATAAAAATAAATTTTTTTAAGTTATAAAAATCGCCTTTCAGTGTTCAGTGAAATATTTTTTGATGATATCAAATTTTTTCAAATTTTGGTTTTAGAGTTTTCTTTTTAATAATTTAAGAATGTTAAACATTTTAGTTTTAACTACTTTTAAAATAAACTATAGAGTATTTGAACAACAATCGAAAATTTAAAAAATTCGCTTCATTTTGCTTGAAATGGAATAAATCTCTTTAAAAAGGCAAAATTCCCTATATCCGACATCACCGTCTTCGCCCTGTATAGTGCAACTCTTAATTGAGTTATTGAATATCCAAAACGTCTGCTAAACGTCTTTCATTCACATGAAAATCCTTTCTGGGAATATGCTTTCATCTTAAAATTTTTAATGTTTTTTTTACTTTTTAAAAGATAAGGCCGTGTAAATAAAAACCAAGTTTCTCTGGAAACGCTTTTTAATTTTAAAATTAATTTTTCACACATATTTTTCTAGAGGACATACTTGTAGATAGTCTATGTAAATCCTAAATTTTTACGTTGCTCTCAAAACATCCTTTATATTTTAGTTTCATTTTTAGGTTTTTGTAGTCGTTTCAATATAAAAAATAAAATTCTTTAAAATGAACTGTCTGCAATATGCAATCAATACGTCATTATCAGAATACCCTTTAATTTTAAATCATTTGTACTTGTTGTTAAAGCCATCACTGTTCAAATTTGACATGTCTGGCAATCAAAATATTTAAATGAATATTTTAATGTATGTCATGTCACTTTCGTAAAAGCCTTTAATTTTTAACATCAGCACTTAAAGCTGCTATCGTAATATCACTTCTGTAACTACACCTACTTACTAGGCACGGAATCCTAAAAAAAGTTCAATATTTTTTTGTCGTACTATAATCACATTATAGTATAATATTTTTATACTTTAAACATAATTATGGTTACATAAAAAATTGTTATTATATAAGGCAACAATGTAATTCCAACAATAGTAGATATAACTTTATTTGTTTGTTTTTTTTTTAATCACTAGTCAAACTTTTTAACCGACTTCAAAAAAGAAGGAAATTATCAATTCGACTAAATAATGTTTTTAATGTTTGTGCCTGCAGAACTTAGTCATTTCTGAAACGATTTTAAATTTTTTGTAATTTGATAAGTTATGGTTTCAGGTATGGACCGTTTTCAAAATAGTTCATAATCTTTAAAATTAAAGGGTGTCCCCTTGCAACATACAAGTTTTTAAGTGTATTAGGAACCCTAAAGGGCACTTCTTTGAAGTTTAAAAAAATGATCCCATTAGCAAAAATTAAATGGTGTACCCATAGGTGGCGTAATATGCTCCTATCTTTTTATAGATAAACGGTTGAAAATCAGACAGGATGTCGATAACTATGACCGTTATAATAACAAACATAAACATTCAAAATTATAACGTAAAGGTTGTCTCAATAGATTTGTAGTTTGCTGTTATAGCCAGATAATAGAAATTTACAAACAAACTTTTTTGCTATAACAAGTAGCAAACTTGAAATTAGAAATTAAAGGGTATTCCTATAACTGATGTTATTTGAACTATATGGCCCTATCTTTGAAACCGTTACAGACAAACTCTTGAAAAATAGACAGAATGTCCATTACTGTATCAAGTATAAATATTTCAAATTAGATATTAAAGGGTGCGCTAATGATTGTAAGTTGATGTATGTATATGGCCAATCTTTTGAATAGTTTTGGGCTAACGCTTAGAATTTACACAGTTTTGTTTTATTTTATCAGCAATTAAAAGAGTATAAAATAAATGGTGACCACATAACTGCTGAATTTTCTCATTTAATCTGCATTCGTGTTTTGTACTCGTACATAACATAATGTAATTAATGTTTAATGATCGTCCGAAAAAAATATAAATAAGTTTGTTTTTTTTTAATTGGTTTTTTTTCAATTATTTATTAGTTTAAAATTAAATAAAAGGAAAAAAATTTTTCACAAATTTTGTGTTTAATTTTGAAGATTTTTAACTTTTATTAATAACAATAATATGATTTGAATACAGCCTTATAATTCAATTAAAACATGTTCTTCATGGATTATTGGAAACATAAATTTCAATTCATCATTACATTCATTACATCTTGACCTCGTAAGAAGTTTATGTATTTTATTTTTTTTTCCCAAATATTTTATGTATTAAATTTTCAAACATAATAAAACTAGCAATAGGTCTTCACATCTTAAAGCTACAAAAATATACTTATTTAAGTTCAGCTAATACTGGTCAAAAAATTATGTTTTTTTTTTGTAATATTTTTCGTTTAAATTTATTTCTCTGTTGTTTAACTCAAAAATGCAATATCCCTGCTTCTTAGTCTCTTAAAACCTTGTTTAGGATGTTACGTGTCAGTGGCTTAAGATACATTTCATTCGAAATCATTAGTATGTTTAGCTCTTTGCGCATATCCAAGTGTTTCTATTGCCAGAGTGGCTCTAAATATTCACAGAATCTGTTTTTGCCAGCTTTAAGTCCTTTCTTAGTTTAAATGAATTTTATAACGTAATATTGGTTTGGGGATCGAATAGTACAACAAAAGCTCCAAGTCTCAGCTAAGAGTAAAGTTCAGCCACTAAGCCAGTTTGGTTTTATTGCTTTAATTTCATTTTTGTTAACTCTTAATTCTTTATGGCTTGTTTTCTTTAAGTAAGAAGAAAAAATTAGAGTGTATGCTGAGGTATTTGACCTTTAAGAGTTTTGAGTTTGATT
Organism: Cistogaster globosa; assembly: GCA_937654795.1. Taxonomy (NCBI): domain Eukaryota; kingdom Metazoa; phylum Arthropoda; class Insecta; order Diptera; family Tachinidae; genus Cistogaster; species Cistogaster globosa. The sequence goes on along the minus strand of OW569405.1, from coordinate 97,288,061 downwards.
AAACAAACATGAGGACTTGAGTCTCTACGTAGCATGATTTTGTATGAGTATAAGTCTGTTTGTTTATATTTATTCTTCATTTTCCATTTTGTTGTTACTGCAAATAATTACTTTGTAATTATTACATCCAAAGACATTAAGTCTAAAGTCAAACAAAGATGTGGCAATAGTTTTTTTTTTTACATTTGTTTAACTAAGCTTCAACAACAATCCTGGCAACCCCACTCTGCAGATGATGTTATTTATCATACCATAAAATCCATTTATAACATTTAAAACCACGAAAAAGTATCTTGTGTAGTTAGTTCTCCCCATTTTGTTTGCATCATGCGAACAATTTTAAAATGCGACAAGAAAAACTTGTGCAAGATTTAAAAAGATTTAATTGTTACATTTAATAGCTGTTGGATTTTATGACACTTTAGATTACACGGATAACTTTTATTGCTTTTTTGTTCTTTTCAATTATTTTGTTTTACAAACTTTTAAAAATAAAAGAGTTTTGTTTTTTTCTTTAAGATGAGTTTTTAAGATAAAAATACTGTGACTAAAGAAGGAAAAAAAAACACTTTTTCCTTTCCTTTTTTTACTTTGATAAAAATAAAGTCTTGGTTATTTTAACCATTTTAACTTTAAGATGTAAATCTAAATCCAAAAATTCATGGCAGATTAAAATTTTTTCCGCCATATGGGTACTGGAGTATAAATAGACCAAAACGTCACATCTTGATAGCGGTGACATGGGGAATAAGTAAAAGTAGAGAGAATGACGCATTTTATTTGTTTATTAATATTACAAAACTATTTAAACGGTCGATCGCAAGTGGATTCCTTTAAAGCAGCATTATTATTGATAACTATATTAATGATTAAGATTTTTGCATTTGGATTCCAAACACTTAAGTATTCACACCGTTTCAGTGTACGGATGTTGTTTCAAAACTATGGCTGGCCCATTAAATCATACTGATGACTTATGTCACGGCTTAAGACCAAAGATAATTTTACATTGAAGTAAATATACGCATGCAAGTGGCTCTAACAAGGAGATATATTATGTTTTGTATACTGCCGAAGAGCTTTATTACATCAGCTATTAATACGGGCACAGTAAGCGATATGATTTAATACCATTAAATTGGGGTTCAGGTATACGTTTTCACAAGTCCACAGCAATCTGTATATTGAACAGGAAAATCCTGAAATACGTTTACGAAATCTTACTTCACTTACGAACATAAAATGGTTCGATAACGTTATCAGCATATGCCAGCAAAACTTTGAAAATATTTTATGAGCTCAATGATTTAAAACATATTAAAATATTGTAAATATGATTCATTTAATTTTAATTATTTGCAAATATAGGGGTACGTATGGGGTTTTTTTTAAATTCTGGATAAACACCATCTTCAGACGCTTAAAGGGTGATATTGGAGTGAGTTGCTTTATAGTTTTTACTTGTATGATAAGGTTTATATTTCGTTCTGTAAGCTCTTGATGATGTCACTTAAACCACCTCTAACACTTCTTTTAAGGTTAAGTTTTTTAGTAAAAGTTTCTGGTGACATTTTGAAAATAATTTCGTTTAAAAAAAATAACAAAAAAAAAATTAACAAAAAAAAAAAAATAATAAAATAAAATAAACAAAAGTTTGTTCCTTAAATTAATGAGAGATTTTCTTTAAGCAATTGTTTAATTTTATTTTAAATTATTAGGGCTCCTTTGAAAACTTTTAAAAGATACTGGTAATACATGAGGAACTTTAACATTAAAATTTGCATTTTGAAACTATCTACGGCGAACGTTTTTAATGGATGTGAAAAAATCTTAAATAGAAAAGAAGAAATATTTGACAGAATAGTAAAAATATTTATTTAATAAAATTTCGAGTTTAATTTGGCTTCACCTATTCATTTCTCAAATTAGAAAATAATATGAATGATAATTAAGGCTCAGCCCATAATGACTACTGCTGATTGAAAGGAGAGAAAAGAGCTAAGGATAGAAGGAGGCTTAAAATTTATAACTCTACAATTTCACGTTATAAATTATTTTTAATTTTTTCCCAGCCAGGGGTTCATAAGTAAATTAAAATTTACTTTTTCGGCCTTGATTCATTTTGTAATTTAACTTTTATAAAGAAAATTATTTCTCAAATGTACGCGGACGTTTTCCAAGGAAAACCAAAAAAATTAGACGCTGGCAGAATGTAATGCCGCATTTTTAGGACCGCAAAATCAGCATTTTTCGCAGCTATCACCTTGAGTTGCGTATATTGTAAATACCATCCATTTAACCAACAAATCAATATTAATTTGGTTGCACAAAATTCACACACAACTCAAAGCATTTCTTTGCTGTCTTCTCTACAACACGTCTTATACATTTGTTGAAATTTTGTACTTAACCTTCGGTATAGTCACGAAATGGAAACTTTATTTTTAATTTCGTACTTGTTTCCTCGTAACATTATAGATGCTGTTCCAGTATCGTATCAACTGCTGAATCTGATGTTAGATTTGGCGGTCTCGAAAATGCGGCATTACATTCTGCCAGCGTCTTATTTTTCTTTGTTTCTTTGGAAAACGTCCGCGAATATTTGATAAATAATTTTTCCTTATAAAATTTAAATTAAAAAATGAACTAAAGCTAAAAAAGTAAATTTAAATTGATTATAAATTTCATGTTATAGTTTACCTCAGCAGTGCCTAATGTGCAGAGTACATTTATCACGTTTTAGAAACTGGTACAGACATTTTTTTTATTTTATATTTTATCGTGGTCAGGTGAAAGCAGGATCCAACTAAATAGTTGGTGCTTAAAAGTCGTTGTTTCAAAGAGTGCTTGAGATGGATAAAAATAACCAGAATATGCTGTACTACATTCTGAATATTTCTTTACAAAATAAACACAAAATTTTGTTAAAAAATTGTTGATTAATTTTTACTTCTTCTTCGATTTGATACTTATGAGTGAGTAACTAGCGAAGGAGGCCAGCAAATAAATTATCTTAGAAACAGTATCTTTAATATTTTTTATAGGAATTCGTCGTTTAGCACAGCAGCATATTGTTATTATTATTATTATTATTGTAGATTTGTCGCTCAAAAAAATTAGATATCAAAAAGTCGCATTTTCTAGTCGATAACTTAATATCTGGTAGCTGGTATAAGATTATCTGGCTTAGCTGATATTGCCTTCAGTAATCCGCACCAAACAAAGGAAGTAGGTGGTTGGCTAGCAAAACAAAACTAACGAATCGAAGGACATTAGTTCAATCAAAATGACGTTATTTGCCATTGAGTACAAGTCACAACGTAAATTTTTAGCTTCTATGTCTTTATGCCTTTAAATATTTTGCTTGTTACTTTACTAGCTATTTTGTGTCCAACAGTTTGAAAACAATAGAAAAGTACAACAATAAAAATGTCTTGTGTTCAAAGCAACACAATACGATTTTATCTTTCGTAAGAATATCTTACAGTTTTTCATCCCTTTTTTTATTATCAAAATTTTATTTTTATTATTTAATTTTTATTACATGATTTGATCTGTTGATACATTAAATAGATTGTAAGACTAATTGAAAGTTTTTCCAACCCTATTTAATTATGTTTGTATTTTAATTAAATTTTTTTGACCTTTCGAATTGCAATCGCCCTCAATCAGCTTAAATTTTCAAACCCACAAATACACTCTCGATTGCAATATGTATTTATTTTTATTGTATGTAAATTGTTGTTTTTATTTGTACAATTTAATTATGTTTTGTTTTATTATAATTTTTTTAATTACCATAACTTTAATAGAGAAGTGGAAACAAAACACTTCCTGTTTGCCTGTTGTTATGCAAATGAAGTTCCTGTATTTTAAAAATCATTTCCTTTCTAGTTAAAGTTGTTTGTATTATATTTGGAATTTTTGCTTTATAGAGAGGAATAGCCAAGGACAGGACATGGTTTTTATAACGATAGTTTTAAAATATTTTGTTGTTTTTGTAATTATTTGACTGTCAAAATATTCTTATTTTCTAGTTATTAGTTTTATTGTGTAAGAGTTAAAAAAAAGGTAGACAACTCAATTTGGTACAGGATTTCCATTTGTCTGCGAAATAATAATAAATCATAGTAAATGAAAATTCTGGCGGATATTGTCAAAATAATTAATGAATATTTTAGTTTGTACTATGTGAATTATGATAAAGGATTATTCGTGATTCAAATTTATCACTTCAAAGTGTTTAAAAATTGTGAGCCAAACTATAATTAAGTTCTAGCATAAATATATATGTATACAAAAAAAAAAAAAAAACAAAATTAGTCAAGCTTAAGTTCGCTAACCTTAAATTCCTAATATTTTTAAGACAATGTAAGTTTATTAATTCTTTTTTAAGGAAACCAGGAAAAATTATACGCCGGGGTAATATTATGCATTTTTAGTATCGCAACATCCTTTATCTCTTTGCGACTTTGAGGTCACCTAGTTAAGTACCAATTTAAGAAAATGAAATATCAGAAAGGATTCACTGTCGAACATTATTTAGTTGATTGGATAAATTTCAAACAACATTAAAATTTTTTGTCTTTGCTTCCCTTATTAATAGTCACATACATTTAGCTAGGAAACCCTTTTTTCTTCTTCTTTAGTGGTCAATGCTGTTCTACTATCTTTCTGATTGCAGCAATGCCCGGAAATAGATTAAATTTTTTTTTATTAATTGTGTACGTTTTTTAATTTAGGCGAACGTAAGAATTCTTTTGATTGCCAATTTTCTATTTCTTACTCTGAGGCTCTATCTGGCTATATTTCTTGAACCTACTGTTTCGTTATTACAAACGCAGTCATGTTCGCTACACTTTTGTGTTACTTCGGGGAGACGTGAACTACTTGCTCTCTTGTTTTATAAACTAAGCTGTCCACAGGTAACCTACGGCTGCAAATCCAAAGCCAGAAATCCCACAATACGCATCTGCAATACAATGTTGATGTTATGCTGTTATGTCTCTACGCTACTAGCTAGAGGTGATCTTCTTTTTCTTTGTTATAATGGGTATCTTGATAGTTATCTGCTACTCTTCTTATAATTAGACATCTTCATTTTTCTTTAAAAATTAAATTTTTATAAATAAAAATCTTTTGTTTTTTAGTATTTCTTTTATTCAAGTATTCAAAAAAATTATAAAAAAATTTGATTGGCGTAATAGTAGAAAATGTTTCAAATCTCGAAAAATTTGGACTTTTGTAAATCGATTTTTTGCAGCTCGCAATCTAATCTCGCTGATGTATAAATGACGAAAAGGACTTGCTTTCAATCAAAATTCGAATAATCTGAGCATATAGTCTTTAAAGCCTTAGTCAATTTTCTGATCTTTTTATGGGCACATATTTTCTCCTGTTACCTTAAATTTATACTCATTTGAAATCCACAGGTACAAATTACTCCAACATTGCGATTATATAAATTGCATAGACTACGTGTAAGCAGTTGGTGAAACAGGCGTACAAAGACTTCCTTATTTTATGCAAGGCTGCTCGCATAAATCATTTAGACTTGTTGGCGAATTAAAAATCAAGTTTTCGGTCATTATTTAAGCCGAAAGTCTAAGCCGAAAGACTGCAGTGAAGCTAGTGAAAGTCACTTTCGATGGGTTATTTAACATCAAAATTCTCTTTCACACAGCAGTAACTGTACAAACGTTATGCGGCATCTGAGAACTAGTTCTCTTTCCATACAGCTCTTCTATATTTAAATATTAATTTAATTAAAAAAATAAAATGTTTTGCAAAACTGAAACATGTTGTTAGCAAAGCATTTAAGGATTTTAAACCAAAAGGCACAAAATATGCGGTAATTCATTACCAAAAAATAACTTAAAACTATAATACATCTAAAATAAAAATCAACACTTTAATCGAACAAAAAAGAAAAACACAAGAAAATTAATTTTTCGTTACGCCAACACTTTTCCGTAAAAAAAACTTGCAGTGCTAAAAAAAAAATTCCTTTATAACTTTATTTAAGTTTTTTATGTTGATATTTTTGTTTTTGCTGTTTTAGTTTTAATTCTTTTTTAAGTTTTATATTTCTGTCATAAACTAAATCCATTTAAAGCAAATTAATTTGCAACCACACGCATTCTGATTTAAGCAAGTAGAAAAACTTTGAAACATGGAATTGTTAAATAGTTAAAATTTAACATACCACAATGACTTATTTTTTATTAGATGAGAGAATATTAAGTTTCATGTAAATGCTGGTTAAGGAAAGGGGTTAAACAAAAGTGTGTTTTTTAACTGCTATAAATTGTCGTTTTAAAATGTGTAAATTGATAAAATTTATATAACTTAATATATTAAGTACCACATAAAATTTCACAAACATAGAAGTCATCGGCTCTTAATGGGTTGATCATTTTAAAAGAAACTTTAAAACTTCCTAAAAAATACTTTCAAAAGCTCTAAAATTATACCCGTATTGATATTTTTAAAAATTTGAAAAGTTCAGAGGCACATAACTCGGGAAATATGGGAGGCGCAAATTTTTTCACTTGGTGTTTTTTCGTTTTTTGGTGGGAGTTGCATCATTGTTACAAATGTTGTGAATTAATTAGAGGGTGGCGTGGTATTTTGCCCGACGCCTTTCGACACATTGTCTGATCGATTGGCGTATTTAAATTTTCTCTAGCTTATCTAGTGGCTCGGCAAACTTGGTTTCAGCACTAACACGGACGGACAGATGAACAGATGACTCCGCTATTCGCAAGAAGTAAGAATATACTTTATGGGGTCGGAAATGGATATTGTAGAAATTACAAGCGGATTGATTGTGGTGAAGGTTATAAAAACAACAACCGACTTTAAAAGCAGAAAAATTAAAATCATGCTTCTTTAATTCTTTAAGAAAAATTACATTTGCTATTGAGACACCCTTTAGTTTCGAAATCAAAATATTATAACAGTTGTTGTAGCAATACTGCTTTCCCCTTAATTTCAACCTTCTGTCTTCATCTGTTTACAAGTATGTTCATATACATCAAATTAAATGAACTACTGGAGCACACCCTTTACTTTATAATTTTGAGTATACGTTTTTTGTTTTTTATGTTTGTGCCTGCAGAACTTAGTCATTACCTAATTTTGTTTTTTTTATTTAAAAATGTATGCCTACAAGTCTTGAAGAAAAGGGTGTGCCCATACAACATACGTATATTTTACGTGTATTATAAACTGCAAAGGTACACTATGTCATTTCTGAACTGATTTTATAACTTTTTGTAATTTGATAGATTATATTCGTTTTAAATTGATCTCGTTTTAAAAACAGTTCGAAATCTTTAAAATTAAAATAATTTTTTTAAGTGTATTATGAACCCTAAAGGGCTCTTCTTTAAAATTAAAAACAAATGCTCCCAATAGCAAAAATTAAAAGGGTTTCCCCATAGGTGACTTAAATTGACATATGCGCCTATCTTTCGAACCTTTATAAAAAGACGTTTCAAAATTGAACAGGATGTCGATTACTAAGAGTGTTATAATAACAAGCAAAAACATTAAAAATTATAAATTAAAGGGTGTCCCTATAGTTAACGAAATTTTATGTATGTGGCAAAAATTTTGAACTATTATAGACAGACAGCTGAAATTTTAAAAGAACCTGTATTGCTAAGTCCACTATAACAACAAGTAAAAAATTTGAATTTAGAAATTAAAAGGTGTTCACATATTTGAAATAAATTGACTTAAATGGCCCTATCATTTGAGCTGCTATATATACAAAACCTTGAAAATTAAACAGAATGTCCACTACTTCGTCTGGTATTTTAGGAAATATAAATATTTAAAATTGTAAATTAAAGGGTGTAAGACTGTTGGTGTTTTTTGTGTATATGGCCTAATTGGTGAAAATTTGTAGACAGTTGATGGAAATTTGCACAGACCCTTTGTTGCTAAGACTGGTGCAAGAAACTACAAATATAAATGTTGGTCTTGGAAAGTAAAGGATGTTTTAATAATTGACGTTATTTATTGTATGTGGCAAAAGCTTTGAAGCGTTATATACAGATAGCTAAAATCTGTTTTGTAATCGGTTTTTTTTTGAAAATTTTTTTGAAGTCGGTTAAAGATAAAGTCATTCGCTGGTTATTGTTGTTTTGTAAAGACTTTGTTTTTTGTGCATAATTTGTAATTTAATTATTTTAATAAAATCAACTTGTTCTAATAAAAATCTTTATATAATCTTCAACTTTAGGACGAGTTTCCTAAAGAGCTATCCAAACGTGCTTTTACCTAAAATAATCAATATCGGTTAATTTAAATTATTTAACCGGGAAATTAAATTAATTTAACATAAAAATAATCTGTTATTACTATCCAGTTTTCATTAATAACACCAATTTCTATTAAAATGGAGTTAAAGTGGAAAAAAAGTTTTTGATACCAAAATATAAAATATTTGCTGCACTTAAAGGGTGGATAAAAAGTTACCTTCACTGCATTGTACACTAATTTATTCTACAATAAAAAAATGAATTATTTTTCTAGTCTTAACTACGGAAAACAATATTTTACCTCCCCAACTAAAAGTTTATTCAACAGCTTCTCTCATGAAGTTACCATAACGTGACTTCCTTCTGTTGCATGCTTTGATTTTATAAAGACGGTAACAAAATAAATGTGAATATTATGATCATAAAATATACATTCATACTCAATCATTCACTCCTTTTACACACAGACATACATATGAACCACTGTATGCAATCTTACACTCTATCAATTTATGGCATTCGATATTTATTTGTGTGTATGCAGTCAGTATTCAGGATATGCTCCCAAAGACATGTGGAAAACTGTTGAAAAACTTATACGTGTATATTTGCAATTTTGTATGTACGAGGGAGGGTTAATACATTTTTTTATCAATATACAACTGAAATTATTTTGAGTTTATTTTTTGATATTTAAGTTTTTTACATTTTATGTGGCAATTCTTTCTGCTGCATTTTACAGCTTTTCAGTCGAAAAGGATATGGTTGCTTCAGTTTTTAAAATTTTTTATATACTTTTTTTGATTGGAATTTCTTACTTTGTGTGTCACTCCTACATCCATCGTCTAAATATATTTGTCTTAAGTTCAGTCTAACATGTTTTAAAAATTATATTAGCGATAATGCAAGTATGTTGGTACCTGTTTAAATCCACTTTATATGAAATATAACTAAATTTCTATAGTTTTTATTTAACAACTTTTACATGAACACGTTCTCTCACGTATGCACATAAGCACAGACACATACATTCATTAACTTGCTAATGCATTTCGTGCATTTTTTTATATTCCTTTTTAAGATTTGAAATAAAATTTAAAAAATTCGTAGACGTGAATGTGTTCAGATAATTTTCTAAGATTTCTCTTGTTGTATTTTAGTTTCTTGAAATTTTCTTTTACAATTTGTCACGTGTTTGATCGCACGCTTCATAGAAAATTTATTAAGATTTTTCCTTGCTATTTTTAGTTGTGTCAAAAAACACATACATCTATTACTTAACTTAAACACTGCTCAGGAGTAAACTTTTTTTTTATTAAGTTTTTAATTTGATTTTTGAAAGAAATTTCGTAGGCAGGAATGAAAATAAATGCGCTAGGAGGCACAATCGTCAGTTAATGATTTTACTATACTTAAATTTTCGAATAACTTGAATCTAAATTGGAAATTTTGTGGCAAAAAAAAAAAAACACACACACACAATTCCTTATTTTTTTTAATTTTCTCTACTCAGTAAACAACTGTGCATCCTTCATTTTCAATATTTAGATGCAAAGCGATAGGGTCTTTGAGTGTGGGTTTTAATAAAATATTTCTGATGCCATTAAGAAATAATATAAGTTGGTCTCAAAATAAAATATCTCTTTATTTTTATGGTTTTCTTACTTAAAATGTAAAATATGCTTTAATGTATGACCGCATGTCACAGGTCTCGATCTCTTAGCAGCATGTTTATTACACTTTAAATATGCAAAGACAGTTATTATTTTTAAAACCGCTTAAACAAAAACAAGTAATAGTCCTATATTCGGCTATGCCACTATATATAAATATCTAGTTTAGTGAAGTAGTTTCAATGAAAAAAAAAAAATTCAAAAGCAATTATCGAGATGACAGAGAATTAAAAAATAAGAAAAAAAAAATTATGTACCAAATAAATTTTACATAAAAAATGTCTTTAGCTTTTAATGGGTTAAACATTTTAAAATATTTGAGTATTTCCTGAAAGATCTCTTTTAAAGATTTTAACTGATGCCCATATTGACCATTTTGACAATCGAAATTTTTTTTGCAAAATTTCAGAGCTCCACAACTCGGAAAATATGGGCGAGTGCCAATTTTTTCACTTGATGTTTTTTTCTCATTTTTTAATTCTTTTTAGCTTCATTTTTGTAATTTTTTGATTTAAGTTACTTTATTGTTCTAAACGTAATGAAAAAATTAGAGGCAGGCGTGATATTTAGCCCACTGCCTTGAGGAACATGAGCAGTTTTTACTGATTTTCCGTAGCCAAACTAGCTATGCTATGTCTAATCGATTGCCGTATTAAGTTTTCTCTAGCTTATCTAGTGTCTTAAGAACGCAAATTTTAACCCGAACATGAACGCTCGGGTGCATCTACATCTTTTAAACGGTTTACCGTAATGTAAAAATAAAGGCATAGCAGGACAATAATATTTTAATATAATTTCGCAATTAGAAAAGCAAATGTATGTGGCGATTATAAGGAGAACGATAAAGGAAGCGTTGGACTGTGCGTTAATCTTAAATTAATTTTAATTGATTCTGTTTCCTAATAAAAAATTTCAAAAATTAAAATTAAAAATAAATCTAAGACAAAATTAATTAATTCATTTTTTATTAAGTCAATCATTTCTACAAATAATAAAAAAATAATATCAGAAAAATTGACATAAAAATAATAGTGCAAAAAGTACTCGGTTGGTACAGCATTGGTAAGGCCGTAACTTAAGAACGTTGGTCTCAAATTTTGCTTCCATTAATTCTTTGCGAAAATACACAATCAGATTAAAAAGTCGGGAAAGGCGCCCAGGACCCTTGATTTAAATGTGAGAGGTTTCGTGATACTGTTACAAAAAAAGAAACATTTATTTCCAAACTAAAGTTGATTATTTCTCGTTTTGCCGAAATTGCGTTAAAATGATTAAAAATATTTTAGAATAAGTTAGTCTTATATTCAGCTGAAGTCAAATGGTTCCTGAAAAACTAAACTAATATTTTCGAATATATTTCTATAATTAAAAACTTAGCTTAATTAAACATTAACTTCAATATTTAAAACCTGATGAGCTCATATTTGAATTAAAAGTTTTTTGCTTGATTTCAAGACAACCCCAATTCTCGTACTTTTTCAATTCTTAAGGCTTTTTTGGAAAGCGCTTTAAATCATTAAAAAAATATTCCGTTGCTCAAAAGTGGAATAGAATGTTTTTTTCTGCTTAAATAATTAGAATTTTATTTATGTTACCAGTCTTTCCAACTTCTATTTTCATTTCTAATTATTAAAAATAAAAAAGATGTGGTACAATAAAAAAATCATTACCTCACTACCCTCTTCCTTGATTAGAAAATTTTCGAATCCCAAAAGATTAGATTTAATGATTTTTTTTATTATTAGAAAAATCAATCAGTTTCTTAAAGAAGAGCTCATGTATTGTATAAGCAAACACACACACACACAATATATTTGAAAAATTTATATAAAATTGTTTTATTTCCCTAATAAATATTTCATTACAAAAATTCTTCTACACAAGCAACAAGTGTTTTTCTTGCTAAGTGTTTGGTATTTGTGTGTGTGTGTGTATATATAACAGTGTATCTTAATAGCTGTGTGTTTTGGTTTTATGTCTGCATAATTTTTTTTATTTATTTATTTTTTTGTATCACTGACAAATCTGCTTTGTGTTTATTTCGGTTTGTTTAAGTAATTTATGTAAATTTGGTAGAAATTCAATTGTACGTTTTATTTTAATATCGAGGAAGAAACATTTATTTGAAATTTTTTATTTGAATTTTTTGTTTTTGGTTTTCCTCCTTCTGCCCCAGCTTTCTTCATAAATTTTTTTTTTGTTTTTTATTCGAAATTCACATTTAATGTAAATTGCATTATGTCGTATTGTGAGAATTGCTGTTATTTGTTTCGTTTTATTTTTAATGGTATTAAATAAAATAAAAAAGAACTCATTTCTTTCTATTCATTTTGTTAAAGAGCTTAAATGAATATTGTTACGTCTCTGAGGTTGTATTAATATAATTGTTGCAGACGTAATTGGTGTCATTTTTTTAAATTATAATAATGTTTTAGGCATTGATTTCAGTTAGATATTAAAAAAGCAATTATTATTATTTAAATTGTTAAAAAATAACATGTTTTTTATCTAAGTTTTTTATTATTAATTCGTAAAATTAATACAATTTGCAAATGACTAGAACTAAAATGTTATAATTCATTTTCATTGGGTAATAAATAAATGTTTATTACGAAAGATTAAGTAATAAAAATATGGAACATAATTATATAATCAAAAATACGTCACTTGTTGCCAGATGATGAGAAAGAGAAAAGCTGTTGATAAAGATATTCTGATTATCTAGCTTGAGTAATCTTAACATAACTAATTAAGAATTGTATAAAAATGCGTTAGATATATTTTAAAACTGTAATGAAAAAATAACAAATAAAAAACAAAGGAATAATAATAACCCTTAAGCAAATACCAAAATGTATATACATAAGCGAACCTTAGAGCCTGGCTGGGACTCCTTGTATTTTGTATGGATTAAATATAATTTAATTCTTGCAGGCGGTTGAAATGAGCCATATTTTCAATTTACACTCAAAAAATTTTATATATTTTTAACAAAGGCAAATAAGTGATACAAAAAAATTTAAAAATCCAATAAAATGTTAAAAATTAATGCATTATTTTAACATCAAGCACAGTCTTGATTGCATTCAGAATGCTGAACACAAACGGAATTTTTACAAAATTTTCAGAAAATCTTGTATTACGTTTTAAATTGTTTTTTTTTCTTACGAAAGCACACTTGGATGTGTTTTTCAAGACCTCGGAACCGTTTCTTGATTCAGGACCGTTTCTGATTCTTGGTTCTTGTAATATATGAAATATTATCATACAAATATAATCTAAATTATTTCTTATGATTAACAGTACCTGAATGGTTTTATTTAATTTATTTGAATTTATTTTTTAATTTATTTTATTAAACAAGCTGCTCTGCAAGATGTGTAAAAAATTTTCTTCTGGCACCTTCTTTATTTCTTACACCGATATTTTCCTCATATATTATTTAAAAAACTAAGACCATTACATCAATAATGTGCCAAGGTTCATTGATTTCTTTTACATTTGGTTGTGTATTTTCTTATAAGATCTACTCCTGTCTTGTTTTGCTTATAATGCATGGTTGTCTTCGATTTTTTCTTAACGCCAGCAACAGTTGCGTCCTAATAAACTGTTGATAATAATATAATGGTCTTGTGTTTTTTGGAACATAAGAGCATATTGCAATATTGTCAGGAAATCTAAATTTACTTGATTAAACTTCACGTTTTAGTTGTTTTTTCATTTCATGTGAAACACTGCGCTTTTTGCTTCTGATGGTACCAACCAATACCAATAGCCATTATTCTCTTGCATACATAGATCTAGAGTCGCAAAAAAGTTATCAACCACAATTTTTTTTTGATCCCTGGCATTGCAATGCAAGTCTTATGAGATCGTTTTCTACCTGTTTTTCTGCATGAATTAAACCCTGTCAGTATATACATTACCCCCTAATGGGAAATGCGTTTTCACGTCACATGGCCACCATATTTTAATGCCATATTTAGCAAAATTTACCGTTATAATTTGTTTTGATCTCTCAAAGAAGAAATATTTTGTTGTCACCTTGCTCAAATAACCGCAAGCAAATTTTTTTGTTTTTTTACAGCATTATAAACACAATATTATAGAGCCCGGTTGGGCCCTGGTGGTACAAACATGAATAAAATATTTTTAAAGCAATTACCACGCCTGCAGGAAAAAAAATTTTAGTTTTTTTTTAAAGTTTTTTATACAAAACACTTTAGTTGAGGAATTCATGCAAAACTAAGTAGAACTGTCTATGCTATCTACGCGAAAAATTAAAAAAATCTCAAAAATGCCTGGCCAGGTCTTGTTGTTCGCTTAAGGGATAATTTAATTAAAGCACTTAAATTTCACTTACGAAATTAAATTTTCGTTTAATTCTTTATTAAACATTTTATTTTTTTTTTTGGCAAAACGATTTTTTTGAAGTCATGTTATTTACTCATTTTTTTATAAATTTGTTAACACAACTGTTTAATCTTCGGCTTAGTACTAAAATGCCGATCTGAATTGAGATTTCTATATATTGGCGATTTAAAACGTTTAGATTGTTATACAAGAGAAAGATCTGGCATCTCTTCGTAGACGTTTTCTATATTTTAGAACTTGAGTTTGTCTGTTAAAATAATTTGTTGTAGCTTAAACTTTTTGTCCAACAAAAAAAAAAAAAAAAATAGCGTGTTCAATTTACCTATAAACAGTTTATAGCATTGCAAAATAACTTTGTAAATTAATAGCGATAAGCAACTGTAAATTTAAGTTAAGGAAAATTTTTATATAAAATGCGTTTATGACACTTCACATAAAAATTTATTAACCTACGAACAGAGGGCATTAATGGCTAAAATTCTAAAGTTTTGTGTGAATTTCCTTTTTTTTAGTAATACCAACCATTTTTAATGATATATTCCTCTTTACTGACGATATTCAGTCCAGTTTCGTCTGTGCATCCACTTGTGGTAAATTTCGTCCATGTTTTACCTTCATTTGGTTATATTTTCTTCCGTTTGTTGTGTAATTTTTCTGCTTTGCATCTTTATTTTTTATTTTGTTCCACTGCACAGAAAAAATTTAAAATTAAAATTTTAATTGATTTGATTAAATATGTTTTTCTTTTTAATTAAATTTAAAATTGATTCAATTAATCATTTAGCTAGAAAATTTTGCATTTTTTTTTATTAATTACATGATTGATTCAATTAAATGTTTCATAAAGTTAATTCTGAAAACAAGTGTAAATATTTATCGGTACAAAAATTTGTCTCTGCTTACAGTTGCCGCCACTGTGATGCAGAATATTATGCTGTAGCTATTTAATCGTTTTCATATTTAATGTTCCATATTTATAAAAAATAAAATAGATTTTAAACGTATTTTGGAAAAAATTTTATGGAAAATCTGTCATAAAACAAATTTCAAATTTATTTTATTTTTTTTTTATTAATATCGCAGAATGTGTCTACTCATTGATTAAGAAATGTCATATAATTTTAAAATATCGTTATTCTGCTTTCCTTACACATTGTTTACATCATCCACTGCTTTTTCTTTTCAAAAGTTATTGTTTGAAGCATCTAAAAAGATTGAAATTCTTAGATAGAAATCTGTAATTCCCTCTTCAAAAGGTGAATGATTTTTAAACAATTTTTCTCTTTTAAAGTTTTTCTTTGCCGTAATATCAAAGTCATTGTCTGCCTACACAGTTACTTTCTCGAGGATATTATTTACTCACATATTTTACACGTATGAATACACAAATTTAACAAACGACCTTAAACGAACAATTCGCTTGTTAATAATTTGTTTATTTTAGCTTTGAAAAATTTTGAAATAAAAACTGAAAAACAAAAACAGCAAAGATCTTAAAAGATTAATAATTTGTAGATACTGACATGTAATCTACTCTGTTTGTTTTAATCTTTAGATTTATGTTGTCATAAAATATGACATTGATTACTTTGTTTAAAGGTGACAAAACTATTTATAAATTTATGAATTAAATAATACTTTCAACGGGGTATAAAATAGGTAAAGGTCTCTTCCTTTATTTGTTTATTTAAGGTCACATACGATTATAAATCACTGATAATGTAATTACTGATTTTTTTAGAAAAATTTTTTAAAGTCAAAACAGTTATTGAGTGTTTTCTTTAGACCTTTAGAACAGACGAAAGGGTTAACTATCAAACAAACTGCGCTTAAGGAAGGATTGATTTTAAACCAAATACTTCCTAAATGATGCAGTAATTCAAATATCGTAGTTGTAAAAGAAGGTGTGGATGAAGAAGACCCGTTTGATCGATTAGTTATTGGTCGTAAGCATTGTGGCTCTGTCCGTTCACACGTACAAGATCCAGTCGATACAAAGATGATAGTCGTTCTTTTTCTTAATGGGCTCTAAAATAGCTGAAAATTTATCCATTAAATGAAAAAAAAAATTGCCGCACATGGAGTTAAACCAATCAACAACAGACCCTGCAGACCTTTTTACATCCAGACAACTGTACCAGCATGTAAGTAGCATCATTGGACTGTACTTCTATTAACATGAAACTGGAGCACATGCACCATTTCAATTATTTTTTGTTTGAATAATCGATGATATTGCTTCGGGGGGAGTATGGTTGAAAAAAGATGGGGATTCATGCTCTACGGCAAATGTAGCCATCAACTTCTCATAATCAAAATTTTACTATAAGTTGACTTCGAAAAATGGACCTGTCATTTCGGCTTCTAAGATCATAAGATTCGATGTCTCATAAGATTATTATCTGTGGGGCAACGTTACTAATTTACTCGAATAATTGATGACTTTGGGCCAATATTGTTTGTTGTGTTGTCGACAGTCATTCTAAGATTTCCTTAATATTGCAAAATTAAAAAAAATAATAAATTTTAGGGAAAATGTGTGGAATGAGCACTTTTTCGCCAACAGCCTCTATAAAATTATCATCACATTATTCCAAACAAACTCTGTTAAAGTGCACAACTGAGGTGGACTTATACCCCGAAACGTATTAGTTGACAGGCCAAGTTAAATTACAATTTGTAATATGGATCTCCAGGAACCTCTTAGGAATTTAAAAAATCGTTTTGTTAAGTTATGAATTTTTCGGCAGTTGTCAATGGATTTTTTACAAGCAGAACTTCCTACAGATTAATTTTCAATTGCGTAGTTAGTTGCGCTAATATAATTGTAATATATTTGAAGCCAATTTAGATTTTAATATTGGCGGTTCTTTTAATCTTTTTATGCCCGCTGCATGTTAATCTTCTGACTCTGATGCAGGTTGTTGTGACGTTCGTGATGTTTGTCCTCCATTTCTCGCTTGATGTTGGACACTAGACTCTAAGCCATGTGATCGGAAGTTTCTTCTTCTATTTGCGCTTTGCAAGAGATTTTAATATTATCGAATACAAAATTAGTAATCGATTTGATTTATTGAACAAGACAAGCGGTTTGTCTATTTGAGAAATTTAATTTTGGTTATTTACATCTGTGACATTAGGCCCTCGCTTAGTTTTTCAGTCATAGTAAGTTTTACTACATTTAAAAAGTCTTGCATTAAAGACGTCTGTGTTTATTTAAAGGAAAATATATAAATAATTCTTAAAATACACAATAGTTCTCCAGTAATAATTATCTATACATTCCTTACGGAAGGTTCCACGCCCATTCTAAAAATCAAAAGTTTTTTAAACCTCTAACTTCGATAAAAATTTAGGAAGAAACGTAAATAATTTTTTAATTATTTTTATATGGTTTAAAGATTTTGTTTTATTCCTTTTAAGTTCGTCTGATATATTTTTATTATTATTTTATAATTATTATTATTTTTTTCTTGTAATGGCACTAATTTCAATTTAATTCTTAAACAACATAATCAACAACCTCTTTAAATCAAATAACTTTTCAAAACCAAAGCTTAAATTTATGTCATGTAATGGACACGTTAAGCAGCAATTTTGAAATATAATCACGTAGTCAAAGCTAAAGAACGAAAATTGTTTTCTAATGCAAAGCACAATAACAACAGCAACAATAACAAAGTTTCTTGATTGTTCTACTTCTACATCACAAGAGGTTTTAGATTGTAGTCAAACAAAATATTAAAAAAACATTATTAAGTGGCTTATTTATTCGGCAGTTGTTACAGTTATTGAATAAAGTATTTTAGAAAATAGAAATATGTTTTTATTAGTTTTAATAGTTTTTCAATATATGTAAAAATTAAATAATTTTACTTACAAATAATGGAAAATTTGCAGCAAGAATTAATTATATCGTAATCTTAAACAACAGAAAAACATGTAACTAAAAAAAAAATCTAAATATATTTTTTTATGGAATTTCATGTATTTAATTAGAAAGTTGTTTCTTCTCAGAAAATAATTTTTATTTTTTTTTGTCAGCTACATAGTTTTTTATATCAGCAAACGACATGTGATTGCGAGAAATATCTTAAGTTAAAATTTTTGTATGTAAAGTCATGCATGTACGTCTTTGATTGGTAAATTTCATCAAAAAGATTTTTTATTTATTTTAAATTTATTTTATATATTTCTATTTCCTGTGAAACTGAAAAATTTAAAGGTTTTGTGTGGCAAAACAGTAAAAAACTTGGCAGTAATTATTTTTTTTTTGCTCTTCTTTTGTTTTTTATAATTACGTAGAGGGTTTTACGTCATCTAGACTCTAGTTTAGGTGGATTTGACCGAAATGGAAGAGGGGTCAGGCAGTTCCTATACCACCAGGCAGGCTTAATTTCCATTTCAGACCTAGCTATCTATTACTTATCTAGTAACAAAAAATAGCTTACTGCTATCTAGCCAGAAAATTTAGCAACTTTTAAATAAAAAAAATTCATAAATTTTTTTTTTACCAAAATAATGGTATAAATTTCGCAACACAGGTTCCACTTGTAGAACATATAAAAATTAAAATTTGATTTTCTGAACATAAAATAAAAACAATAGGATATTAGAAGTTCAAAAGAGTAGTGAGTTATTCGATCAAGACTTTATCTTTACCATGGTCGCAGGAACGAATTAACAGGCCAAATGACCTTCGATATAAAAATGATAACTTTATAAAAATATAATTTTAGTTATGAAAGGTGAGACAAGCCAGATATAAAGCGAAAAATCTAAATGTCTTAGTTGATGTAAGGAATTATTAAATAGGCTGGAGCTAAAGTTTATTACAAAATTAATAAAATTTTAAGGATGTTGCGATTTATGCATTTTTATCCACTTTAAAAACCTGATTTACTTACTCAATCATCTGGGAAATTTTCAAGCTTTCGTGCAGCACAAAGACAAGGAACTGTATCATTTGTATTGCGGGTAAATCATAAATATCTAAATAGCGCCATCGTTGTTCGCACTGGTATGTTGTTAATTTTTTTAAGACGGCTATTATGTGCAAATCACAAAACTAAAATTAATTTATTCAAGAAACAGGAAAGGATTTACAAAAAAAAATTCTTTTCTTTGATTTAATTATTTCAAACAAAGTATTTTATAAGAATAGGCAATTTATTATTTGGTTGGAAATTCTGGTGCCTGTGCATTTTTCAAAAGATACTTAAGCTAACTTATTCAAAATGTTTTATTTAATTAAAAAACAAAAATAATAATAATAAAGAAAATAAAAAACAAATCAACAAAATTTTTCTTAAAAAATGTCATCGATAAAATTAGAGTTGTTACTTTAAATGTGTTAGTGTTTTTTTTTTTTTCTACTAAGCTGCACACCTTTATCAAAAGCCGGCATGTATGCCAAAATACGTAGATACTAAGATTTTAGTATAAAAGGAGATGATTTGAAGCGTAATATCTTCATATAAAATTATTTCTGTTTATTTAAAAATACAATTTTTTTTAAAAAAACACAACATTCTTTATCTTGGGAAAATATTTTTTTTATTTTGTTTCAGATTAAATAAAAAAAAATCAACTGCTATCATATCTGACGTATACGTAATATTAATTAATTTTTTAACACGTATACGCTACGTTAATAGATGAATCTCAACTCAAAAAGAATATTTTCGTTCGGTGTACAGTATAGAATGATAATTTTTAATTTAATTATAACACTAAAAAAAAAAAAAAGCTAAATGTGTCTTAAAGGAGTTTAAACTCTTAACTTTAGTTAAACCGCATTAAAAGCTTTAGAAACTTTTTATTTTTTATATATTTTAATATTTTTTTGTTTTAAAAAAAGTTTTTACTTTTTAATTTTATAAACATTCTTGGAAATTTTGTTTTGTTTTTTATTAAACGTTTTCCTTAACTAAATTAAAGATGTTAAAAAATAAACTTTTAACCAAAAATAGCAAGAAAATTAAAATGAAATTGCTTTGTTGCTCAGCTCTAAAAATTTGTTTACAAAACTTTAGTTAAAGAGAAAAATTTTACCAGTTGGTCTATTTTGCATTTTTAAGTTTTTTTTTAAATGATTTTTTCCACCAAATAATATTGTTTGTTTCTCAAGCCCTTTAAAAACCAAAAGAATGAAAAAATAATATAATCAAATAAAATATAACTTAAACGCAAAAAAAAAAAAAATACAAAAATAAATAAATAAAAAAATAAAAAAACGTTTAATTTATTTATTTGGCTGGCTTCACCTTTATTTGGCTATTTTAATTGTTGTTGGCGAAAAATTCTCTTAAGTAAATCAAACTTTTTAACTTTTCTATTTTTATTTCTTTTGTTGAAGGGGAAGCCCTATTATATAAAAAAGGAATAATAAGTGTATTAAAAAGTTTAACTAAAAATGCAATTATTTTTTTCTATTCTTTTGGTTTTATTTTAAACTTGCTTTCACAACTTTACGAGAATTTGGGAGAACTTTGTAGAAATGGTGCAATAAGTATGAAAGGTCGTCTTATAAATAGATACGTATGTTAACTGTTTTCATTCATTTTATTGGTGCCTTATGGTAAAATTTTTAAAAGTTTTTAATAAGTAAACAAAAGTACAGTCAATTAAAATAAAAAGTACTCAGCGTAAATTAAGGAAATATTTAGAACAGTAATGAAGAAAAGACAATTGTAATTAAATTAGAACATCCAGTCGCTGCAGAACAAATGGTTAGTAGAAAGCAAGAACAAATACATGCCATAATCAATAGAAAAAAAATAACAAAAAAAAGTAATCGTCTTAATAACTTAATAATGTTTGTATATGATCTAGACCTCGCAGATAGATATAAAGAATACTTTTAATGGATGAAACAATTCAGACACTTCACCACAAAAAATTGGAAAAATGATATATCTAAATTTGTCATTTTATTTTAAATTTCTACAATATCCATTTTCGGCCTAATCAAGTGTATATATTCTAAGTCCTTTTCGTTAAAAAATTTAAATCGGACTTATTGAACTACAGTGAGATTCTAGCTAATGATTTTTGCTTTAAGTTACTTGAAAATATAATAAACCATTTTTTATGCGTTTAAGTTCATGAGTTTTTTAAAATGCAATATTTTGTATTATTAAAAACATTATTTTTTCTGATCTGATTTCTCTTAAATGATAAAGGTAAAATAATTTTTACAAAAGGGCGTTTTGAAATGCATTATTTTTTTTATTAATTATTTTTTAGAGCAGAAAGTATTCCTGCAAAGATAAAATAAAAATAATTATTTTGGTTAAAAAGCCGATAGACAAAAGGGTTTTCCTTGATATTTGCATGTGTTTTATTGTGTAGAGTTTCAAAATGATCAAAAAACGCGAAATAAAAATGTTAACTCAAATCTGATCCAAAATCATTTTCTATGGGAATAATTAAATTTAAAAGGTCGATAATTATTTTTCACAAAAATGTTGCTTCTTTAAAGCTTTTTTTTAATTTTATATTTGTTAATAATTTAAAGTACCAATATTTCAAAATTTTGCTTTATGATGGTATTAAAATTTTCTTTTTGTTTGATATTTCATTATTATTAATCTGATCAAAGTGTTTTTTGTATATTTTTGTCAACGAATATTTTTGATATTTTACCATTTAAAGTTTTTTTCTTCCTTTTTTAACATTTCATTTAGTCTGACACAGATGACACGTTGATGCAATTTTAAACACATAAAAGAGAAACTTTTAGTTTGTTTTTTGTTTGTTGTTGTAGTTTTTTTTTTTTGCCAACTTTACTTAACATTTAGTGGAATTAATTACATTAAAAACATATGTACGTAAAAAGTATTCATATTATGTACATGAAAAAAGTCTTGGAATAGTATGAGGCTGCATGTGGTATAGAACGAATTCGGATGTAACTACTTTAAAAAAAGAGGCAAAGCTACCTTCAATTTGAAGTCGAGCAATTGGAGTATATTTTTTGTATGTTTTCAATTAAATATTATAATAGTATTTCAGAAATCGAACCAGGGTATATCGTTACATAAAATAAAAAACTATGTAACTAAATTTAAATAACAAACATGGTTTTTTGTTGAATTTCCTATTTTGAATGAAAGCCCAGCAATAAAAAAATAATAATAATAATAATTAAGATTTTTGTTGCTGTTACATAATTTTTTATTTTAGCCAACGATTGTTTAATATTTATTATTATCAAATTTTTGCAAAAAAAAAATTATATAAATTACTCTTATTTAACTGCCTCTTTTCATGGTAGAGAATAAACTGTATGAGATGTGTAATTGAACATTTGTCTGAAAAATCTTTAATTCTATTTAAGATAAATAAATTTTAATTTTATATTCATTTTTGGAAGAATCAAATCAATCTTTTTCGCTTTGTGCCAGTAGAATCATGAGGTATGATTCTTGATGTGTTATAAGAATTATTAAAAATTGATTTCTATTCCTTCATATGAAATTAATAACTCATTCGATTATTTGGTTAAGAGTGTATTATGTGTGAATAATAAATTAATTAATTGATTTTTAAAAGATTAATAATGTGTTCCTAAGTATGATGAAAAATAAAAAGTCATGTGGACAAATTACTTCTTGACCACGCTACTGCACAAAGTATTAAAACAGATGTAAAAATTAGTTTCTAGTTCAAGGGTAATTCAAGGAAAATTAATCAGGGACAGCGACATGTGGTTTAAAATAACATACCTCGTATATGTTAAATTAACCTTTAACCGTTAACGTTTTGTCAGTACGAGCTAACATTTACAATGGATATAATTCAAAACTTTTTTTGGGGATCTTTAAACTACTTCAAGCACAACTAGTATTTGTAAAGAATTGCTTCAAATAGGAATCGTAATTTTAATGGCGGGTAATACCTAAAGTAAAATTAATTCTTTTTTATTTCTAAAATATGCAGCAAGCAAAAATGTCTAAGAATTTTGTCTTTCTATACGCAAGAAGAGATATTATGCTTTTAGTACAGGTAAGGGTTAAACAGTCAAAGAATTAAATATTCCTGCTCTGCACGAATAAACTAAAGAAGTTGAAAAAAACAGTTTTTAATAATTAAGTTTTAGAAAATGCTCCAGACAGAAAAAAATATTTTTAATGGTTGATAATTAAAATCATGTCATCCTTTGTTATACCCATATAAATTACGCATCAAATGTCAGCATTATTTCTAAAAGCTTTCGGATCTGCCCTACTGTATACAGTAGCAAAATTTGTAATGAAGAGAGAATATTGCCGTAGTATTTTTTATGTCAACTTGCTAGAAATGTGAAAAAGATATTTGGTTAGTAATCCAAATTTGTTTAAATTGTCAAATATTATCCGCAAATTAATAAAGTGACCAAGAAAAATGCGTATCTATATCCTAATAAAAATTGGCGCTCTTGAAGCGATGACTGGCAGTGAATAAGAGATCTTTAATGGGCGCTGATTCGCTTTGTACAAGGCTACAAAAATTATGTTAAAATATTTACATAATCGCAACAAGAGTGTAAAAAGAAAAATAAATTATAGACCAGTTTTAAGAAAATGCACCGCAACTTAAAATTTTCGAGAATGTGAAAAACTGAACGAGTAGATTTTTTTGAATTTTATTTAAATTCAAATTGTTCTCAAACAAACGATACACTTTTAATTTTTAACACCTTTTTTATATTAAGAAAACACAAGCAGGTATTAAATTAAGAGAGTGAAATCCCAAATTAATAAAATGCTTGCATACATTTTCTAACAAAATACAATACAAAGGCTATCCATCTCTGATCAGCTTACAGTAGTTTCTGACTACAATAAAAAAATACTAAAGTGAAAATTTTATATTTTGATTTGAATAAATAAATAAAACGAAGAACAAAGCCAAGATTAACTTTTTGGAATAAAAACAAAAAATAATAAATTTCAGCAAAAAATTGAGTTTAATGTCCCAACAAACAAATTAAGTTTAATGTTTTCACGTCGGTTTAAATTGGCACTATCGGGTCTAAAACAGAAAATTACACTTAAAGTAACTTATACTGGCCTACAATATACAAAAATTCTTTAAACAGAATACTTTACATTAGAACTCGAAAAGTATACTTTAGTGATATAATCATTAACTTGTGGATCATAAAGTATATAGTTTTTCAAAAGTTTTATTAAAAAAATGTTTCGTTGTAGTATAATGATACTTAAAATATATTGAATATGAACTGAAATTTTTGTTGTGTTGGCTTTTTAACTAAAAATTGTACTGAGCCCAAGGTGATGTTTTAATTAACGTTCATACACTTTTGCTTACAACTGTAAATATTTTTTAGTTGCATATACAATTGTCGATCCCTTTTTATTTATTAATTTCTTCATAAAAAACCAAATCCATTGTCGTATATTGAGAAATTTTCTCTTGCGATACCCGCCATAACTTACAGCAACGGTTCTCAAATGGGGGTCCATGGACCCCTGAGGGTCCGTAACAACCATTCAAGGGGCCCGCATGAAGAACCGAAGAAACAGTGTTTTCAAAAATAATAAAAGTTTTATTTTGAACTTTAGCTTCAAAGGGGTCCGCGGAATAAAAATAGTTTATTAGGGGTCCGTGAGCAGATATTTAAGGAGAACCCCTGCCATAAAGTGACTATTCTTGATCATGTTGGATAGGGTTGTTTGGAGTCACAATTTGATGTAAGCAATCTCACAACAAGATTTGTATTTTGGTCACTACTACCAGTACATTTATGTACAATGTCAATGTACAATTTTGACAAAACACTGCAGTATGTCAGTATAACCGTAAAGGCTAACTGCCGGTTTTATCGCTCGTAATTTCTGTAACATAATAAAACCCTGTTTTGTATTTAATTTAATTAATTTAAATTCGGGTTGGTATTTCTTAGTGTATTTTTTAAATTGAAAATTTTGTTTTACAAATTTATGTATTTTCAAAAAATCATTTTTGGTATTCTCTGCCTTTGGCTACAAGAAAGTTTTTTTTTAAGTTTGAAGAATCTTGAAACTCATTCAAAGTCCATTTCAGTTGAAGTAGAGTGAAATAAATGATAAAAACAATATACTTAAAACTATATACATATATAAGTGTGTGTGTGTAGTTGTATGTAAACTAATATGTTTTGTTGTATATTGCAAGTGTAACGACAAAGTTTTGAACAATTAACTGTAAAGTTGTGCAGTCATGTGACACATGCTCAAATACAAAGTGCTGACTTAACACACACACATACAGAAGTATTCTTGTATGTAAATAAGTTCAGATATCTACCTAAAGAAATGATTTTGAACACATGCACACACAAATGCAAACAATTGCAATGAACATGTTGTATTTTTAATATTGTGTGTGTTTGTGTGTATCATGAAAATGTTAATATATTTTAGACAACAAAAACACAAATTCGCATGTTTCAATAATTACAAAAAACATGCACACCCACCCACACACACATGAGTGCATATATGTTTATAAAAACAGGAATATTATAATATTCTTGCATTATAATAATACATGTGATGGCTATTGTAAAACTCCAACTGCTATGTTGTACAAGTTGTAAAAACTTTAAACTTGCTAATGATTTCTGACAACTAAACAGAATGTGCACATTTTATAAATGCATGTGTGTCCATGTGTGTGTGTTTGTGCGTGTGGTATACGTATGGATGACAACGTGTGTTTTTGTTTTGGATATGTATTTATGTTCCTTCAAATAAATTTACATACACTCTTTTACACATCAGTGTTTTAAGTATTAAAATTGTTTACGATATCAACTGTATCAATAAATTTTATTTCTAGATTTCGTTAGGATTTCAATTTAATTTATCTTTCTAGAAATTTTCGTACTTTTTTTTGAAATTACATTAAAAAATATTGTAAGTTGTGTTGCTTGTTACTTTAATGCTGTTTTTGTTATTTATATTCACTTTGATAAAACTAAAACTTTGGACAGTTGAATACATTGATGCTGAAAGCATGACTAGAGTAGAAGGGACAGGTGATACAAACATACGAAAAGGGTGACTCGAATTGTGAAGCATTTTTAATCCGTTTTTTTTTAGCAGTATTTACAAATATTTTAAATTATTTTAATCAAAACAATTTTTTTAATTATTTATTTAAATATTTAAGGGGACAAAAAATAACACAAGTTTAAAAATTTGGGTAAAGAACTTCGATTAATTAGATGCTTATTTTTTGAAACTGTGCACAGAAAAGAGTTTTGCCGCTTTCATAAATTTTTTTGTTTTGAGATTGAATAATAATAAGAAAAAATTTCTTTTTTTCAATTAACTACATAATTATTTGAATGAATTACAAATAAACTATTATTTGCTTAGTTACTATATGATTCTACTTTAAGTCTTAACTGCCTATTTTATCAAATGTCATATATAGAATTAAATAAATCAAGTAATATGTAAACTTTATTTACTAGTAGACAAGAGCTTAGATAAGCATAATCTGTGATTACCTTTCAAATGTATAAAACTGAATTTTCCTAAAAAGTAAATTTTTATAATAAAATAGCAAAAATGATTGCTTTAAAGTACTTATAAGATGTTTGTAATTTATTTTATTTCTTCGGTTACGGAAATTTGATTAAATATTGGTTGTTTTGTTTTTGATTATTAATTTCTGATTTTTGGGTTTTCTATTACAGTGTTGAGAATTTTGTTTGTCCGTTTAAGCTTAGTATTTATTTTAGTGTTCTTTTAACCTTACTAAGGCTCAAGCTTATTTATTTTAAATTGATTACTGGATGTTCAAAGGGATAATAAATAGCCAAAAAAAAAAAAAAATATTGAAAAAAAAGAAATATGTTGTTCAGAAAAAACATAAAGTTGGAAAAATTATTGAAGAGCCAATTGAGAAATTGTTTCAAATAACTGAGTAAAATAACAGTAAAATAACACAGTAAAAATAAAATGAAAATCGGCTTTTTACGCAAATAGAAGCTCATCCCTGTTTTAAAAATATTTTGTTTTCTTTTTTATTATTTCTAAACTTTGACTTGACTTGAGTTGTTGGTTAAAAAACATTTTCCTTATGTCCACTACTTCCTCAACTAGCAGTTGTAGAGTTATTGACAGTTAAAGTTTTCCGTATTTTTATCAAACAAATAAAGTTGTTTTCTATGTTGAGAAGTTGAAATTTAATACCCGCACTGTCAACAAGGCAAGGAAAATAAAAACAAAGCAAAAGATAGAATTAAAAAGAAAAGAATTTATTTCCTTTTAGAATATTTTATTATTGTCTTAGGGATTTTAAATAAAAATTTTGTTCAAACTGTTATTTGCTGCTTAATCAAAGTCAAAAAAGCTTAATGTGCCACAATATGCTGCTATTAATAAAAGCTAACAGAAAACAAAATACAAAAAATTAATGCGTTGTATCTACGGAACTTATAGAGATTTTAACGTCAAGAGTCAATTATTTTTAATTAATTCAAATGATTCTAAGCACGTCATAGAACAATTAGGTGTGCAAATTTTGAATCCTTTACATCCATAACATAGAAATACGTTACAGTACTTGAATTAAAAAATCATTGAATGATTGTGGATTTATGGAATAAGTCGGCCCATAAAGTGATCCGTTTATTTTAGAAGTGCCATAAGTCACTTTGCTTTCGGGCTAATACACATATTAAAAGGGTTGTTTTTCGAAGGTTTTAAAAGTATTCAGGCTTAATCTCGAGAAGACTTGCTTGCACTTCTATCTTAAGGTACTTATTCTTCAATAAAAATTTCCGTCAACATAAAATCGTAGCAGCTTTTAAAATATAAATTTCTTTTTGTTTTTAATTGACTTGTGCTACTTTTAAAATAAATGGCTTAAGGAATAGTTTCTAAGCAAAATGTTTATACCTTTTATTATTCTACTTTAATGGTGCTTGATTTTTTAAAATATAAGAATTTATTTTATTCTTATGAAATATTTATTATTTATAACTGAAAATGAAATGAGCTACTGCAGGGAAAACATTTCCATAAAGCCATTTTGCTACTGCTTAGTTAGGTCTTCAGTGGATTTCTTTAGAGCCAGTTTTTTTAAATTGAATTATGTACACCAAAATGTAAGCTGCTTGTCAGAAATTTTAAGACACTTCCCGTTAAAGTTTTCTAGGTAAGTGACAATAATTTCTCACCTTGCATAGGAGCAAGCATATTGACAAAGAAGTTGCTATTTAAAAAATTTATATTATAATTCTCTAGATACATGATATTTCTTATCAGAGAAAAAAAATAATAAAAAGAACAAATTTCGAGAGCCTATTACAACTTCAGAGACAGTGGCCTGTAGCAAACAGATGTGATAGGATTATGCTCTTACTCTTTAGCTACGGATCATTTAAAAAATTTGCTGTAGCCTTCTGTATTTTCTTTTAAAAAAACATACTATATTTTTAACTCTTCCCAATTCTTACTTAATTTTATTAAATAAAATGAAAATGTAAAAATTATATTTAAAAATAAGTATTCTCCACATTTTTATTTACATTTTCCCATTATGGTTTGACTTTAATTTTCTCTTTTCATTGTATTATTTCCATGAAAAACAATAAATATGTAAAGTACATATTGCTATTGACATTACAATTTGTTGTTGATATTTTGATATGGAAAAAGCAATTACAACAGATGTATGTACAACTGTCCTTAGTTTAATATGAAAGCAACCTGTTTCATATCCCGTAAATGTATTGAGGTCAATCTTCACTAGCATTTTTCATTTTGTTTTATTAATGCATTTAAATTTCGTGACTGAAAATTGCAAAATTCCTCAAAACTGTACACACCCAAGGACATGCATATAAGAATAGTAAAACATATGCATGTATAAGCCTAAAAAATTTATGAATTTATATATAATATAAACACAAATACACTTTAAATAATTGACATATATAAATGATTTTGTGCTATAAAAAATACACTGATAAAATTTTTATTACGTCAGCATTAAATGATTTTAGTAAAATAAATTTTATTCAAAGAAATCATTATCCTTCATTTAATAATTTTTAATTAAAAAAAGAAAAAAAAAAACAAAAATGTAGTAGTAATAATATTTCCAAGTGTACATTTACTTTTGCACCCAAAACATTAAAAGTCAATATCATATAAAAATTGATGAATTTTGAATATGTCAATTTGAATGTTAATCTTGAAATATTTATGTCGAAGAATTTCTTTCTTCAGCAAAAATTGGGTTTTTATTTTAGTAGTGTGAATAATTAAAGTCAAATGGAATAAAATAAATTAAAACAATAAATATATATACGAGGTGTGGCAATAGATGTAAGCAAACTATAAGTAAGAGTAATTTTAATAAATATCAAACGAGAGTTTCGAAATGTAATAAATTTTAATTGTTTTGTTGATAATTTGATAGATAATTACACACTTGATTTGAATCTTAAAATTATCACAATTATACGTCATTTACACTATGAAATTTTTCATGAAACTAGCATGAAATTTTTGTTTAATGGTTAACCAAGAGGGGTAAGATATAGCATTGCTTAAGTTTTGTAGTGATTTTGGGGTTTTTGTCGGTGATGTTTCGTTAAAAATAAAAAATATCGCTTTAACATTAAAGGAGAAGTAAAAAATTGCATCGAAAAAAGGCATAGAGTAAATGTGAACTCAGAAAAATTTTAATTGATTATGTCGTGCTAAATACACATTTAGAAATTATTTGATTAGTGCAGTAAATTGCAATTTTTACGAAAATATTTTGTATTTGGAAATTATTTAATTTGTCAAAAAAAATTTTTTTTACAATTTAAAAAACCTGCCATGTGGAAGTTATTTTTACCTTTTTGCTTCTAATTTTATATTATTGTTACACTGCTATTAAAAAAACTTTTTCCGTTAAAAAAGTGAAAGAAGTAGCAGGAACTTGATGTTCTTAATTAGAATCTTGATTAAGTTTTTTTGTAATGTAAATTTTTTTTTTTAAGAAGCGTCTACTAATTAAGTGCGTGTAAGGGTATATATCATCATAACTTGGGAACAGTACACCTTATTTGGGTTAGCAGAACGCCAGAAAATGAAAAGTGGGATTATCTAAAAGTTACTTAAACACAATTTTTTACCTTCACAACTATTATAGAAATGTTCATAACTTTAAAAAAAAAAAATAAAAAAACCAAAAATCTTAACGTTTTTAACATTTTTCTTAGAAGTAGAAATATCATAAATAAACGAAGCCAATTGTTAAATAAATCTGTATCAAAACAGTGATTTTTTTACAATTAACTAAATGTACCTGTGTTTGATACAAATTAGAATTTACACATACACGCATCCGTAACGAACTCTAGTTTTATGATACAGATTTCGGTTTTTCTCCACTATTTAAGAATATTTCCTTAGTGCTGCACAAGTAAAAAAAGTGTATTCAAGTTAACTTTTTATCCAAATTGAAAAAATCTTTCTCGATTTATGACGAAATATAACAATGTCAGTGCTTGATTTAGAGACACATATACGATATGAACTTTAAAAAATCTTAAAGGCAGATTCGTATTTCCTTATTTGTCCTGGTTTTGTTTTAAAGGAGGACCTCTGCAGAACAGTTTTATTTGTGATTGAAAATTAAAACTTTCTGCTGTCAATGAATATGAAAATATACGTACAGAACTGGTCCTCTGTGAGGACGCCTTTTAAGTTTCAATTTTACTTTTAAGCCTCTAAGCACTTTGCATAAATTTTAAATGTCTACCTATAACGCTATTGGAGATAAGCCTGAATACAAAAATATTACATTTCTACTTAGACACCCTTTAATTTTTAACTTAGTTTTTTTTTAATTTTTTATTTTAGAGACCATTTTGGTTTAACTTCTGTGTACGTTTAATATGTCTATCTATAAAAACGAGGCATGTAATAAGCGGACAAACGTTGAATCGATATTAATATTATTATATTTTTTACTTTTTGCGTAGGGCAAGAAAGACTCCGATATCGACAAAACCGGTGTGAAATTGCTCTTGCAAGTGCAGACACATCTATATATTAGAACACCCGTACTTACAAAAGTGTTATCTTTTTCTCTCCGCTCATTATACCCTTCACAATAAAAAGTTAAAAAAAGGTTTAACTAATATTTTTTTTAATTTCTAGAACATTCATTTCCAAACCCATGAAGTCTGTATATTCTGAGTTCTTATGCATAATGGAGTCAACTAAGCGAAGTCCGTCTGTCCGTCCGCGTAGTGTTGAAATCAAGTTTACCGAAACACTAGATCAGCTAGAGAAAATTTAAATACGCCAATCGATCAGACATAGTGTCCAAAGAGGTGCTATTAGAAATCAACATGATTTGTCGGTGTCCTTTAAGACAGCGGGCAAAACACCACACCTACTATAATTCTTTAATTAAATTAATATTTCGAACATTGAAGTAACTCCAATAAACCAAAAAAATAGATAGCGCGATGGAGTGAAAAAATTGGCGCTCGACCATATTTTTCAAATTACTAACTTCTGAAATTTAAAAATTTTTTAATTTATCAATATGGGTATCATTTTAAGGCTATTAAAAAGATCTTTCAGGAAATACTAAAAGATTTTAAAAATGCTTTATCCATTAAGTGCTGATGGTATTTTTATTTAAAATTATATATATCAGGAGCTTAAATTTTTTCCTTCTCGGTCACTCTAATGTTTGCTTTTTTGATTGGAGCTACTTCACTTAACTAGATTTAGATAGATGGTGAAGGGTATATAAGATTCGACATAACCCAATATAGTACTCCTACTTGTTTTCTGTTATGATGTGCGTAAATTTTTTTTTTTTAAACCGGCCAGGCCCTGCATATTAGTAGCAAAGTCGCCTTAAAAAGCTTTTAAAATATATCTACAAAGAAAAAGGCTTTCAGCGATTTAGGTATTCACTTTTTTCGCTATAAGATTATAAATAGTTTTGTTTATAGAAACTTTTAGCATACGAAAGACCGTTTTTTTTGCAGCCCAATTCAAAGTTTATCTTAGCTCTGAAATTCGAGTGGTTTCCTATAAAAAGCGAAGGCTTGGAAATACGTTTAGTTTTCAAAATGCGATAGAAAATATTGCGATAGAAAATATTGACTTATTTTTCTTTTTAAATTTTTAATACTAAAATTCAAGAAAGTACGCAAATCGGTTATATTCACTTTGTAAGTGTCAGCGAGTCAGTTGGTTAGTCACTAAAGATTATATTTGAGCGAGTAACCGCATAAAATTTTAAAATGTAAACTAGTTTTTAAGGCAGCTTGTTACAACTAAATGAATAGAGGCCTGGCAGGGTTATAGTTTAGAAACGAAATTTTGATGCTCATAATAATTTTAATCCCATAGATGACCGAAACTAAGCGAAGAATAGAAAAAATAACAATTTTACAAATCCTATATATTTCATGGGTGCTATAATATATTTAAATGTAGACGTATCTAAAAAACAAACATATAAATAGAAACTCCCACACATGCAGATAAAAATCACACTTACAGTCAGATTTTTTTTTTAATTTACTTTTTGTGAGAGTTGTGTGGCCAAGACAGGAGTTTATTAGTTTTGCTAAAGTGCGACTACTTTAAGCCACAATAAGAAAGCATAAGTTTACACATATAGCTACACACACATGTATATAAAATAATTGTTCCATCAGTGGCACAAATATATACGCATTCACATACACATATACAGGAATGGTTTAAGTAGAATTAACATAAACATGTTTATGTAGTTGTTTTGAAATATTCGTGTAGATCTATAGATGTGTCAAATAAACAACATTTTGTGTATTGCTTTCAATGTTATGTAATCAGCAGCAACAAAGAGAAGGAATGCGAAGTAACGTCTTTACATTATTAAAATTCATTTTCATTGAATATGCCAACTAGTAAATAAGATCAGGCTTTAAAAAGACATATTCAAAAATATAAAAGGCAAAATGCTAAATATCCATTTTTTTTCTTCTTAATAGAAAACTCATTTTATTTTGTTATTCAAATAAATTAAATGCCTGATTAAAAAATTATTTACAGAAAAAATTTGTTGCACCCATTCAAAATTACACTGGGTTTCATGTTAAAATTTAATTACATGTTTAATCGATTTAATTATTTGTTTAATTAAAAGGAATATTCTACATTTTAAATTTAACACATAACTGTTTTATTTAATGAGAAGATTTCTTACTTCCTTTTGAATTAAAGATATCATTGAAATAATTATTTTAATACATTTTTGGTATAAAATCAAATAAATTTTTTAATAATTGTAAACAATTATTTTGTTATTTTATTTGGGTATTTATTGGGTGTATTTTTAAGCCCAATATAACTGGGTTAACTGAACCCATACTACGACCAGCTTTTAATATTTATGATCAGTAGATTCTGATAAATAATTGGCACTCAATGCGCTCAACTTATAAACGCAATTAAATGAAAGACAACGGACACCAATAAATCCAAAGAATTAACCGTTGCCACATTTCACACTGATGGCTTCGTTGGATTCTATTTAGGTAAAAATAAAGACAAAGCCCGTGTTATGGTAAATAGATATTAATACCGCACTGTGATCAGTTTTAGGTGATATATGATTGATAGGATGGAAGAAATATACCATACGGCGCCGTACCTTGGACTTATTAAAATCAAAGATTTGGCGATAAAAAAATTTAAATTTCATTATTTTTTTGTGGCCACTTAAGCAACTCACTTTCTTGTCCTACTAAACCAGTAGCAATTATGGCCCTTTAGACAACACTGTTCCTAATTTCAACACATACGGCCAGCAATGTCTAAGCCTATAACTTTGTATCCAGAATGCTTTTCTTTTAGGACAGCACCGGTGGCCATATGATCGAAACCATTTTTTTTAATAAAAAAAAATTGTTTAATTAAAATTTTAAATTTTTTTTAATTCATCAAATTTTGTATTAAATTTCTATTAATTTCTTTAAAACATGCAACACTACTACTATTTGGATCATTCCCGGAATTTAGTAAAACTATTTCAAACATCTAAAGAAATATCACTTCTATTGAAAAATATTTTCTTTTCCTTTTAATTTATTACTTAAATTTTACTTCTGTTTTGAGAAAAACATCTAAAAGAAATTGTTGTAAAAAAACAAAACATTGACTAAAATATATGTTATTATATTCTATATGTCAAAAAAAAAAAAACTATTTAAAGTATAAATTTAAAAGAAACAGGAAATCCTTTCACAGACCACATTTTTCTCCTAAATACATTACGACTGTTGACTGTGTTTGCCTTTTTCAAAACAAGAAAAAAACTATTATTTTTTGGTGTTCTTGCCAGAGATTTCATTTTTCTTCTGGGTTGACAAAGTGTTATTGTGAATAAATGTTTGCATTTGTGTGTTCATGTTCGAATGAATGTCTGTTTTTTTTGTTGTTATTTTTCCCTGTTACAGTGTTGCTGTAAATTTGCTTTGGTTTTGTTGTGCTTCATGTTGAACAATTTAAATTGTATATAGAAGAGAACAAACAAGCCTATTTACAGACGGACACATTTGAAAATGTTGTCATCTATCTAGTCATACACACACAAACAACGTACATGGCTATGAAATACAAACACTCACTTAGTTATATGAGCAGAGCTAAGTTGATGCTACATTTTACAATCTCTTGAGCAATACAAACAAATAAAGGGGCCAACAAAACAAACAATTGTTATCTTACATACAGACATACATAAAGAAAGGTGGTAACCCAAGAGGAAAATTGAGCTTACAAATCCTGTCGATCCTTACACACGGTTCTTTATCATTTTTTATTTTTTGGTAGTGCGCTTGCAGAAAATTAATGAAATTTATTAACTGTCTTTTATGTGTGATTATAAATAATGAATGTGATGGGAAGATAAGATTACTGACAAATGAGATGAATTGCTGTTATTAGCTTTGTTTCATTGATCTAAGCGGCAGCATGAAATAAGTCCCCTCGAAATAAATCCCCAAAACCAAAATGAAACTAGTCCCCAATTAATTTTTGGTATCTCATTTCATATGAATTTTGAAAATAAAATTAGTCCCCATAAAATGAAATAACGCCCCCCACATTCAAGGTTTAAAAAACGTTTTTGTTTTAGGTCAGACGCGAAGATTTTCTCCTCTGTGATATGAGCCACACCAGTTTCGCTTTCTAAGGATTTTCTGCATTACAAAATTTTTTTAGGGTTTAACTTCTTGACATGCTTTAAGGGACTTATTTCATATGAAATAAATTCCCAATATCAAAATGAAAAACGTTCCTAGAGAAAAGAAATAAGGCCCCAAAAAGTGTTGTTGTTGCCTTTTGTACATTTTTGGAGGAATTTTTTCATATTGAGCTTAGGAATTTATTTTGTGGGGCCTTATTTGGTACTGCTGATCTAAGCCAGTGGCGAAGACTTTAGTCTAGATGTAAAACCCCAAGTGCTATTATTTTGGTGCACGGTTTCGTACAATACTTTAAATTTATATTTCTATAACCATTACGACAGGTAGAAAAAGGATGTATTTAATTTTGTCATTCTCTTTTAATTTCTGCAATATCCATTTTCGACCCTTTAAGGTATATATATTTTAAGATTTTATGTCCGTCCCTATTCGTGTTGAAATCAACATTTCCAAGGCACTATATAAGTAAGAGAAAATTCAAATACTTCAATAGATTAAACAGTTTCGGAAGAGTTGCTATTGAAAATTAGTAAGATCGGTCCATATTCCTTGAGGCAGTGTGCTTAACGCCAGCCTGTAATTTTTCCATTTAGAACAATGAAGTAACTTCAATCAAAAAAAAAAAAAAAAAATTAAAAAAATTAGAGAAAAACATCCAGTGAAAAAATTGGTGCTCGCCCATATTTTCCGAGTTATGGGCCTCTAAATTTTCATGAAGAAGTTCGATTATCAAAATGGTCAATATGGGTACGATTTAAAAGCTTTAGACGAGATCTTTCAGAAAATGCTCAAATTTTTTTTAAAAATGCTAAACCCTTTAAGAGCCGATGACATTTTTATAAAAAACAATATATCGTACTTATTTTTTCTTATTTATTAATTCTTTGTCATCCAAATATTTGTTTTTTCTTTTTTTTGTATAAGCTTAACTAGATTTACAGACTTGTGAAAAATTTATAAGATGCTGCATAGCCGAATGTAGCCCTCTTACATGTTATTGATAATTTTAAGTGTGTGCCTTATTCGTCTCTATGGAAACACCTCTTAATTATTTTCACCCTTATTTTCATAGCGGACATTTTTGTATATTCTCTATGCAAATTCTAAATTTGTGCTCACTACGATCGAAAGACTAAAGCTATTTAATTGAAATCGCATCACTAAAGGTATACCCCGACTCTAGAATATTTAAAATAAAAGTGTTTGCCTAATGCGTAAAAAAAACACCTACAAGAAAATTACGTCACAAATTACGTACACTAAACATTTTTATGAAAATCTTTTCACTTTCTGAGCACCCTTTATTTTTTATTATTCGTTTTAACTTACAATAATATATTTGTTGTGGAAATTTTAAGTTTCTACCGATCACGTTTCT
The DNA here is from genome assembly GCA_937654795.1 of Cistogaster globosa. Classification (NCBI taxonomy): domain Eukaryota; kingdom Metazoa; phylum Arthropoda; class Insecta; order Diptera; family Tachinidae; genus Cistogaster; species Cistogaster globosa. The sequence continues at coordinate 97,251,140 of OW569405.1, read as the reverse complement.
ACAGACACAGGGCTGTGATAGACAGAAAGTCGTACAGACGGAAGGAAATTGTAGCGGAAAGAAAAAGGTTATATAAACCAACAAATTTTCAGAAAGAAAAATTTTTTACAGCTTTAAAATAAGTAACATGTGGCAATGTTGATAAAAAATAATTAACATGGGATTTTACGAAAAATTAAATATATAAACTATTAATTAATTAATTGTGAATTTAATATAAGGTTTGAAAAAGTGACTGAATGTTTTAGGGTATCAGGTCATATCAGTCTTTTAAAATTATGCATCTTCATAAAAAACCAAATGAAGCGAAATCAGTTTAATTATAAAATTAGTAAAATGTAAGCACTTCTCAAGAAGTTTCTGTCTTTAAAACTAAATATTTTTTTTTTATAATTAAATGTATTTAAAAAACAAAATGAGTATCCAGTTATCTTGTGGCTCACATACGGGTTAAAGGGCCAACATTATTCATAACTATGGAGCGACTAAAGTAAATAAAAATATTATTTGCTTAATTAATATAAAAAAAGAAAATTTTCTTTTTCTTTGTCAACTCCTAGGTCGTCATTTATCATTAAGAGACCTTTCATGTCTCCAAATTTAAAAAGTAACTTGAAATATATTTGCTTCATAGATTTGCTTACTATTTTACCTTTGATTTGAAAGCTTAAATTCAAAATTCATAATCGTTTCATGGATCTTTATCTTCTTTTTACTGTTTATGAGATTCGAGTTATTTAAAAAATCTCTGGGGTAGCCTCCCAGGTATTAGTAACCATCACCTACTAAAATTCTATTTAAATATTAATGAATTTAAATTTAGATCCTGATAAGAGTTAAAGTCAAATAGTTCTTTTTTAACATACTTGGGATTTTTTTCATTACCATTTAAATTTCATTGGCATTTTTCGAAATAATGACAATGAAAGAAATTTAACGATTATCTAATGCTTATGATTTTATTTTAATAATAATTGTTTTATTAATTATAATAAAATTTTAACAAAATCGTTTAATTATTAAATACAATTTTATCAAAAATAATTGTTTTTATGTAACACAATGTTTTGAATGCAGATAGATCCGTATTTAAAAATTTAAGGACTTGAGTTGGGTGCAAAACTTGGTCTGAGATCTAAAGTCACATAACACCCCAGCTAGCAGATCTTATTTTGTTTAACGATAACAAAAATATGTTTTCTAAAAAAGCTTAAACAGTTTAAAAAAATTCTCTACTGGAGTTTAAGATGTCTATTTATTGTAGAAGAATAAGGAATAAATTCATTAACAGTAATGATTAGAAACCATTTAGTCGATAGTCAATGATAATGATTTATTTTTAACTAATTACTCGTACTAATGAAATCTTTTTATTAAAAAGCATTCCCGTAATTAAAATAATGATAACGCTAAATGAATCATTGACATTATTTCATTTAACTAATTCCATGTCTGCTTTTTAAATATAATTCCTAAGGATCTTTCAATAAAAAAAAAAAAAAAAAAAAAAAAACAGTTCTGAAACAACCTCTAAAAGCATAAGATTTCGGCAAAAACTTGTAATAAATTGTGTTGAGCAGACAACAAATAATGGTTATCATGGTGAAGCATAGAAAGATAAATTTTTTATTAAAGTTCTTAAAATGATCAAGAGCAGCTTTAAATAAATTGTATTTTGATGCCTTAATTTTTCCTGCTGGGAGAATGTGGTTTTATATGCTTAAGGCCAAGCGAATGCTTACATACATACATACATACATACATACATACATACATACATACATACATACATACATACATATATATGAAGATATGGACACGAGTACGTATTACGCACACCAAGAATTTCAGTCGCGCGTTTATACTCTTTTCTTGTTATTAATTTTTTAATAAAAAAGCAAAGGCGCTTAAAAAATTGCGATGAAACATTAAGATAGATTTTTTTATTACTGTTGTTGTATTAAAGTGTCAATGACTTTTTTTGAAAGCTATTAAATAATTTTACAAGTTTACACTTATTATTGGGTGGGGGAAAACTACTGTGTGACGGTAGAAGAGCTAAACTTAAAATAGCCTGCACTTGTAACTTATTAATTTGATTTCGGGAATTTTATATTTACAGAAAGAACTTTTTAATACCTTTTAAAAATATTTCATGCATAGAATGTTTTACCACTTACATCAATTATATTACCTACACAATAAAAAAAAAACGAAAAAAGGTAAAAGGAAAAAGGAAATTTTTTTCCAAAAAATGAAGAAGAATAATTCGTCCATTTATATTATTTAATAACACAGAAACGCTCTGATATAGATGTACCTATGTACCTATGATCTTAATAACCCTAATCTGATGACAGTAAATCTAGTAGTGTTATTGGGGCATAAAGCGATACCCGAACTGACAATTACTAGAACATATTTGGAAGGATTTTGATGGAGATTAATTTAATTTACGCCACGCTAATTTCGGCATTCTGTGGCAATGCAACAATACATGTGAAGTAGCTTACTTCCTCACAATTAACCAATAACTACCACGTTACTCTCTATACGTACCGCAGCCTCTGCGTTTTCCTCTGCTTAAGCTTAATTTTAAAATCACTTCAAACAAATAGAATACATTTAAACTTTGTATATTTGTTTTGTTACTTTTTGTACAAATTTTAATATAAGGTAATCTGCCAAACAAAGACAATTAAAAAAGCAACTGCAATAGTTTTTTAATGGTAACCAGCTTAAAACAGGCTGATTTCTTAAGAAAATAAAACATACTTTAAGGCTAAAGTATCGTTCAAACAATTTTTAAAATAAAACTGATCATTTTACTACCATTATTTGGTTACTCGGAAATTATCCCCTCACTTATATTTTTATTCAACGAACCCAAATATGATTTTAAAATAAAAAAACATATAAAGAATTTTTATCTCTTACATTTATGTGCCATTAAATTATAAAATGAATAAAAAACACAGTAAAAACATCCTGATTAAAGGCAGCATGCCGAAAAGAAAGTAATAAAAAAATAAAATAATAATATAAAAATTGTCACACAAGCAAAACACACATATGCTTCCATACTCCTACAAATGTATTGATTACTTTATTATAATGAGTCTTATATTTCTTTATGTTCACAAAAGAAAAAAATAAAAAAATTATGAAAAATAATAATGACAATAAAAAAAATACACAAAACACAATCAATTATTTGTTAAAACAGTAAATCTGTGCAAAACTGGTCGAAATTAAAATTATATTGGTGAAAGCAATTAAATTATATTATTATATTCTCTTTTCGGCCAACCAGAGTCCAATAGTCTTTTCAATAATGAATGAGTTTTAAAAGAATAGATTATTGTACCGCTTATATCATTCTCAGCTCTGTAAGGCATTGTGGAGCGTATGCAAAGAAAATATAATAATTATGGCCGTTCGTTTATAACAAGTTTAGCCGCTAAAGTGTACATAAGAACCAGTTCTGGCTCATAAATTGATATAAAATCTAATAAAAATGAAATTTTTAATTTTTACCAAAAAAAAAAAAATTATTATATTGGGTATTTGAATACACGAAATATACCGCATTTATATTATGAAATTTTACATGAAACAAACATGAATTTTTTGTTTAATGGTAAATAGACTTGTGTAGTTCATAAACGAACTAGTTTATTTAAACGATTCCATCGATTGAACTAAGTTAACTAGTTCATACTTTTAAGTACACCTAGTTCATTTTTGAACTATAATTTGTAATTAAACTACCAGACAATATAAACTAGAATACATAACTGTGTTTCCTTGTAGACTATTTACGAAATGAAATTAGTGCTACCACGCGTTTTATTTAACATTCATTACGGCAATGCTATGGTATTGTTGCCATTATATTTTGAAAATAACTTTTGAACTAAAAGAGCTTTTAAACTAAAGAAAGCGTTTGAACTAAAAGTTTAAAGTGCGAACAATATGTCCACAGAAAATTTGAACTAAGAGAGATTTTGAACTAAAGAGAGCCTTTGAACTAAATTTTGAACTAGTCATTTTCAAACTTTGAACTAAAAAGAGCGATCACTAAATTAAACTATATGGCACAAGTCTAATGGTAAAGCAAGAGGTGAAAGTAATACAGCATGGTTTTAGTTTTTAAACGTTTATTGTAGAGTTGTGTAAATAGTGTTAAATATTTTCCATAAAAAAAAATATTGTGCTGACAGCTGCTTAAGTAACATTATACCGGTAAAATTGAACCTCTACGTTTTCTACGAAATGTCTTATTTAAAAAAAAAAAAATCTGTTATTGAACCAAGGTTCTAAGAAACTTTCTCACAAAATTTTATTCGAATCTATCCAGCAGTTTTTACCTGATGTGAACACAGACAGCGAGCCAAAAATTATAAAATATATGTTTTTTATTCCATATCGATTACTATCTACATCAATATCAACTTTCAAAAAATATTTCATATACCGAAATGATCCCATTTCAGCTTTTTCATATGTGTGAGTGTATATACCAATAACTAGAGTTACAAGATGGCCGAAGCACTCAGAATACTTTGAAATGACTGAAGTAACATTGACCTATACTTATGCTGCTAAGATTTTTTGGTACTATATTAGATTAAAGGCAATCTAATTGATCAAAATCAATAATTGCTGCCTTCGCTGCTACTGAGAGAACATTTTTTAAGATTTCAAAATGCTTGATGTGAAAAAAAAACGAAGCTAATGCCATCAGTAATAAAATGATATTTAGTAAAATTAAAGAACAAAATGAAGATTACAAATCATGCTGTAATACTCAAAAAACATCTGTAAGATCTTTTTATATTGGAAAAATTTTTTCAGTATTCAAAGGTTAAAAGGTCTGACCGCGGACAGAAAAATTACATTTCAATTCTAGCATTTCAGAGTAGAAATTATATTTATTGTTTTATTTATTATTTAATTATTATTTGATGAGATTTTTATTGTTTTTTATCTTTAAATTAGTTTTTTTTAAGTAAAATGTAAACAGAGCAATTTTTTTCTCAAGTTCAATACAATTTTCTGAGAGACTGTGTGAACAGCACATCTTAAAATATTATACCTTAATATATAAAAATATATTCCTTGAAATATACAGGCATGTCAAACATTCCAATCGGAATGGTTTTAATAACGTTTTAACAATTCCAATCGATTTTCTTTTACCTTCTTCAGATTTAGATCGATTTTGTTTATTCCTGAAAAGTATTGAATCTCCACTATTTAATTTAATTGTGCCAATATTTTTTACACCAAAAAAAAAAAACAACAAGGCTAATCTAAGTAGGACACATCATAATAGTAAATTTAAGAAACACAGACAACAAAATTTCAAAGAAACTGAATTCCATTTTGAAATTCGAAAGTGGTTTCATTCCGAAGAAATTTTTCGTTTTTAGTTTTTTGAAGAAGCAATTTACGGAATTGAAACCACTTTCGATCGGGATTGAGTTCTGTGATATACTTGATAATTTCATTTTTCTAATGTCTTTGCTTTTGTAAAAATTTTCATTTCAATATAAATATTTCTTACAAAAAACTTTTTTTTTTAAATAAAAATTTTGCGTGGGTAGGATTAGGACAAAGATGTGTGTTTATGCGAAGGTTAAACCAACATCCAAAACAGGTGCTTTAATTTCCACTACAAATTTTATCCTCATTAAAATATTGGATAAGGTAGTTCTATTGATGACAGTGGTTTATTTCTACGAATGTTAGGAGTTCAAACACATCCCAGTATGACTCAGGTTCAACTATTCTATCATGTTATTTTATTTCAAGTTACTTTCTTCTGTCATTTTCTTCGAGTGTCTCATGCCCCTGTTAAGAAGGAGAGAATTTTTATTTGTTTATTTACTGTGCTTTGAAATTAATTCAAACTTATTATTTTCTGTTTAGTATTGCATTATCAAGACATCCAAAAGAAACGTGTACGTTATTTTTATCCCATAACTTTTTTTTTAACATTCTTGCAAATATAAAAGTGTAAATCGCCATAACAACATTTAATAAAAAGAAAATATTATGTTTGTATTTATAAACATCAAAAAAAGATATTTTTTAAAATAAATTGATTTTGTCTGTGGGTTTAATTTTGTTATTTTTAAATTAATAATAACATATAAGTGTATGAATTCGCGGCGTTTAAATTTTTTCACATCAATAAATAATTAATGATTTGCAGGGTGGAATATATGTATTTATGAAAATAATTTTTATGGAAAACAAAATAAAAATTTTTTTTGAACAACGAAAAATAAATTAAAAGCTAGAATTGCTGGTCATAAATCTGATCAAAGATATAAAAATATTAATTCACAAAAAACTGCATTATCATCTCATTGTGCCAGATTGTTTCAGTAATAAAAACAGAAAACAATTATTATCGACGTTATATTTTAGAAATGTTGCAAATTGTTAATACACCAACAGCACAAAATTTTAAGGCAGATACATATAATGTAGCTCAGATTTCATAGACATTTAGTAAACAAGAAATAATTTTGTACTTTGTATTTTTTTTTTAATTTTTAATATGACAAAATAAATTTTTGTTTTTTGAAATATTAAAGTTTGAAAAAAATTTTTTTTAAATTTTGTTGTTGTTTTATGCTGCTTAAAAAAATATTTGTTTTCCTGATGATGCTACACAATGGAGTAAGTAAATATTGAAAATATGTATAAACAGTTAGCAAATTATTGCTTAAAACATTAAATTAAATATAATTAATTAAAACGGTCGAATAAAAACTTTCTTAAAATCGATTTTAGTTAATAAATTTTTATGATAAAATTATTTTTCTAGTACTCATTACAATAAGTCCACATCCGGACTTGAAAAGACAAAAACTTGAAAAAAACAAGCTTCCTAATTGAGCTTAAGGAAAGTCACATGACATTGGGGTCAGCTTTTTAAGCGTTTGAATGTAGTAGTACCATCATTTAAAAATGTTAAGATGTAAAAGAAGGTTACTAGTAATTAAAACTTTGAAAGAAAATAAAAACATATAAGTATTAATAATATATCAAGCAAAGAAAAAACCTTTTATTAAAATAATAATTAAAAAGGCAGACTGGAGAAGACCTTTTTGAAGAAAAATTGCTGATGCCCTGTAAAAAGCTGTTAATTGAAGCAGCCGTCCTTTCACCAAGCTTCACAGACAATAAATCGGTTATGACCTGTGGAAACAATACTTTAGCTCCAGCTGTAGAATTTGTTAACTTTAAAAATGTCGTGAATCAAACAAATGATTAATCCGCTTGTCTATTTAATTTTTTTTTTAAATGTGTGTCGATATGTACACGAATGTAACGATTCCACCCTCAGCTTACTCTCAAGAAAGCATGTAGAAATGAAGAGAAGTAATATTCGCAAGTAATAATTTTAATTTTTCTTTAAAAGAATTTTTGGGTGCGATAAATAATTAACGATAAATAATTACTGTTAAGAACAGTAAATCATTGTGGATTGATCTATTATTCAACATACTGAATCTGCATTAATTTGCATAACAACTATAAAAGTTTGCCAGAGTTGATGTCTTAGAGTCGTGGCTTTTTTTAAATATTGAAATGCTATTCAAATTTAAATCATTTTTAGGGGTTTGTACCCAAATATAATAAAAAATAAAAACATAAAAAAAATTAAAAGGTATTTTGAAAGTGAAGTATATTCATAAAAATAATGTTATTCTCTTAACTATGATGGTATCCAACCTAAAGCGGACGTACGCAACAAGTATATAAAAAAAGGAAAAACATTGAACTAAAGAGTGCCAGAGACAAACACTTTTAGTTTAAGTGTTTAAGTATCCGATACAGGGACAAATACTTAAAGATTTTGTTTTAACAAAACTAAAACATAAAGGGTGTTTTTCTAGTGAACTGATTTTAATGTATATGACTTCAGTTTTTCAACCAAAAAAAGGTCAGCCTTTCAATCTCATACAGAGCATGCTTAAAGAAGTTTGTTCTCTTTCAAAAAAAAGTTTGAACAATAAATTTGATAAATTTAAAAATTAAAGAGTCTTTCCATGGAGATTGTTTATCAAGTTTTTTCATTAAAGTCTCACGAAGAAGTTTTTTTTGAGAAGCACTACATTTATGATAACTTAAGGAGCGTGCATTCGATTTCAATAAGCAGACTACAAAATTACTATAAAGAAATTTAAATTCACTTTTTTGTACGATCAGCTATTTCGTGAATACACTAAAATAACTGTCAAACATTTTTTTCAAGGGAAAAATTTAAATGTGTTTTATTTATTATATTATTTTTTAAATCTTAGAATCATAACGAACCCAATATCACAGAATACATGTTTGTCACTAATGTATGTACACGTTCCACTTTTATTCGATCAATTAATTGTGTTGTGTGTCTTCCTACACATAAAATATAAATTAAATTTATTTTTTTACCTTGAAAAAAGACATAGTGAAATATAGAAGTAAAAAGGATTAATTAGAGGATTTATATTTGCCATGTCTATTATATTAATTCCTTCTATTTAGTTTTTCTATTTTCCTCAAAGAATGATTTTCCTGCAGAACAGTGTTATCCTAACACCTTTTTAGTATTTTAACTAAACACAACAATTAGTTTGATACAGGAACAGAATTTACTGTGACATAAATAAATGGCTAAAATGACAGTTAACAGAAAAAAAGAACACATGTCATCAATCTTAATCTCTTTTCGTTTTTATCTTTATTACGTGAATTTTGTTAAGCCAACTTAATTTTTCCCAAATTATTATTGAGTCTTTAAAATAATTAAACTAGCAAAAGGATTTTAAAATTTAGATCTAAGAATGATATATTAAGTCGGGTCAGTTCCAAATTATATTTCATCAAATATGAAATGATTAGTTTTTATTTCTCTGGTGTTCGACCAAACCGTTAATGTCTTTTTTTTAGTCGAACTTCGATCTTTTAATATGTTGCGCGCTACGAGATTGCAAAGTATTAAAAGTTTTTTAAAAAGCGTTGTTTCATGTTTTAGGATTGAGGCTTCTTGAGGTTTTTGTGGAGGATCGAATTTTTTTTACTAAGAGGCTGCAGTGATCGCTAGTAGAATTTTGTTTTGGTTCTTTTTGTTTCTTGTTTCTTGTTTTTCGTTTTTTTTTTTTTTATTTGTTTAAAGCTGATTCAGTGTCGTATTACTGAATCTTATGAAATCATAGAGATTTTGGGATCGCCTCTTAAAGAGAAAATCTAAGCATAACGTCGGGTTTCTGCCAATGAGCCAGTTTATTTACCTCGGCCTTGCTGCTTATGGCTTTTTATTTCTAAATGTTGGCGTAGTTTTCATCTTTTTATTTGAAAACTAAATGCATGTTTGCCTGCAGAATGTGAATTTAACATGAATATAGTTTTGCTCATTTACCTTAATAGTGATTGATTATGAGGTCATTTTTGTATTCTTTAGCAGATGCTTGTGATGGATGCAGTCCGTTAGTGAGAAAATTTAAAACATTTTCATACTTTTTTTCTGTCTTTATAAATTTAGAAATGAAAAGTACGTGACTTTAGGCCAGATTTAAATTATTCACTTAGTTAAAACACTCAACATCGTTTCCTCCATAAAACCACTAATTTGGTTCATCGTTTAAATTTTCAAAATAGTTTTAAATGAAAAAAAATTTTTTTTCAAACTATTCCACCCAAGCAAATGTCTTTCCGCACTTAAGAAAAAACTATTAAAATCAATTTTAATAAAAAAATAAAAAAATAAGAAACCCACAGACATAACTTGAATATGGAATATTGTCAATTTAAATGCAACACATGTTGCACAAATATTTAAATACATTCAAACTTAAAAATTCATTTTACAAATGTTTTTCTATGCCTTCCTACGTTTAGTGTCTGTGTGTGTAAGTGTTTATTTCCACTAGACCTACTGCAACTACCAGCAGTCTATATTTTTATAGTCAAACTAAAAAAAGATTGTTTCACAAGTGTTTTCATTTAAAACGTTTTCTTTTATTTTTTATATTTTTTTTCTGCAAATGTTTATCTAATTACCGGAAGTAAGTTGAATATTGAGGACAAAATTGCTACAGAATTTAAATGCAATTCTCACACTTATAATAATTATTTACAAAATAGTTTTGCCCGTTGTTGGTGTCAAAGGCATGACATATGGCATCATTTCTTATAAGCAAAGCTGACAGTGCAAAGTGATGCAGAATTTAAATATCTTGGAAATAGCTCAGCATTTGTTACGAGCTGGCTTCACTTAAAACAAAACAACTGAAACTGCATAGCGATGTCAATTGAGCGATGTCCGTTTGTCCGCCTTTCCGCCTTTCCGTCTGTCCGTCCATGTTGAGGTTGAAATCAACTTTTTCACGCCAATCGAAAATCAGCAAGATCGGTCCATGGTCTTCCAGGCAGTGGCCAAAACACTGCGCCTGCCTCTAATATTTTTCTAGTTTTGTGTAGTATTTCCAACCAAAAAAGCAAACGAACCGGCGATAAAGAATTAAAAAATAAAAAAAATATCACGTGCAAAAAATGGCCCGATTTATTGGCCTCTGAACTTTTCATAGAAAAGTAAAATTGCGTACCATATTTAAAAAAAAAAGCTTTTAAAGATATCTTTCATTTAATGCGTGAATTGAAAAAAAAACGCTTAACCTATTAAGAGCCAATGACGTTTTTATTTACATTTTTTCTTATATTAGTTATAATGGTGGTTTATTAAAAAAGCACCTATTAAAGTGTTAATCGAATTTGTAATTTAGTCAACCATAAATAAAACATATTTTAATTAATTAATTTATTAAATCAATCAAAACTTTAATTAAAAAAGAAGAACAAAATTATATGAATAAATAAAAAGGGTTTTTTTTTTAAGATTTTCTTATTAAACATTTTTAACAAAAATATAAAATAAAACAACTTTAAATGTGTGAAAAATGGGTTTTAAAAAAAGTTAAATAAGTAATCTAATAAAAGAATAACTAATAAAACTTAAATTTTTTTTATGAAGTTTCTAAGATTTGCTAAAATTGAAAAACGGAAAAAACTTTTGTAAACGCTACAACACTTAAATGACTGCAATATATTTGAAGACACACCTGTATTAATTTATTTTTGTGTTAAACGCCACTCATCTGCACGTAATCGCACCTTTATCTAAACAAAATTAAAGTTGTTGAGAAAACAAAATTCACACAACACAAATAGACAAGAATCACAGCAAAAACAAAATAAAAGAAAGCAAAAAAAAAAAAAAAACAATTTTACAAAGTTTTTAATACTTAAAAATAGCAACGTTCTCATGTTTTGCGTGCTGATTATTTAACTTAACTTTAATAATATTCGTAAAATATTTTCAAAATATGGTCTGTGCGATGTAGTAGCAGTAGCAGCTGCATGCAACTTTTATTGCAGTTTAAAGATGTGTGAAAGGAAGACAGAGAGAAAGAGCTAGAAAGATAGGGAGAGAGAAAGAAAAAGTAAACGTTAAAGTTTTTTACTGCATTATGATGTGTAAACTGTAAAGTTTTTTGCAAGAACGTGTGTCAAATGCTTTTACCCAAGTGATTACCATAAAAAAAGGTGTAAAAATGTTTTAAAACTTGCTTGTTGTAAAATGGAAAATTATTTGCTTAAAAACAAAACTATTTTTTTTTTATACTAAAGTTCTCACCAAAAACTAATAAAATGTGTATGGGACTAGAAAATTACTTACAGCAGCCATATGAAAAGCTTCATGAAAAAATTATTGTAATAACAAATGCAGAAAGTAATAAAGTTTATTGTAATTGAAAAATGTTTATTTTTTTCTAAAGGGTAAATTTTTAAGGTTTTAGTGAAATTTTTTGCCCCTTGGTTTTTTTTCTTTAGGGGTAATTGTAGTAAAATAAGAAAAATACCAGTAGGAATAGTATCATGCTGTTTTTGTCAAACTCCCTGTGCATCTTTCTTAGCAGAATAATTACGCTTCGAACAATAGCCTATTGAAAATACAGACGTTTCTCTTCCTTTTAATGAGGTGTTTGTTTTTCTTTTTAGTTGATATTTTCATCAGAATGATTTGGATTTATTTTTAAAAATTTTTCTTTCGATCATAAGACAACTTAAAGGTCTGTGTATAGTTTGTAATCCCTCTCAGTTAAGACTAGTAATATAAATTGCCACGTATGAAAGTTATAATATTATAAAAAAAAAAAAAATTAAATAAATAAATGAATAAATAAACCCAGCAAAAATTTCAGAAAAGGTAATCGATTGTAAAATCAATTTTTTTTATTAGAAGTAAGACCTTAACGATAAAAATAGTTAAACTAAGTTAAGTTTTATCAAGATCAATTCACGACTTAATACAAATTAACATTCATCGTAAGAAAATCAAAACATGAAATTAGTTAAACTAAAATATATATAAAGGATCATCCAAAAAACGCGCCTACATGTTTCTTTGAAATAAAACACAAATTATTTGCAATTTTTTCAAGCTGTATTTTTTATTAAAAGTAGGATCCATTACAAATATAAGTGAAATAGAATATCATTCAAATGTCCACCATGACTGCGTCTGCAGACATCAATCCGAATATCAAAATTTTCAATGACTTTTCGACATGTTGCTGGTGTTATTTCACGAATTGCAACTTGAATGTTGTTCTTTAGATCACTAATTGTTTGTGGCTTTTTAACATACACTCGACTTTCAAAAAACCCCACAAAAAAAAAAATCTAATGGTGTTAGATCACATGACCTTGGAGGCCAATTGAAATCTGCATTTCGTGAAATTACACGTTGAGGAAATTTTGATCGCAAAAGCGTAATGTTTTCTCGAGTTGTGTGACATGTAGCACCGTCATGCTGAAAATAGACGTCAGACACATCAATATGATTCAACTGTGTCCATAAAAAGTCTTTCAACATTGATTGGTGTGTCTCAGCATTCACAGTAACAGCATTTCCAGCATCATCTTCTAAGAAAAATGGCGCAATGATTCCATTTGCCCAAAATGCACACCAAATAGTAACTTTTTGTGGGTGTAGAGATTTTTCATGAATAACACGAGGATTTTCATCACCCCAGATACGACAATTTTGCTTATTGACGAATCCATCCATTCTAAAATGAGCTTCGTGACTTAACAAAATTTTGCTTGAAAACAATCGATCTGTTGTTCGTTGGTCTCTTTCTTTCAATTCCTGGTTTAATTGCATTTTATAAGCATGTAAATGCAAATCTTTATGCAAAATCCTCCATAAGGAGCCATAAGATATGCCCAATTCTTGCGAACGACGCGAAATTGATGTTGTCGGTTCATTTTCAACACTTTCACCAACAGCAGCAATATTTTCATTTGTGCGTATAGTTTTTGGTCTTACACTTCTTGGTTTATCAGTAACACAACGAGTTTCTTCGAATTTTTTCACTAATCTTTGAGTAGAAGATTGATTTGTTCGATTATTTACATCAAAAAATTACAAATTTTGCGATGGGTATTTTTCAAAGAACGCCCTTTTTCGTAATAATTTTGAATGATATAAACGCGTTGTTACAATGTGTACCTGTCCATGGTTAAAACTGTACTACCTTCTAATAAAACAAAATGGCTTATGTCATTTAAAAAGATGTCACGTGTAAAAATTATATAGTGCTGACATCTAGGCGTCACATTTTAATGATCTTTTATATTTCGGTTAACGTAACGTAAATAACTTTTTCGGCATGTCGATTTTAAGAAATTTTACTACTTTATTTCAGTAGAATTATTTATGGTTTTTCAGTGTTTACTCATTTCGTTAGTTCTTCTACAGTTAATTAAATAAAGATAATGGCAAATAATGGTTTATTCTTAGTTTCTTTTATAATTTTAATTTAAAACATTTTTTAGAGCTACTTATTTTAAAAGTAGCATGAGTCACTTTGCCTTTAAGCTGATTCACATATCTTAAGGATTGTGTTTTAAGGGTATTAAAAGATTAAGGCTGTATCTCGAAAAGACATACTTGCACCTATTCAGGATAAGAGAGAATTAACAAAACAAGAAATAGCGAATTAATTATCTATTAAATTTTTTACTAAAATTTTATCGTCTCTTAATGGATTAAACGTTTTTAAATAGTTTTAAAATTTTTTTAAAATATCTCCTTAAAAGCTTTGATTTTTACAAATAAAATGCACAACGATTTTTCTATGAAAAGTTCAGAGGTCCATAGCTCGGAAAATATGGGCAAGCACCAGTTTTTTTTGGGTGTTTTTTCCTTTTTTTTTAATTTTCTATCTCTTCATATATTTGCTACAGTTACTTGATTAAGCTAGATTTGTTCAGAAGGATATAAACAAATAAGAAGCCATTGTGGTGTTTGCCCGCTGCCTCGAAGGACATAGACTAATTTTGTTGATTTCCAAAAGCAGAATTTTGGAAACTAAGTCTAAACAATTAGCAAATTTAGATTTTCTCTAGCTCAGCTGGTGTCTTGGAACAGTTGATTCCAAGCCGAATGCAGACAGACAGACAACGCTCAATTGACATTTTAATGCAAAAGGACTCAGAGTAAACATACTTTATGGGTTCGAAAATGAAAATTGTAGAAATTTCAAACGGAATGATAAACTTGGATATACAATTTTTCCGCCTATGTGTGTGTGTGTGACAGCTTCCCGTAGCCGGCCAAGATTTTAACAACGTCGTTAAAAAAAAAAAAACTGAGACATGTTGAACATAAAAAAACTTTTAATGTCTCCTTCTTATTTTATATTTGCTACAATTTTAAGCATTTTATAATTTTAAGTCTTTTATGATGGACAGTTTTCACGTTTATTTTTCGCTCGTTTTTTATATTTTTTGAAATACTTTAACAAGCCCTTAGAGACTGGCGCTCGCCAAACGTATCAAATAAACAGCCAGTGACTACGGTCCTTACCGACGGTCCTTACAGCCTACTTAATAACGAATAAAGAATAGTCATACTGACGAAATTTCTTTACTATATTTAATTTTCTACAATTATTATTTGAATAAAAAAACTTAATTTTTAAATTTCGATTATATTTTAACATTTCAGCCTGTTTTAAAAATCCAGTAAGATCCTGCAATATTACAAAAAAAAAAAACCAAGAACCATTTATTCCACCTTAAAAACATATTTTATTCTTACCTATTTTAATCCCGTTGCCGCTTACTGTCTTTTTACAAATTTAACTTACAGAAGTTTTCAAATAACTTCATCTTTTATTCATGTGCGTTAATTGGGTAAAAAAAGAGGAGAGGTTAAAAAGAATCTTTCTTATGCAACACATTTGATTTGCTTCTTATTTAATTCTTTTTACACTTTGTTCACTTTCCGACAAATGTTTTAATAAATTTTTTTTAACTTTCTTGTTGCTGTTTGATATGGTGAAGAGAAATTGCCTGGGGCAAATAATAACAAGAGTAAGGAGCTAAAAAGGAAACTATTAATATGCTACGGTAGCATATCTGACGGTGACATCACAAACAGCCAGAGAACATTTTATATTTTCTAAGACAAACCGTTTAAAACTGAAGCTCTTTACAGATACGACAATGTGTTTCTTTTTTGTATATGAATGTAAGACTTTAATAAATATAAAAGTTATAAAAGGAATTTTAGCAGTTTTTACTATAAATTTATTAGGGCATCCCTGGAGTAGAAAATATTTGATTAAATATGTCAAATCGTAAAAATATATTAGGGTGTATAAAAGTTTCGTTTAGTTAATATTTTCTGACAGTGTTAGATAAATATTCGCCAATAGCAGATCAAAGCACTGCGACAAAAGGAATACTTTTTAAATATTATAACATTGTCCAGCATATTTATTGAGGGATTATTTATGTCGCATGCAGTCAACCGGAAACCCGATAAAAGCTTCATTCTTTAAGAACCCTAAGTAGCATAACCATAAAGAAAATGCTTAAAAATATCTTCGTGCAATTCTCAGAAGACAAGCAACTAGAGAGGTCACAATTCTCGAAAAATAAAATGCCTTGTGGAGGTGTGTCAAAATAATAAAATAAAATGATTAACTTTTGCCTCTTACAAGAATGCAAACTAAATGCAGGGAACCACTTTGTACAGTGTTACGCCTGTTCTTATTTCATACGCAGTTTAAGGCAAAGTCCTGACTGTTATTACAAAAATAAATAAACCAATATGAAGCGCCTGGAAAGATGCTGGTTTTATGTAAGCAGATCATAGCTCTCGCAGTGTTGCTATCAAACGGGGACGCAAGTCATTTGCGCAATGATCATAATAATTTTGGTCTTTATATAGTTTCTAGCCATTCACAACTCCTTTACATAATTCTAAAGTGCTTTGACTGATCTTGAGAATAGCTTGAGTAATGCTTTGTCCAACTGGATAAAACTGAAACAATATTTAAAAGAAAATTCTACTTCGACACGCTTTCAATTTTTGACGTTGCAGAGAAACGCAGTGAAAAACTAGTGGGTTAAAAAATATAGTAGCGCTTGTATTTTATGCCTGAGGCCTCTTGGCTGATTGAAAGCGCATACGAAAATGGAAACATTATAACAACTTTGTAGCACACACTTTTTATTAGTGCATTATTTTATCCAATTTTTATAGTGTCTTGCAGAACAGTCATGAAAGACGTTGTTAAAATGTTTCGGATACTTGACACTTGTTTTCAGTTATTTGACTTTTGAAATGTGTTATTAAATCTACGGATATGTTTAGTTAACTGTTTATTTTTCTGAAGCTCCAATGAAATTTGTCTCTTGAAGTAAGATCTGAAATTATTATCACTATAGCGGCAGCAGCTTCTACAATAGCAAACAGTCATACAGGGAAATAAATAGTTTTCGTTTTTGAAATTTAATTGATCTTTTTATACCCTTATCAAACGTGGAAAAAGCTTACATCTAAGTTTCTCATTTCCGACCCCTAAAGTTTATGTATTCTGAGTTCTTATGCAATGCAAAGTCGACCGTTTAGTTTAACCGTTCGCATTCGAGCTAAAGTCATCTTTGCCAAGGCACTAGATGAAGTATAGAAAATTTAAATACGCCAATCGATCAGACATAGTGTCGAAAGAGATGCTAGTGGAGATCAGCAAAATCGGTCCATGTCTTTCGACGCAGTGGGCAAAACACCACGCCTACCTTTAATTTTTTCCCATCATTTGAAACAATGAAGAAACTCCAGTAAAAAAAAAAAAAACAAATATATGGGGCGATAGAGATTCAAAAAATAAGAAAAATATATGAAGTGAAAAAATTGGCAGCTCCCAATATTTTTCGGGTTACGGGCTTCTGCAATTTTTAAAAGTTTTAAAATATCAATATGGATATCATTTCAAAGCTTTTGAAGTGATCTTTAAGGAAAAACTAAAATTTTTATAAAATGCTTAACCCATTAAAAGCCGATGCCTTTTATATGTAAAATTATATGTATGTAGCACTAATATTTTTTTATTTTTTAATTCTCTGTCACCCCAATATTTGCTTTTTTTATTAGAGTTACTTGCCTAAGCTAGATTTACATATATGGTGAAATGGTTATAAGACTCAGCATAGCCGAATATAGTACTATAAGTTATTCTTACGGATTGTTCTGAATTCTGTTTAATTTTTGCTTTTCTTCTTTTTTATTATTTTTGAATTTTGGTTTCTTTTTTCAACCTTTTAAATCTTTTTTTTATAGATTTTTAAATTTGCAGCTGCAGAGTTTTTTATTCCCTAATCTTTTCTTTTTCATTTTAAGCAAATACCGTGCTAGAACATCTGTGAGGAAATGTTTATCTCAACCAACGTTTTATACTTTTTAAAACTAACATAACGCTGACAACTTGAGATCTGATAATCATTTTGTAATATTATTTTTGTAAATACCTTAAGGGACATTAAGTTTTGTTTGCCTTTTTGATGATTTATGTTCACTCCATCAGTTATTTTGGGGTATCAAAAATGTAATACGACACGTAAAAATAAAAAATAATGTGTATTTCTGTAAAACTAAAAATATATTTATGTTTCTATAGAGTTATTGCAAAAAAAAATTATTTATGTAAACAGATAATATTTTGATAAAAATACATAAAAATTTATAACGTATAAAATATGAATGCTCTTTTTAATGGTAAATTATTTTTAAACAGGCAAAACTGAATCGTTTGGAGATCAATAAAACTTGAAGGTAAATTTTTGGTTGTGAGTTTACGGAGGTGCTAATATTAAATATATTGACAATTGTTGTGTGAGTAATAAAACTAATATTTCCAATTTATTTACCTATTAATAGGTTTTGGTTAAATAATATAAAACGTGTAATATTGTAATAAAAATAAAATTTAGAAAAACTTAATTTTAGTTTTTTCTGTTTTAAAATTTACATGACTTTTTCTGATCTGCGTACATTTATTCAATTTGAATAGTCATTATAAGTTGGAATATCCTTTCTGATATGGTCACCATTTTTTAAGAAGCCATTTTTTTAAATAAATAAAATTTTATTGGCTTAGTACTCATGTTATTAAAAAAACTGGCATTTCCCATTGTCGAGTCATTCAACTTTACTTAAGGCGGAAATATTATTAAATTATGAAACACAATTTTTAGAAATTATAAAAGAATTTAAGTTCAAATGTATGCATTGTGTAATATTTGGAAAACTATAATTTCATTATAGCACATTCACAAATTAATATCTGTAAAATGGTAAATTTTGCATAGAAAATGGTTGTACGTACTATAGTATTATCTAGGCATGTCACAGAACTAAATTCCGATCTACTGCGGTTTCACATCCAGAAATTGGTAGTTAAAAAATCATGGGTGCTTTAAATACTTCTCTTTCACTTATTAACTAAGTAACTCTTTTTCAATAAGATCAGTTATTTTAGTAAAGTTATAAGTTTTGAGCCCATTAAAAATGCATTAAAGTTCATAAAGAAATTTGTAGATAACAAATATTAATGAAAATAATTCTTGCTAAAAAAATCGACTTCAAAACAGAAAAACTTAAAATCATACTTCTTTAGGATGGCAATTATACATTAATTATATTTTATTATATTATATTTGACAATTGAGTTAGGTTTTTTATATGTCGTAGAACAAAAAAAAGTCACCCTTTTATTTTTTTACACTTTTTATTGGTAACACAGTAAAACAAAATTTGTTTAAACTCTAAGCGTTAGTCTTTCAATAATCAAAAGATTGGCCATATGCATTAAACTGCAACCATTAGGGCCACCCTTTAATTTATATTTGTTATTATACTTGATATAGTAATGGACATTCTGTCTAATGTTCAATAGTTTGTCTTTAACGGTTTAAAGGAAAGGCCATGTAGGTCAAATTACATCAGTTATAGGGACACTCTTTAATTTATAATTTTAACTTTGTTACTTGTAATAGCGGACCTAGCAATACAGACTATTTGTAAATTTCAGCTGTCAATCTTTAAAGGTTCAAATGTTTGGGCACATACATAAAATTATCTTAAGTATTGGGACACCCTTTAATTTATAATTTTGCATGTTTATAGTTTTTAAAATAACGGTCACATTAATCGACATCCTGTTTTATTTTCAAGCGTTTTTCTATAACGGTTCAAAAGATAGGCGCATATTAATCAATTTATGTCACCTATGGGGACTCCCTTTAATTTTAAGATTTAATTTTGTATAACTTTTTTGATGTTGAAGGAAATTTTTATGGTTATGGTTATGGTTCATGATACACTTAAAAATCATGTATGTTGAATGGTGACTGCCTTTAATTTTTGATATAATCAACTGTTTTTAAAACGGGACCAATCTGTAAGTATAGTCTTTCAAACTATGTAAAATTTTTTAAATCGGTTCAGAAATGACTGAGTTCTGCAGGCATAAACATAAAAAATACAACATTCAGTTGAATTATAACTTCCTTTTTTTGAAGTAGATTAAAAACATATCAAATTATTAACTTTTATTGGTTTTGAGCATTCATTTTCATGCCAAGCCGTTTTCTTATTATGCGTTTTTTAGCCTAAATTGAAGCAGCTAATTTTTGATTGAACCCATGAATTACCTACTATTTTTGCTCCTCTTTTTTGCTAGGCTTCTACAGAAAACAGATACAAAATTTTTATACTCCCGATTTATTTTCGTAAGCCGTAGTGATCGGGATTTATCAAGTCCATAAAATCCTTAAGTTTTAAGGTTCGCGATTATCTGTTTGTCGTTTTTGATACTGTCTGTCTGGCGTATTGAGATGGCTCCGCTAAACTCTGAAATATACCAGGGCTGTGGTGATCAGTCGTAGATTTTAATTTTGTTGCTTTTTAATTATTTCTAAATTTTACACAGAAGTAGTGAATAATAAATAAAATTTATAACGTAAGAAGATTTCTGTCAATGAACGAACTGTTTTAACATCGCTTTTAGCTTACGAGACAATTGAGTTTTAAAGTTTTCAAGAAACAAATCTGTTCTTGGGGTGAAAAAATTATTTTTTTTTTAATATTGTCTTTTTGTATCATATAGAATGAATACAACACTTTAAATCTGTTTTAAGGCTCTAGGGCTTATAGTTTACGAAATAATTGAGTTTTAAAGTTTTCATTTTAAACATATTGGTTTTGTGGTCAAAAATAATTATTTTTTTTAATTTTAATTTATTTATTAATTTGAAGACATATTTACATATTTAATGTGTCTTAACCTCAAATTTCCATTTCTTTAATTATTTTTTTAATAAAAATATTAGTTTCAGCAAATGACCAATAAAAATAATGTTGTGCTATCAGTCAGTATCATAATTTTGGTTACTACCAACAAAGGTCATCAGCGGGTTCAACGCAAATTTTGTTTAAAAAACTGTTTTTTTTTATTATTTGTGGTTAAAACATTAAAGTTTTGCGGACATCAAGCGCGGTAATAAATATATTTTTTAAATATTTAATTGTATTTTTGTTTATACCTACGAAATGCTAGCGATATTTTATTTAATGCATTTTTATTTTTATACTTTTTAAAGCAATAAAGTTTTAGCTTTAAGTGCACTAATTGTTCTCTATGACCTGTGCATTGACTTGTGCATTGCTCTGTGTTTTGATTTTATGTGCAATCGCCATTCATATGGGCGTTGGCTGTTTTGTTGCACTTAATGAATTTGTGTACGCACTATTTGTTGCGTACGCACATATTCTTCAATAAAAAAAACATTTACGAATACATAAATATGGTCAATGGCAAAAATCAAAAGGCCTTTAGATAAGGGCCGTTAAGGAAAGTATTATCTCTTGGTATTCGCTCTCTTTTAAACAATCGCTACTAAAATGTAGATTATCCAGAAAGAAATTAGCTTGATTGTAATTTTTTAGCATTTTTTATTAAAAATATTTATTGAGCAATTTTTAATATCTTTATTTAGTAGTTGCTATGAAAGGATTAATCATTGTTGTAAGTAATAAAAAAAATGTTTGAAAAAGGAAAAACATGTTTTGAAAAAAGAACTCTTTAATCAAATAATGAAGAAAATAAATATATAAATTTAAAGCATAAAAGAATACCTGTCCTAGTTTGTAATAAATTTAATTATTATAACTAATCAAAAAAATAAATAAATAAATAAATAAATAAATAAATAATAAAATAAAATAAAAAATAAAATCTTAAAACAGAAAATAGTTGTTAATATTAAAAAGATTCAAGGATTTATTGATTGGAATCTTAAAACTGAGTTTTATATAAAGTTTTATTCGAAATGAAACAATTAAAATATAAAGTTTCGAAATACTCATGGAGTTTTTTTTAAAAAGTCTCTGTCTTCTTCTACGCACTTAGTAGTTGAAATTCAAATATTTCTTGCTTCTCCTTAATCAGCACAAAAAAATTTGCACGTACTGGCTTCAAAATAGGTTCCGCTTACGATAATAAACACAATTCCTTAGACTGCCCTAAAAGATGAAACAGAAATACTTGGGAACTGCAAGTTTGAATAAACCATCTTAATCACAAGCAGAAGATTCAGATATTTGTGAGTCAAATACTTTGCCGAATAGTGCGAATTTTTATGTGTTCAAAGAAGATCAAGGAACATTGAAATTTAGGATATTGCAAGCATCGCCATAGACTGAAACCCACAAGGAATTCATAAAAGAGGACGACCAGCTCACGAAGAAGCAAATTGGGAGCTACGAAGAAGACAGGAATATATTCAACCAATTTACAGAGGCCGCATGCTCTTTATAGGACTAATGGACACGAATACAAAAACATACGACATTAAACAAAATAAAACTTAAAATTAGTATCAAATTTAAATATTTTAGAGTAAAAATAAATTTACCAAAGTAAAATTTTTTTTCAGTAGTTAAAAACTAATTATTTTATTAAAAACCTATTTAAAAATCAAGCCATAAAGTTGCCATTTTTTCTTAAACTCTTTACTTTTTTGTAAGTTACTAAAAGTTCGATCTTTGCTTGTTTCTTCAAATTTTTTTCAAAAATCAAGAAAAAAAATTGTTTCTTATCAAAACAAAAAATAAGAAATAAACAAACTAAAACCTGACCAAAAATTAAACAAGCAACTATTAATTAATTTATTAGTTTTGTAAAATTCATAAATTAGAATTATATTTTTTTTTCAAATTATTGTAATCCATTTTTAGTTCCGGATTGCTTATGACTATTCTTTTAAAAATGCGCTGCTTAATATTTGCTAAACACGGACATACTAGAAGTTGTTATAATATATCTTTAAAATGTCTTGAAACATCTGTAAAATAGATAGATTTTTATTATCAAAATATTTTCTTCTTAAACTGTATAATGGGCCTGTTGGATAACAAACTGTGTTTAACAACTAACTTTGTTTTTTACAAGGGCTCCTTCTTTTATATGGAAAGCTTTTACTTATTATATTTTAGTATTTGTCCCATTGAAAAAATATTTCATATTTACCATAAATTTTATTTATAAATAAAAATTTGTATTGCCATTCTTTCTTTTTGTTATTTAATTGCTCGATTATTATTATCGAATATATTTTATTTTATATGCTCGAAAAATTCCACAATTAAGCGAGTTTATCTTAGCAATTGCCTACAAGAGAAAATAAAACATACATATGTATGCAAGTGTATGTGTATGCATTGCGTTTTCACATGTTCTCAGGGCAAACAAAACGTATACGTAATATAAATTTCAATAATAGTCATACGCACTTTGTGCGATATTTGTAACGTTAATTATACGTGCCAGCATATATCGCGTATAATTGTTATGTATTTTTAAATTACGTATGCCTTTTGTTTGGCATTAAACAAAATAATTAAAAAAATCGATTTTTGGGCTTTTAAATATATATTTTGCTTAACTGTTAAGGATAACATAGTTACATAATTGATATGCTTGTTTCTTAAATAAGAAGTAATGGCCCTTTAAAACATTAAAATTTTTTAATAACTGAAACGAAAAAATTTAAAAAGAATAAATAATTTTTTGCCCAATATATATATTTTTTTGAACAGAGTTACTAAATTTTGATTCGTTTCAAATGATATGGAAAAATTAGAGACAGGCGTGGTGTTTAGTCCGCTGCCTGGAAGAATATGGACCGATCTAGCTGATTTTCAATAGCAAAATTTTATAAAATATATCTGATTGATTGTTGCATATAAATTTTCTCTAGCTGATTTAGTGTCTTTACTATTTCAACACAAACACGGACGGTATAACAGACAATAATCTATTGACTTCGCTTTCCATATGGACTTAGAATTTATATACTTTATGGGGTTTGGAAATTGATACTGTAGAAATTACAAAAGGAGTAACAAACCTAAATTACCCCTTTTCCACCTGTCGTGATAAAGGGAGTAGTAGATATTAATTTAGAAGTAGATATTAATTAATTTTTTTTTAAAGAGAGGTAGCACTTCAGACAACTCCTAACCGTGCAACATTCTTTAGGAAAGGGATGGGTGAGAGATAAGTGGTATAAGAAGATAGTTATAGCCGTTTTATTAGTTATTTTACTACATCGGCGAATATGCATTGAAGAAGTTTTTTATTTATTTTTTATCCGACCAATCATGGCCATTGTATTATCGTCGCTCACAGTTTGACAACTTTTAAATCGAATTTATATTTATTTTATTTTTTTAAATAATAAATATCTCCTATTAATTTTGGTTTTTTTATTTACTTCTAATAAGGTTTAGCAACGGATTAATAATATTTTCGTTTTTGTCTACTGAAAAGCACAAAAAAAATGTTAAGAGCTGTCAACTTGTGACCGACGATATGTTTTTTCACAACAAATTAAGTTTCTTTTGAACGACTGGATAACTTCAGTTTTATTATATTAGAAGTCGGTAATGCTCTTAAAGTTTAAATTGAACAACCCATTTGTAACTACATGATCAATCCTCGGTTCTTAAAAAAAAACTTTTGTTACTTTGTTAGCATATCTCCTCTTCACAGTAGGTCAGCGGATTTAAAACCTTCCATACTAAGCGTTAAGGTTAGTAGATTATTTTATTTTTGATAAAGTAAAAGTTTCAGTTTCATAATTTACTAGTGAAAAAAATTATATTCTTAAGAATCCCAATTTAAATATAATATTTGAAATTTATTTGCCCGAAATAGAATTATATACAAAATATGAGTCGGGACATTTTTTTTAATTTCTTGATTTAGGATTTTTCATACAGCAGTTTGGCTGCCAAGCATAATGACTCAAAATTTGAATTGATTGAAATGAGCGTACAGAACCATTCTTCACGGTTTTGCCCTTTACGGGCAAACAAAATATCTGTGTCCTCCGAAAGCTACAAAACTTAAACGCATTTTCTTATTTTTATTCAATTTTTTATTGGATTTTAGTTCAAAATATAACGCAGTTTCGATCTGCAAAACAGTAAGATACTCAATTATTGTGTGTTTTATTTTTTGCTGTTATGGAAAATATGATTTGTGGGCTGTTCGTAATATTACGCTCTTTTTGTTTGATCTAACTTTGCGATTTTAAATCAGTTATAGCAAAAACGATTTAAGATAATTTTTTTTTTCACAACGTAAATTATTTTAAGTCCACTATTTGTGACTAAACCTTTTCTGACTTATTAAAAAACTTACTTTCATTGCCCTTATGACATTAAAAAAGGAAAAATATATAAATTCGTACTAAAATATATCCACCATTTCTAACTACAACACAATTTTAACATAATTCTTTTATTAAACTAAAGAAAAGAAATAAAATCCAGTAGTTATAATTGCCTTCAAACGGGAAAAATAAACTTTTTTAATTTCATCTCTTTCAGTATTTAACAAATAAAATTCTGAGATTTTTGTAGAAGGGAAATTGCAATAACTTCAATTAGAATAAACAATAAAAGCAGAAAGTTAAAAGTTGAAAGAATTGAAATATAACTAAAGAGAAAAAAATATAAATTAAATACTTAAAGTTTTTATAAGTATTTGTTGAAAATGCAGAAAAGATTGACAGAAATTCAAGTTGACTAATTGCTAAAACAATAGAAGCAACAAGAATATTTAAACAATACTACAAGTTACAGTATAATAAAAAAGTATGGTAGCAATAAAAAAACTTTCAGAAATATTAAGTTTGAAATCCGCCTAAATAAATTTTTTTATACACTGTTCGCTTAGTTTCTTATGGTACGCAGTTTCCCATTTATATTTAATTTATTTTTATTTTATTTCACTTTAAGTTTTAGTTTGTGAAATTTCATTCAATTTAAATAAACATTTTTATAAATAGGTAAATAAATAAAAATAAAAAAAGTGATTAAAAACAGTAATAAAAGGTGCTTAAGGGAAATTAGCTTTGTAGTGGGTAATTTTGAAAGCTTAATAAAAAATGTGAAATCGTGAATAAATTGTTGAATAAAAATACTATCGAATTAGTAAGATTTGCTTTGAAAGTGATGAATTAACTCGCGCATGTTATAGACGATTTTATGATTTTTTTGGCTCTCAAAAGCATTCGTCTGAGCAGACCATCATGTTAATATTATCGCTGTAAAGAAACCCTAAAAAAGCAACAAATTAATCGGTTCTTCGTAGGTCGCAGGGTTCGTTTACTACGTGGAACATTTTACTTAAGGACTTGGCTTGCACCATATAGATTGATTGATGAAATTCGTTGTTCTTTTGCTGATTCGGCTTACCCTCTTTTACATCACCAAAATTGTGTTCAGTGATGACGGCCATTTTATGCTCAACGGGTTGTGTCGTTAAAAAACCTTTCACATATGAAATGAAACCAATTCTCCTCCATTTTGTACTGTTTGGTAAAAAGTATACCAGATCTCGGAATATAGTCGAAGGAATTGATTGAGCGCGGCCGAGAAGTAGATTTAACAAATTAACGCTACGTACCATATGGTGAACGCAACCAGTGTTTTACTGAAATCAAAATTTCATGATAAATTTTTTTGGTCGTGCAATTTGAATTTGGATTTTTTCGTATGAGATCGTAAAAAGTGCTTGGGTTATGCAGATAAAGCAGAATTTAATAACGGCATATAATAATGTCCAAGGATATAGTATTCATGACCTTTATGTCTCACTAAAAAGTAACATAATATCCATGGGTATTGTCGTTTATAGTATGGACAGTCATAGTCACTCATGAAATATAATAATGTCCATACTTAAGACAACAAGGGGATGAAATATTTTCTCTTTTCTGGTATAACCATTGCCGACTTCACTTCACGGCTTTCTGCAAGTCAGTTCATGAAAACCTTAATTTTTTTTTACAAAAAATATCACAAATATACAAAATATATTTCGAGGCATGTGAGGTAATGAGATTGGAAACACTGCGGAAGATCCGGCAACGTTGTGTCTTGATTGTTGCTCCTTTCCACTTCCTCAGTCTATTTTACAACTCCGTACAGTTAACATATTAGCTTCGACAGCGCCGTTAGTAAAGTTGTGTTTTCATTGTGCGTCACAGAAATGAAGCATCGGAGTTTAGAGCAACGTTGTGCAATAAAGTTTTGTGTTAAACTTGGTGAGTCCGGGAGTGTGACTTTTGAAAAGTTGAAACAGGTCTATGGGGAACAGGACTTATCGAGAGCACAAGATTTCTGCTGGCACAAAAAATTCCAAGAACACGTTGAAGATGAACATCGCTCAGGGAGACCATTTCCAGCCGTGAATTTTTTTACCTCAAAACGCATAACTGTTGTTACTCAACCCACAATTCACCTAATTTAAGTCCTTATGACTTTTTCCTCTTCCTGAAATTGAAAAATATTCTTAAAGGACGACATTTTGGAACTCTGGAAAACATTTAAAAGACTGTGACCGACAAGTAAAAAGTCATACCAATTGAAGAATTTCACCGCTGCTACCAAGAGTGGGAACGACGACTCCGCTGTTGTAAAGCTGCCCAAGGGAACTAAAATGAAGGGGATAACATTGTTGTTTGAAAATAAAAAAAATCTTTTGTTAGTATGAAATCAGTCTCAATACTTTTCTAACACAACTCGTATGGTTGAAAGTTTATGTGGTCAAACACCTCGTATGACATACTTTCCATGGAAATATTATCACGGACATTTTGTCACTTTCTGTTGCATAATAAAGCCAATTGACCTTATGTCCATTGACGTTAAGAAATGCTTTGAAAAACATCATTGTTCGTGTTATTTCACTTGATGTTCTTATTTTAATAGAAGCATGTTAAATTAAAGAAATTTTATAAATCTTAAAAAAAGAAATATTTTTAATTTTTTAATTTTTTTTCCCAATCAGGGATTGAACCGTGGTATATAATAAATGAAATAAAATATATTTTTTTGGCTTAGGTTAATTTTTTTAAATTTAATTTTTACAAAGAAAAATTATTTATCATTTTTTATCAGTTTTTTAAACAGGATAAAAAGTAAAATAAATAAATAAAAATATTTAATGGAAAATAAATTCTCTTTCTTCTCTCAGTATTTTCTTTGTCAAAAGTTTACGGATTTTAAAATTTTAATCATTTTAAATTGAAATACTTTTGCTGCTGTTTTGCGGTGTTTTACTTTTAAATTTTATATATTAATAAATTTTATTTTAGTACCTCAACTATAAGCCAATAGAATTGGGAATGTTTTTAATCAAACGATCGCGAGTTAAATTAAGAGATTATAATGTTTGTTTTTAGGAAATCTTTGAATATTTTTTAATAAAGATTGTCTTTAATTTAGTATGTAAGATAATAAAAACAAATATTGCTAAAGTTAATAGCTGATTCAACTTTTTATTTCACTCAATTAAGTTATATTTCGATCATAATTAAAGTCTGTTGGTAAGGAAATGGAATAAGACATTTATAGTGAAGAAACTTTTTTAATCCAATTATTTTCTTGAAAATTTATTTTACCAAAAATATTTTTAAAATTAACGAAACATCTTCTTAATTTTGAAACAACTTCCTTTTCTTTAATTCTACACCCCTTTTTACCAGATTTCGTTTTATTTTTCTTTCAGTATTTTTTGTATTAATTATTGAAATATTCAAATTTTTTATCATTAATAAAAATATCATGCATTATTACTTGTGATCTGCTTTAGGAATTTAATTTCTTTACAAACTTTCTTGAGTTTCTACACAACACCTATTTTAATAATTAGGCTCGGTCATTTAATGTAATTCTGCACTTTAAGTTGCAATAAATATTTATTTATACGTTCTTAATGTTAAAATATGAAAACTATCAAAATATTTAACAATAGTCGGAATGTTTTACTATAAAACGAAAATATTTTCTTCTATAATAATTTTAGTTTTTAGTTAAATAGGTTTTTTTTAGAAAAATTTTAAAAATTAGCAGTTTTTTGTTTAATTTTTCTTCTTCTTATTTGTGGGATTTTAAACTACAAAAAGATTTATGAACTTTTGCGTGATTGTCCCTTGTTTATTTTTTGTAAAAATATATACAACAAAGTAATATTCCTAAGTCATAACATGAGTAAAAATAAAACAGAAAATTAAAAAACAAAAACAAAGAATAAAAGGATTTCAATTGCTGAAGTTTTCACCCACAGCAAATTCCAAAAAAAAGAAGCAAAAAAAAAAAAAATATCCAACAGAAAAATATAGCAAGAAAAAACTAAAATTGCGACAATTTTGTAAATTCATTTTTCTTTTATGAGCACAAATAACACTTGTAACTTATCTTTTCATTTTTTTCCTCTAAGATTTTTTCAAAAAAATTTCAACATTTTCTTCCTTTCATTTTGGCATGTTTTGTGAAATTTGCTTACAAATTGTTGTCTTTTGTTGTGATATTTTGTAACGGATAAAAAAAAATTACATACGTACGGCAATACATACACTCACACATACACATTCGAAAAAAGAGTAAAATTATTTCATACACACCGTCAAAAAAAAAAAAAAAAAAAAAAAAAAAAAAAAAGGAACAAATAGAATAAACTCAGATAATAAATTTTTGTTTAATACAAACAGCGAATAAAGTTTTTGTTATGAAATAATTTTTTTCGGGAATTTTGTGACGTTCATAAAAAGTTAATTTTTAAAGAAAAGGACTTTTTTAATATTGCAATTTTAGTTATTTTTAGTTTTATATAAATAAGAGGACTTTAATGTTTTCCCTATATTTAACATAAAACAAAATCTTTAATTTAACGTAATATGTTGAAGATAACTATTTCTATAGCCCTAAAAATGCATTCAAATTGAACCAAATAAATGACTGCATAGAGAAAACAGATGAGTATAATAACCGACTTAAGTGCCAGTCGAATTCCGGTTAAAATGCTTTAAAATTAAAAAAGAAGGATGACCACAGAAAATATTACTGTGATTAAAAAGCAAAACTTTTATTAAAAAAATTATTTTTTATTAAATTTTTATTCTTTCATAAATTTCTTTTTTTTTAATAAAAAGAAGATTATTTTACTCAAAAATTTTACCGCGACAAATCAGCTGTGTGTGCTCTGAAAATCCTGAAAGGATTTATAAATGTTTAAGTCTAATTATTTCAAAACTTATAAAAAATCCCCTAAGCTTAACGTTTGGTCTAAAAAAGTAAAAATAAAGTCTTTTTTGCTACATCTTCAACGTACATTTCAACAATTTTGGGTAATTTCTTTACCCCTTCTTGTTGGTGCAGTTGTGCTCTTATATAAAGTCGGCTTGTTAACTTATTGTTTCATCTAGGAATGTGCCCAATCAGTGTCCTAAAACTAATGTGTTCTTTTGTCTCCCGAATAGGTTAAAGTTTTAACAAATGAAGGCTCAAATCTTAGCGCAAAGCTCGCCAAGTTAGCTGAAGATTGAAAGACTCAAACTTGCCTTTCGTTAATGTACGATTACTTTATGCCAAAAAAAAAAAACACTTTTACTAAAAAACTACCAATTCGAGAAAACTTTATTGGACGAAGGCTTCTTGGTGACTTGCAGTTATTCTACTCGAAGAATTTGTAAAAGCAGTAAAAAAATCAGAAAAAAATAGAGGAATGCAACTTTACCCGGTTTTTATCGAGATATTGTTTCAGTTGGAATCCTTATTTCTGCTCTTCGCTTTGCTTTAACTTATATCACGAAAAACTTTCCCAAAACAAACCTTGCTTTCTGGCAAAGCTGTGAGTCAGTTATATCTTACCACTCAATCATTCAATATCCCTCTTATGCTTTTCCTTGTTCAAAGTATCCAGCTTAAAGTTTGATAGAACTTTAAATTTAATATAACAGGACAAAACATTAAATCTTAATCAAAAAAAGGATTTTATTCAAAATTTTCTTTTGAAATTAAGATAGTATTTTTAATTCGATCATACGGCGACCGTTCTTGGCGAAACGCATGCGAAACATTCAACTTTGTGTAATTTTTTTTGAGCACGGATGGCAGCATATAATAAATAGTAGGAGTAATATTGGCATTCAAGGCGCCAATAGGTTTCAAATAGGAGTGGACACGGTAAAAAACAACGATATTTTTTTCCATGCGATGCATCGCAAACATCGATGTTGCATCGATATTTCATAGAATACATCGATGGTTTTTATACATCGATTGTTTTTTTAATTATTTATTACTGAAGTTTTGATGTTTTTTTTTTCTTATTTATTATTATTATTTTTTTTAGAAAAATCTTAAGTTTATTTAACATTTCCCAATACTTTTTTTCAATACTGTTTATAAATAAAAGTTTACCAAGTCTTTCACCTCTCAATATGTTTCTTTGTTGAGTCATCACCTTCGCTGCGCCGCTTTTGAAAAAAGTCTTTTAGACGGAACTGATGTTCCCACCATTGTAAAGTATTAAAAAGCGATCTTGTCAAGCTTAGGAAACTGCGATTTATAATCTTTCCAAATATCCAACAAAAATTTCGTTCAGTCTTTCAACAGGAGTCCTCAAATAAACTGAATATATCTTCACACTTATTGCTTT
Source organism: Cistogaster globosa (assembly GCA_937654795.1). Lineage (NCBI taxonomy): Eukaryota > Metazoa > Arthropoda > Insecta > Diptera > Tachinidae > Cistogaster > Cistogaster globosa. The sequence goes on along the minus strand of OW569405.1, from coordinate 97,219,707 downwards.
TCCAATTTCTATAAACACGTTTATATATCGATCTACATGGTCTGTATACAATTTGTCATTTTGATGCATCAAAAGAAAACATCGATGTTTTCCGAGTGTTTTTTAAACATCGATGTTTATTTTCCATCCCTACTTTCAAGTGTAAGCTAGTGACATCAGGTGGACGTGCAGAAAATAATCATGTACATTTCTGGAAATCAATTTTTAGTCAAATTTTGATTTTAATTAGTCGTTGGTTGAGATCGTGACCTGTAGCGTCTTCCTGTTGAAGCCACATCTCAAACAAATGAATATGGTTCATTTTTTTATCCCAATAATAATTGATCTTGGCGTGGTTACAATCTTTACCGTACGGCTTCATTATAGCTCACCAAACAATGCAGTTTCTGAGTTTTAAGAAGCCTGTAGGGTCTGTTGTGGAATGGTTTTTACTTCATAAATGAGTCTTTAAAAAATTTTGTACCCAGCAGCTGCAGACATTAATGTCGGATTTAAAAGTAAATCTTTGTACTTTAGTAGCGTTGTTATAGCATCGATTTGCTAATATTAAGTTGCCACAGTTTATTTATCAAAAATAAAAAAAGTCCGCACAGTACTGAAGTTCGCTTTATAGTTAACCCTCGGACTTAAAAAACACACTTAATATTTTAATTTAATATTAAAACGCTTTACTCAAGGGATTCCTTGAAGATTAATATGTTTATTATTAAGTGTCTTTTTATCGGATTAGAGGGACTCAAGCTGCCCACGACGAGGAAGAGAACAATGTCAGAGCTTCAGGTAAATCTGTATTTAATCGGACTTCGTTCGTATGTAAGTTTTTAAGAAATCATTTTTTTATTTAGAACCCAGTTACTAATACCCTCTTACTCGAGGTCTGATATGATCGCTACATGAAGCCATTAGTTCGAGCTTTCTAAGGAAGTAAACGAATTATTGGTAATATGGCCATTGCTCTGAATTACAAATTTTTTCAAGTAGTTGCGACCTTACAGAACATGTTGGAGTCTTATCGACATATAAGTTTCATCTAGTAATGCCTTCGTATTTGTAAATGTTTACAGCAGGGCTTAATTTTAAATTTAAAAACACATTTCTTGAAAATTGACGTATCAAAATTAACCTGGTGTCAACTTAAAATGTGGGAATAGTAATGCTGATTTAAATAATACAACTCAGATTTAAACCGATATCTTCTTGAAGTAATTTTGTTTTTTATTTGCGCACTCCCAAGATTTATTTCTAATTCACTTTTCTATAGAAATGCTGATGTTTTAATATTTTATTGCATTGTTGCTTAAAAGTACCACATGTGTTTGCATAATTTATCATAAGATTTTCATATCATTCTTTACTTCACTTTATTCGACTCTTGTTTTCTTTTATTTTATTTTACTTTTGTTAATTTTTCTTCAACACTTAAGTGGTTTTGCTATTTTATACCAAACATGACAACTGGTTTTTTTAAGAGTTGTGTGGTATGCTCCAATGTTGTTGAAAGTAATTCAACTTTCATTGTCGCATAAAAAATGGTAGTAAAAATGCAAAATAATTCCCAGGATTTTTCCTATTTTAAAAGTAAATGCTTTATAAAAATATAGATAAATATTCCACAATTTTTTTTCAAGATTAATTATAGTGTTCATAAGTTGAATGTAATGTGGTTTTACTTTGGGATTTTCATTTGAAGAAAATAAGACATCAATAAAAAACTTATTAATTTTTATTATTGGAAATAAGACAAATTTATCACTTTTGTTAACATGAATAAACAAAAATTTTGCTGGTCAAAAAAATATAAAGGGCGTTTTTATAGAAGTATAAAACTTTGAAATGGATTAAAATAAAGGTGAATTTTTAATAAACAATAAATTTACTTAATTCAGAAGATACATTTGTGCCATTATAATAAAAATATTGCGGCTGACTCGGACCATCTATATTTGCGACAACAACATAGCGAGTTCACATATCCCAAAGAGAACAACTCTCAGGTCAATTCACGTGAAGGTATGTAGTTACCAAACGTTTCCTTCAATTAGCTAATTGTGGAGCAGGCTGTGTGGCATGTTGCATCGTCTTGTTTAAAATACAGCTCCTGTAGATCATGCTTTTTAAATTGATAACGAAGAAGTCAATAATCATTGCTTTATAGGGGTCAGTATTGCTGTCATTTTAAGACCAGCATTGTTTTCGAAGAAGTAAGTGTTAATCATTCTAGCTGCCCGTAAAGTGCATCAAATTGTCAGTTTTTCTGAATCTAATGTTGGCTCAACCATTATCATTTCGGATACGGAAATGTTGTATATTGTCTTATTCGTTCAACCAACAGTAACCTTCATCGCTATGAAGATCAGAACCAACGATTATCTTTTTTAAGCGCATCTGCACAATTTGAAAGCGGTATATACATCACTTGACAGATGACAGAACACCTTAAAAAAAGGTATTGCCAGGTTTACATCTATAAATAATGCCATTTAAAAATTCAAGCAGTGTTTTTTTTGTAAATACAGAGAAAAGTTATTGCTTCTATGAAAGGTATTGTTTTTTATTACGTGAAAACTCAATAAAGCTGTTAATTGATTTTTATATTTATTTAACTAGGAAATTAAATTTTCCTTTTAATTAAATATGTTATAAATTCAATTAATTATTTGATTAGAATGCATATACTATTTGATTAAATATTTAATTGAGACAGTTAAGGGTGTACTTAAATTTAATTTTGAAAATAAACAAAAATAAAAGTCTTAATCGTCTATTTACTAAAACTTATAATATAGATTGAAATTTTACATTCTATACGTCGATATACAGCGTTTTATACGTTTGTACTGAATCAAAAATTTTACTTGATTTTTATTAAACTTATAAAAATTTTTGGTTAAGTTTGTGCGATTTGATTAGTCAAATATATGACCAAAACGTCATAATTAAATAAAAATCTTCAAGGAAATCTAAAAAAAAAAATTATTATTTAGTTTTACTGAGAGGCATTATCTTTTTTCCTGTTTCTAATTGATTGTAGTTGCCTCGAGAAATAATTAAATTAACTTGGCTTAAGTTCATATCTATTTAAATTTTTTAAAATATTTTAATAAAAAAGAAAATTTTTTTTCAAATGATTGCAGCGTTTTTTTTTTAAAGAAAACAGGAAAACTAAGACAACAGCAAAATATAATGCAGTGTTTTGTGAATTGCTAAATCCATTCGAATTTTTGTTTACTAATGGTTTTCTTTGTAGACATTATTAATTTAATTAAATAATTTAATAAAAAAGAAACATGGAATATTCATAATCAATAAATGTTAATTTGGTTGGACGAAATCCACATACAACCCTAGTTTTTTTAAATGTTCTCTTTATTAAGCGTCGTATTTATTTCATTCAAGGGGCTAACTCTATATTTCGATCCGAACGAAAAGACGTTCGAAACACAATGCATAAGACGTAAGAATTCGAATGATCTTCTCTTCGATTCGACATACAGAGTAACCCTCCTGCTTTCTGTTACTGGTCGTTTTACCTGCGAGTGCAAATTAATTTTATTTTTTCTCTTACACGGTGCCTTGCATGAAATTTTTATTTTTCATTTTCAAAGTTATTAGTCGAACTGTTTGATATTTTAACAATTGAATTAATTAAATTCAGCTTAAATTCATCTGTGTCTAATAATTCTAATTCTAATTATTTCGAAGGAAATACAAAAATACAAACATTTTTTAAACATTTTTCTCTGCTTTTTTACCTTTAACTTAAATTTATTTAATGCTTTAAAATAAAGAACAAAACTTATTTCATCATGCTCTTTTATGTTTGAAAATTTTCTGATACTAAACAAGTATAATGATATAGAAATGCTGTATTTAGTTTTATGCCACCTTCAAATCTCATTTCATTTATTTAAGTAACGTCCTGTTTTCAAAATCATTTACTTTTCAATGTTAGCGTGGCTTCATTAACACATTATTTTTCAAATACGTTGAATAACGTATGCAAAGTTTCAAAATCATTAGTCACTTAAAATAAATAATGTTTCTATAAGTTTTTTTAGTGGTGTATTTTTTATACTAATTTGTTTCATAAAAGAGAAAAAAGACAATGACTCGTATTGTGAGTTTTTGCCAACAAACACACAATGGCTAATGAAAAAAAAGGAAAAACAGAAAAAGAGAAAAGGATTTAATTACTCTATCCTTGGCTGTTTAATATTATTTGAAAAGCCATTTTGCTTGTTTGTATTTGTATTTGTTTCATAGAATTTTTCATATGTGTAGTAAAATCTGCACAAGGATTTATAGAAATAAAACTGTCTAGTAATCGTATTCACACTTGGCCACATAACTTATAAAAATACTAATGACTGGCGTAAATAGCAGTAAAAGCATCAATCGTTATTTGGAAAATATTTATATGACGGTGCACAGCTATTTATTAAAAGGTAAAATAATAGTAAACTTACTAAAAAGTAATTATTAGTGAGGAGCACAATAACTTTTAAATTACGGGCGCAAAAAAAGTTTAATGGGAAAAGCTTTACTCCTTTTGTGCAAATATTTTCTTGGCCAATTAAAACTAAATGCTTAAAGTCAGTAGTGGTTAGCTAAAAGCTAAAAAACCTAAAGTCATAAATAACGTTATAGTTTCCTTTTGCACTAGACCCTTACCTCTATAATCTTGATATCTAAAATTTTTACAGAGATTGAAGTTCTAAGTCTGCTATAATTAAAAACTTATCTTTTGATACGCAGCAGGCAGGCCTTAAAAAAATATAAGAAATTAAAAACATAAAATTGAAGCTTCAAAATATTTAACCAACAAAAATCACGAGAGTAACAAAGCTTGTTCTTTTAGCTACAGGAGTACTTAAAATGATAACACGAGAATATTGTTGAAAAGATTTTTTTTATTATAAGTAGATACATTATTTCATTGCATCTATTAAACTTTTGGCGGCAGGTAAAAAAGTTTTTCCTTCCATTTGCGAGTTGAAATCAACTTTGCCAAGGCACTTGATGAGCTAAGGAAAATTGAAATACGCCAATCGATCAGACAAGGTTTTAAAAATTTTGCAATTGAAAATCAGAAAGACCCTCTAAGGTAGCGATCGAATAACCACTTCTGCTCCTATTTTTTCATATCACTTTGAACAAATCTAGCACATTGAATAATAATAATAATAATAGTACACTAAAAAAAATAATAAAGCCCAAAAGCTTTGGTTTCCCGGGCAGCGACTGAGAGAGCCATGATAAAAGCTACACTTATGTTCTAGCTGACACTAGCGGGGTATCTGATCGCCTTCGAACCTCTAACTTTCGTTTTTGATTAATGAAAACATCTTTGGTAAATGCTTTAACTTTAGCTACTCTTAGGACGGTCCAAGAATTTCACCTCTCGCGTCGTAAAACTTATGACCCCAACTGCTTCTACTAATCATTACCTCTTGATCTTAAAACCAATGAAAGTAGAACAGGGGTCTTATTTCATAATTCCAAAATCCACAAAATATTCAGGCATTTTCAGCCTGCTTTAAGCACTATAATTTTTTCAAAGTAATTGTACCTGCCCCCAACAACACTCGATGAAGAACACCGAATGATATCGATGAAGTTATTCAGTGACTAGTTGTACTAAAGTTCAAGTATGGTTTTCCGCTATAGTTTTTTTAGGCTTGAAACAAAAGAAGATCTTTCAGATGTGTTTACTGTAGGCACTCTGCAATAAAATTTTTCAGTTTTGGGACTGGTCGGGTCTTAGATGTTTATATGTTTTCCAAACTGAGCATTTGTTTCGTTCCTTTTAAGTGCAACTCTACCATGTTAATAAATGATATTTGGTATGAATTAAAAAATCAAAGAACTAGTGAAATCTTTTGAAAATCACAATAAAACGAATATCACAGTGGATTTGCAAACGTCATTTTCATGTTATTGCTTTAAACAAAAGCGATTACGTTATAAGATGAGGGGATTAGGAAGATAGCTGCTAGAGGATTAAGTTTCTGTTAGACGGTCTGCTCGAGAAAAACTATGCTCAGTAATGGGATGCCAATAATTACCGTCGATTTTAATGATATTTTTTCATGCTCAAAAAGTTTCTTTAAATGTGTAGTGTTCTTTGTCTTCAAGCAATTAACTTCTAAATAATAAGTAAAAGTTAGAGACATAAATAAAATTTTATTAAAATTTTAATAAAAAATAATTTTGCACGACTTAAAAAAAGGAGAGGGTCTTAATTAATCTGCAGTTTATTTTCTTTTTATGTACGAGTATGTCAAGTAAAAAGTCCGATATTTCTGAAACAGGTTTGAAAATTATTAGTTGTGATTATTTTCATTTATTTGAAAGGGCGTCAAATTTTAAAAAAGTGGGCAATGCTAAGGATATCAATTGAAATATATGGCCACTTGAAATTTATAGAAAATAGTCGCTAATTAAAAGTGTATGACTTAAGGGGTGTCCCCATACACGACAAGAATTGAATTCAAATTTCATCTCAAAGCAGATGAGCCTCTGTCGAAATAGCTTTTTATAGTGTAGGGTTTTTTTTGGTAGTAATTATTGAAAATAAATTACAATCGGTTACTAAGTCTTTTACTTTTCTGGTATCTTTTTTAATTTCCTAAAGGAAACGACCTTCTTTTTTCTCTCATGTTCTTAGTTTAGAACAGAACACATGTCTTAACACTTATCTTAAAATTCTGCCGCCGTTAACTCCGTAATAATCAGCACAAGGATGACAAATTCTAGCGAAAAAACAGATAGAATCGTTTAACTTGTGCCACAAAATTATATTTCCATATATTTATTTTGTTTGTTTATTTTTCATTATTATAATTATTTTTTAAATTTTTCGCATTTCGTTGCGATGTTTTAAAATAAAATATTTGTATATTTAAGACTGATTGTTTTTTTGTTATTGCATGCAATTGTCTTCCATTTTCTGTAACTGAATGCAAGTTTAGTCATTTTGGTTTCAGCAATGTCATTAACCAACACAGGCTGCAAGTAAAAGCTTATTTTTACTTTTAAAAGAAAAAATCTACAAACTTTTAGAATCAAAAAGTATTAAACAACTGAGTAAAAGTTTTAATTTTTTTTGTTTAATGTTTATTTCAACAGTTTTTTTTTAGTTTTTTAGATTTCTGTGTGTTCATTTTTTTAATCTTTTATCTTTTAAAGTGAAAAAAAGTTGATTTGAAAAGTTTGCAAAAGTATAATTGGAATTGGTGAAGAGTTTGCCAAAACTTTAAGTTTGGTTTCGAAATAAAAAAAGACAAAAATCTCTATTTTTCGGCAGCAGTAACTTTTAAAATTCACTTCAAAATACACTTAACAAAATTGCAATAAAAATTTAATAGACATAACTGCAGATGTTATGGAGTCCTCACTTAAATGATTGAAATTACTTTTCGATCAAATGCGTTACTTTTTTACTGGATGCTGTTTTACGATAATTTCAAAGACATTTCAAAATAAGAAAGAAGTTGCATAAAAACCAAACATATCGTCGGTCACAGGTTGACAACTCTTTACATGTTTTTTGTACTTTTCAGAAAACAAAATAAGAAACGTTACTACTCCGTTGCTTAAGCATGTTAGAAGTAAAAAAAAAAAATAAATAAAATTAGTAGCTGATATTTACTGTGGGATGATGTAAATTGTTTTTAATAAAAAAGATTAAAATAAATAATATCCCGATTCGATTTTTTTGTCGACGATATATTGCACGAGTATTAAAAACTTTTTTTTTTTAAAATTGCTTAAGAAAGTGAAAAGCAAAAAATAATTAATTTATTTGAAGAAGTAATTGTGGAGTGAATTGCAGGATGTTTGTTTCTTATTTTTGTTTTTAGCTTTAGGGATTTTTTATATTCTAAGAAAAATTTTCTATTTTGACGGCTTATTGAGAGGCATTTTTTAGATAATATTTTTTTTTTTCAATTAAAGAAAAAAGCAAAGTGTTGAAAGAAATCGAAATAGAGAATTTAAATTACACATATTATTTTAGAAAATTAAACAGCGTTATAACTAAAGACAAATTGATCGAATGAGAATTATGTAAAGTCAACGAAATAAAAAAAACAATAAAAACTTCTTTTTGCGCAAAAATAAAGTTACAATTGAGTATTTTTACTAAATTTTTCTACAAAATTTCAATAATAATTACAAACTTTAATAGAAATCTTAAATTCAACTGAAAAATCCAATTTTTAAAAAAGATTTCATAAAAAATAATTAAAAAAAATTTTGATCTTGGCTGGAGTTTTTATTCTCTCCTTAGAAAATCAAATTTATTCAAACCGTTTATGTGTCTATTAAAGTGTAATGCATAAAGATTGCATGTGTAAACCAATCGAATAAAATAAAAGGTAAAAGAAACAGTATGGCCCTGATTCTTACTCTTAGCTTTTTCGACATCATTTATACAATTAGAATATAATAAAATTACACAATTATTTACCCTTCATTATTGTTTAAGTGAATATAATATAATATAAAAATTGAATCGTAAATTAATGAAACTTTAACCGATTTTTAAGTCGGTTAAGGTGCGTTTAAATTAGTCAAATATTTGCCCGAAAAATTGTAATTAATGTTTAACAAATGTTTATTTAAATTTTTTTGACAAGTTTTACTACGAACGACGATTTTGTCTATAACAAATTTGATACAGTCGACTCTTGATTATTTAAAACTCAGAACGATGACAAAAAGTTCAAATAATCAAGTTTTCATTAAACAAGACTTCAAAATATCAAAAGAGAGATAAAAATATTCACATTAACAAGGGCTTATAGAGCTGGCATGAAAACTAAAGAAAAAGATTTAAATTTCTTAAATAAACAGAAACAAATTAAATTAAATTTCTTTTAAAAAACAAAAACAAATTTTGGAAAAAAACCTCTGAAATAAATAAATTTTAAGTCCATAATGTCGTAGCTAAAGATCCAACCCGAACCCCTAAAGGCCATATTTTTATGCAGATGTTTTCTTAATATTTTAAACGTTTGACTATTTATGGGTTAAAACATTTTTCTTGTCGTATTTGGAATATCAAGAGAACTTTTTGTAGACATTTTAATTTTTAAGAGAAATTTTGTTGAAAATGTGATACTTTGGTGAAATTTCGGTTATCGAGTAAAGTCCTCACTTGATAGTCTAGAGCAATTTCGTTTACACCTCTATCGTAAGTAAACCGATTGTATTGATTTTAAATCACCAAATTCTTGAATCTGCTATATATCTGAGAGAATTTCTACAAGTTTCTTGAAGAATTGAGAACACAGACAAACACAGACAGTCTGTTAGCCGGACATCGGCAGGTAGATATTTAGGGATCAAGAATATAAATGTACTTTTTAGGGTTAGAAATGTCTAGTGTAGAAACTCTAAATAGAATGAAACTTTTCTTTAAATCTTCTACCTTTGATGAAGAAAAGCAGCTAGAAGTTTCACACTTAATTTCTTAAAAGTATGAAATTTTTAATTTATTTATATATTTTCTAGTTGCAGATTTTAGATTTAATGTCATCTAAATCCAAAAAATTATAACTCAAATTCAAGTACAAATTTGTATAAAGTGTTCGGCCTAATACTATTCGCCTTAATCTGGTTAAAAATGTAAGGAAAATAGGAAACATATATTCGTCACAATTAGAAATATCTTTAAAATTTTTTTCCCACATTGAGTAATAAAAATTAATTTATAACATTTACATATAATTTTATTTATAATTATGTTATTAATTGTAGCATTTCTGGGCTGATAATGAGTCAAAAAAAAATTTTTTTTCCTCCTGACTACCATTTTAAAAGTTATAAAAATTCCTAATTCTTTATTCCCTTACGAAGCTTTAATTACATTTTTAAAATGATTTCTGCTTTTCACATTTTGATTTCGTTTTACGTTTATTTTTTATGATTTTAAACAGAAAACCACAAGCCTTTTGCTAAGCACTGGCAAAACAAATAAATAAAATTATGTTGAAAAAGTAAATATAAAAATGTATGTGTGTATAATCATGTTAAAGGGAGTTATATATGGTCATACTGCACCCTACATCAGTTGAGAACAGGAAAATCTCATAAGATTGAAAGGTTGGATAAATTTTTGTAAAATCTATTAAATTTACTATAACAAGCTTTCATAGGTGCCATTTATAGGATAGAAAATATTTAAACTTTACGATAACTTTAAACATACAGTCAAGACATCCTTTATAATTTGATGCAGCTGTTTGTTTGTTCACGTTGTTTTCAATCCTTGATATTTGGTATTGTAATTCTGTTACAAATTTCTGTTTTTATTAGTAGTTTTGAAAATATTATCATGTTTTTCATTTTTTTTGTGCAGGATATCTTTCGGTCATAAATACCTGCACGTCAATTTCTCTGTGACATTATATTTATTCTTAATTTTTTTTCTTTGTTTCTCTATGGTTTCTAACTAGATTAATCTTGACGTCCTGTTGTTAATTAACTTTTGCAAGTTTGTTATTTTGCTCCAGTAAAAATTGAACTAATCGATGTTTTGTTAAGCAAACATATGCCTTTTTACCAAATCAGTCATGGCTACCATATTCTGTTATTTTCCTAATTAGCCAATGCCACTCAGGAACATGTTTCTCTTGGAGATCCTAGCTTCTTATGTCTGAAGCTTTTTGAGTATGAGGTAACACCAATCGCCAGGGTTTGCAGGCGACTGAAAGTAATAATTATGTACTTTCGTAGTGGCCTCTTTACTGGAACAACAGAAGCCGGAAGACCACAAGGACTTTGATTCATATACTGATTATTAATGGGGCCCTGAAATGCCTATGCGTACAAAACAGTCTCGCTTTGCGAGAGAATGTTGTTAGTGATGCGGTGAGAGTTTAGATAGTGTTCAACTCCCACACAAAGGGTAGCAGCCTGGCCCCTTAACCGTTTGCTAAAAGTTAATATTTAATTTGTCGTTACGTGTTCCAAAGACACTGTTTTTCTATTGCATTAACCCGATGATAAAACCATTATCTGGTTTGGGCCAGCACTGACGTTAAGCTATATCGCATTGAAATTGGTGAGTGTAAATTTAGGTCATGATTTTCTTGTTTTATTTTACGGACGCCTTAGCCACCGTATCTGCTGCTATAATTTAGGGTCACCTTTACCAGCTGGCTTACCGTGGCTACCATTTTCTATTTCTATCGTAGCTGGAGCTTGAACTCTGATCTTCTATGTAAGAAATACGAAAAGTTCTGTTAGGAGTAACCCCTTTTTTAGTTCTGTTTTTAATCTACGATACAAATACTTTTGTATTTCACCACAGAAGCTTGTGACGTTGTAGATATATATGTAAAGAGTTGTCAAATCTAATTTTCGTAAAAACGTGGTTTTTCAAAAAACGTAGTTAAAATGATTTCTTTAGTCTGATTTGAGCAATCAGGAGAAAACAACCATAAATAAAAAAGACTGAAATTTAAAGAAAATTATGAGCAAAAATAATAACTTTCATCGCTCATCTGCCTGAATGAGGTAGAAAAAGAGATGTTTAAATGGTGGCCAATTCCAGGTTATTGACAAGGAACGCGGGGAATAGACATAAAAAAGCTTGAATCATTTGGCAAGATTAATAATATTGAATGTATTTCCTCGGAAGTAAAATCAGCATGAGCTTAAATGACAGGACAGCCAGATAATCTTTTTTACATATTTATATTTGGTGGCATTTTTCCCGCGCAAATTACTGTCACTGTGATTTGTTATTTACGATCTGTCTGAGGTAAAAAATTGTACTTTAAGCCAGTTCATCTACAGTCCATAAATCAACTGGATGACTGGATAATTCAGTAAGTTTACGAAAGTCTCGAATCTGTTATTAAACGGTAGGATTATACATACAGCCACAGCTGTTGTGGACATCTGTATTTATTAAGTGATAAGTAGACAACTTTTTCATCGCTATACATTTGACTACATGAAGTATTTTGATAAATGTTATACAATTTCTCGATGAAAGATTATTTCAGAGAAAGTTATAAACGATATAGGAGTGATTTTTTTGGCAATAAGCGAAACATGCTTAAATAGAGGAAGAGAAATCTAACTTTTTTTAGAAAAAAATAACTTAAACTTAAATTAGCAATCGTACCTTTAAGTGCCCTGGAGATATTCAAATGTTCTCTATTTGTGGCCCACAGATGGCATTCAAATAAAAAAGAAATTTTGGAAGAAAAACTCAATCGCAAAAATCAACAACTCGACATAAAGAAAGCTACTGAGGTTGCTCAGTCATAAAATGTAAAAAAACTAAAAATATTTACATTCAGAATTGATGGGTTTATTTGATCGTTCCAACATATTTTATAGAATTAAAAAACATTAAATTACATAAGCAACTTCTAAATTAACCTTAGTTGTTTCTGGGTTTGTTATACTTCTTCGGGAAAATTTTTATTATTGTATCAAAAGAAAAACATTAAAAACATTGATAAAATTATTGCACAATTTCACAGATTTACGTAAACATGTCGAAGGTTTGGGTTATTTTTAATTTTCTGTTGCCGAGTAGGGTGTATAAATAAGTATAAAAAGTGTGTGGCGAAGAGAAAGTGCAAAAAAAGTATAAAAAAAGTTTAATGTAAGAAAAAAAAATTTTTAATTAAAACAGCAATGATTACGAAATAAAACCAAATGTAAAGAAAAAAATAAAACAACAACAACAAAGTTACCGTAAATTATAAAAGGTAATTAAAAAAAAGGTAAGTAGTTTAAATGTACAGGTAAATAAAGAATAAAAATCATACAGCAGGTGGGAGAAGTACTGCAGATATATTTCTATTCAACACAACCTTAACAAATTCCTCTTTTCAAAGTTTTTTTTTTATATTTAACCACAAACAAAATTAACTGAACTTTTTCTGAACTGTATGCAATACATTTACATATTTCTTTTAGGTTCCACATTGTATCTACACCTTTAATGCAGATTTAATAAATATTTTACATTAATCAATAAAAATACTCAAACAGTCATTGCGGTCGTCTCTATGACTGCTGTTTGATTATTTTACAAGCTCTTTTCTATAAAGTTATTTTGTTAATTGTTAATTTAAGATCTCATTGAATTTTGCATTCATTATAAGAGTTAATTATTCGCTTAATATACTGAAAAATGTTAGCAGGTTATTAAGGTTTAATTTTATGAATTTAAGTTTAAATAAAATAAGGACATTTTTTATGTTATGTTTTATAGCCTAAAGTTTATGTTTAAAAAGCACAGCAGGTTTAATAAAAAAACGTGGTTTGGGATTGCGTGCTAGATGCTGCAATTAAAAGATCGTACTTGTTGCCTCAATATTTTTGAGTTAAATTTGATGACGTCAGCCGATAAAATATACTGCTGGCTCAATATAACTTCTAGCAGAACCGAATACACCATCACTCATTGTAAATCGTGTGACACCTAGTAATGTTTTCAAACAGTAGCTTTCGTTTAGTAATCATAACACAAAACCGATTAAGAACTTAAACTATTTATAAATTCATATTTAATAAACTAAATGTTCTAACAAAAAAGATCTAAACATCGCTTTACTAAAATAGTGAAATAAATTTCATGCACATATGACCAAAAACTTTCGAATGCAGCCACAAATAAAAAATTAAATTGAATCTGATGATTGCCCAACAAATATTATTTTATCTTTCATTAAAAATAACTTACAAAACAAAGTCTGATGTTAAGTTTTTTATGATAATTTTTATAACAAAATATTTATTTATTATTTTGCATAACGAATATTTTATTCGAGAAAAAAAAAATTCCCGAAAAAAATAGGTTTTTGAAACTACTAATAGTTTTATTCGGTTAAAGATTGATATTTTATTAAATGTTTTACTGATTAAATTTTTTATTTAATTAAAAAATTGTGTCCGTTTTAAGTTAAATATATCATTGATGTAGGAAAGAGACTTTAATACTATTTCTTTAAAAGAACAAATAACAATAAATACACAGTTGAGGAGTAAACGAATACAGAATATCACATACATCGTTATGAGTGTGAAATATAAAAATTGTAAATTTAATTACAATAATAAATCAACAAAGCATTATTAACATTCCTTTCATTTAAATTAAAGGATCACAACATCCTTATAACTGTTTATTAAAAATATGCATTTGTTTTTGATTAAATTATGAACTAAAAGTTTAATAGAGTTTAATCCGCAAACAAAACTATAAAAAGGAGCATAATTTTTTTTTTTTTTTTTGTTTTAGAAAAGGAAAGTTTTATAAGAAAATTTCTCATTGACGGCAGACATTATGGTGTCTCCGTAAGTAAAGTGCCCTTAGAGTAAAATTGTCAGGCTTCAACTCCTATACATTATCAAGACTTTTCAGAAATGATTAGGGAGTTGCCTCACCTGTTCTCGTTTGATTACCGCTTCAAATGGCTTTTTTCTTCAGTTAGTATTACTTTTCAACATCATTTGTTACAAAAGTTAATGGCACTTATCATTTAAAAGTATTTCACTTTATAGAAAGAAAGGAACTTTAGAACATTGAGCATTTTGGTACACAATTTTTTTTATCTTGATTAGCAGGGTTCAAAGACTTTCTAATATTTTAAAGCCTCTAAAGTTTAACGCAGACGTAAAGGTTGTCTAACGAATTTTAAGTTGTAAAAAAAAAACAACAACAAAAAATTAAATTGTAATGAAGAATTTTTTTGTGCGAAAAATCAGAACACGGCATTAATATTTAAAAATAATTTTGGGCATATGGCCACCACTGCTACATGGACGTCCAATTTTGGGTCACTTTTTTAATTGTTGCGGCCGTATGTCACGGATAACACGAACAATGGTGGCCTCCAAAACGTTAATTGTTGCTGGGGTACCAGCATAAACTAGTGACTTCACGTGGCCCCCATGTTGTAAATTGGTCTCACTCCATATGCGGCAATTTTGCTTATTATTAAACCCTTTAAGCCAAAAATGAGTCTCGTTGCTGAACACAATTTGGCGATAAAATAACAGATCAGTTACTAACTCCTCTAGAGCTTTAATTACTGCACTAGCTTAATCTTATACAGGTGTAGGCCAAGACCTTTACGCAAAATTTTTCACAAAGTGGACGGACAGAGCCCCAATTCCTGTGACCGATAACGAATCGATAAATTTGGTTCTTCTTCCAAACTTTCGTTTACAGCAGCGATATTCTCCTCAGTATGCACATTCCTTCGACGTGTTGGTGTCATTGCTTTCTATAGAGAGTATGAAGTACAAAATCTATCCGCAGTTGGACGGATGGCTTGCTCAGACTGACGATTATGTGTACCATAAAAATCACGAAGTCGTCAATAAGTTGCTCGTTTTAGTGACTGATTTTCAAATCAAACTGGGATGATTTAATAGCGTTGTGAGTCTGTTCATAATGATTTGCCAGAGTTTACTGAAAATAAAAATAAAAAAAATTTTCATCAAAAAGAAACTATTTTTTCCTAGCGGTTAAAACAGGCTTCCAGCTTTAGATTGTATTAAGCAATGCTCGATTTAACGCAATAAAAATTTTTTCAAACGAGCACTTTGATGTCTTCGCATAAAAAACAAGTCGAAAAAGTCTGTTATAGAATGATGTATTCCTAGCTGGATAATTTGAAAAAGTAAAATCTACTAATCAATAAAGCGATCACGAAAATAATTCAAAACTCACATAATGTATTTATGCAGTTAAAATTCAATCGATCTTTCCTGATTTTACAAACGTTCCTATATATAATTTTATAAAATATTTCATCCACGAAAATGTACTGTCTGTTTTTCTCTTCTGCTTTATAGCAATTAATAAATATCACCTAAAATCATACTGAACCAATACGTATCCTAATTACTTACCTTACTTAATAACAATTTTGCGATTGATAAACTTTTTGAATAAATCGACAGATTTTTTTCGTAAAAAAAATACTTAAAAATTTTAATTATTTTGAAGAAATGTCGCCCGTATGACTGCTCTCGCTTTAAAACTTAATATGCTGTAAATATGATAAAAATTTAATTAACTTGATTATTTTTATTATTTAAATTTTTTCACGAAATGTATCTTTATGAGACAAAAAGATTCAACGAAATCTTGAAACTTACTTTACAGTCATCATCAAGAAATTTTGCTGATTTTATTTTCTGCTATTGATTTAAAAAATAATTACATATGTCTAAAATGGATTATAATTAAGTATTGCAAAAAAAAATATCTGTGTCTTCAAAATATAGAAAAGAGCGAAAAGAAATTTTAAATATTTTTAAATTAGTTTTCATCTTCAAAGACTTGAAAGTGTTAAACGTGTAAAATTGCGTCAGAAAAGAAATTTGAAGGAAAAAATTAATTTTTTTTAAAGTTAAATGATGAATTTTATTTTACAATATTTCTTTATATGTATATAAATATCTACATTAAAAAAAAAACATATTCAGTTTTACTAAAATAAATTAAAAAAAGACTATAAAATTTCTTCACGTGTATATGTCTTTAGTAAAAAGACAACATTTAGTAAAATAAAGAAACACTTTGTAAATTTAACGGATAAATTATTCAGCTAACAATAATTAATCACTTCTTTTACGATTATAATTAAAACAATTATAATCTTTTATAGAATCAATTTCTAAATTATTTTTATGCTAAAATAACAGATTTTACAGACTTTTTTTAAAGTTGTTCAAAAGAATTATAAGTTTTTTACTGCAACCATGTATTGTTGTGATTACTTTTTTCTCCTACGTGATTTCTGACAAGTTTTCTCTTGCAAACATCTATCAAATGAAACTATGACTGCGTCACAGTGTAATTTGTAATTTTCTAAAATTCAATTCAATAAAAGATGTTTTTGAAAATTTTGTGTTTAAAATTATAAAAAAAATTTCCATCTGTAAATATAAAACGGGCTGACAACAGTAAAATTATGGCGGTAAAATTGGGTACTGTGAGATTTGTATCTCTAATTTCTTTACAGAATCGGTTATTTTAACGAAAAGAAAGTATTTTATATTTGAATCAAGGTTTAAGGGAGCTCCTTAGAAAATTGTATTAAAATCCACACAGTGGTTTGTACGTGATGCGAACACAAACAGACAGATACAATTTTTCCAGAAGTGCATCCTTTACATCCCACATCGATTATTATCTACACCAACAATAAAATTTTCAAAATATATTTCATGTACAGAAATATTCTGATACTATCTTTTTATATGCATAGATTAAAATACTGACTTGTTTTACTGTTATTTTATTCAATGAGGATTTTTAAAGTGTATTTTTTTTTTATTAAAATATCAGATTATTTTTAAGCGAATTATTATATAATTCAAATTTTTAAAAATTTTAAGAGTTTTTTCGAAAATATTTAGGATTGCAACTCATGGCCATACGGAAAATTAACACTAAGAAAAAAAATGTACAAGTAGAGTTACAGAGAGAACAGGGAGACAATAGTTTGGGTTGTGTGTGGATTTCGTCCGACTAAATTAATATTTATTGATCATAGATACTGCTCGTATTCATATTTAAAAAATTATTTAATTAAATAGATGATGTTTGCAGTGTTAACAAACTAAGGTGGATAAAATGGTGATGGAGGATGTAGCGATCCAGAAACTGCAGCATTACAATCTGCTGGTGTCTAATTTATTAGTAAGTAATTTTTCTACCTTAAAAACTTTTAGAAATTAAAAAAAAAATGAACTTAAGCCAAAATCAAACAGTTCAATTAATAATATCATAAAAATTAAATATTTTTAAATTTAAAAATAATTGCAACAATTTTTACCATGACCAGAAGAAAGATGCGCAGTTGTGTTGCAGTAGAGTTATTTCAAAGAAAATAATTTGAATTAAATCTTATCTTTTTTGGCACACAACTGCACTTTGCCCCAAGTAACCCAGATCTGCTAACAATAACGATGGACAAGAAGAAAAATATATCAATTGCATGCAAAAAGAAACCACTACTTAAGCGATACATTTTTACACACACAAATAAAAAAAAATAGAAAAATCAAACTCTGCTTGTTCGTTTATACATTGCTGTTGTTTTTGTAAAATACGACAAAACAAAACTTCTTTTGTTTCGAATGCACATTCTTCGTTTGACGAAAAGCAAACATTTTCTAGTGTTGAAAAAATGCCTTAAATTTTTTATGCTGATTTTTAAATGAATCACAAACATGTTTTTAGTGCATTATAGTGTAGTGTTTTGTTGTTTGTTAGTGACTTTGCATTATTTTTTGCATTGATGGTGCTATTGTTTTTCCTTTTGAAGCGAAATAACTTTAAATCTCAACATGGCATCTTTAAGCAAAACTGTCTAATAAAAGTCAACCACAGTGACAGTTTGTTGCCACTTTTACCACAAACTCTCAGTTTGTTATTTTGTTTTACTTTTTACTACTTGAAATATTCTCTGGCAATAAAATGTTAAAATATTCTTTTGCATAGAAAAGTGCTCTTTAGATTTAAGCATTTATTTTGACAATTTTTTTTTTTGGGAAAAAATTCTTTTCCCATCATTTGCTTTTGAGTTTCAAATAGTTCTTGTTGCTGTGAAGTAAATTAAAAAAAAATATTTATTAAACTAACAAAACAATATTCTTAGCTAAAAATATATATCCTAAGAAGTTTAATTTCAAAGCATAGAAAAACGTTATGTGATTCTCGTATTAATAAAGAATCAGTTTTATTTAAAGTACACTGTAAAAGAATATTTATCTGAAATTCATATTAAAACCCAAGGAAAAAGGCGGTAAGCTTTGTATCATGGAAAATATAGGCAAAAATCTTGATTTAGCTACGAAACATTTTAAAGTATCCAACTCAGTACTTTGACGGCTATACCACAATTATAAAAACAAAACTTTAAGAATTAAATAGCGCCCCACATAAAACATGCTTTTTAAATATTTTAAATATTTTTATTTTAAATCACACTTTTATACTTTTCATTTAAAGTTTACATAAAAAATCAAGAGCACTTACACCATGACTTTTTGCCATAAAATGTGAATTCCATGTATCTGCTTGTTTGTTGTAATATAAATCACAAGATATATAAGGCTATGGAAACTAATACATATAAAATTTTGCGGTTACATATTTGCAGTAATTTTATACTGAACGGCGTTGCCATTGTAGTTCTTTTAGTACTAAACTGGATTAATTTATATTTAAAATGCGTTTAGGAAGATTCACAATGCAAGAATTATCCAAATACTAAATTATTCCATACTAAATAATCATTATACGATGATAAAGTTTTTGAATAAATTTACAGATTTTTTCGTAAAAAAATTAAAAAAAGGTATTTTGAATTAATATCGTCCATATGACTATTCTCGCTTTTGAATTTGCTGTAAATATGATAGAAATTTAATTAATTTTTTAAGTCTTTTGTAAATTAGTATTTTTCCAAGATCAGAGGAAGTTTCTAGAAATATTTTTACTATAAGATGAAGGGAATTTTGATAACTTTTTAAAAAAATGTGGCAACGCTGTTTGTTACGAATTACCAAAAAAAAAAAAAAAAAACAAAACTTAGTTTTATTTTCCTTTAACATGACAACAGTCACAGAGCTACGGTCAAATAGCTGGTCGAATGAACAACACTGTGCTAAAGGGAGTTTTTTTAATTTTTATTTGCCTGTTGTTTACTGTTTTGAATATTTGTATACAAGAATTTAATAATTCTAACCAATTTGCCAATTATAAAAAAAGAGTGTAAATGATATATAAATAAATTACAATGGCAAGTGAGAAATAAGAAAAAATATACACAAAAATTGTGAGAGCTTTTTTATCCCACATGTCTTTTATTCTCTTCTTCAAAAAAATGAAATCATTGCGAGCTGCACAATATTTTAATTAACTTTTTTTGTGTTATAAAGTCGTAAGACTGCCTTTGTGATTCATTTTTGGAATGCAAAACAAATATTGGAGTATCATAAAATTGCATTGATGCGGTAATTTTTTTTTTCATTTTTGACATTAACTTTACTTCCCATCACGGTAATTCATGTTTTATAATTAACTGCAACTAAACAGGGCTTAGTAGTCATAAAGTCAATACGTGATCATAAATTATGGAAATAAAGTGCCACTTCTACTAGCAAGAGTGAGCGTATATGGATATGAACAAAATCTGATTATCCAGCAGCTAAAGAAAATAGAAGAAGAATGCTGACTGTGTTATTTTTTTTGGATCCACCAGTTGATGACTGAGCAGCAAAAGTGCGTTTAATTGTTCGTTAAGAATCTTCGTTTAGAAGTCTTGATACAACCGTCCATACTATTCTAAGGGAAGAAATTTAGATGAGAATGTCCTCTTTTAGTCGCCAAAGCAGCACCGATCTTCGTATAATTGTGGAACAAGAAGGTTTAAACCGATCTCTTGAAACAATTCCCTTTCTGCCTTTATTATGCTCGTTAAAAGTTATAACGTAACTGTTATATATCTATATTGGTTTGCTTGCATTAGATCCAATGAAAGTTTCTTCTTTTATTTTGCAAAAAACAGACATTCAAAGGCTTTAAGAAAATTTTGTATACGACCCCGTTTGTTACGTAGTTGCGAATGTAAAATATGAATCGCTTAATTTAGCGGATTGCCAAATATGTTTTTGTATAACTTGATATTATAATGCTTTTCTAATTCTCTAAAAGTGAAAACAAAATGTTTTATATGCGCAGTCTTCAATGAATCTGTTGTAATTTTTTTAACAATAAAAATGTTACGATAAAAATGAAACTGTGCAAGAAGAGTTATTATTATTTTTTTTTTCTTTTATCCAAAAATTTACAAGACAAAAAAATAAAAAATAAAATCTTTTTGCAATAGCTGAAATAAAAATTTTCATTTTTTGCTTAAAACAATACTTTAGTTCATCGTTTTCGAAACTAAAATTTTACTACGTATATTTTTTTTTTTATTTTTTATCACTTAATATAAACACTGTAATCCCAACACAGTTAAGATCATCTGTTGCAACAAATAAGACAAACCGTTGCTGTATTAAAGCTCGCCTTCAAGTTGAAATTAATATTTGTTGCGGCAACAAGACATGTTTGTTTTACAAATTTTAACAAAAAGTATAAAAATAAATAGAATAAAATCTAGACACAACAAGGAAATAAAGGAAAGAAAAATAAAAATTACTGAGCAAAAAAAATCTTTATGAATGAGTTAAGTTAAAGCAGAACAAGATTTTTTCTTGTGGTACATTTTCCCGAGAAAAAAAGTCACCAAAAATTATATAAAAAAGAATAATATTAAAAAGGAAAAATAAAAACAAGTAACGAAATCTAACACATTAAGCAATACATGCTCTGTACAAGTATCCCCAAATGGTAGTAGCTGTTGTTCTTGTTTTTGGTAGCAAAACACAAAATACATACAACATTCTCAGTGTCAGCAAGCGAAAGATGTTTCTGGCTGCAGGCGGCAGACAAGCTAACGAACGACCAAACCACAACCAGCAGACATACACTTGTAAGAATATGGACAGACAGTTGTAAGAATAAACGATATAAGAATTGCAGTGCAGGGTTTAGCAAAGCAGAGCAAAATACATTCGAAAAAAAGGTAAATTATAAACATACACACATACACATATAAAATAACGGGACGAAAAATGAAATATGTTTAAATATACGAAGAGTGGAACACAAAATAAAATAAATACTTGCGACAAGCAAAACATGAGTATTGTCGACATACTATTGAATCACATGGTGAAACCGACAAAGATTTGTACAGGATGTTTTTTGTGTTTATGTTTTTTCTTATTTTTTAATGCTCGTAAGTCGGAGGCAACGTTAACTACAGTAACATTAACACCCAAGGATACCATCGCTATTTAAAAATAACCCAGTAAATAATTTATAGTTACTGAAATAAACAGGATCAACTGCTGCTTTTGTCGAAAATTTATTTTAATTAAAAATTTATTTAAACTGGTTTGAAACGGCACGTTGTGACATATTTCACACTAAAGACATTTATTGATTACTTAGCTTTTAACTTGTATAGTACAAAATATATTTGCTTGTTTGCCGAAAACTTTAGCTGCGTTTAGCAATGGATAGCGTTTAGGATTTTTCAACATATTTCATTTTTGCTCCACTGTGCATTAGCCCTAAGCTTTGTGTCTTAAAAGCATGATCACTGAACACATTTTATTGGCCACACCAAAACATTCGAAATAATTTTATTCTTGTTTTTTAGGGAGTTATAAAAGAAGATAGTCAATAACGTTTTGTGATTAGATGCTGCTGAATATTAGTTTTGTTCTACATTACAGTCTGATTTCATTTAACAGTAATACAAAAAATTTAATCTAGGAGAAAAAAATTAGACGAAAGATCAATACATAATATTAATATTTGAGAATGGTTTCGTGCATATTTGGCCGTGTATCAGGAATTACATGAATAATGTTGGTCTACAAGGTGTCAATTTCTGCTGCTGACCAACGACATCAAGTGGCCTCACAGAATAAAATCTGATCAACTCACAAATTTAGTTCCCGAAGTATAGTGATCTTCAAAATTTATGTAACGTAGAATAAAGTTTTCTTTTTGTTTTTTTGTTTTTAGAACACTTATACCATGAAAGTGAAAGTGGTAACATATAAAATAAAATGAAGAACTAAAATGAAGAAATTCTGTTTATTGGGTTGTATCGTCACCGAATTGTAGTTTGCTAACCGAAGCCCCTGTGGCAGGAACAACGACATTAAGATAAGCTTGAGTAATTTTTAGCTGAAATTCCTTATAGGAATGTGATTTGTTCTTCAATGTTTTGTTAGCAAATCCTGTATAAACTCCAAGCATTTGTCGTAACAAGAAGAAAAAAAAAAGAATTAAATATAGTAAAAACACTATACTTCACTGTAAATGTACGAATGTTTAATAGTATTCGCACACAAAAAGAAACTAATAAGACACAACTAGCAAAGAAACTGGCACATACATACACACACACATACACCAGAATAAAAGCAAAAAGTAAAATATACAAACGAAATAGAAATGATATAAAATAGTCATGGTGTGTTTCTTGACAATACTTAAAATTCATGAAAGCAATTCAAATACTTTTTTCTGGCTACTTGAGACTCCATTGCACATACACACACATATACGCACATACACATACACCAACAAATATATTGAAATTTTTGCAGTTGTAGGTTTTAATATTTTCATTTATACTCTGCTGTACAAAATCGTGTTAATGTGTTTGTTTTTGTGTTTTTGTGTTTTGTGTGCATTACTGTATTATTATATTAGACTAAGATTGTGTAAAGTCGTTTGGAATTAGATTTAATGTCAATTTATATATATTTTGCGTTCTCTGTTTCTTTTCCAGTCTCATTAGTTTCTTTGCTTTCTTAACATGTGTTTCAATTCATGAGTGTGCATTCCATGAACATAATAGAGTTGTGTGCGTGCATTTTATATTAATTTAAATGGTGTAGGTGCAAGAATCTTAAATATTGAATTGTACACATTGTCTTTTCTTGTTTTACGACAATCTAGTTGTGTGTAGTAAAGTGTAGAATAATTAGGAATTATATCCTAATAAGCAACGTGATGTTTTAAAACATGACATTAAATGAAATAGTGGCACATAAAATCTCAATTTACTATTGTCTTAAAATTAAATGCATAAATAAACAAAATAATTCATGAATAATGCAATAGTGATAGGTTAAAATTTAACTTAAATATCTTAGAATTTTCAAAAGAGAGTCAAATAAAACAAATTAGCAGACATGACATTTTGCATGATTTTAATGCCGAAACGGAAACAAAAAATATGTGAATAAAGATGGATTATTAAAATTTTTTATTTTAAGAAGTAATTCTTAGATAAACAATTTTAGTAATGATAAATAATTTTAATGTCGTTTACGTTTAAAAGCTGCAAAAAAATATAAATCACATACATTCATACAATTTGACATTTGAAAAATTTGTGTTATATTTTCGGTCACGCCGAACCTTTAACACCCTGCAGTATAGCGATTTTAAAGCTAATTTTAAATAATGTTCTTTCCTGTTTCCTGAAGATGCCAACCAACGGTGTGGCGAAATATTGAAAGAAAAAATAAAAAATAATAAACAATATTTTTATTTTAAAACTGACCTGGTGCTTGTTGAATTAGAAAATAAAATTATTTATGAAGGTCAAAAAAAAACATTAACATTTAAAAATTACTTTACATATAATTTTGTATAAAAATGCTATCGGCTCTTAATAGGTTAAGTATTTTAAAAACATTTTAGTATTTTCTGGAAGAACTCTTCAAAAGCTTTTAAATGGTATATACATTAATGCATAATCGTACTTTCTATAAAAAATTTTAGAGGCCTATAACTTGAAAATATAGGCGAGCTCCGATTTTCTCACTGGATGATATTTTCTTAATTTTTAACTCTCTACCTCTCTATATATTTGTTTTTTTTTTTTTTGAGTTACTTTATTGATCGAAATAATATTAAAAATTTAGCGGCAGGCATGGTGTTTTGCCCGCTGCCTCAAAGGACATGGACCGATCTTGCTGATTTTCAACACCAAAAATTTTTATAACTATTTGTGATCGATTGGAAAATTTAAAGTTTTTATATCTTATTTAGTGGCTTGTCAAAGTTGATTGCAACCCGAACACAGAAGGAGATCGCTTAATCGACTTCGCTAAGCACAAGGAATCGGAAATGAATATTTTAGAAATTACAAACAGAATGAGATAGTAGGTGCTTTTTTAGTGAGTTATACTTGACGTGTTTATTTTGAAAGTGGTAAGTCACTTTTTCTTCAAAAAAAAGATAGACTATATTTTTCATTGGGGAAAATAAGCATCCTGAGATAATAAGTACGAATAAATCTTTTGGTGATTTAGTCTCCATACTCTTAAAACCTTTGAAACAAAATCCCTTAAATATGTACATCAGATTCAAAGCAAAGTAACTGATGCCTCTTTTAAAATAAACGGCTCAATTATTTGTATTCAAAAACAAAAACTTTTTATAAAATAAAAAATCGAATCACCTAAAAGATTTGAAACCTTTATATTCGTCGTCGTCTTCTGGCGACGAAAATCGTTGACCACGCATTTTTTTCTTGATGTGCGGAAACAAGAAGAAGTCATTAGGTGCCAAGTCAGGGCTGTACGGCGGATGACCCATTAATTCGACGTTTTGGCCGGTCAAAAAAGCTCTAGTTTGAGCCGATGTGTGAGAGCTCGCCTTGTCATGGTGAACAGTGATTCGTCTTCTCTTGTTGGTTTTTCGTATTTCTCCGATGACTTCAGGCAAACAAATTGTAGTGTACCACTCAGAAGTGACCGTCCTACGTTGCTCAAGCGGAACAGTCGCCACATGACCAGTTTTGCCGTAGAAACAGGCGACCATTTGCTTCGAAGTGCTTCTTACACGAACAACTTTCGTTGGATTTTGCTCGTCTTTGAAGACATACACGGTCGATTGTTGTATCGTTTCGGGCTCATACTCATAGATCCATGATTCGTCACCTGTGACGATCTTATAAACGTCTTTTGAAGCACCGCAATCGTATTTTTGCAACATTTCTTCGCACCAATCGACACGAGCCTTTTTTGATCGACTTTCAAATTGTGCGGGCCAGGTGTTCAAGCAGTATCGAATGTATGCTGGTGGAAGAAATGTCCAAGGATGTCTCTATCTCTCGGTATGTCGCATGTCGATCTTGCATTATGAATTTACTCACGGCATCAATGTTCTCTGGCACAACAACCGTTTTTGGACGACCTTCACGGAATTCGTCTTTAAGCGAACTTCGGCAACGATTAAATTCATTATACCAATTTTTCACAGTGCTATAGGATGATGCTTCATCGCCATACAAAGATTTAAGTTCATCAATGCACTCTTGTCGTGATAATCCACGTCGAATGTTGTAAAAAATGATGGCACGAAAATGTTCACGAGTTAATTCCATTTTTTTCTATATTAATTTTTTCAAGTCACTGTAAACAACACAAATAATGGTCGTACGTCAAAACATTTTGAGTACGATTATGCTTAAAAATGACAAACTTTCCAATGGAAATGTCAGATTGCACTTGGCAGCACTTAGTGTTGCCAGGCCAGAAATATATATAGCATCCCTCGAAGTTTTTGGCTGAAATTATGTTTTTTTTAGTTAAAACTTGTATTTTTAGTGAACTTTTTAATTATCAAAAGTTTATATTTTATTTTTTTTTCTTTGTGCTCGCGTTTTAATAAAATATAAATTTTTTGATTGAAGCTTAAATTTGTTGCTAAAAATAAAATTTTTTTAGTGAAATTGTGGTGAAAGTATTATCGTATGGTGAAGCTTCGATTTCTTGACAGTCTTGTGATTTTTCCTAATTTTCACTGTTCAATACAATAAAGTTAAATAACAGTAATAATATTGGAAAACAAACAACATGGGAAAAAGCAGATCGTGTCTTTACTATACCAAATGGAACTGATATGACAGGAATTTCCATAAATTATGTGGGGTCTACAGAAGCGATATTTTAATGCAATAACAGACGGATATCACTTAATTGTCTTACTTACACATAAACATCCAACATGTTTACATACTTTTCGACCCTATTAACTATATATACTCCTTATGACTAATGATCAATATCCCATTAAAAGCTGCTATTGAAATTTAGCAACATCGGTCCATAACTTGTAAAGATGTGTTTAAGTGAGGGCGAGCATCTCTATTTTCCTTACGTTATTTGGTTTAAATTGTGCTTTTTTATTGGTTATTGTTGACTTTTGCATTGCATTATTGTATTGAAAACCGAAATTACTATGAATCACCAGGTAATATAAGAATCACTAAACTTTTTAAATTTCACCAAAATATTACATTTTCGCCAAGATTTCATCTAAAAATTTAACTTAACGATTAAAATTCCACCCACAAATTTAACCAAAAATTAAAATTGTCCAAAAATTGTACTTTACATTAATGGTATTAATAATTTAAAAGTTTACTTGAAACCCTACTTTCGAAAAAAAAATCTTTTACACAATTGAGTCTTTTTTTTTATTATAATTCTTCAATGAAGGAGAGCACAGAACAAACTCCAAGGTCATAACTAAAGAACTCAAGTTCACCCGAAATATCTTCATTATATGCGGCTAAGAGTATATATACACACTTTTTTTGGTGTAGGGTATATATCAACATGGCCGAATGTAGCACTTTTACTTGTTTCAATTGTTATTGATAAAATAGGAAGTAAAATTAAAAGTTAATAATATTCGGGTTTTTAATAAAAATTATTTACTTTTACAAAAACATACATAAAGATTTATCTAAGAAGTTTGCATAATTCATAATACCCTACTTTTCTTTTAATCTATAATACATTTGGCCATATTCAAGTGAATTTTTGGCTGAGTTTACAGGTTTTTTACATACACGTTACACTTTAAAAATTGTCTTAAAAATCTTTTCCAAATTATAAAAAGAAAGACCCTGAAAATATTCTTTTTATAGTAAAATAATGTTTTTACTTTTCCATGCTTTTAAAGAGAAATAAAAAAATATTTTCAAGTATTAAACATTTTGTTCTTTCATTGCTATTGAACATTTTTTTGTTGCAGGTCTATTTTAATGGAATTGCAACATAAATATGTATAAATATTTATTTTTAATGCTTAAAAATAATTTTAATGACTTTTAAATTGTTTTTATTTTTAAGTTTAAGACTTTTTTTGCCTGGTTTTCAATTGCATATTTTTTTAAATGTTGCTGTTGTTGCGGCCATTACAAAATCAATATGAATATTTAGAATGTGTTAAATCCTTGTTTTATATGATAGAGTACCTCTTATGATATCTGATATGATTACAGATATTTGAAAGAAATAAATGTTACCTTAAGAATTTTAAGAATTTTGTAGCTTTATTGAGAATACAATACGGCCACCTTCGGAGTTAATGGAACTGCTTGGCATAAAGCGCAGCATAACACACCCTTAACACTTGCTTACTTCGTAATTGCATAATTTGTTTTAATTATAATTAAAAAAGAAACGGTTAAATCTGTTTAAAAAACTATATCCTTCTTTTTGAAAATTTTCTAGTGCAAATACAAGGTTGCCCATTGAAAATAATTTAATACATAACTGTCTATCGTTGAATTACCTGCTTAACATTAAGTTTAATTCTATTGAAAATATATGTTGTTCCCATTTTTAACAATTTTTCTGCCCACAAAAGGGCTAACTCTTTTTCTCCAAATTAACTTTTATTATTTTGCATCTTCTGTTTTTACTGCACCCATTACACGGCTTAAGGTTTTCTTTTCTTCAAACTACAAAAAACGAACTTTATATTTTAAAATTCTAGATTTTACATGAATGCATTCACTTAGTAAAGAAACAAAAGGGGTTGCTGCCACCCATCTTTTAATGCTTGTTTTTTATTTTGTTTTTATTTTCAAGGTATTTAATGAATGACCTAAAATCATAAAATCTAAAGAAAACAAAAAAAAAAATTATTTATAATGTTTTCCATTAAAAACTTGAAAACCAAACGTTCTATTCAACATCATAAAATTCACTAAACGATGTCCTTCATTTAAGCTCTTGTAAATTATAAAATGTCATCTTTTATTTGAAATCAAAGTAAATTTTAAATCATAACGTAGTGTCAAAAAGATGGAATTCTTCTAAAACCTGTTTTCAAAACCCATAAAAAAAATAATAAATAAAAAAATAACATCAACAGCAATAATAATAATAATAACAACAACAACAAAAGTGAACTTCAAGTACATTCTTTGATTATTGTACATATCGCACTCGACTGCATGTATGAACGAATGAATGGGTGAATGAGTGAGTGAGTGACTGACTGATTCAATGAATGTAAAAATGTAGGATGATGTATTCACTCGACCCTTGACAAGCATGAAGTACCTGCAAATAAAAATTGTTTTATGTTGACTGAATGAATATTTTAATGATGTACTTTTGTTTAATAAAAAAAAAAAACAAAATTAAAAAAAAAAAAAAAAAAATTAAAGCAAAATTATATGCGAAAAAAGAACAGAAAGAAGGAGCAAAAGACCCGAAAAATTAAAGAGTAAAACAGCAAAACAAGGGTAAATAAAAAGTATTTATATTAAATACACATATCGACAATTTTATATATTTTTATACTTTATAAAATATACGAGTAGCAGCATAAAAGATTTTAACTTCAAGTTGGAAGTCTTCTATAAAATATTTTTTTGTTAATTAATTTTTAAATAAATTTTCCATTTTGGCTTTTTTCATAACCTTTAACAACCTTTGACAGCTTCGGATTTGTAAAATGATAAATTAATAATAAAATAGTTAAAATAAAATTGTATCGGCTGAAGTTTGGTCAGAAATTCTACAAAAATTCTTGTCACTCTCCTTAAAACTTTAAACAATAATTTTAAAACGCAATTTATTCTAAGAGTAGTAGTAGTATTAGAAGTTCTCGGGATATAAGATAATTATTAATTTAATACATAAAATAAATTTCTAAATATTAATTGAAAGTTACATTAGGACTCTAGACGTTTTCGGTTCACCTAATTGAGATCAAGTCATCTTCAGTTATAAAACTAATTATTCCACAACTTTTTTAAGGGTTGAAATCATTTTGTTAAAAAAATAAAAATTTTGGTTTTTTAATTAACTTATAAAACAGCCGTCGTATATGGCCATGTATATTCATGTGTTAGCCAAATAGAAAGTACGGTGTCATTTAAGGGTTTCATTTTCTACATTCTGTTTTTTTATTTTTTTTTTTTTTCGATTTACAAATTTTGCAATAAAAGCAGTGTTTAAGAAATACAACAAAAAAAAAACATGTTTTATAAAACAAAAACAAAACAAAAACCAAAATAACAAAAAAACGAGCATATAAAGCTCAGCAAGAAACTCTTGTTAATTGCATTTCAAGATTAAAACTTCAGTGTCAGGGTTTTTATGCCATCAGCATTTATTGTCTTGCTGTTGTTGTTTTTCTAAGAAAACAATGTATGTTTACATAAACCAATAAACAGCATTACACACACACAAACACATATATACATAGAAAAACTTGTATAGAATTCTACTTACAACATGCGACATCATGTTGTGATTATTGCATATCCGTAGGTCAAAAACAAAAGAAGCTGCACAATAAGATGCAGAGAAAATAAAAATAAAAAAACAACTTTAAATAGAAATAGATAAAAAAATTTTTTTAAGAAATGAGAAATGGGTTAGATTACCATCGTACTGTTATTATTTATTTGTTTGCGGAAGCTGATAATATGAAGTTCATTCAAGTAGACAAATATTCAATACTTGTTTTAGTCTGTTTTTCTTATGTTTTCAAGAAACTTTAGTTGGTCAGAGTAAGACAAAATATTAATACAAAAGGCAATAGATGTACCAATGAATAACTTTGTTTTGTTTTTTAAATTAATGGTCTTTTGCATGCAGCTTTTTCGTTCGTTTGCCTTTAATTACATATGCATTATTCAGAGTTATACTTTTTATTGTCATTGAGCTGAATCTTATAGCTTCAACAACAGTTGTTAGGGCGAGGAGGAATGCTTTGAATCAAACTTTGTAGGTTGTAATAATATTAATGAAATTAGTGGACACGAATATATATTTAAAGAAGCTATACACGCTTAGAAAAAACATAATTGAAGTAACATAATCTAAGAGCAACATATTATGGTTGTAAGCTAAACATGATAACGTCACATTTAATAATAACGTTTGATTTTACAATCATATTGGTTTCTGGCATAACAATCCTATGTTTATATATAAACAATGAATGGTTTTTAAGAATTTGCTAACAAAATTATTTATAAACATAAATTTAAAACAAAATCATTTCTTTGTTTATTAATAATTAAAATGTAAGATCACTAAGCTAGATTAACATGATGATGAAGGGTGTATAAAATTCGACATAGCCATTTTTATTAATTTAGTTAGCAAACAAATCATTCTTTAAGTCCTAGAATAAAATACTTTTTAAAGCAAAGATAATTTATTTTATTTTTTATAAGTTAAAAACTTAAAAATCGAATTTTTTCAGCTAAAATTAAACGCATTGCATTGTTTGTGCATAGTGACTTTAAAATGATTACATGTGAATCTAGAATATTTATGGTGTCTGAAGTATTGTTGAAAATTACTGTAATATATTCGCTTTAATTGAACATTTTTCTCTACTCGGTTTATTAAATTATTAAATAAAAATACGTCATAAAAAAAACAAGAAATGAAATTAATTAAACTTACATTCCGAAAAGATATTCAAATGAGAAATTTATCCGTTCAATCGACAAAGTTTTACTATATTTTGATAAATGTTTTTCCTTTTCTAAATTTTTTTCTTTTTCTATACACTAATAGAATACAAATTCAAGATACATTTTAAATTTCATAATAAATAAAAAGAAATTATTACATATTCTGAATGTATTTAGTTTCTAGAATTATTTTATCTTAACAAAAAGGTATTAAATATATTTGCAATATCTCTTTATACGAGTATTTATAAAATTACTACCAAAATAATTTACAAAATCATATTTTTGCAACTGCACAGATACAAGAATTAAATTTTGTTTTCTATTTAAATACTTACATATGTAATTATAATTTGCATTTAAATTAGTATGAAATATTTGACACTAGAATTTAATTAATTTACATACACTCTTTATCGATTGATTAAAGCTTTTTATAATTTAGATACAAAAAAAAATCCTACCAGCGGATATATGATTAAATTGGCCTCAAAAGTATAGCAAAATTATTAAGGAAGTAAGGCCCGAAATTCTTAAATTAAACTATATGCTGATGAAATTTATTAGATAATTAACAGCTGGTAAACATCAGTATATAATTTGTAAATTAAGTAAAATTCTTTTATTTCCTTTATTTGACAGGAGAATTTTTATTTTTGTGTTCTAAAGTGACAACAATGGTTGAAAATTCTTAATTAAAATTTAACTTTCACCCACTATAGCTCAGTAAATTTTTGCTTGAGCGATCATACGCCTCTGATCTTAATTAAAAAAATGTAAACATAAATATCCGGCCAATGAATAAAACAATTATTATTTCTTTCTTGAGCAGCTTTTACTATTTAATGTAGAAAAATCTTAATTCAAGTCAAGGCAATGCGAAATCGCCACAAATTCTTTAACTGTTGTACAACATCTAATGATTTCTTAATTTGATTAGTGCAACATTTCTGAAACTTTAAATATTTTTTTTTTATTTCTGTCAGTTAATTTCTTTCACCGTTTAGGCGAAAGAAAATTAGATGTATTAAATAGCGCATGACATTGTAAATGTCAGTTACCTACTCTGTAGTTAAGCATTTTGTTACTTCATTTGAATGAGTTTCTTTTACGGTCAGATTGATCCTAGTTATAAAAAGATTTCAAAAATATATGTGTATTATACGTTTTCTTATCAATTCCTTCCTTAAATATAATTAGATCTATAAAGTATGAAAGGAGGAAAAAAATTCAATACTTCAATTATATAAATACAAAGTTCTTACGTGGCCAGGGGTGTTGGATGATTTTGATGAGATACCGGCATATTTGCACAACAAAATTTATATTTAAAAAATCGGCAAAAATCGGCAATTATAAATATCCTTTTTAAATAATAGCAATTAAGCATTAAATAATATTAACAACATATAAAATAACTAAAATTCAATAAAAATAACCTTTTATAAAACAAATAGTTATCGTAGGAATAAAATACTGCTGCACTGTTTAATCTAATCATAATAAATAATTCTACATGTCTTTTCATCATATCCATCAATTCAAAATCACGCTCGATGATTAAAAAGGAATGTCTGGATACCAAAAATTTGTGGTCTTTAACTTTAATATTATTTTACGATTCTTAATGATTCAAGTCTTAATTTTTTTAATTTTATTAGCTTAAAGCATTTTCATAAATGGTTTAATTTAATTAAAATCATATTAAACTAATTTGATCTGAAGGAATTTTACCTCAATTTTTCTTTTTTGACTTATATCACTTTTATGTTAATGATAACATAAGATCTTTTTTCAATGTAATAATTTATTTCTATATATTATACTAATACAAAGTTACTAGGCTTGAGAAATAAATAAATCGGCATTCCTGGAGCGAAAATTGGCACTTTGATAATTTAGAGGCTAAAGATCGGCAGATCTGGCAGGCCTGTACGTGGCAGTTTTTTGGAAATTTTGATACTCCAAAAGACAATTTTAGACTGATTTCTGCTCTTCTATTTATAGGATTTCCATTTTGTAATAAAAACAGGTAAAGTTGTCACACATTAATCTCCAATTTACATGGTTTCCGATAATTTCAAGGTTAGTAGTTATTTGCCAATGACCTTTTAGATGGAAATGGAATTATATATTATTGCGGTTGTCGAGCTATCAACTTTTTCAGTAAAAAAATAATTCACTTAATAATAGTTAGTAGTACAATTTCAACGTTTTTTAATTTAAAATTTTTCACCTTTATTCTTAAAATTAGTATTTTCCTTAAATTAAACATAAATATATGTAAGCATTAAAAAAAGTATATTTAATAACACTATATACGTAGATTAAATAAATAGCCAACGCCCATTTGTGTACATTTATATAAAAAGCAATTAACCAAAACATAATCGACCTGTGGTGATCATAAAATACGCTACTTACCGTCAGAAAAAAATTTAGTTTATTAAAAAAAATAATAATTTAAATTTATTTCTTATACTTAATAAAGAAATTTTAAATTTAATTTTTGAAAAGCTTACGGTAACATTTCCAAACAGCAGAGATTTTGTTAGCGTTGAGATATTTATTACTTTTTACAAAGAAATATCTTAATCTATTTATTAAAATCTGACTTTTTTAACTGTATTTTATTTGAACTATTTTATAAATGAATTATAATTTTAAGCAAGGCTAAATTTCGTTATTATTTGACATAAATTGCAAAGGCCTAACTGACAAATAAGAACTCGTATCTATTTAAATTAAGCTCCTACTCACACTCTAATTATTTAAACCTGAATTTTTTTATTCGTATTCTATTCGAACTATTTAAACAAATGAGTTATAATTTTAACTTAAGCTAAAGTTTTTTATAAATTGTGATTAATTGTAAATGCTTAACTGAGAAATAAATGGCAGCTTCTAATCATACCCTTAATTTTTTTGACTTAGAGAATCCTTTATTTTATAAAAAATGAAAAACGTATTAAAGATAATGTCTTTGGGACAAAATTAAACTCATTTCGCATCAAACATTTTTTTTGTGTTGTCGAACAACTAACACACAAATCTAATTTTTAGGTTATTTATACAAAACAAATACTGTAGGGTATAAATATGGTGCAAATGAAATTTAAATAAAATAAAAAAGTAGTAAAAGAAGAAGAAAATTGGAAAGCTGGCATGAAAATGGAACATTCGATAACAAAAGTCCATAATATTTGCAAAGAGAAAAATGTATGCAATAAAAAAAAAAAAAAAACAACAACAAAAATTACTACTATGTAAAACTTATTGATGCAGCTGCAATACAATAAAGACATTGACAAAGACAAAAAAAAATTAAACACGTACTATACAAAACATGCGGAGGACAGTGGGTAGGTTAAATAAATTTTATAATGCAATTGATGTATAAAGTGAGTTGCTTTAAATTAAAAGATAACAATTATAAAATATGAGCGAAAGATTAAAATATAAAAACAAAAAATATTTTGTATGAATGTGTTGAATCATTTATACCCTACTAAACGAAAAATGTTATATTGTCGTAATTTAAAAATATCGCTGTTGCAGAAGTTATATTTTTTACATTTAAATAAGGTTCAATAAAATTTCAAAGTCTTTTGACAGGATCTTAATGAATACCGTGGCAAAGTCAGTCACTTAAAAAAACTTGATAAAAGTAGAAAAAACAGGCAATAACGCTAAAAAAAATTTTCTAATAATGTAGCAATATGAAAAGTAACAACTTTGTTAAACTTAAGAAAATCTAAGAACAGTATTCGAAACATAAAATTTTTATGAATAAAAATTTTAAAATTTTGTAGTCATTTACTTTAAAGAAAACAAATAACTAATATAGAATTTTATTTAATAAGACACGAAATATTTGTTTAAAAAAGTCATACACAACCCAAAGCCTTTTTTGTTAATCTTTTTCAATCATAGCATTTTTTTTATAAAGACAGAAAAATTATCTGATTTTTAAACTATATTTTGTTTAAAGAGTCGATCAAAAAAGTTCTGCATTACATTTTGCTTTTGACTAAATCTTGTCAACATGTTAAAGCGTCCACGGACTTACGAGGGCTGCTATATATATTTCTGGCCTGGCAACACTGAGTGCTGCCAAGTGCAATCTGACATTTCCATTGGAAAGTTTGTGATTTTCATGCATAATCGTACACAAAACGTTTTGACGTGCGACCATTATTTGTGTTGTTTACAGTGACTTCAAAAAATTAATATAGAAAAAAATGGAATTAACTCGCGAACATTTTCGTGCCATAATTTTTCACAACTTTCGAAGTGGATTATCACGACAAGAGTGTATTGATGAACATAAATCTTTGTGTGGCGATGAAGCACCATCCTATAGCACTGTGAAAAATTGGTATAATGAATTTAATCGTGGTCGAAGCTCGCTCAAAGACGAATTTCATGAAGGTCATCAAAAAACGGCTGTTCTGCCAGAGAACATTGATGCCGTGCGTGAACTCATAATGCAAGATCGACATGCGACATGCGACATACCGAGAGATAGAGACATCCTTGGACATTTCTTCCACCAGCATACATTCGATAGTGCATCAACACCTGGCCGTAAAAAAGGTTTGTTTTCGTTGGATCCCGCACAATTTAAAAGTCGCTCAAAAAAAGGCTCGTGTCGATTGGTGCAAAGAAATGTTGCAAAAATACGATTGCGGTGCTTTAAAAGACGTTTATAAGATCGTCACAGGTGGCGAATCATTGATCTATGCGTATGAGCCCGAAACGAAACAACAATCGACCGTGTGGGTCTTCAAAGACGAGTAAAATCCAATGAAAGTTGTTCGTGTAAGAAGCACTTTGAAGCAAATGGTCGCCTGTTTCTACGGCAAAACTGGTCATGTGGCGACTGTTCCGCTTGAGCAACGTAGGGCGGTCACTTCTGAGTGGTACACTACAATTTGTTTGCCTGAAGTCATCGGAGAAATACGAAAAACCAACAAGGGAAGACGAATCACTGTTCACCATGACAAGGCGAGCTCTCACACATCGGCTCAAACTAGAGCGTTTTTGACCGGCCAAAACGTCGAATTAATGGGTCATCCACGGTACAGCCCTGACTTGGCACCTAATGACTTCTTCTTGTTTCCGCACATCAAGAAAAAAATGCGTGGTCAACAATTTTCGTCGCCAAAAGAAGCTGTTGAAGTGTTTAAAAACCATGTTTTAGAGGTGTTTCAATTGGAGTCGAAAAAGTGCTTTGACAACTGGTTTGAGCGCATGCAAAAGTGTGTAGATCATGCTGGAGAATACTTTGAAAAACAATAAAACCATTTTTGATGATAAATATTCGCATTTTCACTATTACGCCAGAAATATATAGAGCAGCCCTCGTAATGACCATGGACATTATGTCAGATAATGTCCAACGATATTGGGTCGTTTTTTGTATAAACATAGTGTTACTTACAAAAGTATCATAATTTTCGGAGTTAAATCAACACCGGATTCGCTTATCAAAGGTTTCTTGCATAGCTTAGACGTTGGAAGTTATAACATGGCACCTAAGTATTGTGTTTGTGACACAGCACAATCATGTTTTGCCTGCATACAGAAAATATATATTTGATTCTGGGGTGTAAACAAAGTAATTTTGCAAACTAAAAATGAGCAAAGTTTCCAGAAAAGAAATTGCTACTATTACAAAAACGTAATTGTTGTATTAGTTTTTTATACCCTCACCACAAAAAGTACAAAAAGTATATATCTACATTTATCATTCCGTCTGTAAATTCTGCAATATATATTTCCGATCCTATAAAGTATACATATTCTTATGCGAAGTCAATTGAGCGATGTCCATCTGTTCTTTCGTGTTAGTGTTGAAATCAAGTTTGCCAAGGCCCTACATCATCTAGAGAAAATTTAAATACGCCAATAGATCAGAAATAGTGTCGAAAAAGTTGCTATTAAAAAATTAGCAAGATGGGTCCATGTCCTTGGAGGCGGCGGGCAAAACACCACACCTGCCTCTAATTTTTCCATACGTTTTGGAACAATGATAAAACTCTATTAAAAAATCTAAGTATATGGGGCGATAAAGAATTAAAAAATAAAAAAAAGCAATTGAAAAAATTGGCGCTCGTGTATATTATCATAGTTATGGTCCTCCAAACTTTTCATAAGAAAGTTCAAGTTCAAAATGGTCACTATGGGTATTATTTAAAAGGTTTTGAAGGGATCTTTATTATATTTTTTTCTAATTTTTATTCTCTGTCACCCCAATACTTTTTTTTTATTGGAAATACTTCACTAAACTAGATTTACACATATACAAATTTTAATTAAATCTTGCATAAGTTATTGTTCTGTATATAGTTTTTATTACTAAAGCAACATGAGAAGGAACATTGTCATGGTGAAAAATTATAGCTTCGCAGCTGATAGCAAATTCTACATAATTTTTTATTGATCTCTTACAATAGATTAATTATTGTCTTCTTATATTTGGACTTCTTAGCACCAGCAAATTATACCAAACATAATTGAAAGTGTAATGTGAAATTTTTTGTGGCTTTTTCTTAAACGAATGAAATATTTCATTTAAAAATATTTAACTTCAATTTTAGTACTGCAAATTGCTCCTGATTTGATAAACATAAAGTTCTTACTTTTCGTCTTTAGGCTTTTGTGGCTCTACTTTTTTTACAACTAAATCTCCATGTAAAAACTTTTTCTTCCACCTAACAAAATTCATTTAAAACCTATAAAGACTGCAACCGATTCACTGTGCGTACAGCATGTGTGTTTGTGGGTCATTCAATACACAAATTTTGTGGATTGTATAAAATCCATTCAAAAGTGAATACACAATGTAAAAGGACACAAATATTAAACGAAAAAAAAATCTCCTGCCACATAAAATCTAACTCTCACACCCAGGCGAAAATTGACTGTATTTAAAGATCCCCTAAAATAGCTTGAGAAATATAATAATTTTAATAGATAAATTAGAATATCCTGATTTTAAAATAAAAAACTCTTTTTAAAGGAGGAATTTCTTCTTAGGTCAGCAATTTAAAAATTGTAGGCATTTTGAAAAATATACTTGAAAATGCTGCCAAATTGCTCGCTGGGACATAGCTTTAAAATAAAATATGAATTTAAATAAAAGAAGTGCTTGACCATTCATATGACCGACAAATTTTCATAAAATGTCAGATATGCCAATTAGTTTTGGC
Source organism: Cistogaster globosa (assembly GCA_937654795.1). NCBI lineage: Eukaryota > Metazoa > Arthropoda > Insecta > Diptera > Tachinidae > Cistogaster > Cistogaster globosa. The sequence continues at coordinate 97,181,111 of OW569405.1, read as the reverse complement.
ATTATGTAAATAACATCCGTTCTTATATCTTTTATATATTTTTTCACTACATTTTATTTAGCGATAAAATAGAGTAGTTAGTTTGATTAGAATACTTTGTAATATTGGAAATCAAGAATATTTTCCAATCATTTTCTACTGCATGCGCAAACACATAGTTTTACAGTCAAATATAAAGATTTAATAAAAATAGGGAAAACACGTCCCATTGCTAAGTATCTTCGCTTTAAAGAAAGAAAATTAATATGAATAAAACTAACAGTGGTCGGTTGGAATAATCTGTCCAGTGATTTTAGTATTTTTAGTGAAATATTTTTAATAAAATTAAAATATGTTTGTGATAGCATGACCAAAGACCCTATTAACCAAATTATAATGTATTTGTTTAGTAAATTAAAAATGAAACAAATTTTTTGCTTTCATCTAAAATAACAGATAGTTGGGCCAAAACTAGTTCCGAAGGCTAACCGTTTCTGTAAAAGTGTTTTAAGCTTTGATGGCACTTACTCGATAATTTTACTTGTTATTGTGTTTAAACAGACATAGCAATACAATCTGTCAAAATAACAAATTCTGTGGAAACACCCTTAAAATTTTATTTTTATACCCTTCACTACAAAAAGTGTAAAAAGGGTATAACTAAATTTGTTATTTTGTTTGTAATTTCTACAATATCCATTTCCGGCCCCATAAAGTATATTCTGACTTCTAATGCATAGCGAAGTCGATTGAGCGATGTCTGTCGGTCCGTCTGTCCATCCGTGTTAGGGTTGAAATCAAGTTTGCGGAGGCCCTAAGTCAGCTAGAGAAAATTTAAATGCGCCAATCGTTCAGACAATGTGTCAAAAGCGGTGCTATTGGAAATCAGTCTGATCGGTCCGTATCTATCGAGGCAGCGGGCAAAACACCATGCCTACCCCTAATTTTTTCACATCATTTGAAATAAGGAAGTAACTCGAAGAAAAAAAAAAAAAAAACAAATATATGGGGCTATAGAGAGTTAAAAAAAAGAAATAAAAGGTCAAGTGAAAAAATTGACGCTCGCCCATATTTTTTAAGTTACGGACATCTGAAATTTTCAGTTTTTTTTTAATGTCAATATGGGTATCATTTTAAAGCTTTTAAAAATATCTTTAAAGAAATACTAATTTTTTTATATGCTTAACCCATAAAGAGCCGTTGGCATATTTATGTAGAACTTAAAATTTTTTTCTTAGTTTGAAATTCTCTGTCTCCGCAATATTTGTTGTTTTGATAGCAGCTACTTTACTACACTGGTTTTACATAGATTTGGCATGGCCGAATATAGCCCTTTAACTTGTTGTCATTCAAGTTATTTTTAAAGCAAACTTATGGGTATATACCCCGTGTAAATTCTAAATGTCTAGATACGCTAAAATCACATCACTAAGCAATGAGACAACCCTTATAGTTTAGATTTTACTTGCTCGTTAGTGGACATACAAATACATTAACTTAATGTGTGTAAATATTATACTATTAATATAAAATCACACCACTTTTGCTACACGTTATATCAAAAGCTTTATTTTTTGTACTTCTTGCAATAGCAGACATAGTGTTGCATACAAACTTTGATAAGTCTATCTAACGTAGTTAAAACATAAAAATATTTTGACGAATACTGCATCACTTACAGAATACCGTTTCATATTTAGTATTCGTTGTTAAAATGTCTATTACTTCGTTTATACGTACACTATTTGCAAATATAAATTATTTCTAATTATATAACTCACTGTTTATATGGCAAGAATTATTTTGACATTTTAGTGGTAGCGGATAGCAATTTTCTATTTAACTAGTAAGACGTCGACAGATAATATTTGAGCATTTTATAATAATACCCGCCAAAGTACTTTTCGCTCGGTTTTTTATATATTAAAATTAATTATCAACAATTTTTTTGTTTTTAAACCATATTTTTTTTTTCCTCAAAATGTAGTTTTCAAAATTTGTATGAGGCCTAATAGGCAAAACCACTTAACTTATTTGCAAATAGTGTCGTTAATCAGGAATTGTTAGCAAATAAAATATTAATTCACCGTTTATGAGGCAAAATTTTCTTTTCACAATATTTTTATTTGCGAATAAAAGGAGTATATAATAATACACGTCCCGTAAACTCTCAACTCTTCGGTTCTAGAAAGAGAAGGGTTTAGTAGATATCAGAAATTGCAGTGAAAGTAATAGAGTTATATTTGTGCCCTGTGTCTACGGAATCCAGAAACTACATAAATTTTAGGCCTACAAACATACAGTTTATACTTAAAAATGATTTTAAAAAAACGTAAGTTCTACAGTTTATATTGAGTTGGTTTAATTATATTAGATTTATAATTCTTTTATTTATCCAGCAGAGGCTATGCCCCATTAGGCATAACCGTGCCACATCCACTTATTAAATCAAGCAAGTTTTTCAGTAGGTCATTCACCATAATAAAAATTTCAATACTCGACTGATTATAGTTCTCTAAGTATATGATTATAATTTTTACTTTATATGGGTTGGCATGTCGTAACATCCAAGGAAATAATGTCCATGTACATTATGTCGCACCAAAAAGTGACTTAATGTCCATAGACATTGTGCCGCATAATAGAGTCATAACGACCATGGATATTATTGGTATAATTTATGGTATTTTATGTAGAAATGATGTAACGTTTTTATAAACAGGCGTCCAGAAAATCGGTGGTAAGCGAAGCCGCTGTGGGTTATACTATGGAAGGGATAATCCTAGCTCCTGGTTGAAGGTCGGCTTTGCAGAAAGTCCTTGGTAAGCATAGCCAGTCGTTATTATATTAAGGAGGAAAATATCCTTGATCCTGGCGGAAGGCTGGCTATGCAGAAAATCTTTGGTAAGCGAAGCTATTTTTGTTTTTAGTGCAGACACTTTCAACAGTGACAGAGTGTCCATACTTAAAACGATACTATGACGTTTTCCTTAACGACATTATGTCCACTTTTAAGTGCGACATAAAGTCAATTGACATTATGTCCTTGGATGCTATGACATGTCACTTTTGTCCGACTATAAAAGTTAATATTTCAGTTCCTTTTGCAAAATTTCAAGACTCTATGGATTATACTTCTCTTGTTACACGGTAATAATTATTCACTTTTTAAGGGGGTACCATGCCCGTTTTTCAAATGCAGCCAGTTTTTCAATACATTATGCATATTAATGAGAGAGTTATTTCAACAAAAGTTCAATGTTCTTCCTGTCACAGATGGCAAGTTCGATGATATATATTTACTTAGTGTGAGAAGTGCAACGCCCACGTGAAATATAAAAAAATAAGCGCCCTTTTTTATCACTTATGTTTTGCTTTATAAACAAAACAAAAACTAGTTAATTGTACCCGGCGTTGCCCGAGACTAATTTTAGACCTTTCAAGGAGCTGTACAATATATTATAACCTTTTTTGTTGTAGGGCTTTAATTAAGATACATAAAAAGCTAAATATTTTGCAATCGAAAGGAACAAGTTTTAAAGATTTTTGAAGAGGAAATAACTCTAAATCAATTATCTTCAGAATATATATTTTTTTTAATATCGGTTAAGATGCATAAAATTAACCGTTTATGTTTTAAACCGGTTCAGACGTAAATTTTTCCCTTTTGCTTTCTATGTCTAAGAAGATGTAGATAACTATCTGTCTTTCTTTTGATTTTCTTTAAAGAAAATTGGCAGGAATGATCTTAAAATTTATTTAGGCGTATAAAAATGTCCTTATTCCCTTTTTCTTCCTTCTTGGTCCGTTATTTGAAAATATAAATAACCTATTTTACGACGAAGGCAACTGTCGAACTCTTCGTCAAATCTCATTAAAATGGCTCCAACAAACAAATAAATAAACTTAACAAGAGTTTTATAAGATGTTAGATAACTTAAATAAAAAATTGCAATGTATGACAACGGTGTGGACACATTTTTAAATTTAGTTTTGCATTCTACGTAATGTTTTTATTTTATATTTTCATAATTATCAGATTAATAACGATATTTATTATAAACTTAATTTCAAAACATGTTATAACTAATATCAGTATCAAAAATTGTTTATCATCGAAACAACGCCTCAGGTGTTAATAAAAAATTAAGAGAAGTATGTATTTGTATTAATTTCACCCTGTACGCACATAAACAATGTAATTATGTAAATAATAATACAATTTGGAAATAATGTATTTAATAGCTTTTATGTATATGAATACATAAAAATTCTGTATACGTAAAGAGTGGGTTTAAATGTGTTAACATAATGTTATACATATAGATGTATATACTGAGCTGAAACAGAAATGAATAAATATAAGTCACTGGCCTTCATTCCATTCATTAAAACACAATTTGTTAATTAAAATTTTACAAGTTTCAAATATGTAGAGTTTAAAGCACAAAATCAAAATTTTACAGAAAATAACTTTTAAATATTTAGTGATTTTAAAGTGTGTTTTGTGCAGTGTTAACTAGAAGGCAATGAAATAACTTTGATGGAGTTTCGTATATTAATTTGTGTTATAAACTTGTGATATTTTACAGAAATTGATGTAATGATATTTTCGACAAGTAATTAAATATTTAATAAAATAAAATTTTATATTATTTCTAATTTTTCATGCCGCTTTGCATTTAAAACTCATTTTGACTTTCAAGTACATCAGGTGACTGCTTGGGCCTTAAAGTTTTATGCTTAATATCAATATAAGATATTTAAAGTATTTAAAAATATTTCCATCATATTCAGGTCATTAACACTTAAATAAGATTTCGGTCAATATTCCACAGCTTTTTCAAGCACTGCTGGTCGTATGTCACGAATAACATAAATAATACTGGTCCCCAAGGCGTTAACTGCTACACAAAGTTGCGAGTTTACACAGCCCAAAAAAATAATTGGGAGGGATCAATTCGCATGACTTTCGAAGCTAATCATCAGGTCCATTTCTTGAAATAAACTTATCGTGAAATTTTAATTTCAATAAGTCGATGGTTGCGGGGGCCGTATGACAAGTAGCGTCATTCTATGGAAACCACACCTCTACCAAATTAATATCATTCATATTGCTACGAATATCAAATCTGTCAACCCCTGTTGCCGTTGTTCCTATGTCCGTGATAAAAAAACTGTGGTAAATAAGTCACCTCTACTAGTGATGTTTATAGAGTAATACAACAATGATGATAGAGGTGCGTGCTCTTAAGCAGAAGATCATGAGTTTGCGCGCGCACCTTCGGACATGCCTACAAAGGAAGAATAATAATTGTATTAGTCAATTATAAATTGTGGAACAGCAGTACAACCCTCGCGGAAGGAAAAGACAACTATTGTGTAGGGCCATGGCCAGATAGATAAATGAAATGAATATTTAATGCAAGAGTAGCAGATAATTGTCAAGACGCCCTTGGTAATAAAAAGAGAAAGAGAGCTCTAGCATTTAGCGAAAGGTAGTAAATTCATAATAACACTGGACGAGAAATGTGCGTTGTTGGTATTAGATTAAATGGGATTAGTGGACTTGAGTGTAGCGAAGTGGAATGGTCTCTGACTGCTTTAGATTACTAAACAATTCATCGAGTACTTCATTTCTCGCCGGAGTAGCATAGTAGTGCAGCGTGGGTGGCTGCATTTGTTTAGTAAATAAGAGACCTTAGGATTTAAGAGACCGTAGGTTGAAGAATATAGTCAGAAGCCATACAGGAGTAAAATAGTAACGAATTTTTAATGTGCCACTGTAGTATTTGGAGTTAAAAGAATACGTGAGTTTGCCAAAATGAAAAAACGTAACAAGATTTTAAAACAAAACGACCAAAACGATCTTTATCAACCGTAACGTAAGCTACAGCTTAATTTTTAATGAAATAAAATTCAATGATGCCCCCACTGTGTAAACCACAACAAATCATCCATTCTGCAAGACTTAGTGGAATCTGTAGGAATTGTTGTTGATTGCTTACATTCCATGCATAACAGACTAGTTGGGTCAAAAGTAAATTCTATATTTTAACACAAATAACACCAGATGAACTTATGAGATGGTCTTGCGGTTTTAGTTTTTACACCATCTGATTCTTATAGGAGAAGGTCTTTAAAAAATTTTCCCGTAGCGTACGATCAGAGTCAAAATTTTCTGATAAATATGGATCTTGTTCTTCTTGGCTTTCGTTTACAGTAGCGATATTATCTCGTTCTTTATTACTATTATCTCGTTAGTTCATCATTTAGTTCCCCGTTCAACGGATGGCTTTTAAAATGAACGATAGTAGAACGTAAAAGCAGTTTGACTGTTAGCTTGACAGTGAAGCCTTTAGGTTATTCTATCGGGCTTAACAAAAAAAAAAAAAAAAAAAAAAAAAAAAAAAAAAATCAGTAATACTTGATAAAGTTTAAAAATTTAAATATTTTATTTCTATTTCAATCATGATACTAGGACCATATTTAATATATGCCTTCAATAAAAAAAACTAAATGTTAAATTTTTTTATGTTAAAGGACTTTTTTTTATTTAAAACAAAAAACCCGAATAAGCCTTAAGATGAATAAGAAAACTCTTTAAATTCATATGCAGAATTAACTCAGAGAAATATTCTTTTAATATTCTTTTTTTTATTTTACATTACTTTATAAATTAAAAAAAAGTCGTTATAAACATTTCACTTTCATTTCTGTTTCTAAAGCAAAACAAAAAACTACAGTTATGCAGTACATTAAACAGCTGTTCATATAAAATACGGTCACTCTTTTAAAATGATCGAACACCTAATAATATATTAAAAATAATTATTTTTATTTATAATAAAGTTACTTGCTTTCCGTTTAACAACAGCCAAACATAAAATTCAGTTAAAAAATGTTTCCAAATATTTTATTCAAAAATTTTTAGACAGGCTTCTTTTAAAACAACATCATATAAAACAGTTAATATGTGGTGTGAAAAAGCGCACACGATACCGATCATGCTTTAAGCTAGCAAAAGTAAAATTTTTCGGATTTATTTTTATTGTTATGATTTCCCCTTTTCATACATAGGATTCTTTGATTGCTAGTACCAGGACGTTAATTATCCTTTACTCTTCGCCAGCACTCTATTTTTAATTTCTCTTATTTGTTACTCTGTGTATCTCAGCTGAATTTATTCCCACGATCAGTTGTTCACTTTATATAGAATTTTACAATATTCAGCAGCTCGTCTTGCTTAACCACTGTGTTTCTCCATTAAGAATCCAAATACTCGGAGTTTTTTTTTAGCAAACATGTACTTAAAACGACAAAGCCACTTAGAATAAAATGCGTTGTTTCTCCACAGAGATAGAAATTTACAAGAGTTTATTTAACCTTTTAACTACTGACACACACTGTTACTTTTCTTATGCTCCAATAAAGTTTGGATCAAGACATCCGCGTTTTATTAAAATGCTTCTTAACTCACCACACAACTGTTTCTATGTACAAAAGCCTTCATCAATTACTACTCAACAATAATTATTATCTATATATACTTTTTGATGGGATTCAAACTCATGATTCATGATCTGCTTTATATAAAGCATACACTTCCAGCAACAAAATCACAGCGGCTTTTTAACAAATGTTAGCTGTTCACACACATAAATGAATTTTTCTTTCTTAGTTAAGACTTAATCCAACATTTTAAAAGGAGACCATTTGCTTTTCTTGCCAAAGGTATGAAAAGTGTTGCCAGATCTTACAAACGTAACATATATAAATATCAGGAGAAAAGACATCTACTTTTGGGAAAAATTAGTAGAAACCAAATTTTAATATAAAATCAGATATGAAAATGATTTTATTTTATTTAAACTTTGCATAAAGAGCTTCGATCAATTAATAATGTAATGGGTTTCTAAAGAATGTACGTGAAATCAATATAAAATTGGTTATTCAGGAAACCAATATTGTTATTCTGTATTTAAAAATGGACTCAATTTTGAATGTACAGTTCTTTACATGTATTTTTTTTACTATAACTAGAAACAATTCAAACTCATATATAATATTAAAACACATACAGTATTTAAATACACATGTATAAAAATTTTTTGATATATTTTCTTATTGAGGTTGTCCTGTAAAATTTACAAAATGTTGCCATTATAGATAACATGCCAAAAACACAAAAATTCCCACACATACGCACTACCGCATAATAATTCCCTCCAGGCACACGTACACTCTCAATCGCATACAAACAAATACAGAAGTACATACGTAAATCCTAACAACATAAACAACGTAAATATGTTAATGGTTATTCTGTTGTTGACATACTTATGAAGGCAACAACATTAAAGTTTACAAACCTTCACAAATTTACGTCCATAAGAGGTATCTCACATTTAAAGTTATCTAAATTACTAAATATAATGAAACTAAAATCTTTGCCAAGATGATGATCTATGACCAACATGATATTATTTTAAAAATAGAACCATTTAAAAAGATATTATAGTGCTCTTGTAGAATTACTTTAAAATATCTCTCATATATAAGCAACAAGCGCCATCAACTGACATGTGTTTTGGTCACACAAAAAAAAAAAAAAAAAAAAAAAATAAAAGAACAGCAAAATCACAAAAGCATAAAAGCTTGTGATCCTAAGAATATCAATGTGTATGACTAAGATTTATGTATAAATGACCCTTTGCTTTTAAGTAGGAACTAGAGATGAGCGATATTTCAGTACCTGTGATTTAATCTACTTAAATCACCGGTCACTACAGTGACAAAGTTCCCTTTAAGAATTTTATTTTATATTTAATCACGTAAATACTTAAATTAGATTTTACTACTTTTGTCTGGCGGTTGTGTAGCATTTTATAATAAGAACAAAGGGTGTTTGTTAAACTAAAGCCGAGACATATCCAATGCCAATTTTGCGTATCAAAAAATCTGCTTCAGCATCAAAATAAAATTTAATTTTTAAATCAGATCCAGTATCTAAATTAAGAACAGATAAATTTCAATAAAGTACGTGAAGTAAAAGTAAAGTAAAGTAAAGTAAAGTAAAGTAAAGTACGAGTAGAATACAAGCTATTTTACTTTGCAGGGATGGCACTATGTAGGCTCAAAGTTAGGTTTATCGCACATGAATATTTTTTAATGCTTGGAATTTCTCCAAATTTTGTTTGATTTTTCAAAATTATACACGGTCTTAAAGGGTTCATCACTATTACTAACTTGCTAACTATGTGAAAAATTGTACCGAGGTATCGAAAAATCAAAAAGCTTATAACTCAATAATTTTTAAATATAAACATGCAGAATTTCAAGTGCGAGTTACCCAAATTTGAGCTCACATAGTACTATTCCTGAAAAAATGAACGGTACCTAGATTTAAAACTTAAGTTCTAATACTCCTTTGCTATGCCAATGCCAAATTTAAGATCAATCGGCAAAACCCTCTAAAAATGGCGGAATTATTTCCAAACTATTTCGAATCTGCCCCACTATGCAGTGGACCGGTCTTCTAGGAGCTTTCACTGATTGTTAGCAAATATGCAGTTAATACAGTAGTGTACTTATTACTCTTTTTTTTTTTTTGATTTTTCCCAAGGGCGTGGTACTTCCTATGCAAAATAAATATTAGTGATCGTGATGCTTGTGAACTGTAAGGGTAGTAATTTGAAATTTTTTACAAATAATTCTTTTCTTAATACCCATAATGTAACAAGAAACTGGCTGGATTGAAAGAGTGGGCTGGTACCTCCAACACGAAGTAGAAATTTTTTATCATATACCCAGAGCAACAATCTACAGTAATTTTATAATTAAAAAATTAATTTTTTAATATAAAAAATTAAGCGAAAAGTATTATAGCGGGTATAATTATAAAATAATCAAATGCTCAAAATTGCTATCCGGTACCAACAAAATGTCGAAAATATTCTTTACGTATGAACAGTAAGTAAAATAATTAGAAATAATTAATTTTTTTGCAAATAGGGTCCTTATAAACGTTCTATATATTGACTTTTGTTAATATTTTTCTTCATTTAGAAAAAGTCGTTAAAGTTATAATTAAATTAAAATTATGTTTTAGCACCACCTAATATTGTTGAACAACATATTAAAATCTTCATGATCATGACATTAATATGTATTTTATTTCTATATCTTCGTAGTCTGTAAGTAACGTTACTTGTCATAGAATGTAGCAAATTATACTAACAAACACAAACAAAGTTTAGCAAACTGCTTTATAAGCAACAATATTGATAACAAAAACAATAGAATTATACCAACAACAAAGTTCAGGCAATTACTTAGCACTCATAAAGTCACTGACCTCAGGTTCTAGCAATAAAGCTTTCATATTAATACTCTTTATATGATGCCACATCAAAAACAGGGACACTGCTTAAAGGGTCGCAATAACCTTTTCATGCTAAAATTATCTGCAAACAAATTTGTCTTCAGTCGACAAGATACACAACAAGAATAAATATTTGTGTGTGTATTGTACGTATGAGTTGTTGTGGTTGTTGTTGTTGTGTCATAAGCTAATAATATTGCGGTTTTGTTTTTCAAGTGTTTATGGAATGTAATGTTAGTCCTTAAAAATGTATGCAGATCTAAAAACATATCCACCAGCAGCAATGTGTTTGTTATAGACCATCTATTTTAACGAGTCATATTTATTACGTACATCCACTATTTGCAAATGCTTCCATCAACTAAAATAGAATGCCAATGTCGTCTGTCCATATTGCTGAAATTAATGACAATGGCAAATGTGTGCATGTTACTTATACGGATCATTTAAAATTTTGTTTTTTATATTTATAAGCAAATTGGTATAGGGAAAACATTTTGTTATTTTGACTAAATTATGTTTAGTAACAGTTTTTAATGTCTTCGTATCATAACAACTTATAAATTGATACACAATTTACGAAGGCTTTATTCAGATATATCTTTCATTTCAATGATACTTTCCATCAGGAGGCCTCCATAAGCTGCATTAATCATTCCAGTAAAGGATAAAATTAAATCTGACTAATTTGAAACGTATTCAAGCAAGAAGTTTTCACATCGATCCCAAAGAATAATAGCCAGATGGTTAGGCCTTTTATTTGTATATAATTTCCTTAATAGGTTTAATTGAAGTCTGTACTTCTCGTTTGTGAGTTAGAAGTCAATGCAAAAAATCAGCCGTTACTTCTGCATTAGTGCTCAAAGTGTGAGGAATTCACGAGAATAGGATTGACGTATTACGTCCATAATTATTTAGGATTTGTTTCTTATCCCATCGAGAAATTCCTTCAATCTTAATATTCATCATACTTTTACATAACAGTCTCTGTTTTCAAGCAGGAAAATTAATGTGTTTAATTGTTTTAGAGTTATTTTAGTTTCACTGGAATTAAATTTAGGAGGTTCCAAAGAACAACACATTTTTTGGTTCAAAACCTTCATTATTTCATGCAATAAAACAACTTTCGTTTTTTTTTTATATAAAGAATGCTAAAAAATTAATGTCTACTTAAATAAAATACGCAACAGAAGACCCTATGAATTGTAATTTTGGTGTTGAGCAAAATGTAATTTAATCTCAGCATCGTAGTCATTGTATCAAAAGGTTGTTGAACTCTTTTATATATTACGGTCGAATTATAAGTAAACAAACCGCTAGTTTAGTCATCCTGGAACAAATTGGCAAGCCTTTGTCTATACGCCTTTCATTTAATTTTGACATGTGATATTAGGTGCGGATATCAAAATCCCAAAACAGACGTAGTCAACTTTGCGTTGCATATAACAATGCCTCCCAGATGTATGCTAATTATACTGTGATAGTGATATTCATTAAAAATGGATATGTACCGATTTCTAAAAAATAAAGCCAATCTGACACTTCTAAATGTACTTTCGCACTCAGGGTACTCCCCCCTAATAGTTCGGAAAAGGATTCATCGAAGTTAATTTTTTTTCGGGTCGAAAACTATCACAGTGTTATTTTCACGCAAAAACAAAAAAAAAAAAAAAAGAAAACAATGGTTGTAATAAAGTCAGATTAACAATATTATGTTCTCTGTTACAATACGGAAGAGGTCTTAAACATCGTTTTGGTCACGATAAACACGTTTTTGTTAACATTAAATCTAAGTATGGTTACCATGCACATAAAGAGCAATAGGTTTAGTGTTAATTAAAAAAACTGCCCGCCACAACTAACAGTTTTTAACATTTTTAAAATAATATAATATTTTTAAATTATTTTTAGTTTCGCAACTAATAGAATATATATTTTTGTTACATTTTATAACTTATTTGTAAGCTATCAGTTTCATTGCAAACGGTAAAAATATTAAATATATTTTTTTTTTGTTCGGGGGAAAAAATTATTAAATAAAGTTAATCGTGTTGTACGGTCGCAATAACCAGATTATGTTCTCTGTAACAATGTATAGTTGGGGCGAATAAATTACAGTTATTTTCAATAATCTTTCATTCGCGAACTAAATTGATAACAACTAAATTAAATATTTAACCATAATATATTGTAGTTAATCATAGTATTTTTAAAGGCAAACGAATGATCAGATTATTGATTTGTTTACTAGATATTAGTTCATTTAAAGGCCTTTAAAAACAAAATAGCTTTTTTATTATTGGAGAATTAGAAAAAAAAATAAAATAAACTAAATTAAAAATTTCGGTAAATTACTAAATTTACCAAAATTGATTATCGAGGTTAAAAGCTCGTCTCGCTACCGCTTACTTAGCTCTTCAGTCCATCAAGACATACTGTCACGCTTAATAATCAACATCGGTGATTTAATAATTTTTATTAGGATAATAGCACAAAGTATTTAAAGTTTAATAAATGTAAATAATGCAAATTTGAATTTAAGGAAGTTTAGTTTTCTATTGACTCTTAATTCCTAGAATCTGGTTTTACCAGCCAATAGATTATAAAAAATATATAAACTGTCACATAAAACTGTAATGGAATAAACTTATTCTGTTTTTGCGAAAAAATATACAAATAGTTCTTATAAAATATTTTCAACAAAATAATTGAGGCACCTTATTATGATTCCGTTACATTACATGACATTTGTAGCCATCTTATTGTAAATATAATCATATAATGTTTATACTTAAATATAATATTATAACTTTTAGTTATAAAATGTTAATAGTTTAATGTTATTATTTTTATACTTTAACATGTTTCCAATAATAAATATAATAACACTATGCTCTGTTTACAACCACATAATACAACAGCAGTATATTGATCTTACATCAAATAATGTGTGTTTTCTTTTTGCATGTATGTATCATTTAAAGAATTATTACTTAATGAAAAGCTAAAAAATAAATATTTTTTTGAATTAAAACTGTTATCGCTCCACGCCTTGTTGTTTGAAATATTAGAATAAACTTGGATGTTTTGATGTTATTAGGCCAAACTATAACTTTTGCAATACAGTTAGTAACAAGTTTGACCAACAAAAAAAGTTGGAATTTTTTGTTTGTTCTTGTTTTTTTTTTTTTGTTTAATACAAACTAGCAGGGATTATAATCTTCTACCAGCACCAAGGGGTTCTTAACAATAACCAATCAGTTCATAAATTAAGGTTAAATAATCAAATGTAAAATTATTGAAAAGCCTTAAATTAATTACAGCTTTAAATAGACTGGAAGTGCTAAAGGTAATTTAATCCATCATTCCAATTGTTAACAATCGAATTTGGTACGCATGCTTCGTATCTGTTTTATGTTCATAGATAAGAAGAATAATTAGTTTGAAGGCCATTACACTATGCTTTAGTGGGAAAAGTATGCATATCTGCTAAAAATTAGTGAAAGTCGGTCCACTGCACAGTGAGTCAGAATCAAAATATTTTGGAAATAATTACGCCATTTGTAGAGGGTTTGGCCGATTGATCTTAAATTTGGCATGGGCATAGCAAAGGAGGAATCTATGTACCATTAATTTTTTAGGAATGGTACTATGTGAGCTCAAATTTGGGTACCTCGCACTTGAAATTCTGCATGTTTATATTTAAAAATTATTGAGTTATAAGCTTTTTGATTTTTCGATACCTCATTACAATTTTTCACATAGTTAGCAAGTTAGTAATAGGGATGAGCCCTTTAAGACCATGTATAATTTTTAAAAATCAAACAAAAATTGGAGAAATTCCAAGCATTAAAAAAATATTCATGTGCCATAAACCTAACTTTGAGCCATAGTGCCATCCCTGCAAACTAAAATAGCTTGTATTCTACTCGTACTTTATGCTATTGAAATTTAGCTGTTCTTAATTTAGATACTGAATCTGATTTAAAAATTAAATTTTATTTTGATGTTGAAGCAGATTTTTTGATACGCAAAGTTGGCATTGGATATGTCTTGGCTTTAGTTTACCAAGCACCCTTTGCGATAACTATCAAAGAAATAAAACTATAATAGTCCTAGTTTTTAAAATAATGGATAAAATGGGGTTTGTATAACTTGGGACGATTATTTTGTTCAGATGTTAGCATCTTTATATTTGAACACCAGCTGTATAAGATTCAAAACTTTCATGAGCCTTCTTAACACAAAAAGAAGTGTAATGCTGTTCCAAAACTAACCCAACCTGTAACTGCAACGTTGAACTTTATAATTTTACACAAAATGTAATCCATTTACTTCTGAGGCATTATTACCTGAATAAGAGAAGTAACTCTTTATAAAATACATATATATAAAAAAAAAATAGGATTATTTTAAAACTGCCGCTTTTTTTGTAATAGCAAACATTTGGCAAATTTACAGCTTTTCACTAAAATTATAAACTCTCAAAAAATATTGAAATATTTTCGTCGATTACAATTATAAGAAATTATTAGGTAACTGGATTTCTGCTCAAGCATTACGAAAAAGTTTTGTTAATTTTAATTTCTTACTAATTTATTTTTTCAAAATAGGAATATAAAACATAAATCAATTTATTAATACAAGATTTAAAGAAATATCAACCCATTTTTCTCCTTGTATAAAAGGTAGCTGCCCAATTCATCCTGATTTTACTTCTTTCTATTCTCAGACTAATGACGCCATATTACATAAAATACTAAAGTTTTTTAGCCTTTAAAATTTATTTTATTTTTCAAATGTTCAAGCACTAGCTCAGTTTTTTAAAATAAAAATATTTTAATTTATTAAAAATTAAAGTTTTTCAAAAACAAAAATATTCTAAAAAAAATTAGTTTTTAATATTTTTTTCCTGTTTCCTGAAGAATAAACAATATTTTTATTTTAAAAAACTGACCTAGAGCTTGATCATTTAGAAAATAAAGTTAGACATTTACATAAAATCTTCGATTCAATTTTTTCAAGCATCTATTCGCTTTTCTTTCTTAAAATTTTATGATCGTTATTTATTTTTGCCTTAAAATTGCATTTTGCAACCCTTTTCTGGAATAGGAACACAACTTTGACGACCAACGAATTTGGACGAACACGACAACTTCGTGGGACAAAAGGCGTTGCAAAAATTCATGGTATAAAACACAAAAAAGAAGATTAAACACAGTACTTATTGTTTTTAAAGGGGGCATTATTCCTATCGTACGCTTTTTTCTTTTTAATTTATAAAAATGTTTTCTACATGAGACAAATTCGTAGCCATGATTTTTGAAATTAAACAAGAAAATTTTAAGTCTTTTGAAAAATGTCGAAGTTCTGCTGTAAAAAACATAAGAAATTAAATTGTTGTAAATTATTGATAATTTTCGAGTCTATTTTGGTTTTTATGCTCGATTACAATAATCGCTTGTGTGCTCATTTTTGAACCTAAAATGATTATTTTGACGAGAGAAAATTATACCAAACGCGCGAATCTTCTAAACGAATACTTTATGACTCGAGTTTTTCAGTAATTTTCGATACAGTTTGCAATTGTGCTTTTAATCAAATACGAAACTTTTTCAAGTAATTTTTTAGTCACATTACTAATCGCACATTGCAAATTGTATATTTTTTTAAATAAAATATGACAAATAATAAAAAATAAAAAACAGTCACATTTCGAGCCTTTGAATGATCTATTATTAAATGCACACATTCTGTATATTTTGTTTTTTTCTTAAAGTCGCTCTCTATATTTGCCGGAGTTATATTCGCACAACTTACTTATCAGTTTTAAGTCATCCTTAGAAATTTCAAAAGACTCACATTGGTCATTTTTGTAAAGCAATCATCCAAATACTAATTAGGAAAAATAAACAGAATGTTTTTTGAGTACTGAAGTTAAATTTGATAGATACCGACGAATAATATTTAATTATATAATTGTAAAATTTAATTTATCATAAATAATTAAAACAAACTCATGATTCCTTTTATTGCTCCTTGTAACGCTATGTCCTCGAAATAAGTTCTTATTAAAAGTTTTTATTAAAAAAATTGAAAAAGTTACTTTAAAGTAATTTTAAAAAATGCGAATATCAACAAAACAATGTCTACAAATTCTGACACCCTACCAGAGTAAATCTAACTTTCCAGCTTCTAAAATTAAAATGAAACTAAAAACAAATGAAATAAAAAAATGTGTACCGGCAAAATATAAAAAATCAAGAAAACAAAAAAAAAAAAAAACAAACAGAACTTAAAGCGCCAAACCTACAAATGAAAACACAAAATAAATCTAAAGGAAAATGTTAAGACCAAAAAGTCTGAATAAAAATATAAAACGAAAACCGATTGATAATGTCCTTTACCACAGACAACAAACCCACAAGAAGCAGAAGCTGTATTTCTTTTTTTAAAGTAAATATTTTCGATTCTGCGCAGAATAACAGTTTTTACAAATATGGCGCCCAGCTAGGGAAACACTAAAGAGACGGCAATAACACACCACACTAAAAAGGAAATGCAATTCAGTGGAGCTCTATAGAGGCAGCATTCTGTTGGGATATCAGTAGCAGTTGGAACTTTGAAGGAATCGTACGAATTAACGGATAAACATGAAAGTATTTGGCTGGCTTTTGGAGTGATTAGTGAAAGAGAGCAAGAGTATTAAATATAAAGTGCATTATTTAAAAAAACACAAACACTCTTATACTCACACACACACTCACTCAACTATACAGAGAATATATTTAAGTAGTTTCTGGTTTATTATTCTTACTGAAAAGCCAAAAAAAAAAAAAAGGAAGTGCAATGAGCTGAGAGTGTTATATGGAGCCTAAACTAAAGCAACATTAGGCCAAAAAACCCACAGAGCAAAAAGAAAGCGGGAGAGAAAAAATACAACGAAAATGTTATTCTGTAAATGTCAAGTGTAATGTCATCAACATCTCAAGTTTTCATTGTTTGTAGACACTTAAACATTGCCAATACATAAATAATACTTCCAAATCTTAACTTAAAGCGTTCGAAAAAATGTATCAATAAATTTAAAACTCTATCAAAAACATTAACAAACAACTACTGTTACAATCAACAGCTAACAAATTCATTTAGATACAAATTTTACTGAGTGCAATGTGTGAAATAAAATCAAATTTTAAAATTAAATCAAAATTATAAAGCAATATTAATAATAAAATACAAAATGTTTAAACTCTTTTTGTAATGGAAATTTAAACAAAAAAAAAAATAATATGCCAAAATCAAAGTTGCCAAAGTGTTTAAGAAAATATGAAAAATATTTCTAAAATAATAAATTAAATATTCCTTTAATTAAAAGTGCAATGTAGTCAGTTAAAAGCTAACAATTCATTTAAAATAATCTCATATACATACAGACAACATCAAAATTAAAATCAATTGCAGTGAATTAAAAAATTAAGTTAGAAAAAAAAAAACAAAATTAAACAAAAACAGAAAAAATTACTAAAAATAGGTTTCTAAATAATAATTTGAATTGGAATTGAATTTAAATAATAAAAATATCTGATTTAAAACAAACACCAAGGAATAGAAAAGAAAACAAACAAACATCATGTGGATTAGTTGCCATGCTGTTATAATTTTGCTCCTTTTGCATTCCGGTATGTTTTCTTCATCTGCATCTTTATTATTGCCTTCGGCTTTTTTTGTTTTTTTTTTTTTATAAATTTTCTTATGTTTTTAAATGTAGTTGTATTTATTATTCACGTGGTCGTTCAAAGTTTTTCTAAAAACATTTTTGCCGGGAGAGAGAAATTCTAATGCACGAGTACTATTTTCAATATTTAGAATTTTTTATGCTTTCTATTGAAAACAAACAAAATACTTTTTTTTAATTCTTCCATTTTCTTGTTCTAATCTTCTTTTATGATGCTTTTATTTCTTAGACAATTGTTTGTAAACAAAACTTTTGAAAGGCGGAAAAATTTATAAAATGTGCTTTTAATGAAGTCGAATTTTAAGTTTTAATAGCTTGTAATAGTAGTTTTACTAAAATTTATTTTTTTAAATTTTCAAATAATTTTTCATCATTTTTATCTCAACTTAATTTTTTTTAAATAATAATGCAAGTGGATGATAAGAAGAAGCGGATTGGATTTTCATTACCTTTAGGTGCTTAGAAAAATACTTTTTTTTTATATTTAGTTATAACTTTCGATTTTTTTGGAGAAATATTTTTTTCGTTATCAGGGTAGTCAAAAAGCATAATCGCAGCATTTTGGCTTCTTGAAATCCTAGAAAGATGATTAGGAAGCCTTTGCAGGCACAACGTGTAACTGAATGGTGCAAAAAGTGATTAAAAACTTAAAAAAAAGAATATAATCTGTTATCGTGGTCGTGATGAAAATTTTACAAATTTATAATTGCCGAACTTTCTTTTTCATATTACAACAAAAAATTTTAGTCCTACTTAGTTAAACCCTTTTCTAAGTTCTTGTTGAAAAATCCTGCTACGTGAACTAAGTTTTTTGCAAAAAAAAAAAACTCAAGAAATTAATGAATATTTTCGGTTTCTGTGAAATCTTTGGATACAGTGTTAGTTTTTAAAAAGTTTTTATAACAAGCAAAGCAGAATGAATCAATGAGTTACAAAAAAGGGTTCCAAACGCTTTAAGTGCAAACGAAAATAAATCAGGTTTTTAAGCTGAAGTCTGGGCAAATATATCGACGAGCCGTTCTTAGTTGTGAATAAATGAAACTAAGAAAAAACTGCAGAAAAATAGACACTTAATAATATTGCAAAAATATTAAGTAAATATTTAGCGCATTGTTATTTTAAGAGATGAAAAGAAATTAATGTGAATTACCACAATTATTAACATTATTACGATACCAAAGAAAAGGAGAAGCTGTTTTAAAACCGCTATTATAGAAGAGAGAAAGTAAAGTAGGTGGTCTAGGGTGCTATGATCTATTACGATACAATCGGTTTAGAATTTCAGAGTGCAAAAATTACAGTAAATACCTTAAAAGTAAATAGATTCTGTAACAATATAATAATTATTATTATAACGCAAAGTAAGACTTGAAAAAATGTCGGTCTTTTGTTTTTAGCCACCATGTCCTTCCGATCCAAACATAAGTGAATTTTAACAATTCAAAATATTAAGGACTCATTGGATTATTTGAATTCACATTACGGTTCAACAAAAAATACACATTTTAAAATAATGAGCACGCATATTAAGCAATCATTTGTTAGACACTGAATTGGCCTTTAAGACCATGTATTAATAATTAATAATCAGAAAAAATGTAAGAAGTCTCAGGCATTAGACATATTTGCAGGTCGAAGTATCAGAATTTGAGGCCACGTGGTTACATCCCTGGAGACTGGATGGTACCCAGATTAAAAACTTAAGATCAAATACTCCTCTAGTATGCTCATATAAAATCATAGATTAGCTGTTTACAAATGACTAAGTAATTTAAAATATTCTTTATCTGTCTCACTGTGCTGTGTGGGTCCTTAAAAAAAAATAACTTTCTGCATCAATAGTGTAAAATATCAATTAAACATTTATTTTTTATTTACTTTTTAAGGAAGAAATGCAGTCAATATTAATTTGTTGACTTAATATTACAACTGTTACTAAGAACTTAAACAAAAATTGCTTTTATAAAACTCTGGATAAAAAATTGTTGCGCTTTTTATTAAAATTGATAAACAATATTCGCTAAAATTTAATAAATTTAATTTAATTTAGTTTTGCTTAATTTTTTTGAGTATAAATATGTCGTGATATTCTCATGAAATATATCTTTTTAAACTACAAAACGAAATGTGTTACTGCAGGGAAATGGCCAGTTCTCAATGCTTATATAGCTAATCAGTGGATGCTGGAGTCATATCTCAAGCCAAATGCATTGAATCAATAAAGCAAAACGACTGTAAAAACTCAAAAATCTCTTGTACAGAAACACAGTAACCATTTTTGTTTTGCTTTTCATTTTCATATTAATTTTTTTTAGTTCAAAATAATTTTTTATTTACCTACAAAATCTTTTGTTATAGTAAAAAAAATGTACTTGTTGCAATAATAATCTGCTCATTTGCCGAACAAATTCTTCAATTCATGTTGAAAGCGCCTGTTGATATTTATACATACGTATGTGATCATGTCACATGCATCAAAACAGCTTTCGGCCAATAAATAACACAAATTGCTTTACATGTGCACTAGTTTGTAATTATTTGCATTATGTTACCCTAATATATCAAGGCCCTAACTAAAGCTCTCCCTCCTTTACGAAGATGAAAAAAGTTTTATAATTGAAAATCTTTTATTCACGCATTGTGTTTTTAAATTCTCTAAAATTTAATGCTGTTTCAACTTTTTTAATCTTTTAGCGGTGCATAAGAGAATCCTTTATTGAAATATGTATACAACTTGAATAAAAAAACGTTAGTGCCTTTCTTTAATAAGGTAAAGATTTGTAGATGAAGCAGCTATAAAAGTGGTGTAATCGGTTAGTAGGTAACACATCTTGTTTACCTATTTTGTATATAGTTTGTTTTTTAATAATTAAATTATAATAATTTATTAAAATTCTAAGACCGTAGCTAAAACTGGCCGGTGAAATGAGAACAGAAAAGTCTCTGTGCTAATGCGATAAAAGCGAACTTTAGAACATTCACTGATTGTTTAACATTATTTTTTAAGACTAAATGCTGGTTCAGAATTCAAAATATGTTTTTCTTACAAATACTGCAGTCGATATAGCAAATTTTTGCTTAAAATGATTTTTTTTTAATTCAACGTACTTTTACGCTGCGAATAACCATTAGGTTTTAATTCTTGTATTAGTCCACAATTTTGGAATTTAGATTCTTTGAAATTTTGTTATTTGTGTTTCTTAAATTTACTTTTATGATGTTTCTTACTTAGATTATCTTTGATGTTTACTTTGGTGTGCAAGATATTGCCACATTTAAATTAAATAGGAATAAACATAATCGATCGGAATCTGAAGAAGTTTGTTTTACCTTCTTCAATCGGAATTGTTAATACGAAATTAAAAATATTCCGATCGGAATGTATGACATGGCTGATATATTCCCATTTTGTATTGTGTTTTCATTAAACCAAGGAAAAGTTAAAGTTAAGTTAAATATCAGTAATCTATTATTTTAATATTATGCGCTTAATAATGGATTTCATAGTTTATTAGGATCTTTGGCCAAAATTTAAACTTATTATTTTAATATTTTTTTTCTTTTTTAATTAAAGCACCAATTGAAATACCAGCAAAGTACGTAATTTATATTATAAATTAAAGTCGAACAAGAATTATTGTTTCTTTCATGAAAGTAAAGCTGAGGCTATTTGCTGAAAAAAGAAAAAAGAAAACAATCCATTTATTGATAACAATAGTAATAAAAAAAACTGCAGCGATATTGGCAATTAATTTCCGTTTCAGCCGTTTATTAAACTGTTATACACCAAATAGTTCATTATTGCTCGTATGCAATAACTATGTATAATTAAGATAAAACAGTAACGGGGTCATTTCTGTACATAAAATATTTTTTGAAAATTTTGATGTTGGTTTAGAAAGTAATCAAAAGGGAATACAAAACACCAATTTATGAGTTTTTGTCTGTCTGTCTGTCTGCGTTTACATCACATGAAAACTAAATGAATTGGAATAAAATAATGTGGTCCAAATATAAAATACCAATTGTTTCGTAAAAATAAGTTATTTCATAGGGAAATTAGAGATACATAGCCGTATTCTTTATCTCGATCGCTAAAATGCTAAACATAAATTTGGGCGAATATCTTAGCGATGTTGCTAAATTTGTATTCTGTTACTCTAATCTCTAAGCTAAAATTTACTACTTTCGCCGTAGCCAATTTTCTAAAATAAGCTTATTCTTTTCCTTCTATTTTCAACAAAGCTGTTAGAAAGAGACAAACTTATGAAGCTCGTTTTGGACATTAGTGTTACCTAACTTTATATTTTGGTTTCCATATAAATGTTAAGCATTTGGCATTTCTTATTATTTTTTAAAACGCCAAGGCCAATGAATAAACACAAAAAGCATAACGGTAAAAACAAAAAAATTTTATTAATAAAAATGAACTACCTTAGGCTAGATAAGAAAAACAAATATATTAAGGCAGTTAATTGTTATTCTTTTGCTTACTTCCTCCATGGTAAACTCTCAACAAAATTTAAATTACTTTTTAGCAGCACAAAATACTAATTGCTAAAAATAAAGCATTTAGGAGATAAATAAAAGCTATTTAAATGTTAGAGAAAACAAAATAAGAGAATTTTAGCGAAGACAACAAACGCTAAAAATACGGCGAAATTAATTTCTAAGAGCTGGCTAATTTTGGCAATGCTCGTTACAGAATTAAATTTAAAGCGAAAAATCTCTAAATTGATTTTAGATATTTTTAGCGATGGAGATTAAGCTTGAGCGACTTACAAAATACGGCCAACAAATGTAAAAGCAACCAACTTTGTCGATATAACGGTACAAACAGTTGTCAGCATATTTTATTTTAAAAGATGAAACATTTTTCACACTGCAAACATCTCTATAACAAATATTTAAAAACTAATTTTTTAAATTTGAATTCCAAGAAAATTATAAATGACACGCGGACAAAGTCATGGGCGCTGCTAATATACAATTAGTTTAGTTTGCCACAGAGCTATTTTAGATTTATACTCTATCAAATTTTAGAGTTAGAAATTATGAAAAAATTTTGAAAAACTAAACGATAGAAAAAGTGAAACCGAATTAAATATTAATTAAATTCTTATATTATCTGCTAGTTAAAATGTTACAAACTTGGTTAAATAAAAAAATTTAAGTCAAAAAAACTTAATTTAATTTATTACTAATTTTAGCAATTGTAATCATATATTTTACTAAAGGCTAATAAAATTAAAGAACTTAAATCATTTATTTCAGTAATATTGAATTTAAATAGTCATGAAGACTAAAAAATTTTCTTTTAAAAATAATTATATTACGTAAGATTTCACTTATTTAATTTTTTTTAGTAATTTAAGATGAAATGTAAAGCAGATTTTTTTTTAATATTTTTTCCATACTTTCTTTGTCACAATTTCACACGTTTTATAATTTAAATTTTTAAAGTTGCCCAATAATTGAAATATCTTTATATATTTTAGCGATATTTTTTTTCTAAATTTTAAAGAAGCCAAAAATACTTTTTTATAATTGAAATTATAACACAATTAACACAAGAATATTTTATTTGGCAGGAAATTATTTAATTAAAACTTCTTGACAATGACCCTAAGCAAAATTGAAAGAGAATAATGTTAGTTTCTTCAGATTTCGTAGAAGATAAAGATTTTCATTTTAAGTACACAAAAAACTTATAAGCTTATTTAACTATTTATTTTGTTAAATTAAACCGAACTTTCACAATATTTATAGATTATTAAGTAGCGAATCCACAATAGTTATACTGAAGAAGTTTTTTTCAATATGACTGATTTTTTTATATTATAAATATATATATATCAGTTAAATTAACCAAAATGTTTGCTAGGTTTCTCAAAATCGCGATTTCTTGAACACTACACATCATTTAAATTTATCTTCGCAGATCTTAGATTAGTGTTGTAAAGTGTATTCACTGCTAAAATATTGTATTTTTTAAATTTATATTTTTTGAATTCTTTGCCCACTGTAAGCTTTTTATTTATGTATGCTAAAATTTTAAAAGTACTTACATTTTCATAAAAACATTACAAAAATTTTAAAAATAATATATGAATGTATGATTATGTATTGTTTTTTTCATGTTTTTATATTTTTACCTTTTTATTTCGGGTTTTCGTTAGGTTTTTATGTTCGTTCCACAACATTTTCTTTTTGCCAATGTTTTTGCGCGCTACAATTCTTGAATTCTGAATAAAAAAAAAAAAAAAAAAAAAAAACAATGGTATAAAAATCTGGGAAAAACATTCAGTTTTACGATGAACGTGAGTTCTTAAATAAAAATATTTGTTTCATATTCATAAGAAGAAGTTGCAGCCAGAAATATATTTCGTTGTATTTTTATTTATTTTTTTTTTTCCAAAACAACTCTTTCATTTTTTTGTTGTTGTTGCTATTGCTGCTGTTTGTTACCCATACCCTTCTTTTTAATAATCATTTATTTGTTTCATCCCTCCATCAGTCTTTAGCCTGAATAAAAAGATGATAGGATTCATATTTATAAATACACCAGCATATTTTTACATATTTATAAAACATTGTTGTCTAGTTGTTATTGTTAACGAAGAAAGACAGACTAACTGAAAGACACACAGCCACATATATAAATATATAAATATACAAACAAACAAATATGTATAAGTTTATGCTGTTTAGGACGAAGACAGCAATGATGACTTTATTCAAGCACTGTTTTTATGTTGCTCAAGCTGATGTAATGAACACAAATACAATCTACACAACAGAAGCGAAACGAATAAATGAACGAAAGAGAAAAAATTGTATCTTGATGAAAAATGTTTAAGAATATAAAAATATATTCCCCAGCGTTTAATCTGGATTTAAATTTATCTTAAAAAAATAACAAAAAAATTGCCACCAAAAGTCCTGAAAAAGGAAGAAAAAGAGTTGTATTAATTTTAATATTTTTCATTAAAAGATAAAATAACGACTAAGACGCATTTAACTTTGTACGCCTTGAGCCATAACATATTTATTTAATAAAAATTAAAAGTCTGACTTTTGCATCTATTTAAAGTTTCTTTCTTCTCTTTTAAACTTGTGAAGTGTTACACAGGTGTTACGTATAAATGCGATTCGTCGATTAGAAAAAGCTTTCTAATAAGATCAGCATCCATATTTCTAATGTTCTCAGTTATTGCTTAAGACCACAACTGGGTTTTTTTCACAATCGTACGTTTCGTTCTAAGAAAATTCTGATTGAATTCTGTTCTACTTAGAAAAATCGCAAGAAGACGTCTGTTTAGGTGCCTCAATTTCACAAAAGAAACATGCAACACAAAACGCAATTCCGATTGCACAAAAGGCGTTGTTTTATGAAAATTTTTATTTTTAATACTCACTATTCTTCTTAACTTTTTGGCCTAAGTGACAAAATTTCACAGCGTGCCAGGGCACTTATCGCTTAAAAGAGAAATGAAAATGTTGCAATAATAATTGTACTTCTAGCGTGTGATTTTATTTTAGCTTTTTCACAGGTGAAAAAAAGGTGTATCTAAATTTGTCATTCCCTTTGTAATTTCTACAACGTCCTTTTCCGACACCATAATGTATAAATATTCTGAGTTTTTATGCATTGCCATGTCAATGGATGGATGTCCATCTGTCCCACCGTGTTCGTGTTGAAATCAACTTATCCAAGACGCTAGATGAACTCGAGAAATTTTTTATGCGACAATCGATCAGACATAGTTTCGAAGATATTTCTGTTAAAAACCAGCAAAGATCGACCAATGTACTTTAAAGCAGCGGGTAAAATACCACCCATGCCTTAAAATTTTCTATACTTTTTTTATCAACTTTCGTTTGTATTACTGCAGCTGGTTATTTTTTATAATAAAAGGGAAGAAAACTTGGTAGCGAAGCTTATTGTTGTTTATAATAAAAAATAAATAAAATTAAATTGGGACAACAACCCTGAGCAAAACTGAAAGTTTTTAAAGGAAAAGCGTTTTCTTAAAGAACCTTATGTTAGCAATAAGAGACTTCTATGCCGATTTTCATTTAAGCTATTCAATGAAAAATCTGCAGTTTGGTACATGTGACATATAGCGCGGCTAAATAAAGGACTCTTATTTGTTGTAATTAAAATAGTTTGATTTATTTTTTAGAAATGTTCATTAAAAAAATCTTTTAAACACAAACGAGCCGCAATATTTTGCATATCTTAGAACTTTGCAATTTTGCTTCACTTACTAAGATCCAAACTGCCTTCTCTTAGGAGGTTTTAATGGTAATTTAATGTTACTTTTCTCTTCTTATCTTTCAAATATCCATGTTGTTTGGTAAAAAGCCATTAACAAGTTTAGAAAAGTTTTTAACAGTTGAAATTCTTTTTGAATAATATCTAAGGTGCTTGGAGAAAAATATATTTTATTAAAATTTATGTTTTAAAAATTAACAAAAATTTATTCATATAATAAAACTACAACGGGATCAGTTTTGTACATGAAATACTTTATAAAAATGTTGTTCTTAGTGTAAATAGTAATTGATATGGAATACAAAACACCTATTTTTGGAATTTATATTTGTCTGTATGTTTGTGTTTGTATTACGTAAAAACTAAGAATTAAATTTGAATTAAATTTGATTCAAATATAAAATATTTTTTGGAAAAATAATTCAGGTCGTAGAGAAAAGAAAAATACAAATTATAAAGCACCCAATTTTAACGATATAGTGGTGCTAAAAAATTGTCAACACATTTTATTTTTACAGATAAAAAGTTTTCTAACATTCTACAATATTTAAAAATACATTTTTATATATTTGATTTTTAAGAAAATAATAAATGACACACTAACGAAGTTGTGCATTAATGAAGTGTTTTTTTTTTATTTTTCGACATTCTTAGCGGTAATTTGGGCGTTTCATAAAGTAAAAATTTTTAGGAAGCTAAAATCAACCACAATATATAAATTGTGATTTCATCCGAAATCACGTTAAAGTTCATTTTTTTAAATTGTTTTTTAAGCTTTTAGTGCTTCAATACAAGAGCCTCTTGATTTAACGAAGAATAATTAATAGTTTTTCGATATGGAAAATCTGGCAGGCATATAATTTATTTCCTTTAATATATATTTTTTATCTTCAATATATCAAAAATAAAAACAAGAATTCATATCTTAATTTTTAAAACCATCAGTGCAGTGCTGACTTCAATGGTCTTTGTTGTTTTTTGCTAGGAATAACAAGCATTAAGTCAGTTGCGATTCTAACGAATTTTTGACACTATAGAGAAAGTAAAAATTCATAGATATCATACAATACACAGCATTTATTTTTAGTTAAAATTCTTCTTTTAAAATAAATATATCATAAATAAGATAAGATAATTTGATCAACTGTAGGGAAGAATTTAAGATAATTTTTGTGTCACCTTATTTCATTTGCATTGCATAAGAAGCAGAAATGTCTCATTGCTAAGTTTCTTTTCTATGTCTTTGACTGTTTTTTCTCTAGATTCTGAGTTTAAAATCGGTTTAGTTGATCTGCTCATAAATTCTTAGGTAATTTAAATTTAAATAGAAAGATCTTTTTGATTTTCAAATGAAAAACAACAAATTTTAAATGTGGTATTTTCAGCATTAAAATCAGTAAATTAAGGTGAATATAGAAATCGGTTGGTATTTAATAACAGAAGAATAATTCTTAAAGTACGCGTAAAATTAAATAAAAAACTTAACTGAGAATTTATAAAAGTAGTAATAAAATAATTAAATTAAATTCACAGAGATAATTATTGAAAAAATTGTTTTGGAAATTTGTTCTGATTCTTTATTCTATACTCGTAGCCTTTTTTAGCGTTTAAATAATAACTAAACTTATGGTAATCAGTAGTTAAACTGTCTTTTAATCTTTTGATACCTATTTGAATTTTGTCCCTATTTGTTATTTCTACAATATCCATTTCCGACCCCATTAAGTACATACATATATTCTGAATCCTTACGTAAGTATTGAAACCAACTTTGCCAAGGCACTAGATAAGCTATAAAAAATTTAAACACACCAATGGATCAGATATAATTTCGAAACTTTTGCTATTAAAAATCAGCTAAATCGGTCCATGTCCTTCAAGGCCGCGGGTAAAACACCGCGCCTGCCTTTAATTTTCCATACCATTTGGAACAATAAAGAAATAAAAAATAAGAAAAAATAAACATTAAATGAAAAAATTGGAGCTCGTCCATATTTGATGAAGTTTTCATAAAGAAGTTCGATTTTTAAAACATTCAATATGGGTATTTTCTAAAAGCTTTTGTAGAGATCTTTCAGGAAAAGATATAATTTTTTAAAAATGCTTAAACCATTAAGAGCGGATGACAATTTTTGTTTATTTTTTTTTTATTCTCTGTCACCTCAAAAAAAAATTTATGTTTATATTTTTTTTTTATTATTTTTAATTAATTTATTGGAGTTACTTCACTAAACTAGATTTACATACATTGTATATCAGATTTGGCATAGCCGAATATAGCACTCTTACCTATCATAAATGTTAGTTTAAAATGAAATCTTTTAAGGTTCCCTGGCAAGTTGATCTGAGCAATGAACGCAATGACTATAGGAACATTGGCTTTGCCACCAATAATAAAATTTTACGGGTTTTTTTTAAACATTTGTAACTTTTAGCATACTAAAACCTGTTAAATTAATTTTTACAGTTATCAAATACCTTTAGCATTTTGCTTCTTATTTTGATATCTTTTGCTTTACATTTAAAAATCGTTTAACATCTTACACTTAAAACTTATATGATTCTAAACTACTTTTTATTTTCTTTAGTTCAATTAAGAAATTTGTTTTTTAAAAAAAACTCCTCTATAGATCTTTAAGTTTCGTATTCATTAAAACGGCAAACTTAAACTCACAATTATGCCTATTTAAGTTTAAATTATTCAAAAATATCTTGATCTGATTAGACATGCCAATCGGGATTGATTTTTAAAAATCCCGGGATACTTCGGGATCTTGAAGAAACTATCGCAATGTACTTAATTTCATATGTATTATAAGACTAGTCATGGTTGCAAGGGTGTTCCCTCAAAGAAAATATTACCCAAGCTTTTTTCTTCCAATAATGTGCTTACAATTTATAATGAACTTTTTGATGAATTTGACAATTTTCGACAATGATACTTTCTTTAAAACCTGCGTATATTTACATAAATTTTAATAACAAAAAACAAATAAAAAAGTAAAGGATGATATTCTGATAAATTTTTTCAAATGGATCACTTTATATTTCAAGTATAAATACATTCTTAGGACTCGCTACCTAAAGGGTACGAAGAAAACTCTTTATTTCTGATTCAATATCTGCCAATCTGCCAGCCTATCACATTCTTCTATCTCTGAAAACCTAACAGATAGATTCTTCAAAATTTTAAAAGCAGGGATATTACTACAGCCCCTATATCATTAAACACTACTCACATAATATTCATAAAAATGAAATGAAATCAGAGGGTATTCCAATAGTTATGTA
This sequence comes from Cistogaster globosa, assembly GCA_937654795.1. Classification (NCBI taxonomy): domain Eukaryota; kingdom Metazoa; phylum Arthropoda; class Insecta; order Diptera; family Tachinidae; genus Cistogaster; species Cistogaster globosa. Next base: position 97,151,441 of record OW569405.1, on the reverse strand, counting down.
AATTATACGTACGCTGTCTTGTTCTTAGAACCTCATTAGGTAGACACACAAGTTTATTATGTTTATGTCCGCTGTAAAAAAAAAAAATTAATTTGAAATATAAAGGGTGTTCCTATAATGATCTGATTTTAATTTATATTTCTTAAGGTTTTTAACCGTGGTGCGCAGACATTTAGAATTCACACACACCACAAATGTGACATTTAATTTAAAAAAGTAAAATGTGAAGAGGCCTTAAAGGATTGATTTTCACATCTTGATACTAAAACAGTTATATTAGAACATTACAAGGTGTGCTCTCCATTAATAAAAACATTAAAAATATTATAGGTGAAAGGACGTTTCTTTAATTGACTAGAACCGAAATAGGCAAACGGAAACCTACGTCCAGCTTGTATTTGTTGGATTTTTCTTTCGTTATTTTTAAGTTTCCAAAAAAAAAGTAAAAACTCTTCAAAATAGCTTCTAATTTGTATAGAAAAAAATTACTCAATTTGAACTGAAAAATTTTATCCAAAAATTTTCATATTGTACTTCTTAGAAGAAAAGTTTGGGTCATTTTTATATTTTTGTTAAAGTAAATTTAAAGAAGTCATTTATTTTAAATAAAAAATATCTAATTATTTTAGTTTTTATGTTATCTAAGTATTGGTAAAAAAATTTTGAAAAATTTTAAGTGTTAAAAAAATTCACAAAATATAGAAACGTAAAAAAACACGAGATTTATAAACCCTGAAAGATCCAATGATTTTGATATCTAAAATATTCCGTTTAGCATCTCTAAAACTGGCGTAAGTTAAACGATTTTAAACTTAGCCCCCACAGCTTCTGCTACCTAATTTGCATTTTTATATATAATTTGGTGATTTTCTCTATAGAGGGAAATTTTAAAGGATATAACTTTATTCAAAATTAAAGGTATGATTTTTTAAAATATCCAAAATTCTTAAAAAAAGCAACGTATTTTCTTTTGATTTTTATTACTATAAAATATCAACCGAAAAATCTTTATTTTTGCGGGTCTTTTTGCTCAAGCCAACATGGCACAATGCGACTGAGGTTTTGTTTTTGTTGCTTTTATTACTTTTTTTGCTTTACTTTTGGTAATAGTTTAGTGCAGCTCTTAAGCTCCTGTAAAAAGTACATTTTCGTTTATTTGGCATTTATGGAACATTCATTTCTCGGGATGAAATGTAGCATATGTACTTATGATTTTTTTTTTATTTATATATTTTCCTTTTGTGGTTATATTTCAGTTTCCGTTTTGGCAATCAAATTGTGTCTGTGTTAAAAAAAAATGATGATTTTTATGAAGAAAAATATTTATGCATTACATCATTTATAAAAAGACAAGATGTACTTGTGCAAAAGCTTAAAAAAGACAGACTAAAGAAAATTATCGTATTCAAAGAAAACACTAGAATTTTGCTGCAAACACAGCAGCCGGCAGACAGATGGACGAACGCATATACATACATTTATGCAAATCTTCAATATTTATATAAAAAAACTAATATTTTTTTTCTGTTTCTTTTTTTCGTTTTTATTGCAGATACTTTGTTAGCGGAAGTTTATGAGGCACATTTACGCGGTCCGGGGTTTGTGATGGAACCACCAGGTCGTGTTGAGTTTTCAAATTCCTCTGGCGGTTGGCTGGATTGTTCTGCTTCGGGCAGTCCTCAGCCGACCATTGACTGGGTGCATGCAGATGGCACGGCTGTAACGGAAATTCATGGTGTTCGTCGAGTGCTACGCAATGGTACATTGGTACTTTTGCCATTTCCTGCAGCGGCATATCATCAAGATGTACACAATACAATATATCGTTGCATTGCCAGCAATGGTGTTGGTCGCATTGTATCCAGAGATGTACAAGTTAGAGCTGGTGAGTTAAGAATTCTATTTTTTTTTATTAAAACAAATTATTAAATTATTAAAAAAAAACAGCAAGAAGAAGTAAATGTTATTTAAATATTATTATGAAATCATTTTTTTTTTCTTCAATTACATACAACGGTTGTAACACAATTTCTTCTCCTAATAACTATTTTAACCATTTAAAAAATTTCATAATTTTTTTTTACATTTCAATTCATTTATTTTGTATTTGTTTTTGCTTTGTGTATTTTTTTTCTCGTTCTTTTTAGTCGTGGCACAAGCTTACAAAGTTGATGTAGAAGTTTTATCTGCATCTCGTGGTTGCACAGCCATTTTACGTTGTGTAGTGCCAACGTTTGTTAAGGAATTGGTTCGAGTGGTCTCATGGGTTCATGAACCTGCTATCTACATTTATCCATCACTACAAGGCGGTAAGTGTATTCACAGATTCGTTCATTCATTTATTTATTCGCTTGGTATTTCGTACACACACAAAAACATCAACACACTTGTTAGTTGTTTTTATGTGCAGCAAAATGTTGCATACATTTACAGTTGAACGTGTATAAAATGGCACGTACTTGCATTTTTTTATTTTCTTTCTGTTCACTATTATTTAGTGTGTGTATAATTTCGTTATGATGCTCTGTCAGTGACGTACTTGTACATGAAGTGGGTTGATAATAGAATGGGAAAGATATGAAAAGAAAAATTATGAAAAATTATATACAACTACTAAGGTAAATGCACAATAATAATAGAGAAAAAAAAAATGGAATTATAAGATTTTCTGTTTTCAAATGAAAAATTTTATGCACCTGTTTGTTCATTTAAAAGTATGTAATTGTTTAAGTAACCATTTAATAATTTTTATAACTCAATAGAAAGGAGCATTTTAAAAATTTTACATTTTTCTAAGCAGATGTAGTAACTACAATTGCCAATAGTCATTCTAGGAATTTTCAGTATCCTGCATATTAGATATTTTAAACCTGAGGAGGCTTCACTGATTTCTTTAAAATGCAAAATGACGTTGTTATTATAAACATCAAGAGATTTGTAATTTCCTTGCTTTTTATACTCATTATAGTTTTGAAGTTATTCTAAATAAAATAATGATTTTGTTTTTTGGAAAATAAACTTTCTTTAAATCAAATAACAAGAAAACAAATACAATCTTCTATAAGAAATATGCCATTTAAATATGAAATATAATACTGATCGTTTTCATAATATAGTGCTGGTATTCTTTTCTAACAGCCATCAAATTCATAAAAAGTTTTAGAAAAAAATATATTTTTTGTATAATTAAAAAAAAAATATCAGCCAAGATTTAGTTGGAATCAAACAAAAAGGCTACCATGCCATGTATGGATCAACCTTTAACTATTAATTTAATTTTTTGCACCTTTTTTGATAGCGAATAATTTTGTAAGTTCTAAATGTCTGCCTGCTGCAAGATACAACAGCCTGTTCCGTAAATATTGGGACACCTATTATTTTTAAGTTTCATTTTTTCTAGCTGTTGCTAAAGCGCACATAGTTTTAATGACATTGGGGAAATTTGTGGTTTCGCAAAATAACAACGTTACTTTTGGAACATTCTTTACTAGTATTACATCCTCTGTAAAAAATTTCAAAAGTCTTCAAACTACAGTTCCAGATACAAAGCATTGTAACAGAAGCACAAACTTTTTCACACTTTGTGTACTGAATCCTAAAATGAAAAAATTGGCTACAAATTTTTATTTATACTAACATGCACTTTTTACCTCTTTTTAAGATTTTTAAGAACAGTATAAATATATTAAAAAGTTCAATTTTATTACAAAAAATCTCCAAATGTAAAAATTTCTACACAAGTTGGTTATCAAAAGTGAAAAAGGCTTAAAAAAACATCTTAAGCTCAAAATAAAACACTAGCATATAGAGATATTGCAAAGTAACCTTTTAAATTTTTGCGTGTTTTCACCAAATAAGAGATAACTGTAAAAGAGAGCTACTAGAGGTAGGATCACAATTTTTATTGTACCTAATTTTTGCATAATGGATGTCCCAATCAAATTCTCTGCGGTCACATGATTTGCTCATTTTACAAATTTATGTAAAATTGTAGCGAATTGACGCAAAACGATCAAGTGGCATTAATTGTCGCACAGCAGTCACACAATTGTTCTTCTGCATGACAAAATTGAAAAACAGATATTGTGGAGATGATTTGTTCTCTAAAGAAAACGAAAATTGCATCAGCTTTACATAATTATCATGTGTAAATTTGAAGATATTAAAACTAAAGAAAAGAAAAAAAAAATAAAAGAAAAGCTAAAAGAAATATGTGTGTCAGAGAATGGCTCACAAAAGAAAGCACTGATGGGCATAAAAAAACATTGATGGAGTTCCTTTAAATAGAAAACCAAAATTTTTTATTCAAAAATTTTATTGGAATTAATGATGAAAATTTTTTTTACAACAATTAAAATTTATTTTACTTCACAAGTATTGGCGCAAATTGTCTTCTTTGATTGACGAATGATAACACAATAAATATTGGTACATTTTTACATTTTTATTGACGGGTGATTAACCGTTACACGATTGCCATACCAGCGTTGCATTTGATTGCGCCAAATCGGCACAATGTTGTTCTTGGTTATAGAACAACAAATTGTGATATCACACGACTGGTATATAAAATATACCAACAATCTATGCTTTGTGACAATCATGTGAATATATATACTTTATGGGGTCGGAAATAGATATAGTAAAAACAAAAACGGAATGAAAAACTTCTATATATAATTTTTAACTTGTGATGAATGGTATAAAAATGTAATCAAAAAATAAAAACAAATATTACAGTAATTCAATCTAAGTTTAAGAGAAGTGAGTGTCATTCTTGCATTAGTGACCAGAATTAGTTTCCTACAATTCTATAAAAAAAAGCGAATACAATACAGTTAAAATCAGAGAGACACAATTAGTTTTTTAACAATTCAGTGTAGAGTTGTAAAAAATATGGTGTTTTATTGAAACAAAAAATTAAATTAGAAACTGATTTAGGTTTTTTGTAACTATTTTATAATTTTTTTTTTGTTTTATGTAAAATTTTTATAGAAAACATTAAATAAAATCCTTACCAAATTATTCTTAAGTGGTATCGTTCACAACAAATATCAATTTATTTACATTTTATAAATTTAGACTTTTTAGAATTTAAGTCGCCACATGTTTTTTTCTTTTATTGTTTTTTATCTTAATTTAAAATAAATTTTGTTTTCTAGAATATTTGATTACATTGATGTCTATATTTTATGAGATAAGTTAACAAGAGTTCATTTATAATTAACATTTTCCCTTGGGCTGTTTGTGTTCTAAATAAACGAATTGTTTACCAATAAAGTAAATCCTATATCTTTACATTGACATTCATACATATATAGGCAAGCAACTAACTGTAAATAAATTTAAACTTAAATACATTCATGTGTAGTATACATAACATTTTATATTCTTGGAACTATATAATTTTGTTTTAAAATTAATTTTTATTTTTATTGCAAATAAAATAAATATTTGAAGATTTTTTTTGTCTTTTTTCTAACTCTTCAATTTCAGATGGTAAATTTCATTTATTACCCACCGGTGAATTACTTATTCATAATTTACAAGAAAGTGACGAATCCCAATCATTTCGGTGTCGAAGTATGCATCGCTTAACACGTCAAGTTGTTGTTAGTTCACCCACAAGACTGAGAATAAATTGTAAGTTTAAATAAAAATATACTTACATACATATTTAAAAATAAAAATTTTTATTTTTCTAATGTACGTTTGTATGATGTTTGCTACACTTTTTATTTATTTCCTGCAAAAAAAAAAAACAAAAAATAAAATACTTAAATTTGTTATTGCGTTAAAAACAGTTTATTTAATGAGCAATAATTTATGTGTACAATAAACATATAAACTGTACAGAACTTTAAAAGATTAAGAAGTATAAATTTTAAAGCTATTTTAATGCTATAAACCAGCTTTAGACAACTGCGTATGAACGGTTAATTTTTGACACTTTCAGGCATGTTCTGACAATCGCAAATCGCCTAAAACTTGCAATGTGAGTTGAAATCGCATGAAAGGTGTTCTATAGTTCACAATCGCAAGAAATTTGGCGAGTTGAAATCGCAAGCACAGACTGAAGTGAAGTTATAAAATTCACTTAAAATTAACCTTAAAACAACAATATAACTATACACAAATAAAAATTAATATGTTTTCTTTTATTTTTATTAAAATTTATTTTTATTTTTACACAAATAAAGTGTTAAATAATAAACTAAAAATATCTCCTTTGTTTTACCAATTGTTTGTGTTGGTTTTTTCTTGAGTACTTGCGATTTCATAAAAACAGCTGTTCTTATTGATGTTCGAAAACATATTAGTATTAGTGCGGTTAAATGTTTAGTCGGTAGTCAAATAAAAATGCGGTTATTCACATTTTAAAGTCTTAAACAAATATTCGATGCTTATTAAATGGGCGATTTAAGTGTTAATGTACGTTAATAAATATATCTCAATTATTTTTAGGACAATCTGCGTTTTGAACGTATATGTTATAACTAACAAAATAATCAAAAATAATATTTAAGTACTGATTACTCACGACCTAAGTAATCTTTTTCCTCAAAGTTGCTAAATGCAACATCACTAATAGAAATTTCATTTGTCCCCAAATTATTTCTTGCTTTGCATAAAAGTTGTAAATTAATAAATATTTATTGGATTGGAATACCTAATAGATTGAAATTATCTCTAAGCATCTGTTTTTTGATTTCTTCTTTTTTAATTAAATGTTTATTTAAAGAAATTAAACTAAGATAGAAGGCTGCTGCCATTTTTTTGAATTTTCTTTTGATTTTTTTGTTTTGCATCGCCAAATAATATGTTTTTATTTTTCGAACATAAGTTTGAAAAAAGCAAATAGCAAGCAAAACGCGAGAGTTTCAGAACATGTAAAACAAAAGTTGCCGTGTTTGAAATCACATGCGATTTCAAAAACGTGCGAGTGTCAGAACATGCCTGTTTGGTTTTCATGTTATGATGCCAGAACACGGCTATAGATGCCAGAACATGTCTAGCGTTGCCAGAAAGTTCAATAAAACAGTGTTGCAGATATCACTTAAATAATCTTCGATAGCTAGAATAATAAGTGGTCTTATTCTGAAACATAAAATAAAATTCTTTATAATTTTTAGACACCTATATCACGCACTTCCTGTTAATTTTGTTTTAAGTTGGGGATAAAGAAGTATCATGTGCATAAATACTGCGTAATTTACACAGACACTTCGCCCTTATTACAACTTGCCGTTAGTGAAAGATTGGATTGTGTCTGTCCAAAAACTGATTTTGAATTATTTAAACTTCCATTTCTGTTGTAACTATTAATAATAATAATATTTAATAAATATAAAAATAATACGTGAAGGTTTTTTAATTCGAAGCCATTAATCGATCTGACAAAATCCTGCCTCTCACTTAGGGCAAGTTGTAGTAATGGTCCTTAATTGATTAAAATTGCCCTTAAAAGCTGTAAATGTCGATGCGTGGCTTTAGTTATTAAAGACCTCTAATCTAAGAAATTTTCGCTATCAAGTTTCACATCTTTTTTTTCGGTAAAAAATCAAATCCTGCAACTGAACTTTAAGTGGTTCTGTACAATTTTAGAGATTTTTTAAAAAAACGTTATCTAAAAACTATTAAAGATTTTCAATATCTTATTTCTTAAAATGTGCAATTTGAATTTTTGATTTTTTTTTTAATTTTAAAGAATTCATCGCAGTCAACAAATCGACTAGAATTGAAGCATTATTTGATTTGTCGATTAAGTTTTTTGTTTCAGTTTTATTAGAATTGTATATCAAAGGCACTTTAATTTACATGGATAAAATTTTAGCAGACATTGCTGAAACCTTAATTTGCAAAATGTTACAAGGAAAGGAAAGTTTACGGAATAATAATACTACAAAAAATATCACATTGCATATATTTATGTTTATATGTTCTAATGAATGATTTCATTGCTCACTTATTCATTTATTGCCAGGACATTCCATTTATAATTAATTTAATTGTTAATTTCTTTAGCAGAAAATGAACCAGCTATATTTTCTTATTTATTTTTTGGTTAAATAATAATTAATTTATATTAAATAATATTTTTATTTTTTATTTTTTATTTTAAAGCTCATCGCGGTATTATTTCACCGAGTGTTGTTGAGCACACGGCACATGTACAAGTATCACAAGATGAAGGTGCTGTTTTATTGTGTGTAGCCCAGGGTTGTCCATCTCCTGAGTACAGGTATGTTATCTAAGCAATTATTTAAAAGAAATAGTTCTTATTATTGAAATTATTATTTTAACAATTTTTAAATTTTACTTTTCTAAATTAATTTTAAAAAATTAAGAAATAAAATTATTTTAAGTTTTTGTGTTTGTCATAAGGGAGAATAGAAAATTGTGGGGACAAGGTGCGTTCATGCTTACTTTATAACAATTAGTATAAGACTGAAACAGCATCTACCGTGTTGTTAAGGTAGAAGTATAAAAGAATAAAAATAAAATTGCCTTCCTTACTAAGCCGAGCTTTAGCAGAAGGCAAGAAAAAATATATGTGTCGTTTTATAAAAAGAAAATTCGAAAAATAGTTGTGTATGGACTTCGTCTTACCGAAATAATATTGATTAATTATATATTTTTCTTGTATTCATTGTTCAAAATTATTGGTTATAAAGAGGATGTTTACAATAAACACAACCTAGAGTAGAAAAATGGAAATGGGATAACGGATGTAGCGATTTAAAATATTTATTTGTATGTTTTCTTTAAATAATAATTCGAAAACTTTTAAACAAATTTCCTTGTTAATTAATTTAGAAATAAAAATTTACTTGATTCTAAGCCAAATTGAGATTATAAATTTGTTTTAAAATATTTCTATAAAATAAATATTACGTAAATTTTAATGCCTTTTGATGCTTGGAACAATGATGAGTTTTGTTATACTTGCAAGTTATTGCTTTAATTGGTAAATTTTTCGCTAATGAAAGACTCATCAACTCTTAAAGATGTTTGAACTAATATTTCCTTAGAATTTTCCTTATTTCCGTGAATTTTGACAAAATTAAAAAAAAATTATATATAATTTATTTAGATCACATCTTTGGCTTCATTTCAGTTACGGGCCTTGTCTAAATTTGCTTTCTTGATCTGTTTCATAATTAACTCTAGTATGACATTATTTATTAAATTAATTACTCTGTGACTCTGGATAGATTTACACCTATGAACTCTTGTTTACTAAACGTGTGATTTTACAAACTTAAGCTGTTAACTTCGCTGCTTGCTGTTGTGTTATGGGTTGCTCACGCTTCCATCTAGACCCCAAAACTCTGCGGCTCCGTTAAGACTCCAATCACTGTACTCTTTTTACCAGACTCTTTTAAGCAACTTAGCTAAGACTGCGGCAAACTCTTGTTTTGTTATTATTTTCCTTAGCAACCTGGGTTCAGTTATTGATTTTATCTACTGTTCTAATATAAAGGCGCATTTTCAACTTATCTGCAGCGGATATACTATTTAATTTTCTTTTTCTGATTAAGTCTCCAGGAAGTTTGAATTTATATTTATCATTTATTTGCCTTTAAAACAATTATTATTTTTCTATATTTCTACGATACTAATAGATGTTGAACTTATGACTCGTAATGTCCTATTTTCTATTAAAGATAAATGTAACGCAGATTTTTTTCAACATTAAGCTCTGCTTAGGCACCCAGCATCCGTGCTAACTACTTTTCCGAAGAGCTAAAACATTAATTGGTTGACACTAACAGTCTGGGCGATATTTACTCTCTCTGAGAATAATCTTTAAACTAAATTTAAATTTCTTCATTTATTATTTCTTTTAAATAATTTTTTTCTGACAAAAAAAATCTTTCTACTCTGCTGGAAGTGCTTCTTCTCCTAAATAAAAATAAAAGAAATAAATTATCCCATAACCCATTTTGCTTTATACTATTGTAACACTTCATGCGTGCCTTGTTGTACAAATGACATTTTCATTTTAAGTCTTAAAAACCAATTCATGTTTTCCAGTCCTACGGACATGAATAAGGAAGAACATACTTTTCTTTACAACTTAAAGTGTATATAATTGTAAGTCTCCTTTATCGACCATTTTTTTTTATTTTCTTTCTTAATGGGCTGTTGTTTTTCCTTTTTTTTTTGGTGTTGTTATTTTTTTTTTTTTTGCTGTTGCTATTTATTTCCAAGTGTAATAACATTTTATGACGTACCATAATACCAGTCTTAAATTTAATACAAGTTTGTTACGCCTTAACATTATTCTTAGCGATGCATTCGTGCATACGTTATGATGATAAAATATATGCTCGTATTTATTTTTTACACATCCACTAATATTTACGTTATCATACAGGGTTGTATTGGAATGACATGTAATGTCCTTAGCCAGAGTGAAAGATAAACTTTGAGATTAAAAAAGAAAAGTTCAATATTTGGAAATTAATTGAACACCCCAAACTATAAATTTCTTTCAATTGCATTTACTGTTTTTGTCACTAGCAAAATATACCAATTTATTTTAATACTTAGTAGCTTACAAGCCCACCACTGAACTGAAATAGAAGCTTTGAGCAGGAGATGAAACCATAATATTTAAAAAAATAAAAATTATTTGTTCAGTTTCACTTGGAAATCATAAGAACTGGTTGAATTTTTTATGTTAATTAAAAATAAATTATGGTGATTTATTCTATATTATTTTACGATAGTTATAACAATTTGGCTTTGATTAAAATTTTACTAGAAATTTTTTTATTCAACCCAACCATGTTGTCCTTTTCCTTTTTAATACAAATTAAGTTCAACAATGTTTACAGGAACCATTTAACAAGTATTGGGATGTTAATTAAATAACTATAATTTGTTCATCGCAACCATATTTTGTTGCAGAAAATATAACATGGTTTATGTGACCATAATTCATTTATTTTTTTTTATTTTTTTTTTATTTTTTTATTGTCTTGATACGAATTAAAATATGGTTCCTATTTTTTTGTGAAAATTAATTTATTCTACAAATTGTTTTTTTGTGAAATAAAAAAAAGACAAAAACATAAATAAAAATATGTTAAAAAAAACGGCGCAAAAATGCTTTTAAAAATTACCAAATTCATTTTATGAATTCGCATACAGAATAAAAATAGCTAATATTTACACAGTTTTGAAGTAAAATTTTTCTTTGTCGTCTCAACACTGCAGTGTGATTTTGCAAAGATTTAAATTATTTCAAGGATCGCGACTGCCTTAACTTTCAAAAAAATTTTCCTTTTAATTTTTTTGTTACAAAAAAGTGAACAAAAAAAATTTTTTTTTGAACGAAATTTTTAATGATTAAAATGTAAAAATCGATGCAGAATCTTTATTTTTTTAGACACAAAACAATACATTGCACACCTCTGAAAACCGTAAAAAGTCAATAAAATCGTATATAATTAACTTTACTTTCCTAAATTTAACCGCGTTCCACAACTTAATATGCGATATAGGACTTGGCAGTCTGTCAAGCTTAATTTTAATTTTTGACCTAATGTCCGACTAGATTGGCAAAATACCCCTCTGTCCACCAGTAAAAAAAAACTGAATTTAAAGGTATACTAAATGTATTAAAGGTCTTTGTTGCCGATATTTTTTTTTGTTAATTCATATCTTTTACGCACATACTGAGCCCGCTTGGCATATTTTTAATGGGCTTAACATATTTAACATATTGTCCCATCAATAAGAGTTAAATTTCACTTTATGATGCAGAAAAATTACATTATCCTTTTATTTATAAGTTATGTCTTACACCAAGGCACAAAAGCCAACGTTAAATAGAATTATCTAAAAAAACAATAAAAGTACATTTATTAATACACACACACAAATACGCTTACACAACTTTAACACTTATAATATACAGTGTGAAAAGTATTTTTTCATACACATCATTGTATCCTTAAGCTGAATGGGTAACACTATGTTAAAATATGTAATTTTTAGTTATTTTTTATTTTAGTTATTTTTTTGCTGTAAAAAATAATGGAATCATTTATAGTTAGATACGATATGTCGATTTGCAAGTTCTGTTCTAATTAAAAACTGTGTACGCACCATAACCTTAAGTTGCAAGTTATAAATTTTTAGTGTTGCCTAATAGATTTCCCAATTATATTTTCAATTTATTAACATGATTAAATTTGAAATTTTTCTTGCAAACTAATTTGAATTTTTTAGTGCTGTTATGTATTCCAAACGAACATTCCGAAAATTTGATTAAAGAGTACTTGGTTTTTTTTTTTTTTGGTTATTTGCATACAAACTTTTAGACGAAATGTTTGTGTGCAATAGACTTTTAAAAGATATTTGTTTAAGCATATTTATTCAAATATATAAATCTACGTTTACTACTATGCAATAAATTAAAAAGATTATCAACCTCTTATTTAAATAACTTAAGGCAAAAAAAAAAAAACTAATTTTCGAACTTTAATTAATTAATCTGTATAAAATTTCGGGCAGCAGTAGCAGTAGCGCAATTTATTACAGTTTTTTAATGTTATGTATTAATTTTTGTGAATAATAAGTATCTTGTTTCATTTTCATTTAATAGACTTAAAGAAGCTTTCTTATGTATTTGTGTAGACAGTTTATATTTTTTAGTTGGACTTACTTTGTTTGAAGCCTTCTTTAATTCAGACTAATAATTTTTATAGGATTACGGTCTGTCGACTGTGCTGGACATCCCAATACCGTAACATCTTTACATTGGACCATTTTTAGGCAAATTTGCTTTTATTTTAAGATACTTATCTTAATAAAACACTCAAACTGAGGGCATCTCTTCTCTAGTATACGACAACATTATTTCGTTTAAAAGTAGTAGTTTTGTCCGTTAGGAGAGTGTCTATTAAAATGGTATTATAAGGTAGATTGCTTGATATCTGTCATGTTTATTGAAGGTATATGATTTTAATTTTAATTTTATTATTGGGTAGGTAAGTGTGACCATCTGTGGGTGTTTTCTGTTTGTAAAATTGTTTTAAGATGGTTTTTTTAGTGGTGTAAAAATTGTGTCAGAGGTTGTATCTACCTGTTTGTTAGTACTGTGTCCGTTAAACGTTCGTGTTTTGTATATTTCCATGTTTTCAAGAAAGTCCAGTCTTTGTCCTTTTTTACTAGGATGTATTAATGTTATTTCCCTTGCCTCGTGTTCATGTGTGTTGAGGTGTATTGCAAAGTTGGGGTCTTCCCTTTTCCACTTGTATGATGGTTTGTGTTCTGTGAAACTTGTTTTTAATGGTCCTCCAGTTTTTCCTATGTATGTATGGTTGCAGGTATTAATAAGTCTGTATATTTCGATAGTGTTAAATTTATCAGTTATTTCTGTTGATGTCTTAAGATTGTTCTGCAGAGTGTTGCTCGTTTTTAGTGCTGTCATGTGAAAATCACGTTATTATCGAAATACCTTTCCTTTAATTTAACGTTTTTGTACATATTCTTTTATCAGAGACAGCAATAGAATTCCTATGCATATTTTAAGCATTGAAAAGATAAAGACATATTTACCAAATCCATAGAATTTTGGAAACACCCTTTAATATATAAATTTATAATATATAATCTGTTTTCCTAGCGAACATACTTTTACACATTATGTGTGAGTTGAACATGTTGTGGGTTGAATAGCCATATAAGTGAAAATCACATCAATTTTTGAACACCCTTTAATTAAGTTTTTTGTTTTACTTAAGTGCACATACTTTTATTAAGATTGAGCAAGTTTGGCGTTTCTGTCTATCGCAGTTAAAAATAATAACAATATTTATACGAGTATCACGTCAATTTCGAAATACCCTTTCTTATACAGAAATTTTTATTATTATGCGCTTATAGAAATACATATTTTTAAAAAAGTTTTAGTGTCTATATTTTACGGTTCCAAAAATAGAGCGCTGTAGTAGACAGGCCGACGGATAGAAGGACAAACGAAACAATGGGAATACGTTCTTACACTTTGTTTACGAAACTGTAGTAATGTGAAAATAAATCTTTTTACATTTAAAATATGAAACATTTTTGATTTTGCTAATAAGTTTTCTACAGCATCTTTCTGACTTTATGTTAAAATAAATGTATCTCTGCATGCACATAAGTATTTAAAATATTTTCCTTAAAATTTGTATTCGTATGTTAAGGCTCATGCTTCACGCATTTAGTTCAGCAGAACTCTTTTTAATTTGTATAAGATGTGCAGAATAAACGTCTTCTTTTTTGCACTGAGTTTTAGTCTGTTTAGTTTAATTTGTTTGTTTTTGTGCTGCTTTAACCAAATAAAAGTTGGTATTAGTTTTGTTTGTATTTTATTACTTAAGATTCATATAATGATATTGAAACTAATTTTGTTTTGATGTCATTTATTCACACATAATTAAATTATTTAATTAGAAAATAGGAATCGTAAATATACATGTGTATCATTACTTTTATCATTATGGTTGTCAAGTTAGTTTTATGAACGTTAAAAATGTTTTAATTTGATTTAGAAAATTAATAAAAAATTGTATTTGTGTAACGCGCGATATTGAGGTTGTTTTCTCATTTGATATTAATTTCTATTAACAATTTTTTCGATTATTTTTAAATTATTAATAGTTAAAATAAAAGACTTCAAAAATGGCACTTATAAGAAATTTTTTTCTATTCTTCATTTTTACACTCTGCAAAGTGGAACAACGATAATTTCTCTAAGTAAGCTATTGATGAAAAGATGAAAATTTCTTCGTATGTCTAAAAACGAAAAAAAAACTCACAGGGTTACAAATCCTACGAATGACATAGATTTGACAACAATGTAAAATTTACAGCTTTTATTCAAATTGGAAACATAATTTACTCCCTTGAAGGGGGTCTTCATGCCTTGGCTTAAATTTTTATTTGTTAACTTGGTTGCAGAAGGCAACAAACGATATATACTGTGATATCTGGCCAAAGATTCCACAATAAACTAAACAAAGCTTAACACAATCGACTCTAGAGACAAAAATAAAATATAGAAATTAAAATTTACTTTTAAGTACAAAAAATGTTCGCTTTTATTTCTTATTGTCACAAGTTTTAACAAAATTAGAAATTAAAACATATATGATTTTGAATAAGTCTGACAAAAATTATTCGCGTGGTTGTATAATTTTTTTGTTGTAAAATTTAGAAATACCATTTAATATTTTTGCTTCATTAATTGAAAATATAATTCCTAACGTAATACACCGCATCGTTCTTAACAAACTGTGGAAAATACTTTTAGAAAATGGCCCAGGTAGCCAGAATAAGGAAAATATCAATATTTGTTACCATTTCATATTGATGTCGTTCAATAATTATAATTAATACATACTCGTAGTTAGGGTTTATAAAAACAATGAAGTGATCTTATGGGAAAGGATAAAAGATACCCGGCAAGAACTGAGTGGGTGAAACTAATCATAAAAAAGTCTGCACTAAAATAACAGCCTCATTTTATACGGAACAAAGCAACCGTGGTACCGTTTTATATATTAAATTGAGTATTTTTTTAACTATATCAAAGTTTTGGCACATGTTTATAAATAAAAAAAAGACCATTAAAGTTTGAAATAAATATTTTGCAAAAAAAAAAAAAAAAAAAAAAAAAAAAAACGCTGTTGACTGCAGACATACGGGTACATCTTTACAAAAGTCTCCATCATTTTCTTAATAATGCCATTAGAAAGGATTGGTGCATTTATGGAATGGATGTCATAGTTATTATCAATGATTGCCAAATGAAATGTGAAAAGTGTTTCAGAATTAAAGTTTAAAGCACGATTTATTACATGAGAGAAAGAACGATATTTAATTCTATTCAATAAGAAATCATTCATATAGAGACTTATTAAAAATACTTGCGTTAGTTCAAAATGAGGAAGCAAAAGACAGAGTGCTATATTCGGCTATGCCCAATCTTATATACCCTTCATCAGCTATGTATAACTATATGTACCATACAGCAGATTTCTCATTAAATAGCTTAAATAAAAATCGGCATAAGAAATAAGAAATTCTTTTAAACCATTAGGATTTTCTGTATAAAAATAAAAGATATATCTTTTCGAAAACTTAAAGTTTTGTTTAGGGTTGTTGCCGCAGCTAAATAAATGAAAAGGTTACTATATTAGATCTTAGTATAGTTAACTGTTGTAACTGGTGAAAAGCTCCCCAATTTGTGTTATCTGCTTGTATAATTTTTTTATTAAAATACCATTAGATGTAGGAATACAAACAAAATTAAAAAAAAAACTGTTATGGAAAATTAGAGGCAGGCATGGTGTTTTGCCTGCTGCCTAAAATGACATGGATCAATTTTGCTGATTTTTAATACCAAAATTTTCGAATCTATATCTGATCAATTGATGTATTACAATTTTCTTTAGCACATCTTAAGCCTTGGCAAAGTTAACTCGAACATGAACAAACATTGCTTAATCGACTTCGCTATGCATTAGAAGTCAGAATATACTTTATGGGGTCGGAAATGAATATTGTAGAAATTACAATCGGAATAACAAACTTAGACCACTTCTTAAATTCTCTGAATTTAGTATATTTTTTATTGTTTCAAATTCACTCTTGTTTTATGTCACATACTCGCACTCGATATAAAATTATTTTGCGCAATATTTTGGACAAATTTTTTTTTTAATTGGGACCAGCACCCTTACTTATGCAATGCATTGTGCCAGAACGAGGAATTTAGATTGTGGGGAGGGGGATAGAGGGGGTAGTGCTTATGTACATTTGATAGGAATCTTTTCACATTGAAAGTGGCAGGAAAGACCTCTGCAGAGAGTTTATTCCATATACGAACTGTTCGGCTAAAAAACACATTTTCTCTGTAATGCGTAGTGTGATTCTCTTCTCTTCCCAGGGAGCTGCTTACAAAATTTTATTCAAATTGATACGGTAGTTTTTACATGATGCGAACACAGACAGACAAAAATTACAAAAATAGGTGTTTTGTATATAAAGATTGCTATCTACACCAGCATCTAAATTTTTTAAAAAAATATTTAATGTACAAAAATTGCTCTGTCACTGTTTTATTATATTTATAAATAAGATCTTTTTTTAATTTAATTTAGGCATCATGCTGTAATAAGTATTTTAAAAATATAATTAAACCGGTCGTATTAAATTCAAATATTAACATATTTAAAAATCTTTATATAAAAAACGTTTCTTTAAATAGAATATCTTTTTTTCAATCAATGGCAAACACTTTATTAAATCTTAAACTTTTTTATCCTAAAAAAATCATACAATCGTGCTTTAGCAAATTGCTTGTAGCTCCTACAATATTTTACTCTTTGTAATCAACTTTTTATACACAATTTTTGTAAAAGCGCTTTTTGTAATTAATATCTTTTTTATGCCTTCTTTTTTTATATCTTTAATCCCATGACAATTCAGCACATTTTTCCATGTTTTTTTTTTGTGTTATATTTTGCTTACTTATGCTCATGTACATGACGTAAAACGCACATAAATATTCAAAACCACACAATGTGGTAGACCGTGAAACAATGGTACAATTAAGCAAAATAACTTTTTTATTTTCTTTTTTGCTGATAAGAATCAAGTACTCGTATCATATTCTTAAATTCTAAGCCATCAATGCTATTTTGCTCTTAATGTTTTTTTTCTAGAGTCTATTTACTCTTTTTGTGTATGAATTTGTATGTGTTAATTCATTGAACATAAAACATTTTTAATAATTAGCCTGCTTGTTGTATAGAAATAATGATCAAGTGTGCTAATATATCTGTAAGTAAGTGTATGTGTGAGTAGGTGTGTGTGTGTGTATATATATTGTTATTTGTCACATTTTGTTTAAGGAAGAATGATAAGTTGATGGTGTCTAATTTATATTTACAAATGTCTAGAATGTTTGCAAGAATTCAAGCCACAAGATTCATTTATAGTCTTTTCTAAACAGATACACACACTTCTTTAGTAAATTCCACGTTTTCTACAATCATTCATTGATTCATGCAACCATAACAGCGCCAAATGAAACAAAGCAAGAATTTTCATTCCATTTCCCTGTTACTCCTCAAAATATCAGGATGTTTTGTTATTAAAACAACTAATCATAGCAAAAAATATTTTTTCTTCCCCTCTTCCCTTTTCTCTACAATTATTTACACAATGACAATACATTTTTGATATAATATTTCACATCACATTCTTTACTATCGCTGGCTGCTTTGTCTTCTTCATAATTACGCTCTACACGGCAAATACATTCAGTGGTGTCGTTGATTTCCATACAAACAACTCCCTACTTTCGATGTTAAGTTGGTATTGTTGGTATTTAGTTTGTTATGTTAAGTAGTTTTAGGAATGATTGACATTGATCTACATAAAAAAATATAGAAGTGTCGCTGTTACGAATAAAATTTTCATTAGAAATTTTATGCTGTGAATGAAGTGATAATAATTTTGATTTTGAAATTTAATGTTTTATTTAAAATTAAATTTTTTTTTATTTAATACCTTTACTTTTGTTGTATTTACAATCTCTATATTTCTAATAAAATATGAAGTAAATTATTGAGAACAAATTAAAAATATTTAAAAGCGCAAGCTATTTTCTGCGGCTTTTATTTAAGAGGAGTCCAAAATTTAGGCAAAATTTAAATTAAAGTGATTGCGTTTTTTTATTTGAGTCATGAAAACAATTTGCAACCACAACAAATTTAGCCAACACCAAGAATTCCTTCCTCGTATGGAATTTATAAGGCATGATACCATTTCCAGAAAACTTTATGCTGGCACTGAAATTTCTCATGATCCTTTTTCATAATTAAAGCTGCGTTGAAATTCTTTAAAAAGCCGACGTTAGGTTACGTTCTTGTTTGTCTAAAATTTTAACTTTAAATGAATTGAATGAAAGCGGAATAATACGAATTTAAAGCGGAATGATATGAAGCGCTACCATACCTTTTGAGAAATAACTCACAGTTTAGCCGACTGTCTTGTGCATGATAATGACTTGACAAACTTCGGCTTAAAACACAGTTCAATAGTTTAAAGCTGATGTAGCAAAAACTCTACATTTTGCAAGACAACAACAACAAACCCTATAAAAATAAACTATGCTACATTTAAATAAAGTTTCTAATTTAAAAATCACTACTCTTGTAAAAATTGACAGTCGAGAATCTAATATATCAACCAATTTTCGCTTACATATTTTACGGCGGATACGGCTGACTCAAAAACTGATGTCTTAAATTTTATTCTTAAACTGTTAAAAAATTTAAAAATAAAAAATACTTTTATTTTATTAAAACTCTATTTCTTTCAATGAATTTCTAAAAAATTGCTGTTGGCATTCAAATAATGACTGCGACTCATTCATCAGCCAGTTTAAGGTTATTGGGCCCAGTTATTTTTTAGTAACTAACAGCAAGCAAATAATAGATTAGTATTAAAGGAAAAGTATAAAGTTTTCAAGAAGACATAGAAAATCCAAGATAAATACATTTGAACAATTGGCAAGTTTTTTTAATCTGCGTAAAAATATTTACTATCTTCTTTTTCTTCAAGAATCAGCTGTTTATTCACGTTTTGTAGCAAAAAGTTCAACGAAATTTCAAAAGGTTATATCTCGATAAAATATGATTTGGAAAAATTGCAGAAAATAATATTTTACTTTGAAAAAAAAAATAAACTAAGTAAAGAACGAAGCCATTAAAAAAAATATAGCGAGGCTAGCAGAGCAGTACTGGTCATCAACTCGAAAAATAATTATTTTAATATTTCATAGCGTTTAATCATTAAGTATTAGAAACAGAAAATTCCTATAGATTTCGCATCATAAAATTCAACACAATAGGGTACTTCAGCTTTGATCTTGACTGACAAAACTAATCTAATATTCATTTCTTCCTATTTTAAATTTTTTCTATTTTCCACCCATTTTTTTTTTCTCGCTCATAGTTTTGTTTTTATGATTTTGCTCATTAATTTTGCAAACGCACACATACCCACATTTTGTCTATCATAAATATTTACTAATACATAAAACAAAAGAAAAAAAAAAATAATAATTCCCTTTTCTATTGTCTGGTAGTTTCCTTTTTTATTTGTATTTTTTTAATTCCTTTTATAAAAGGGTAGAAGGAGTTAAAAAGTAACGGTATTTGATGTCTATGCAAAACTTTGTTGCTGTGAAAAATACCATTTTTTTAATATTTTCTGTTTTTATCATCGTCATTATCAGCAGAATTTTGCAAATCATTGCATTTGCCATCCACAACTATCAACAATCATCAGAAGTTTTAAAAGTTTTTGAAAAAAGAAAATAATTGTATAAAAAAAAAATTATAAATCAGCTTTTGTTATATTTTTCTTTAAGCTTTTTGTTAATTGACAATGTTCGCAGTTTATTTTTTTAAAGTCACATGTAATTACTACATAAGAAATATTTTTAAAGAAGATAGTAAATTTAATTTTTAAAATTATTGCTTTGTTGGTTCAGCATAATTCTCATTTAATTAACTTGGCATCAGATATAAGACTTTATAATTTGGGTAGAATCCACTGATGAGCTATTTGAGCAATAGCGAAAGGGCTATATGGAAATGCTTTCCCCGCGGTAATACATTTCATTTTGTAGTTTAAAATAATAAATATTCCATGAGGAGATCATGAAATATTTATATTTGAAGGAATCAAGCACGATTAAAGTAAATTAGTATAAATAGAATTCTGAATAATAAATTTTCATATAGGAAAATTGAATCATTTCAAAATACAATCGTTATTGCATTAGAAATGCAACTACCAACAATTATAGAGATGTTAAAAATTATTTGCAATACCTAAGATTTCCACAAAAACTAAAGATTTTAACAGATGAAAATTAAATGAAAAATAAATTAAATCTTTCGATTTGATTTGTCACAAAATATGTTTGTATGTTTGTTTGCAGCTTCCTGCATCGGTGAAGCAATCTTTCTAGAATTGTTACTGTTTGTTATCAAATATGCAGCTGATAAAATTAAGATTTTTTTGGATACTTCACTTGGGCTTGGTATTTCCTATACAAAGTAAATATTTGTGGGAGCTTGAAATACTTCTTAAATAACACTCTATTCAATACGCATAATAAAGTGAAAGATTGGTTCGTTTGGTAAAATAAAAACTTCTTGCTGTGTAGCCAGAGCAGTAAATTCTAAAACTCTTGAAATTTTGAATTGGAATAATGAGCATACAATACTATAATGCATATTTTAACGAAACTCTGAAATGATTAGGGAAGTGGGCCTGGCACCTGCCACACAAAGTAAAAAATTGTTGTCGTTTATCTTTAAGGGAAAGAGTTTTAAAATTTAGTATAAGTCACTTTCAAATTAGTGTTTATATTAAAATGAAAAACTGGGCGATATGGAAGAGTGGTTATGGTACGATTATTCCTTATAGGGCAGCGAAGCGAAGTGAAGTAGCTCCTATCACAAAAACAAATATGGCGGTTTCAGATAATTAAAAAATATGAAAAAAATTAATTACTTTATATATATAATTTTACATAAAATGCCATCGACTCTTAGCGGGTTAAGCATTTATAAAAATTTTAGTATTTAAATAAAGATCTATTAAAAAGCTTTAAGGTGATACCCATATTGATATTTAAAAAAATTTAAGAGTCCCGTCACTTGAAAAACAAGGGCGTGCGCCAATTTTTTACTCAATGTTTTTTTTTCCTATTTTTTTTATTCTCTATCGCCACACACATTGGTTTTTTGATTGGATTTACTTCAAATGATATAGAAAAATGAGAGGTAGGCGCTGCGCCGAAGGAAATGGCCCGATCTTGCTAATTTCCTCTTTCGACAGTATGTCTAATCGATTAGCGTATTAACATTTTTTAGCTGATCTAGTGCCTTGGAAAACTTGATTTCAATACTAACACGGAGTGACAGACGGACATCGTTTAATCGACTTCGCTACGCATACCTTTTAGAGTCGGAAATGGATATTGTAAACAAACGGAATGAAAAAATCAGTTATACCCTTTTTCCACTTTTTGTGGTTCTTTAAATTCAAAGAAAATATCATAAAATACATTCTAAAGATCATCATTATTTCCTGCAATAATCAACATAATTAATTCTCCGTAACCGATTTTTAAAATCATTAGATTGGTAACCAAGTTGGGAAGTACTTCCGCCGAAAAGGATTAATTTTACACTCGATTGATTACCTTTTCTAAAATTTATTGCTGGGTATAAGAGCTTTCTTAGAGACAAAATCGAAAAGGAGTCCTTTCTAAATTAAATTTAAAGCTCTTTGAACTAAACTAGTTTAGTAGAAAAAGGTTCTAATTTCGAATGGCAAATGATTATTTTTTGAACTCTTTATGAGCGTAAAAGCTACAAGAAATTTAGTTTGTGAAGTTTAATTTCTGATTGAAATGGTTTGCTAGTAATTTTCATTCTTGAAGTAGAAACAAAATAAATGTTACGTTTGAACTTTTGACAATCACAACAATTCTTATTAGATTTTTTTCTGGCATATCTAATATAAGTTTTAAGACTTGTGTAATAGAAAGAATGAGCCTTCATTCATATTCAAGAATCACATTGAATAAAGATGTTTTGTGTTATATGAATGGGAAAATTCTTTACACAAGAGTTTCACAAAACCAATTTCCCAATTCGCTTTTTTTAACACCCAGTGAATGTGTAAAATACCTCAAGAATATCAATATTAAACATTTTTTCCGGGTGGTTTTAACACCATAATATATTAAATATTTTTTATATTCCACAGTTTCACCAAATGAATGATTTCATTTCGGCTTAAGTTCATATTTGTGTTAAGTCTTAAAATTATTTAGAAAATTATTTTTACAAATTTCTTTATTATTTTTTGTAGAGTTATCAAGAAAAGTTCAACACAGTATTTGCTGGATCGCTACATCCAAAATTTTAGTATTTTCTTTAGATTTAGAGTGACTTCATATTTTGTCCATATATTTTTTTATGCAAATAAATATCTCTTTTGATGTTACTAAAGTGTAGCGTTTAGGTTGAATATAAAAAACCCCACTTTGACAACCAAATTTTTAGTCAAATGTTATATACCCGCAATAATTACGTTTCTTTATTTGCAACATCGTCGTGGGCTAAAATTTCATGAGATTTAAATAAAATTCTAAGTATTTTAAGGACGGCTTCAGGCATCAATACTCCGTTTAGAGACTGGAAGGTTTTTTTTTCCTGAGAAGATAGTTTCAATCAACTTTTTTTATGCAGGGTTACCAGGTTTTTTATAAAAAAATATTTCTTTTCATGTGTTTTTCTGTTTTTAACAGTTCATGGATGACTTGTTTTTAATTTCGTTAGTTTTTTATCTGGCAGAAGTAGACTTAATATTTTAAGAATCAATTTAAGTAGCTTTTGTATGCCCTGTATAAATAGTAATTAGGTTATGATTTAAGAAAATATACAAATAATATTTTTTTTTTAACTTTTGATTTAAAAACTGACTTTAATTTATAATTTAAACTGAAACTGTATGCAAATTGCCATCAAAACTTAAAGGTAAAAACATATGTAACTACCCCCATTTGCATTCCCAGCCATTCTGTAAATACTTACACAAAAAGTTCATTGTCTTCTTTAAGCGGTAAAGTAAACACGTAAATACAAAATAAAATAGTAAAGCAAACAACCAACGAGGTAACAGAAGGGAACAACACAAAAGAAAAAAAAAAAAAAATAGGGGAATGTGATTAATTTACATTTATGTACCAAAAGATTTCTTTTATTAACTGAAACTTCATGTTCTATTTTACTAAATTATTTGCACGAAACGGTAGACACAAAGTAAGCAAGTAAACGTTAAAAGTCATTTCAGAATGTTTTGACTTTAACGTTAATTTTTTTATACAAAAGAAAAACAAACTTTAAAGAAAACAAGATATTTAAAGGTATGCGGTGTAGTATATTTTTATTATTGCTTCTTATGTCTGTCCTTGCTCTAAATTCATAAATAATAACAATATAATTTTCTTTTTTTTTGTAGTGATGTTTTGCTTTTCTCATGTTAATTTTGTGTCGGTGATAAAGTTTTGATATTTTATTAAAAATCTTATTTATCTTATTTAACATATTTTTAATCAAAGAAAATTAGCATAGAGAAGAATATCATTAACATGTTAATTTTCGCCAAAAAAACAAGTCTTTCGTTAAACTTGTTTCGATGGTATAGAAATCACAACTCGATTAGAATAATTTGTTTAACAGCAGGTGGAAGACATTCAAGTGTGAGAGACACTAATTGTGAAAGTTTTCTTTATACTACAATTTTTTTTGTTTTTGTTAAGTCTGCGAAAACTACTTATTTTGTTAAACAGTTTTCCCTAGTACTACAAGTAAGATGATGATGATGCCGATAACAATTCTTTGCATTTTTTTTATTAAAAAAAATTTTTTTCAACAATACTTGGCTTGAGAACTTGATATTTTGGAGCAGTTTCAATTTTTCAAGCGATATTTTTACCAAAAATAAAGCACCCGTTTCTAGTAAAATCTGAACTTATTTGAGATTTTAAATTTTTTGCCTTCATACAAATCCATAAAGTTAAATATTCATACCGAAAATTTATTCAATACCTTTATGTCTAGAAGAAAATCAGAGAAAAGTAAAAGAAGACATCAGAGGAATCCTCCTCTTCCTGCAGAGAAAACCACGTTTAAAGCAATAATTTTCTGAATTATACAGAAATTACTGGCGAAAGCTTCAAACTTAAGTTAAAAATAGAAAAACTAACTAGATTTTTCATTACATGTTAGGCTATAGTATTATTAGTTTTTTTTTTTTTTTTAGAAATCAGCAACTAAAGTGTGGATATTATAAATGATTACAATTGTTTGACGGCTTAGATTATTTTTTTATTTTTTTTTATTTTACTTTCTATATTAACTCATTTTTAATATCCACGGCTTAAATCCTGATTTCTCGCAAGGCACTGAGTATATACTTTCATACTTATCTCATAACAATCAAAATGATACTGCAACAGCATCTATAATGTTGTGAGACAACAAGCATACCGAAGGTTGGTACGAAGCAAACACAAATGTTCAAGACGAGACAGAGAGAATAACGCAGAAGTACTTTTATTAAACTAGTTGGCTAAATAGATGATGTTTACAATGTACACACCCTAAACCTAATAGATGCGAAGAATGCTAACAAAGGGTGTAGCGATCCAGAAAATACAGCATTACATTCTGCTAGTGTCTAATTTTCCCTTTTTTTTTGGCAACGTATGCATTCATTTAGAAATAATATTTCTTTCTATAAAATTTTATGAAAGTAAAATAAAAAGTAAAGGCATCGTTCTCGAGATGTAGCAAAAAATTTTAAATGTTCGCTTTATTAAAATGGTCTTTAAAAATCACACAAAATTTAATTAATTTCAAATATTTGATTTCAGTAACAGTTAACCATAAGACTCATTAAAGTTAAGAGTAATGATCTATTAAAAAAAAACAACATTTGACCCCAACCATTTCTCTAGAGAAAGAATTTTGCTTTTTGTTTTGTGTATGAAAGATAATATTTCAACTGGGTCGTTGCTGAGCTAGGAAATTGCAAAGTCTCATAAATAATAGTTTACGTTTCTTATTTTGTCGAAAGCTTAACAAAGGTCAGTGTAGATAACATTGGTTTCAATACTGTTTTAAAAGCCAATAGAAGTGAGGTGCACAGTGTAAGTTGTGATGGAATGTGATTTGCCAAACTGATACTGATATTTGGATAAAAAGCAAGAAATACGACTTGATTGAATGCTAGCTTATAACTTTTTTCAAGAATTTAGAATGTCATATTTTAACTAATATTTTAACCGAAAAAGCCTCGAGTTGTGGAATGCTTTTTAAAAATCAGACAAAATTTATTACATTTTGTTATTTTCATTTTTTTAGTGAAAAACTTTGTTCGTTTAAAGCAATAATTTCTTAAAAATTCAGCCTTTATTGGGAAGCTAAAAAATTTTTTGATTCCAAAAAATTCTATAGTTATTAACAAAAATACTAAGATGACCCTTGTTGCGCTCCTTAAAAATTCTGTAAGTTATAGAAAACAAAATAGAAAAAGAATTGAATTTAGCGCATTCAATTCTTTATAATTAGAGCATCTTTGTTCAAAGGAAAATTTCTCTGCTTTCCATAATATTTTAAAAAAACTTCGTACTTGGGAAAACCTCGTTTGTATACATAAATGTAAATGAGGTGGACAAAAAATTTAATTAAACCTATCGCCTAGTAAAAATAAATTTTTTGTGAAGATTTCTAAAAGGCCCAATAAAAAATCTGTTTAAATTTTTTTTTTAACCAAATGAATATTTAATTGAAACATTATGGTAAAGTATTTTCAAAAATCCACCCTTCCCTCTCTATACTTTATTATTATATCTAATTCTCGATATTAACTTTGCGCTTAATTTTCAATACAATTATGCTGAAATCACATCTCGCCTGTATCAATGTGGTCAACATATTCGAACAGAATATCAAGTGAACGTCGTAAAGAAACGATCTTTATCAATCCTAACGCGATATTTGTTTTCATTTTTGAAGAAATCAGGTTGAGTAATATCACAAAAAGAAAGCGTAGTAAACAGTAAACCCTATCATATGAACCCTGTAAGTTTTATCAGGCTAAAAAACACCTCCTTTAATATTAAAAAAAATAATATTTTAGAAAGGCAAAGTTTTTTGTCAGATTTTCTAAAAATCAAAATAAGAAGAGAAGCAAATAAATATGCGGCTTAAACTAATTAACGCATAAAACAAAATCTGTTTTCTTATTTTTAGTTGGTACACACACAATGGTCCTGGTCCGCTACCCGTCTTAAGTGGTCCTCGTATACGTCTACTGGGACCCATTTTAGCCATAGAAGCTGTAACAGGAGAAGATTCTGGTGTCTATAAATGTACAGCTAGTAATGTGGGTGGAGAGGCAAGTGCTGAGCTGCGTTTATCAGTGGCCACACCCATACAAGTAGAAATACAGCCCAACGTTTTGAGTGTTCATATGGGTGGCTCAGCAGAGTTTCGTTGTATGGTCACCAGTAATGGCAGCCCGGTGGGTATGCAAACTATATTGTGGTATAAAGATGGACGCCAATTACCATCATCTGGTCGCATAGAAGACACTTTAATTGTGCCACGAGTGAGTCGTGAAGATCGCGGTATGTATCAATGTGTTGTAAGAAGACCAGAAGGAGATACGTTTCAGGCAACAGCAGAATTACAATTAGGAGGTAAATACATATATTTTACTGTTTTAAATAAATACAAGTTTTTTCTTGTTTTAGTGTTTTTTTTTTTTGCTTTTTCCTAGCTATTTTTTCCATTTCATTTTCAAAGCATTTTTAACTCTGTTTTTTCTTTGTTTTAATTTATTTTTAATCCCTGCTGTTTGTTTTTGTTGTTTGCTTACAGATGCCCCTCCAGTTCTGCTTTATAGTTTTATTGAACAAACTTTACAGCCTGGTCCTGCTGTTAGTTTAAAATGTTCAGCAGCCGGAAATCCAACACCACAAATTTCATGGACACTGGACGGATTTCCACTACCATCAAACGGAAGGTAATTGAACTTTTATACTGAGAAAAATTGCATACATTTCAACTTAAAATAATATTGTCTGTATATATGTATGTGTGTGTGTATGTGAATTCGTACGAGTTTACAAAAACAGTAAACAAATGAACCACTGTGTGTGTGTGTTTGTTTGTTTGAATTGTTAAAATAGATTTGTTTTTTATTTGTTTGTGTAAAAACTTGCAAATATTTGTGCATTTAAATTATTGTATAAATATGTATATGTATGTATGTACAAACACATACATATATTTTTATGTAAACTTAGCAGTAAATATAGATTTCAATTTCTGTATATTTTGTATATAACGGTTTTTAAATATTGTTTAACCAAAAACTCTTAAGGCCATTTGCAAAAACTATCCTGTGGGGTTTGCATTAAGGATTTTCATTTTAATGTATATTTTTTTTTAATTTTGATCTGGTCGTTGTATTGCCAGGAGAAGAGCTCTGTGAAAAATTGCGTTTATTCAATTTATGGCTATTATTTTGCAATGATCTAAGTTACATAGTACTATTGTAATATCTCATCAGTCTTATTTATTTTGACTGTATTGTAGGAGAACTTGAAAAATATTTAGTTGATTAGTCCACAACATTGTCGTCAGCGCGCTTTGGTAAGATATTGGCAGGGTCAAGTGCTACGTTAGCGGATTAAGCAATTACCAAGACATCATCATAAAAGACGTTTTCGCTATTTAACTTAGCATGAGTTTAATTGGCACTTCAAAAAACTAGTAGAATTCCTTAGAAATTGTGTATCTAAGGATTTGTACCATTAAGCCCACTTTAAGGCCTGAACATTTTACTAAGCTTTAGAAATGCCAAGAAAAAAGTTAGCTGATTAAAAAACTTTCTATAAATATAAAATTTTCCAGTTAAAAATTAATTACTAATTTCGAGCACATGACCCTTCTTTTTAAAATAAAAATAAATGATTTTTATTCGTTTTCTTCGAAATTTCTTAATTATTTATTTAATTTTTTTCTCCTTCCTGGCGTTTATACTAAAAGAAGTAGCAAAATATGGAAAATTAATATAATATTTTTATTAAAAAATCACATTTTATTTTAAATAAATTGATAATTTTCCAGTTAAATGGTGTTCAAAATGTTCAAGAAAACTTGCGGTGTTTGCACTTGTGTTATGTTATTTCATGGCTTCTGCAGACTCTCCAGTCCTCGAGAAGAGGACTGGACAACCCATAATTAGTTACAATCTCTCCCTATTCATGCTTATATTTAAGTCAGTCTATTTTTGCATTTTCAAGCAACGAGCCTTCAACAGAAAAAAATGTTGCACCTATTAAAAGTTTTATTGTTTATAGAATTCAGTTTAGTTAAAGTTTTTAATTGATTTAATAAATAATTTATTAAAAAATTTAATTAATTAATTACAAAATGTTGTATATATTTTTCAAATAAATATTTAATTGAAACAGTTAAACAATTTATTAAATTGCAATTTACAAACTAATAAAACCTTTAATAGGTACAACATATTTTTTTTCGGATCATATCTAACATTAGGAAAATATTATCTTGTGTTCACTGATACTAACGATTCCATAAGATCACTTGCGTTTGGATAGTACCACTAAAGGAAGCAAGCTATCAGGACGGAGCCCGCTTTATTATTTACACTAGTTTTGTAATAAGTACCTAAGCCCTGTTAGTACTGTAAGGTAATGTTTATTTTCTTTTGTTGAGCACGAAGTAGTAACTTGGTTTATTTGACCTTCTCTTTGTCAATTTTTTGCGTATCAAGTACTCTTTCGTTTTTTGGATAAATAGAGAAAGTCTATAGCCATTTTAACATTAATAGCGTTCTTTGATTTGCTGTCTCTGTTGCAACTACAAAATTAAAAATTTTACAAATCTACAGCTTGATTTTTGGTTAATTGGAAATACTTAACTTGAATAGAATTGAAACAAACTATCTGAAAATCTGTTTTAAAAAATGCATGTTCCCCTTAAGAAATATTTTTATCTTCCAATATCTACGTGAGGACGAATTCCTTTCTCTTCAATAATGGTTGTCAACCATTGATTGTTGCCTTCTCAATCTGCACTAAATCCCAAGCATTATTATTGGTTTTTAGTGACAACAGGCTGTCTACTAATTGTTATAAGTCTCATCATAACTACTAGTTAAAAGGCTGACAGTTCCTATTGCATTATAGATCTGCTCACCCTTGTCAGTTTTTATTTTGGATTGTTTTTGAAGTGCTCGCCCAAAGCGATGTATCATTCGTAAGATAAAAAATTTTACAACAAGTATAGCTTGTCTTCCCTTTTTTACACTTAATAGACCAAGATCTAAGCCCCTTTAACAACGGTGGCATACAAGAATATAAATTCCGACTGCTCTAGTGATTTCCAACTTAGTCCTTTCTTTTTTTTTTTAAATTTCCACTTAAATTGGTTTTCCAGAAATATTATGTTTGCTGTGTAGCTATATGAAAGATTAACCTCTCCACTTCTAATTGGGTTTTATTCTCCATTCTAGTCGACGTACTATAGACGATAGCGGAAGAAAAGAAAATTTCGGCTACTGAGTGCGTTATATTCTGTAATTTATTAATCAATTTTGTATTTATACTGAAGCTGAAGGTCATCTGCTATCAGCTACGCGCATTTTGAACATGCTACCATTGGTTAAGATTATTCCATTCTGGTGAAGTGTTTAGAGATTTTTTTTTAGCACAAATGCATAATGCTTTTGTCTATCACAACGGTAGATAAAAAAGTTGTTTTACCTTTTGTATGTTTTTTATTAATTAATTTTATATTTAAATGTTTATCACTTAGACAACTTTCGAATTGTCAATAACTTCGAAAATGCAATGGAAGAAATATAAAGATAAAAGCTAAAATCAATACAAATAGCCAATTACTTCATTACACGATTTTCGTTGTGTAGAAAATAATCTAAGTATTATTTTCAAAGAGTTCACTACACATTTGATATTTGCATTTAAACTTTTTATTTTAAATAACTTAACATTTTAATTTAAAGAAGCCATAGAAATTAATGCTTTTGTATTAAACTACAAGTAGATGTGTTTTTTATTTTTTTCTATATCCATATAAACGTACTCGTATGCAATCAGAAATGAAATGAAATGCAATCCTTAAAATAGAAGTTTAGAAAATTACCATTCTATACACCAGCTCCATAAAAGTTAAAACACTTTAACAATTAAAACATAACCTTTAATATGGTTCTTATAGTTTTTTTCCATCTATTCGTAGGAGCAAACACGCCCTCTCTCTTTCTCTCCTTCAAAGCACACACAAACACACTCACTTGTATTTAATTACTAATTGGAATCTAAATGATTTTAATGTGTATTTTGGTAGGAAATTTGTTGTGTGTTTAAGTGGAATATGTATTTTTGCAACAACTATATTAATTAGCTGTGTAGTGTTGAATGTCTGATGAAGCTATTTCAGCTATTTAATGGTTTTTAGTTTAAGCTCAATTATTTGCAATCGGGTTTTAAAATGGTATTTCTATTAAAATAATTATTTTTAAGAATATTTCATTTAAACTGTTAATTACTTCTCAATTACTTAAGATGTAGACAGTGATTTCAAAAAATTATAATTTTTTATTTTTATTTTTGCTTAAAACATAATTATTATTATGTAAAATTCCCAAATTCCCGACTTACGTTGACTTTCGAAAGTGAGAAAAAGCAGACACTAACAGAATGTACTGAAGCATTTTCTAGATTGATGCATTCGTCATCAGCATTGCTTGCATTTATTGATTTCAAAATTGAAGCCAGGTGATGCAGATTTTTTACTTCTTTCGCAACAATTATATAATACTGAAACAGCACATACCTACCTAATTAAGGGAATAAAAAAGATGAAAATAAAAATACCATCTTTGTGTCGATTAATAATGAGAACAACGAAAAAAGATTTGGTTTGATATGAACTTCGCCTATTAAAATTAATATTGTTTGCTTAGGAAATATTTCTCGTATTCTAATTTTATTAATTAACTGGTTAAAAGATGATGTTTAAAAAGTAGATGTAGAAGAAGTAGATGAAGAAGCTGATGTTTTATGTAGGGATAAACTCCAGGCAAACAGTAGAAGATTGTCGGTTGAAAATTCAGGTTTATTCACTTCCTTGGTTTCTAGCACTTAAATGTCTTAGGCAACGATGTTTCACAAAAAATATTTTGAATTTTATAAAAATTTTGAAATTTTTTTAAAGGAAATAGTGCAAAGTGTTAAAAAACAAAATAACGATTAATTATAATAGAAATTATATTCTTTTATAATTTCTAGTACTTTAAACTAAATGTCTAAGATTAAAAATAACGAAATTTATCTTTACAAACATTTTGAAAATATTTTCTTTTTTAAATTGAAGATACAAAATACAGTCTGTCAAAAAATAGTTTCTAAGGTTTTGCAATATAATTTAAATTATTGCAATTTTAAAGTTAAATATCAAATTGTAGTGCATTTATTTGTGCTGTTATCTAAAGTTTACTATTGTCTTTACTTCACTTTAGATCAATTTTAATAGACAACTCAAGACTAACTAAAAAAACATAAATTTATTTGCAATATACCAAAATAACTCAAAAGGAAAATTTTTGTTAAAAATTAATTTTCGGCAATTAAATATAAAAATTTACCTTTTCCTATAAAACAAACGGGCACCAAGTCAATATAAAACTATTTTACTTCACTAGAAAATCGAGAGTGTATAAAAATGCAGATTTTATTAAAAGCTCAACCTTAAAAAAAGAAAACTTTTTTAAAACCAAGAATTTATAAAAATAAAAGTCGGTACTTTTTTGTTAAATTTCAATCGAATTAACAAGTTTTTTCTAACAAAGCCGTATATAATTTAACAAATCAATAAATTTTAATAGAAAAAAACAACAGATCGAGGTTTAAAAACAACTAAGAATGAAACTACAAATTATCTTTAAGCCGGTTTTCACAAGAAATCTCAATATAACACTAATTTATTTTTTTAGAAAAAAACAAGAACTGAAAATACGAACTTAGGCTTAAATAAAATTAAATCTGTTTTATACAATCTTATGAGTGTTTTAGAATTTGCCAAGAAAAGGTGAAATTTCATCAAGCATATAAAAATTAAAAAATCTGGAAATTTTATTTAAAATAAATAATATTTTGCACAATTCTAGAAGTTTTCTCATTTGTGAAAAATAAATGAATTTACTTCCTCGAGGGCGCTTGCACTGTTAGCATTCGGTCGCTAAGAAGGATTTTTTTCTTTGCACACTAAGCCAAGTAAATCCCATATTATTTGTAATTTCACAAACTCCTTTACACTTTTACGTGCAGTTTAAAAGAAATACAAGAAAAATATAAAAACATAAAAAAAACTTTTTAGGCATAAAAAAACCCCAACATTCGAAAAAAGTCTGTGTAAAAATAAATGGATATGAATTTCATAAAGAAAAGCTGGTTACAATGTATAACAGCCTAAAGAGAGAAAACGAAAAATACAGGATTAAGGGAAAAAAGTAGAGAAAAAAAATGGAGGTACTTACGAATTTTTAATTACCCCCTTCGTATTTGTTAGCCATAGAAGTGAAATGTAAAGTTGCGGGTATAGGATTGCCATAGTGTAATTTAAATTTATTAACACACCTTTAATCCTCATTCTGGTAACAAATAGCATCATATAATATTAACCAATAATTTTACTGCTTTTGGTGTCGGCAATATGATAAAAACTATACTAAAAATGTTTGTACATCATCGTTTTTTGATGGTCTTTCTGTTACCAACATAAAGTAACTTTGTGAAAGTATACGTCAACACACATTTTTTTAATTGTGGCTTTAAATTTTGATCTCTGTTGTGTGCCATGAAAATGAAAGTGGTGTTATAAATTGCTCGACAAATTCTTTGTGAAGACTTTGATTTTAATCTTTATGTTTTCAATTAATTATTGCTATTTAGTTGATTTAAGAAAAAACTCCTAAGTTAATCGAAAAATATGTAGCAAATTCAAGAAGAGGTGGCTAGCGGTAGCAAAATAATTATCAAGACTTGCTTTCATTTAATAAATAATTCGGGGACTTAGTACGCTTAAATTTGGATAGAGTAAATTAAACATTCCCATGATTAACTTTAGTTAATGGCTTTGCAGAATTAAAGACACAAGCTAATGGGTTAATTTTACGTTGAGAAACTAAAAATTAATTAAATGACCCAAAGACATGTTATTTTTCAGGAAAATAAAACTGAGTAACACATAAATTGAATTTATTTAAATCGAATGAAATGGCAGAAAGCGTTCCTAAATAAATAAATTCAAATATACGTGACGACAGTTTTAAAAACAAGAATTAATCAAAGTTCAGCTTAAAAAAAAACTCTATCGTGAAAAAGAAGTAAAATTTGTGATTCCATGAAAATGACAGTAGCATATGCCATTCATTTTCGTTTCGCAGTAAACCAAGCTTTCGGGAAACTGAGGCAATAAGAAGGCACATAGACGATACCCTTAACCACGACATTTTGGTAATTTTCGAATGGGGCCTGGCGAACAGAGTTCAGTTTAACGCTCATAGAATCCAGTGCTGTAAGCTTTCGCACAGGCATACTGCTGAACATGCTACCTCATCTGTAATTATGTGTGATATATATATATTAAGAAGCTTTCGATGTTCTTGGCATGAAAATTCAATGCGATGTTCCTTGGAACAAGCATATTTTTCATGTTGCAAAGGAAGCCTAGGTTTTCTGCAACAGTGTAAGAAATACTTCACTTTATTTGATCTTCTTAATATCCATGTCACCATTATCAGACCGAAAGTGGAATACAACTCTCATGTATGAGCCCGTGCCTCAAAGTCTACTTTGGAGTTACTCGACAGCGTACAGGACAGAGCGAAGAAGCTCATCGGTGACAGTAGGGTATCCAGCTCTATTGACTCACTGAAGCATCGGCGCAATGTGGGGTGTGTTTCACTTATCGCTACTACAACGGAATGTGCTCTTATGAAATCAGGGAACTCGTTCCTGAAAATCGAAATTTCATATGCGCAACGCGCTCTACATCAAGAGCGCATTCCTTTGAGGTCGATTGGCCAGTAAATCCTGCCACTTTAAGTGTGCAAAGATTCAAATCAAATGTCCACAAGCACTACTCCCTCTATGACCATCCCACAACCTAATTTCTGGCACAATGCATTGCATAAGTAGGGGTCATCCCCTGAGTGCTGGTCCGAATTAAAAAAAAATAATCCTTGAAGTGCAAGTTGGTATCATAAATTTTTCGAGGAATTTTTCTTCCATTCATTCTACAACTGTTTAAAGTAAATCAGTTCACATTAAATGTAAGTGAGAGAAATAAACATTGCAAATTAAAGTTTAAAAATGAATAAGTAAAATTCTTATTATAGGCAACAAAGAATTGATCACTAAGATCTTTAGCATGCACCTACGAGTAAATGCTTAGTGTTATCAAATCAATTGTAAATATCAAAGTCTTAACTGGTAAAAGCAAAAAACTCCTAATCACGTTACCAAATGTAACTCTCAGGAATTTGTTCATTACATTTTCTTTATAATTCCCATCCACTACATTGGGCAACACGAAAACTCTTTTGCTAAGTACACAAATACATACATACAAGCGAAGCAATGGAGAGAAATAAAGTTGCTTTAACATTACGCTTTGACTGCGTCTACAATTTGTTGGTTTAAATTTTAATTAAAATTATTTGCTGCTGTTGATGTTGGCGTTGTAGGCCCCTGTAAATGGTGGAGTTTTCTTTTTTTTAAATTTTTTTATAACATAAATTATTTTTTTTTTTCATAAAGCAATAAAACAAGTTTCAGATTCAATATATAAATACATATTTTTTTTATAAAAACTTTTCATTTGTATACAATCTATTTAACTTCGCCGTTTACGTTTGATATTATTAAGATAAAAATATTTTTTATATATTTAATTGAATATTTTTTAAATATATTTTCACGTCAATTCTTTTATTAAAAATATTAAATTTTACATACATACATAGAGTATAAAGGCTTTAATTGAATGCATACATATTTACAGCTAGAAATTTTTTAAAAAATTCGAGCTACTTTGTTATTAAAATTTTTCGATTATATAAAATTAAAAAAAAATTTTTTTTAACGGAATCCCTAACGTGACAAAGAATGAAATTTTATGAATTTATCTGTTCCAGGATTTACATGCCACAATTCAGACAAATATTAAAATATGTAAAACAAAGTTTCAGTTAGAGAAATTACTACAGCTTTAAGTCCTGACGATTACTATGATATTTCAGACATCTGCTTTATATATAATTCCGACTGCAATATCGCTTTCCTCAACAAAAAATTAAATTTTGATCTTCAAGTTTTAAACAAGAAATTTCCATTATTTAAATAACCAAATAAAAATGCTATAGCGACTTTAAGAATATATTTTGATCAGTACGTTTAAGTCCCATTGTAGTAATTGTAGTAAAGTAATGTTAAGGAGCCTGAAGAATTTACATCCGTTAGGTCATCAGTCTTATATCATTTTTAGGGTTCAACTGGAATTCAAACGGAAGTGTTTCAGGCAGGGGTGTCATGACGTAATCAAGATTTAAGTCAGTACCTAGCTGTGAGGCCCTAACCTGACTGTGGTCTTACCACCTAGTGAAATACAAATCGTCGACTAGCGCCCCCTACAAGCGTAGCCAAACAGAGTTGGAGACTATACAACCTCATCGGTTGAGAGTGCAACAGCAAACTTGTTCACCACCGCACCTTCCCTGAGGACACCAATCCTACCAACAGTCAACACGTGTATCCCGATGGGACCTTACCAATAACTGGCTACAGAGATGAGCGGCTCTCTGTATGGGCTGCCGATTCCCATTTCTCCAGTCTCTTTAAGGGCACTGATCAGCTCTTCGACAAGTTCCCGACTTGCATATCCAGATTAAGTGCCTGCACACCGGTGCACTGCCTCACCCTATACCCGAGAGCACCTTGTCGGTACTTAGGTTACATCCCAGCCAGATTTTTGGCACCCCCGGAGGAAAGCTACGGGTGTCATAAATAATCCCGTCCCTATACCATTTACCCGTGACTGTAATACCCGTGATGCGTATCAAATATTGATATTTTCAGAATGCATTTTTACTCTTTCCACAAAAATTTTATTTCTTAACGCATCTTTGCAACTAAAAGTGAGCATCCAGCCTAAAAAATGTTGTATGGAAAATTGCTCCTTGCCAGTTTGTGTATCATCCCAGTGGCCATATTGACGGCGCAAGTGATGGTCAGCTAGCTTAATTTCCTATATAAGCTTAAATTTGTAAAAATGTTTACTAAGGTTCTTACATCAAATCATCCACTAGAAAATGGTTATAAATGTTCTTTTTAGGATCGAATTAAATAATTTAAGACCTTCTCAGTGCCACAATGTACAGTAACTACCTTTTGTTTGAATTGTTGGTCCGAAATCATATTAGAAACTCTCTTACACCGTTTTGAAGATCACAAACTGACATTATGCACCAAAAATTTTGATAAAAAATTCAAAAACTTTTAGGCGTAAATCTGCAAAACAAACTAATCACAAATCAGATATCAAATATAAAAAAACTACAATGTAATTGATTTAAAGATGTTAACGTCTTAAAAAATGCAGACATTCAATATATCGTGCGTCCCTAAAAGTTTAACTACTACAAAACTTTTTAGTGAGATAATCATTATCAGTCGCCTTGATGAACGTAGGTACTTGCAGCGGAACGGAAGCTTTAAAAATCTATAATATGTACACTTTTAGTTTCAAGCCTCAGCGCCAGTTTTTAGACTTTCAAGTCACTTCAAGAGTTTGATTTTATTTTAATTTTCAAGTCAACTCATCTGTTTTCCCTCTAACTCCTTGCTTTGTCTTAAAGTAGGTATTTGATTGAATACACGTTACCGAATCGAATTAAAATTTCGTAACAATTTATTCGATGATGATTTCAATAAATAAGCGCTCTAGAAATAGGTCTTTCGCTCTAGAAATAGGTCTTTCTCTTCCATACCACGAGTTTTGATTATTAAAAAGTTACCTTCTGTGAGAGGTACGAGCTGCTTCTAAAAAAAGCATGACACCAAAATACTTAACGACTTTAAATTTTTCTTTTATGTAAATTGACCGCCTTCCGTTCTACGATTTAACGTGATCCGTAATCAGTAACGTGTTTAGACATCCCTAACTTTTCAAGGAGACTACTCCTAGTAAAGTTAGAAATCTAAATACATAATTTTTCCTGAAAGAAAACAATAAATAATCCGAACATATTATTTATTTGTTGTTAGTTCATTAAAAAAGAAAGAAAATTATAAATTATATATATGACTTTGTTTGCTTTCTGGCAGTTACTTTTAACTTAGATTTTCTCTTTAATTAGACTTTTCAAAGAAGAAAAATATGACATAAAACTAACTCATATTTTCTTTCTTGTTGTTTATTATTTTTTATTTTTTTTTTTTGTTTCTTTTTTTTTGGAAATACAAGATGTTGTAAAGCAACATAAACATTTTAAAGTAAAAAAGAAAATGATAACCACTTTACTTTTATCATATATTAACATTATTCCAGAAGATTTCAGGTCGAGTACCTTATGAAAGAAAAATGCAGTACTTTAGCCGACAATCATTAAGTTAAACAACTTCACTTATTTTATTTATTTTAAGTTACTTTTCAAACATTTTTGCTGAAAAAAGAGAATTTCTTTTATTTGTGTTAAATTAAAAAGCGTTTTCGTTAATTTCCTTTACAAATTTGTTATGTACAAATTTTTATTTTCTTACTTTTTTTTAGATTTATGATTGGCCAGTATATCACAGTGCACGGTGATGTAATCAGTCATGTTAATATCACACATGTGATGGTAGAGGATGGTGGCGAGTATGCATGCATTGCTGAAAATCGTGCCGGAAGGGTGCAACATGCTGCACGTTTAAATATTTATGGTAAGTAAATTTTTCCTTGATGCACTGGAAAATAACTCTGTGCTTATTTTCCTTTATTACTTTGAAGATGAAAGAAAACTTTTGTTTTTCTTTAAACTTATTAAAATAAGTTTAGTTAAGTTAATAAATTCTTAACTTCAAGCATAAAAAACTATTAATTAGAGCGTAAATAAATTATTATATGAAAGAGCATAAAAAAATAAATTGCATTCGTTGGTAAAGCGGCGGTTAACAGAAAGCAAGAACAAAAAGCTTCTATATGCGTTTAAACTTTGTTTTAGCCAACTAAATAATGAATGTTTATTAGTACTTTCCTTTTATTCTGATTTATCACATTGTTTGGTTTAATAGATGATGTTTTCAGTGCTAACAGATGAAAGGAACGCTGATGATTGATGTAGCGATCCCTAAAATGCTACATTGCATTCTCTTTATCTCTTGCTATTTTATTGAAAAATACTCAAATAAAAAAAATTTTAAAAAATGTAAAAATTTTAACTCTAAATTGAAAAAGTTATAAAATTTTAACCAAACTCACATTGCAATAGAAGAGACGTTAAATATTTTTTTCTTAAAAAAACTCTTAAAATTATTCTTTAACATAAAAAGGAATACTAATTGTTAAGTTACAGGAATAACAGGTTTTTTTTCGCCAACGTTTTGTTTAACGCAAAAGGAAATGGTAATCCGATTAATGTAATTTTTTTTTACAATTGTAGCAACCATCAAGAGGTTTTCTAGTTAATAATTTTGTTCGTAAGAAGCAAAAATACAAGAGTTAGTTACTTCATATTGGACACTCAGTTAGGGTTTCCACTTTATTTATTTTTTTTTTAATTTTGTTTTAATCAAACTTTTACAAACAAAAATCTTAAATAAATTTTATAATATTTGTTGAATACCACAAGCCTCCAGATAATATCTAAGAAGATAAGAATTTATTATAGTTTACAGTTAATTGTGTTCGCATAGCATTCAATAACGAAGGAAACATTTTTAATGGAACAATTAGGATGCTTCGACCAAAGTTATTTTGTTTATCTTCCAGGTGCTAAAAAAAACTCATCTATTATAAAAAATCTTTAAACTACTGTTGGTCCTAGAATCTCTGTCTAGCTGCCATTGCTCACAATGCCAGTCAGCTTATATGTGTTTACAATTTGGAGGGGTATGGGACGAAGACTGTAAAAGCTCTTTAGTAGAAACAGCCCGCTTGGCATTTTTAAGTTCCATATTTTGTAATGGTTTCTCAAAATCTTTTCATAGTTTTTTAATTTGAGCAGTTAAAATAATTTGTCTAGGGCCATGGGTATACTAACGGGCCTTCTGGTCTTGAGATCACTAAAATTGTCATATAGAAATCAATACCTCGGTATTAACTAGGCCTGAAGAATTAACTCAGTGGCAGGAAACTACAAAACATTAATGATAATATTAAATAAGAAAGAAGAATAATGAAGTTATAGTAACATAAAAACAACATCAAATTGATAACATTACAAAAGTATTTAAAAAGCATTTATTAATCGATTAAAACCTTTAACTTCAAAAGAATGTTTATTAAACTAAAACCCATTAAAATTGTTTATGGAAAAGTATTAATACGTCTTTTTTTATTTTACGAACGTTGGGTTTCTTTTACTGTGTGGCTGCGGATAATTTCGCAATAATAATTTATAGTTTTCCAAACAAGAGCCTTAATCAGCGAAAATATCCCAACTCTAATAGCACAAGGCTCTGGCAGGACATTAATTTACGATACCTTTCTTTAATTACTACGGCACAACTGCATAAATTGCTTTTCGACTTTATTTTCGAGGGCTCTTGGAGTCATCCTGCCAAATTAGTTTCATTCGTATTTTGAAACAAAAAATCATCTGGAGTGGTAAGGATCTGCATCTATTAAACTCTAGAAATAAAGACCACCAGTGCGATAAGCGCACCATACGGTTTCAAGAGAGTTTTGTAGACTATTTTGGCTCTGTATGTTAAAAATTTTTTTATCAAAAAACATCTTAAGACAAAAATAGCTAATACTTCTGAAAAGAGTTTGGCGATTAATTGATAAATTATAGTAATGACTCCTTTACAGTGTCGGTCATTTTGTCCAAAAAAAAAAAATAATAATAATAATAATAATAATAATAATAATAATAATAATAATAATAATAATAATAATAATAATAATAATAAAATAAAAAAAATAAAAAAATTTAATTGTATAAAGGTGCTACGATTTAATGTTGACCGAAGTTTTTATAAGGATAAAAATAAGCATTCTGGGATAAGAGATGCAAGCAAGATTTCTCGAGAGTTAGCCTTAAAACTTTTTCAAATTAAAAATAAAACACAATCCACTAAATATCTGTGTAAGCTTAAAAGCAAAGTGAATTAACGTCGATCACAGGTTGACAACTCTTAACATGCTTTTTGAATTTTTCAGAAGATACAAAAAAACGTTATTACTCCATTGCTAAACCTTGTTAGAAGTAAATAAAAATAAAAAAAAACAAAATTAGTCGTAGATATTTATTGTGGGACGATGTAAAGAAAATAAAGATATTGAAATTATTAAAAAAATTTAAATTAATATTAATTCGTTTTTTTACGAGTTAAGAGTTGTTATTCTGAGATCAGCGTTATGCCACTTTAATAATAAACGTCTCATAATTTGGTAGGTTTATTTTAGTGCCAATCTTCCTGAAAATTTGTCACAGCTTACTGATCCTAACTGTTAAATATTGACTGTTCGTTTGACATCTAATGCCGTCATAACTTCTATCTGTTGAAAAACCATATTTCCTTTAAAGGAAAACACTCTTTAATAT
Organism: Cistogaster globosa; assembly: GCA_937654795.1. Lineage (NCBI taxonomy): Eukaryota > Metazoa > Arthropoda > Insecta > Diptera > Tachinidae > Cistogaster > Cistogaster globosa. Next base: position 97,109,906 of record OW569405.1, on the reverse strand, counting down.
AAAATTTAATATTTAAAAAAAATATATAACTTTAAATTAAGGTCAGTACAAATATTCGTACATGTCTTTTCAAAATACTCTATAAAATTTATTTCATGTTTAATAATAAAAATGTGTGTTATTTCATATCCTTTTATTTTTGTGTAACACATTTGATATTTTTGTAAATAGGAATATTTTAAATTTTTATGAAACTTTTGTGACATTTTTAAATGTCATTTATGGTTTTTGTTTTTTTTGTTTTTTTTGTTTTTGCATTACAACATATACATACATGATATGTTGTTGTGTATGTAGGCTGCCACACAAAACCCAATAAACACACATTTACAGGTTGAAGTTTATGTACCTACTTACATATGGATTGTCACATACATATTTTTGTTCACAAATGCCTGTGTTCGCACATATTTCTCTACATATACATAGTCATACATGCATATGTATTTACCTATATAAAAATGTGTATATGTCCATTTGGCCTATATAGATAAAAGTTGCATTTATAGTTGTTTGCAGTGGTAAAAAAATCTAAACTGTCCCTTTTAACTGGTCAAACAAATCTTTTTTTTTGCTGTTTGTTTGTGTCAATTTTTATATTCACACAAACTGCTGACGTGTGTAGGTACATAAGTGCATAAACGCAATGATGTAAAATGATTTCCAATAAGAGCGGGTTGAGATAAGGTAAGAGAAAAAACATATAGTGGGTAGAATGGCCATGTACACAATTAATAATGGAATATGGAAATTGTTTAAATGTTTATAGAAGCTTTGCCGAGATGCAAACGAACGAAATTTTACATGTTTGTTCCTGATAACTTTTTATCAGTAACATCTTCTTTAAATATACCTGCAAGATTCGCATAGTTTCATAAATTTAGAGGTGTTAAATCTTACGAAGTTTGTACCGAATGAACTTAATTATTGCCTAAAGATACCAAGAAGACTATAGCATGTTTTTTTTGGAACACTTAACGCCAGAATCGTAGGTTAAAAATATATTGCAGAACTAGTGACAATGGCCAATGATGCTGCCGAGAAAAATTATGCACCAAACAAACAATTGTTTTGAATAGATTTAATGACATTTGTTGCGCCTTGTGTTGATTTACCCTGTTTCATATAAAAAATCCTTTAACAGAGTGAATATTCTTTCAGCTGCCAAATTGTTTTGAAATCTTATACTAAACTTGAAAATAAACTGTCGATATCACTACTCCCTAATTGGAAAAGTCGTTATAAGGTATATAAAAACATGTGGCTTGAGAGGCTATCGAGTGTATGCTCATATTTGCTTAACTTTCTTCTTTTTACTGATAAAATGCGGTTATTTCTATTTGCATTGCAAATATAAAAACACTGTGATTTGTGATTTCCAATCCAATATCATAATAACTTTAAAATTGTTAAGCTTTAAATCATAAGCTTTAGTAAAAAGAAAAAATTGTGGCTCAAAATATTGCAACAAAACAAAAATAATATAAGAAAGTCTTGTTAACATACACAAACAAAGCCTGAGAAGTCATTTGATAAAAATGTAAATATTCCACTTGTGGATAACTGCATTTACGTTTAACACCTGTGTTTTTCGTATTGTTTCCTTGAAATGTTTACTATAAAGCTAAAAAAATACTAGCATCTTCTACTATCTTCGCTCGCAATTTACTTCTCCTATGATTCTGATTTTGGCCAGATGATGTATGTAGTTTTTATTCACTGCCCCTTGCTCAGTTATCTGATTCAAAAATCTAAGCAGGTTTTTGCTCTTTCTACTGAAAGGCACTGGCTAAAAGTGGTAACACTCTCCCTTTTGTAAGAATTTTTGGGGGTTAACAAAAATTCCCAAATCCGTACTCTGTTTTATTTTCAGATTTACCTATTTGTCTTTTAACTCAATTCAATCTTATCTTAATAACCGGAGTTTTAGAACAAATTTCAGTACCAGTTCGTAACAGTTTATTTGCCTCGAAAAACTTTCTTTACTGTAATTTCCTATAAGTCGCTGAAGGGATGCTAAATTAGTCATATGTTGAAGATATTCTTTCGAATTGAACTTGAAAGAATATAAAATAAAAGAGTATTGCATTGGTAATCAACAATTCAAATTACGTAAAAGTTTTGTTACGCAAAAATGACATATGCGCTACGTTTACATACAGAGTGCTTTAGTGACTTTAACAATACTGTTGTCTGTTCCTTTATTTATTAAAAAAAAACCATTTGGCAAAGTAAATCAATAACAACTTAGATGATGAAGACAATATAGTCACAGCTAAATTTTACTGCCTTCAAACCACTAAGGTTCGAGTAAAAAATAAACAAAACAAAAAAATCTCAGTATTAAAAAGAACGCAAGCAGCACTTTTACAAAGAAGAAAAAGTTGCTATTTGGGCATGATTTAGACCTTATTCTAAGAGCACGAATGCTCAATTATAATTTCTTCTCAATACTTCTTTACGGAGCTGAGGTTTGGCCTTTCAATAGACTCAATAAAAAAATAGAAGCTTTCAAAAGGCAGCGTTATACAATGTAGGTTAAAATTAGCTAGAGAGAGAATAACCAATGCAGAAATCCTAATACGCATAAAAAACAGCAAGAAACCCTTAACATGATCAAATATTAAAATAAGAATACGAGGGCTGCTCTATATATTTCTGGCCTAATAGTGAAAAAGCGAATATTTATAATCAAAAATAGTTTTATTGTTTTTCAAAGTATTCTCCAGCATGATTTATACACTTTTGCATGCGCTCAAACCAGTTGTCGAAGCACTTTTTCCACTCCGATTGAGACACCTCTAAAACATGGTTTTTGAACACTTCAACAGCTTCTTCTGGCGACGAAAATCGTTCACCACGCATTTTTTTCTTGATGTGCGGAAACAAGAAGACGCCGTTAGGTGCCAAGTCAGGGCTGTACGGCGGATGACCCATTAATTCGACGTTTTGGCCGGTCAAAAACGCTCTGGTTTGAGCCGATGTGTGAGAGCTCGCATTGTCATGGTGAACAATGATTCGTCTTCTCTTGTTGGTTTTTTGAATTTCTCCGATCACTTCAGGCAAACAAATTGAAGTGTACCATTCAGAAGTGACCGTCCTACGTTGCTCAAGCGGAACAGTCGCCACATGACCAGTTTTGCCAAAGAAACAGGCGACCCTTTGCTTCGAAGTGCTTCTTCCATGAACAACTTTCGTTGGGTTTTGCTCGTCCTTGAAGACCCACACGGTCGATTGTTGTTTCGTTTCGGGCTCATTTGCATAGATCCATAATTCGTCACCTGTGACGATTTTATAAACGTTTTTTAAAGCACTGCAATCGTATTTTTTGCAACATTTCTTTACATCAATCGACACGAGCCTTTTTTTTGAGCGACTTTCAAATTGTGTGGGATCCAACGAGAACAAACCTTTTTTATGGCCTGGTGTTCATGCAGTATCGAATGTATGCTAGTGGAAGAAATGTGCAAGGATGTCTCTACCTTTCGGTATGTCGCATATCGATATTGCATTATGAGTTCACGCACGGCATCAATGTTCTCTGGCACAACAGCCGTTTTTGGACGACCTTCACGGAATTCGTCTTTGAGCGAGCTTCGGCCACGATTAAATTCATTATACCAATTTTTACAGTGCTATAGGATGGTGCTTCATCGCCATACAAAGATTTAAGTTCATCAATGCACTCTTGTCGTGATAATCCACGTCGAAAGTTGTGAAAAATGATGGCACGAAAATGTTCACCAGTTAATTCCATTTTTTTCTATATTAATTTTTTCAAGTCACTGTAAACAACACAAATAATGGTCGCACGTCAAAATGTTTTGAGTAAGATTATGCTTAAAAATGACTAACTTTCCAATGGAAATGTCAGATTGCACTTGGCAGCACTCAGTGTTGCCAGGCCAGAAATATAAATAGCAGCCTCGTATTTTAAACACCCAGAAAACAATGAAATACTAAAATCAGCAATGGCAGGAAAAAAAGAATAATAGGTGAATGGCTGAAAAATCTCTTTCAATAGTTTAAAAAAAGTGCGAAATCATTCTTAAGAACAGCTGAAAATGACCTGAAAATATCAAGTATTATAGCCAACGTTAGAAAAAGACACGGCACGTAAAAGAAAATAGGGAACGCATGAAACAATCCAAGTCTATTTGGCTGATATACTCAATTGTAAACTCCCAATTTCAATTATTAAAGTTTACAGATTTTGCAACAAACTCTTATTTAGTTGTTGTAATATTTAAAGAAGAATATTTAATTAAAAGTACCATAAATTAAATCCTCACCTTCTTGTTATAAAAATACTTTCAAAATATTCTAAGAACAGAAAGTCTTAAAAACTTATTTTGTTTAAATCTTTATGCTTTCAAAAAAATATTTTTATACCAAAACCGAAAAACTTTTTTTAAAAATTTATTTTTAGGTCTTCCTTATATACGTATTATTCCTAAAGTAACAGCAGTCTCAGGTGAAACATTAAACTTAAAATGTCCGGTAGCCGGTTATCCTATTGAAGAGATTCATTGGGAACGTGGAGGTCGTGAATTGCCTGACGATATACGACAAAGAGTACAACCAGACGGATCATTAACTATAACTCCCGTCCAAAAGAGCACCGATTCAGGGGTGTATACATGTTGGGCACGCAACAAACAGGGTCACAGTGCTCGACGAAGTGGCGAAGTAACAGTCATTGGTTAGTATAAACAATTTTAAGGAAAACTAACATTTTTTTCATAAAATACCATATGTCTTTAAAAAATTATTTATAATAAAGTTCTTTCAACAGAGTGTAAAAAATTTAAGAAAGAAAAAAAAAAAACAAAATACTGCCATCAATATCGCACAGTTGTTTTGGTTACAAAATAAAAAAAATGTAAAAATTGTATAACAAACTGCGTTACACAAAGGCTATGATGCTGTTATAAATATAATTGAATACGTGATTTTTTTTAACACAAAGAATCTTTTTTGCCAGCTATTTCACAGTTCAAAGTACATAAATCTATTATGTACATTTTTCATTTTGTTAATATCAGTTTGCTTTTAAATATTTTTTGCTTTTATGTTGCAATTTAATTTAAATTCTATACTTTTTTCCTTAAAAAAAAAAATATTTAATCTCGTTAGTTCCACCAAAACTAAGTCCCTTCCAGTCATCACAATTACAATTAAATATGGGTGATCGAGCTTCTTTAACCTGTTCTGTTGTTAAGGGTGATTTACCTTTAACTATAACCTGGCGCAAGGATAATCGTGCTATCGAGACATCACAACGTCACATGTCCGTTAAACAGGTTGATCAATACAATAGTATTTTAGTTATTGAAAATTTAGGATCTGATCATACCGGCAATTATTCATGTGTTGTAAGGAATTCAGCCGCTGAAGTGGAAAATTCACAATCATTGTTGGTTAATGGTAAAGAAAATATATTTTTAAATAATATTTTTATTTTAATTAATTTTTTTTGTTACTGTTTTACGTTGAAAATAAATTGAAAATTTTAGATCTTTACTTAAACAATAAAAATAACTGTTTTGTATTTTACAATAAAATTTTTAATCAAATAATTAAAAAACCCTTGTTTCGAAAAAATTCGAGTGAAACTTTAGTTAAAATCGTAGATAAAATTACATCGTTTCAAATATATTAACGTTTAAAGTTATGAAAATAGGTCTGCAGAAAAAGGTTTTTGCAAGTATTTAAGCTTTTAATTGTTTTTAAATTTCGAGTTTATTAAATTTTTAATTTAATCAATTATTTTTTTAATAGAAAATTTTGTATTAAATTTTCAATTTAATATATTTAATTGAGACAATTAACAATTTATAAAAATTGGGATTTTAAAACCAATAAATCCTTAAATAACTTCAGGTCATTTTTCTTTAATTTAAAAATAAAGCAGGAATTTTGACAGTGAAGCGGCGATAAAAATAATCAGTGACTTTAGGCAGATACTAGTTGTATAAACTCAGAAAATATTCAAGGTAATTGATAGCTGCCTTGAGCAATCTCTGCGTTACAAGTGTTTTGATTCTAGTCAGCTTTTGAATTAATTATCATTTAACGATAACGATGTATTTAGTTGTTTTAAGGCCTCAGAGAACTTTAAGATGAATTTTTCTTTAAAAGACCACTAAATGGGGTTAGCAAATGAAAGTATGTTCGGATATACAACCACCGTGCGTGTTATTCGTTAAGTGCATTGTGGAGGTAAAATTTAAGGCAATTTTTGAAATTTTCTTGCCGTCTGCCACAAATAACACGAACAGTGCTGGTTTCGAAGTCGTCAATTGCTGCTGTTTGTCAGCAAAAACCAATGACTTCAATTTTTTCGACTTATCACCAAATATTTAATTCAATAAGTTGATGTTTGAAGTTGCCAGATGACACGTAGCTCTGCCTGCGTAAACTACATCTTACCCGGATAATATCAATATTTTCAACCGCAAAGTCATCGATTATGGTTCGGTATTAATTTCCAACGACCATAACTCATGATTTGGTTTCATTTTTGAAGAAATTACGTTCAGTGTTGCCATCAGAGTATAAATCGCATCAAATGAAAATTTCTTTCTCTTGATGTTATAGAATTTGAAAAGTCTGTTGTGGACTCCCTGCAATGTTTTGCGTTCAACAAATTGGTGAAACCAAAGACGAGCCTCAATGCTAAATTGATGACTGATTGAAAACTGAGTTTCAAAGCGAATCATTACAGTTCAGTGGTAAAGCTCAAGTGTGACATTAAATACTGAGTGCAATAAAAAATTTCTTTAAGCGTTAATTTTTTAATAATTAAGGTCGGGCTTAAAAACCACCATTTTATAAATTTTATTAGCCACAATCTTAGATAAAGCAAATTAGGCCTTTTTGAAATTAGTTGGTAGCCTTTTCAGAAGGAATAAGTACTGAAACTAAAATTTATTATTATTATTATTTTTTTTTGTTTTTTTTTTGGAAACGAATTATTAAATTGTGGTCCTTTCGGTATTAGTGGGCAAATTTTAAAGAGCCTTATTTTATAGAAAAAATTCAATTTCTAAAATTTTTCTTATATGACAAGAAGATGTTTTAAAAAATTTAATTGTGGGCATTTAAGTTAAGTTTCAAACAACAAGCAAAAAAAAAATATTTCAAAACCTTAAAATAATATTTTCAATTTATTTTCAAAAAAACTAAATTTTTGAATTTTGTTAAATAGAATGTTGAGTTTTTTTTAACAACTTCAGTGAATGTTTTGTATTTTCCCAAAATTTTTTTCCTACAATCTTTAAATTAAGTAGAGTTTGAGTGCACCTATATTTTTATATTTTTAACTACCTCTCTTTTTTAATTTTATTATTATATTTTTTATAAGAATATTAAACTATAACTAGAATATGCAATTATTGTTAAAAATCACTGTTTTTGAATATTTAAATTTTTTCCAATAAAAAACAAAAAATTTTAACCTTTTTTTTATAAATGTATTATACAAGTAAATAAGTAGTGTGTATTTATGTATCGGTTTTCTTTCCTAATTATAAATTAATAATATAAAATATTTAAATATAAAAATTTATAAAAAAATATTTTCATGTAAATACACGTTTGTATTTTTCACTTTAAATAATAAAAATAAACTGCGAAGATTTATTTATTTTATATAAAACAAAATATTTTAATTAACTATTAATTTTTTTTGTGTTGAAGAAACATTCATTTTTGAAAGCGCTGCAGTTAAATTTTAAGTAGTTTTTTTTTCTTAACTTAACATTAATTAAAACTTTAGCTATTTTGGAAGAAGGATTTGGAGTAAGCGGATAAGCTATTGGCTGGCATAGTAACATAAGCGGATGGTTGAAAGCATTTATGTTTTATGGCAACGAACGAACTTGTTTCTTGAATTTGTTTTGAATAATTGAATATAAAAATTTAGTTGTGTTTTTTCTCTGTTCTTCTTTTCTATGTTATTTTAGTGCCCCCAATTATAGAACCATTTGCCTTTCAAGATGGCTTAGCCGAAGGTATGCGTACTCGCACCGTTTGTGGCGTATCAAGTGGTGATGCTCCTCTCAAACTATGGTGGCTCAAAGATGGTGAAACATTGCCAGATCTATTGGGAGCCAATGTTACCATGTTAGATCAATATTCATCCTTATTAAGCATACCTTCACTATCGGCTACACATTCTGGGGAATATACATGTGTGGCAAAAAATCCAGCAGCTGAAATCAAATATACGGCCATATTACAGGTCAAAGGTATAGTATAAATGTAAAACCCTTTTCCCCACCAACAACAGAAAGCAAACCAAAATAAAAATCTTTTAGAAGAAATAACTGATATAAAGTTAATTTTTATATTTTATTATTTTTTTTAAGAAATTAACAATATGATTTTAACACAATTATTTACAGACTTTTTATGCATAAAGTGAGTGAAAATAAAATTTATCAAAAAAAAAAAAAAAAAATAAATTATTTAAATAAATTATTTTTATTTCATTAATAATTTTTATTAACTTAAAGCAATGGGTTTGTTATGCGAAACAATCCAAATTCTGCCTACTGGCATAAATACTCTGTGAATATATTTTAACTTGAAGCCATAAAAATACTCATACAATCAATTTATACACATAAAATTATAATAACAGATACATAAAAATTTTATTTTAAATAATTTTTTAAGTTTCTATACTCTTTTAAAAATATTGCTTTTTTTGTCAATTACACTTTTTTATTTGTTGTTTTAAATCGTTTTATTAACCACCAGCTTTTTAAATAAAACAAATTGTTTTTTATAAGTTTATTATGCTTTTAATGACCCCTCTATAGATTGAAAAATAAAACTCAATAAAAAAATTTTTAAAGAAAAACTATGTGTTTATGTATGAAATATAGGGTGATTTTTTAAAAGGCGGTTATTAAAAAAAGGCCAAAAAAGAGATGTGATAATTATAAAAACGTTTTTAAGATCTTTGCATTTTATATGATATAAAATTACACAAAATTTTTTCCAAGCAATAAATCTTTTATATCGACATAAATTGAATAATTTGAAGTCTACAATAAAATAGCATATCTAGAAATATTTTTATGACTTCTTAATCTTACTTGCCGATTTATCGTCAGGATTTGGACTCAATGCCAGAAGTAAAAAGTAAAAAGACTTTAAAGTATCTAACGTTAATTTTTAGCAATTTCGTAAGGGATTTCTGTCAAGATAATATACAAAGATCCAAAAGGAAGTTCACTTAACATTGCACCCAGAGGGTTCTTTCTACTGAATTTTTCTAATGCATTTTTATTTTCCTTTATACGCTATCAGTTAACAAAATATTAGTTTTACAGCAACAGCCAGTTAATAGTTTATTCCTATGGTAAATTAAAAAAAAAATTTATTTTAAATGTAGGACTAAGGAGCGGTCAACACGGTTTTTTAAAGCATTAAGCTTGAACTATTAATGATGGCCACATAAATGATAACACTGATTGCGCCTATATTTATTTAACGACTGAAGCCACGCGCTAGATAAAAAATATATAAACCAAAAAAAACCAAACCTTAAAAAAATCGCCCTATATTTTAATAAAATGGTTTTTAATATATTTTTTATTTTTCTTAATAACTCGATGTGCTTTTTATAAAATATAAATAATAAAAAAACAATAATAATAAAATGAGTGACTATAAATATTTTTGATAGTTTTTTTTTCTACTTGAAACCAAAAAACTAAAACTCTAAGTATTTTAAATTTTGTTTATATTATGATGTACTTATAACCTTCTTCTCCCTCGACCTTCTACTGAATAACCATCCTTAAGTCGCTTTTTGGCACGCTGTGGGTTTGAATTTAATAATTATAATAAAATTAAAAAATAATAGTGATAAAAATAAAATAAAAAAATACAAATAACAGCCGATCACCAGGTAACCTTTTTTTGCACTGCTTTTAACGCTTTTTATTATTAAGTTTACAAAAAAAAACAAAGAAAAATTTAAAAAATGTGTATTTTAGATTTATATATTTTTTAGTTATTTAATTTATGTCATGCATTTAACACAATACGAAAATATTGCAATTCATTAAATTAAAAAAGATAATAATAATAAATTAATTATTTGTGAAACAATTCTTGATTACCTACAAGTGAACTGGGTTTGTTGGCTCCCTAGCAGAGGTCAGCTTGCTTTCTCTGAACAAAGAAGTCTTAATAATGCTGTTCAAAACTAATTATTGTTTATTGGGTACAGCTTCTTGCTGATACCTTCATAACATTAACAATACTGAAAACACTTCCAGCTAGAAAAAAGCTCAGTTCTATAATGCACATGAAAAATTCAGTGACGTGATTTAATTTCATAAAAAAAAAAAAACAAAAAAAAAATGAGTTTCATAGATAAAACCCTTTGCATTAAATTAAACCAACAATAATTTCTTCACTTTAGAGTGTTTATTTATTTATCAAGAACTTATTTGTTTGATAATATCACGTCTTCATATATTTTTGGTATAGAACTCAAATAACTTAGTTCATTTTTGGATCCTATTTCATCATAGTCATCCCCATTGCAAAGCATGAGGAAAATATTGTTTGTGCCAAATCGTCACATACGATAAAATTTTATATTAAACAAATGTGTAAAATGAAAAAAATTATATGTTTAAATTCTAATTACATGTTGAAACCAATTACAAGAATCACGGCGAATATAAGCAATTAAAAGCAATGATTTAAGGCCATGCATGGGTCGAAACCCATCCACAAAAGAAGCAAAGTCATGGTAAGTATATTTTTTAGAACAATAATTTTTGGCCACACTTTGTTGTTTAACATAACAAAGAACGCTGTTACTGTTTCCATATATAATTTTTTCCATAGAGGTCATATAACCCAACAGAGCACTACTTCCGCTCGTTAAGTAAGTCAAAAACTGGACTGAAAAGTTTTCATGTTTTTTTTAACCCAGCGTCCGTATGTAATAAACAAATATTGACTGATTTAAGAAAGTTTAATAAACTCGATAAAAACAATAAGGTTTTTTTTTTATAAATAACTTCAAGTGACAAAGAATAGTAACTATTGTTTAAGCTGAAAGTATGAATTAAATAAATTAAATTTTATAAGCAAAGACAAGCTGCTTAACTTATTAGAAACCTCTCTAAAGAATAGACATATAGAGAATGTTATTTTAAAAATAAACAGTTCTGAATTCGTTGATAGTATGCTTTTAATTTTTCAAGACCCAACAGCACTTAAACGCTTTTAAAAAAGTTTACGGTACATACACCAACGATTAGACGATTTTTGACGTCAAACATTCTGGAATTATTAATGTAATAATTGATTTAATATTCCAAGCTGTGTTTTGAGTTAAAATCTAACCTACTGTTGAAAAAAATATGCAAAATCGGTGTAAATATCCCCTCATCGCCTTTAAATTGTAAAAACTCATTTACACTATGATTAATTTTCTATTTTAATTCAATTAATTTATTTAAAAAACAATTTTTCGCCTCTGGGAAATTAACAAGATTTAGAAGAATAGAAAAAAATGTTCAGTCGTTGTAAAAAATATTTTCTTAATTTGGTCTGAAATTTGTACTATAATTTGCAAATATCACATTACGTCTTGCAGTTGGCAATTTGCAGAAAAACTGTAGTTCTGAGACCTGTAACCGCTCCTACATTTACAAAATAATAATAAAATAATTTATAGCAGATCTGAGTAAACAAGGGTTTGACTAAAATAATTTTTTTTTAAATTTTGTACTTAAAAAAAATCATTTAAATTTATTTTGATTAAAAGTTAACTTATGACTTTAAAAAAATAAGTGCTGCCGCGGGGATTTATTTTTTTAATTAAATTAAAATTTAATTAGAATTAAATTTGCCTTCAAATAATTAAAGCCAATTTAAAATATGAGTAATAATTTATAGAAATATTAATCATACAAACGAATGAATCATAACTTAATATATAATAATCGATGGGTTATATTCAAATTTGTAGAGATTGATTAAAATAAAATCAATTTTATAATTTCGGTTTAATTATAAAATGAATTGCAATATTTTTTATTTTATTAATTATAAAATTAGTTAAAATATTTATAGTTTGCTTTATAAATTGATTATATTTAAATCAACCGCTTTATGCACATTATTGCAGCGCTTTTTTACACAACCTGCTTAGCAGCTTAAGTTAATTAAAAAATAAAACAAACGCTTAATTAACTAAAGAATTCTAATGCTTTAAATCTACTAAAAATAATTATTAAAATCAAAAATAAACTAATGCTTAAATTAAACAATTATTTAAAGCTTCGCAGTAAAAAAATACTTATTACAAAAGAATTATAATAAAATATTATTTTTTGCTTGCTCAATTATGTAGAAACTGTACATAAATGCATGTGACAAAGATAATTCAATTAAAAATTGAATGCATGTTTAATATTTAAATTTTCTTTTGTTAAATAAAGGAATAAACATATTTGAAAAAAAAATCCTTGAAAAATTTAATAAAAAAAAGCAACTTAATGCAAACAAGTAGCATTAAATTTCATGCAGCTATCAATCAAAATATGACTTATTATTTTACTTATTCCTATTCATTTTTGTGCTGCTTTATTTACTTTTGATTTATTGCATTTAATTTGCATTTAGATTTTATTTGTTTAAATTTTTTTCTATATAATTTTTAATCATTTTAAAATTTACCTAGCGATTTTAAAATAATAATATTTCTAAGTTGTCTATGTCCATCCCTGTTAATATATTAACACAGGCAGGAAAACATTTTAACTTGAACTTTTTTTCCAAATAATTTCAATTTTATGTAACGAACTATAAAAAATTTTTTATAAAAATCATTTTTGTTTAGATATATTAGTATATTGTTAAGGAAATAAAGTAAAAAATATGTTTTAGTTTTAAATCACTTTTCAAAAAAAAAAAAAAAAAAAAAAATTATTTTTGGCGATTTCTGTATTTGCACTGAACCATACTTCATAGCTAAAGAAGACGAAAAAGCTGGGTAAAATTCTTTCGCATTTAACAGTTAAGCCCAGTAAATTATTATTCAAATTAATACACGACTTAATCAAATTAAAAAGTTTTATTAGCATTGACACATTTGAAAAAATTGCTTTATAAAACATAAAATTTGTCTTAAATATAGACCAGGAGTTAGGAAAAAATCTATAAAAAATTTTTTTAATCAAAGGAGTAGTAACACATCGGGAGAAAAATAAGCGTTGAAAAAATAAAAATAAATGAATTCAAAAAAGAAAGAAAATTTTTAAATTTATACGTCGTGGCCAAACTTTCGTTTAATTTAATAAAATTTTTTAAATTTACTAAAGTTACTTTAATTGAAGTAATCGCTTTTAGTACAATTGAATGTGAGTTATAAAACTGAAGAAAGACACATAGGAATAAATCCTTTAAAGTGTAAAAAATATTGTTAAATTTAACATTTTTTTATTAAAAAATTATCAAAAAAGACATATAGAGCTGAAAAAATTAACATCTTTTGTTTTAATTTTATACGTTTTATAGTAAAAAGTCTTTAAAGTGGGGCAACGAATAGAATACTTTAAGTATCAAGCATAAAATAAAAATATTTTCCAAATCAAAAATCCAAATGGCAAAAATTCATTTAATTAAAACATCTTGATAATGGCCGCAAATGAAATTAAAGCTTTTTATCTTATGAAGATACTTTAAAGAGTTTTAATAATAATTAAATCAATTTTAATTAAATTATTTTTTTTTTATTTCAAAAAAATTTCTTCAATATAATTTATTTTCCAAGAATAATTTTTTCACGAAAAATCTCTAAAACTAAAAAAAAGTTTACCAGCTGTACAAAAATCTACTTTTCTTCAATTCTTTATCACATTTTATCGTATTCATGGAAGTTATGGGTTCAAAAGCGTTTTTCCTTAACAGAAAATATTTTAAATTTAAATTAGTTATTTAAAAAGAACTTTAACAATAAATAAATATTATTTTATATTTCCTATAGTTCGTTACATAATAATTTCTAACCCTCCAGCCCTTAATAAATTACACTTTTACACTGGCAGTTGATTTTTCCACTGGCCTTAAATTGTTTATGCAAAAATTTAATTATATTTTTTTTATTTTTTTTATTTACTTAACATCCATTCACGTATTTTAGTTAAAAGAATTCATGTAAAAATTTGCTTTAGCTATAACAATCAATGTATTTTAGTTGTTTGAAACAAATTGTAATAAATAATTGGTTGCATTAATTTTTTATTTGCGCGCATATTTGTACTTTTTTGATTTTAATTATTTAATAATATTTTATCATACAAATTTATAAATTTCTAAAACACTACCCCTTACATCTAAGAAAAAATGATTACAAAATAATGCATTTAAGTGCGAGGTAAAAATATTAGTTTTAAATTTGTGTGCAGAAATAATGGCAACAAATTTCAGAAATAACATTTTAATTGTCCTAAATCTTAAATCAGAAACCAAATGCAAAGCTTTTTAATTCTGCTACTAAAAGTCATCAGCAGACTACAAATAAGATATTGATTAGGTTTATGATCATAAATTAAAGGTAGATGAACTTGGACTAAGAACCCCAAACTAAACGTTAGTTATTATACCCTTCACCACAAAAAGTAGAAAAAAATATATATATATAAATTCTTGCGTTTCATAATTTCTACAGTCTCCATTTCCGACGCCATAAAGTGTATACATTTTCTGGGTCCTCTTGCATAGCGAAGTCAACTAAGCAATGTCCGGCTGTCCGTCCGTGTTAGTGTTGGTATCAATTTAACCCGGGCACCAGACAAGCTAAAAAAAATTGAAACACGCCAGTCGATCACACATATTTTTAACAGAGTTGCTATTAAAAATCAGGATCGGTTTATATCCCTTAAGACAACGCGCAAAACACCGCGCTTGCCCCTATGTTTTCCAAATATTTTAAAACAAAAAAAAAAAAAAAATGGATTAAGAAAAACGCATAAGTGAAAAAATTGGCACTCACCCATATTTATGGAGTTATCATAAAAAAGTTAAATTTTCAAAATGATCAATATGGGTATCATAAAAAGGCTTTTGAAGAAATCTTTCAGGAAATGCTAAAATTGCTTTAAAAATACTTAACATATTAAGGGCCAATGACATATTTATGTAAAATTGTGTATCCGACCTAAATTTTTTTCTTATTTCTTAACTCTCTGTCACTGCAATATTTGTTTTTTTTTTTTCATTGATATATAAGATTCGACTTGTTTTTATTTAAATATAAAAATAAAGAAATTTCACTTTTTAATAATCGATAAAAAAACTCCTTCTAGATTTGAGACAGTTTTATTTTAAAAGCTAGATTAATGTTCGAATTTAAAATCGTTAGTGCTCAAATTTTTAAGAATTTCAAAAAGAAATTAACCAAAAAAATTTAATTATTTGGAGAAAATATTTAAGGCCAGTTAATCATCTATAATTAAAAGGCAGCATAGAAGTACATCTTATGAAGTAAAATGCCTTTTTTATACTAATTTATGTAAAAAAACCATTTATCTATAATACTGTTCATGTTTCAGCTATTTGCCAATGTAGTGAGTTGATGCACTTAAAGATCATTTGAAGTGTACAAACCCACATAACAAAAATCATTACAGTGATTTAACCTTAAATGCCAAAAACTCCATTTAACCTTACAGGACTATTTAGATTATTTTTTGTGGATAACTCTATAATTACCTATAATTACCCAATTAAACTTTTTTCCAATAAAGTAAAAATTTAAAAGATTTATGTTTTAACAAAATAAAAGTTTTGAGAAACAAAATTTTTGTTGATAATTAAATGTTGTAGACTCATACCGATGAAACTGTGCCATTTTATACCTATTAGAACAGAAAGCCTTAATGCACAGCAGGAAATATGTTGCAGTAAAGCGGGGAGTGATTAGGTTACGAACATTTTTAGTAATTTCTCTTGTGTGTGAAGGGCTCTCTATTATAATTTTTTTTTTATGTGGTCGAAAACTTCAAGTATCGGTCTAAAAAGATCAAATAGAAAATTTCGTATTTATTGGGACACTTTTTATTTTTTATGATTGTCATTACATACTATGAGCAGATTTTAAGCATCTGCATATAATGACTTAGAAAATAAGAAATAATCTCAGTAAGGTAAGCGACCACGATGAAAACAACCTTTGATTATTTAATTTATTATTTACACTTATTTCAATAGCGGACAAATTACGTTTGAAAAGCTAAAGTCAGTCAGTATAAAAACACTCTGCACTTGTCTTTATAAAGGAGACAAAAATTCTTGAAATAAAAATATCTGCCTATGGCGTTTCAAAAACTAAGCGCGGTAGGTGAAAATAATGTTACTACTGAGACACCCTTTAATTTGCAAATTTATTGCTTTACTTATTTCTATGGTCGACATAGTGATAAAAACAAAAATATTTTTATGAAAACCACGAAATTTTAGAACACCTGCTTTGAAATCTTTTGTTCGACAGATAAAGGGCTGTAACAGAAAGTTTTATGTTTTCACCTTTTGATAGCGAAGAGTGTTAGAAATTCATACCGGTAAACTCTACATTCACTTGACGTACTCTACGTTCAGCAATTTTAAATCAATTTAAAATTAAAGGTCTACTATAACACTGATATATTCACGTGCCGTCTGAGTCACATAAGAGCTGAAGATTTTTACATTAAGAATTAAAGTTTATATAAACTTTTATTTTAAGTACAACAACAAAACAGTAAAGAGAAATTCCTTCAACCGATTACGACCCGAACAGTAAAAATATCGAATATTGTTCAGTAAAAAAAATGTCCTGATTTGTGATATTTTTTTGTTACTGTAGAAACATTCAGAATTTTATCCCTAAAACTATAAAATGGCAGAACAACCTAAGCTCCACGAAAACCCAAAGATGATAATTAAATTCTTATAACTTTCAAATAGTTTTTTGTTAGCTAAATTTACGTTGTCTACACATATTTGTTTAGATTTTTTGGAAGTGCTGTTGTAAAAACACAAGATAAAATTATTTTCACAGTACTTTTTGTTCAGGAAAATATTTGGCTTCTTCTTGAGTTCTGACAGAGATAAATGTACAACAAAATCTTGCTCGATACAGATCTTTACCATCGCATAATATTTAAGCCTCTCTATAGAGTATTTACTTACAAGGTGAATGTTTCATAAATAAAGAAACGTTGGCCGACTTTATTAAATCAATCAACTTTTGTATATAATAAACAAAAATAAATTTTAAACATAAATGAATATAAATTGAATGCATTCCTTTAATTGTATGTTCTATTATTTTGCTAATTAATTTTGTTTATGTTGCATATAATATTTGTTTTCCCTTTTTTTTTATTCTTTGACTTTAAATCATTAATTAGATAGAAAACTCTTGACTTGTTATTTTTTTTTTTTCACTTTAATAATACAAATTGTATTATTTTATTAATTAGATTTTATCACAAAACTTTTCCTTTTATAAATTTTTTTATCATAATTTCATTACATCAGTATTAATAAAGCGATACTTCATTTTCTCATTTACTTATATTAGTTCAGTTTATAAATATATATTTAATATAATATATTAATTTTTTTATATGTACAAAATTTATATAGAAAATCAAAATAATTACAAACAAAACATAAATATATATTTAAAAAATAAAATAAAATAAAAACTTTTTTTCCTCTTTGGCTCTTTGGCAACTGTTAATATTTAATTTTAAGTGAAATTGAATTTGAATTTGTTATGTTATTTATGTTTTTATTTAAATTATAAACAAAAAATATATCTACTTAAATCAAAAAGTTAATTAAAGAAATAATTTTAAATTGTTATTATTAAAATCTATTTAAGCATAAAATTAATTAGTTTTTTTCTCTTTTTTTCTATTACTTCATTTCTGTTACTCTTGTGTTGTATGTTTTATAAACGTTTAGTGCCTCCACGTTGGATTGTTGAGCCCAGCGATGCCAGTGTAGAGCGTAATCGTCATATAATGTTGCATTGTCAGGCACAAGGTGTACCCACGCCCAGTATTGTATGGAAAAAAGCTACCGGTAAGTAAAGTTAAAAAATATTTTTATTTAAACATTTCACTTTGAGATGCCTTATTGTTTGATTGAATTAAAAATATTAATTTATATATAATTAAGTCGTGTTCATGGCGAAATAATACAGGTGAACGCACGGGCGAAAAAGCTCATCAGCTGTATACGTTGTAGTTGTCAAAGCGAATTGTCTTGTTTATGAATATTGTCAAAAATAAATTATTTGTTTGACAAAATTTTAATGTGTTTTGATTTTTAATAATAAATTTTTTAAATTTAAAAAAAAAATTGTAAATTTTTCTAAAATTTAATTTTAAGAAAATTAGAAATTTAACGCGGACGAAGTCGTTGGCATTGCAAGTCATAAATAATTTTGTAGTTGAACAATTTGAAATTTCTTTTATGTCTCCATACACAAAGGGCAATCATCGCCTTCGTCTAAGCAATCCAAAATACACTTCCAACTAAACAATGTTTAGGAGACCGGTCAACTTCAAAACGTTTTCTCTAGCGTTCTTCCAAGTTTCGTATTTATAGAAAGAGAAAAACTCACTTGTAGAAAAGTTACAATAGCTATATAAGGAGAATTCTGGCCGAATTCAATGTCGAATAAGAACATAATTGGAGCCTGTAGCTCGTTTAGAAATTTGATGTTTATCCGCACGTAAATAGAAAAAAAGGCTTTCAAGTAGGTGTGTGAGCATCGCATCAAGTTTAAAATCATTTTCAGTTTCTTTTTTGTATCCGGTAATATTTCATCTTGCTCTTCAATATATTTTTCCAGTTTTGCAACACGAAACTTCATATATGTAACTACACCACAAACACTGCAATCTGTTGTACAACCTTTTCAAGTTATACAAGAGGTCGCAACGTGAAAATTAAAAAATACTTTTGTCAAATTTTTTTTTCAATTTCTTATGTTTTTTTTAACAATTTTTTTGACAACATAACTAGATTTTGTAGCAACAAATTCCCTGTTGTTTTTTGTGTTGTTGCATTGTTGTAGCCGTGCAATCACCTGTATTAATTCGCCTTGGTCGTGTTGTATAGCAATATAATAAAAAAACATTTTGCTTGATAATATTACTTTATAACTGTTTATTCAGGATCTGATTATAATTTTTAACTCAATTTTCTTAGGAAAGAAAAGTTAAAATCACAAAAATATTAAATAAAACTTTAAATGGCTCTTAATTTTGATCCCAAAGTTTCTCTTAGCCATTTTTATTCCTATATTTTAAACCAAGTTTCTTAACATATTTTTTTTTTCATATTTTATGTAGTTTTTTCAGCGCTTATTACATTCCAAGAAAAAAGTTTTTGATTCAATTAATTTTTAATCTTGGGAATTATTTTAACGTTTTAATTAAATCCATAATTGTTTCAATTAATTCTTTAATAAGAAGTTTTTATATTTCTTTTTCAATAAAATATATAATTGAAACAATTAAAAATTAATTAAGTTTTTAATCTGAAAACAAATAAAATCTATAAAAGATGCAAATACTTTTTAGTATTTGCTCAATAGAAGTAAATAAAGCTTTCTCGTTTTTTTACCATTTCTTGCAAGTTTCAACACATATTTTTTTAGTTTTTTCTGTTTTGTTTCGTATTGTGTGGCTCTAGCTTTAATAATACTTAAACGATCTTCGTTAACTAAACATTCGCACTTAATACAGGCATTCACACCATAACACTCTGTAGCTCTTGTGAAGCTCGAGGTGATAATGACTACTTTTCACTGTTTTTTTTTTTGTTTTGTCTTTTAAGGCTCCGTTATTGTTTAAATAACGATTTATTTTTTTTTGTATGAATATTACCTTTTATGAAGTACCTTCACTAAATCATCAATAAAAGCAAAACAACGAAAGCTTGGATTTTTTAAGTAAGATTTTGAAAAGTCTTAAGCTTCGATTTTTATCCAATTAAATTAAAAAAAAAACTCATAACAGGTTTTTCTAAGCTTTTCTGAAAACTAAAATTTTTAAAATTTTTTTATTCCAAATATATGCTGCCACATGTTTGGATAAGCCCCCCAAATTTAAGGCAGACACATAACCTTAACCATAACAGAAGAGAATTCAATCCAAGGACAACCGCATCGTTAACAAAGAGTTTATTTCTATCTTATTATTTTTAAATGAAGAGCCAACCTTTTGCTTTCCTATTGTTAAGTGAATTGCCTACATTCTATGCTAAACACTTTATGAATAAAAAAAACTGCCTACAAGCTCACTTTTAATGTTTAAGAATACAAAATTAACGACCACTATAAATACAACTACATTAATTTTTCTAATAGACAACATTGCCGCAACATGTAGAACCCACCGCTTGATGACGAATTTCTTTAGCTACAGAATATCGCAGCCAAGAAAAAGTTATTTAAAGATAGAATCATGCACACCTCCTTAGACTCAGACATGTCACGGCTATTTGAGAAACTATCAATACATAACGAAATAACTTTAGAATTAAAGCATCTTGAATATCACTCGTTCCACAAATGGCTCTGCAAAATGAGCATAAATTTAATGTTCATCAAGGAAACGTTAATAGTGAAGATATTGTTTAACATATAAAAAGTCACTATATGTCGTATGTTTTTTAACAAGAACAACACCAAAAAATTGAAAGTTTTGACAATTGTTACAATAAATTTAATTATGATTGAGCTTTGTATTTTTTTCAAAGTTGGCAGAAAGTTATATAAAACTTTGATGAAAATATCAACACCTTTCGGCGTGGTAGTAGAGGACATTTGTTAGGTATCATTTCATTTGTAATTGTCCAACTTTTCTCTTCGTACTACAAAAAAATACTAAATCTTCATCCACATTTTTTTGGTTTTTGGTGAAAAATCGAAACAACAGGAGCCACAAGAAGCCATTAATAAACCAGTTCGATAAGCAATTTATCCTACCTTAAGGATGTGTGAATTAAACACCAAGGAAGTGTGATTTAACGTTTCTAAACTATTTCTTTGTATGACTTAACTGCTACTTTTTAAAAATTTTTAATATAAAAAGCAAACACTAAATATCAAAGTTCTTATTTAAAAGCTGTCATTTGTCATAAAATATAATATGAGGTTGAGCAAAGACACAATCAGTTAACTACATTTTGCTCATTATCTTTCAATTGTCTACTTTTCAAACTACACTGACAGTATTTTTGGTGTCGATTCCTGAAATTTTCAAGTTATTGTATATTTTGTAGCATTTTCATAGACAAATACATACATACACAGAAGGCAAAAAAAAAAAAAAAAAATACACACACACAATTGTATAACTTACGTTACAATGAACTTTTCATTTACAGGAAGCAAATCCGGTGAATATGAAGAGGTGCGTGAAAGACCATTTACAAAATTACTATCGAATGGCTCATTACTGTTGCAACATGTCAAAGAGGATCGCGAAGGTTTTTATTTGTGTCAGGCCAACAATGGCATTGGTACTGGTATTGGCAAAGTTATTCAACTGAAAGTTAATTGTAAGTATACTTTTGTCATTGATGTTATTTTATTTCCTTTTTATGTTCATTAACCCACCTCTCTCGACGTATTTGGTTTTTGTTTTCACAAAATTATTTGTCAAAAAAAAAAAACTTCAGCACCACTCATCATACTCTTTTCAAAGCAAATTATGTGCAAATTACATAAAACAAATTGTTGAAATGTAAAGTTTATTGCACTTTAATTGGATAAATATAATGTCATGAGTAATTTGAAATCAAATACAGTGGTGCCTAAGCTTAAGTTTGATTGTTGCGCACCTTTGTTGTATATTATGTTGAACTAGTCTGATTTATGTTGTTTTATTAATTTTTCGACCTTTTTTGTGTATCTTACTAAATTTTGATAATTTATTGTATACAAATTATACTTGGGCTTTCAAGGTCACTTATTTCGTTCCTTTCAAGTAAATAAAAGATTATTTATTTCATATTAATCCGACGTTTCGTTGGTATTTTCCAACTTCCTCAGGGATAATTTATTAAAAATATATAATCTTTTTTGTTATTTAAAGTTAATTTAGTATGCAGTAGACAAGACACAAAACACAAACTTAATAAATTAAATAATATAAACTATGGAATATGGAATATCACAGACAATTTTTTGTATACATCACAATATCTTCTATCTAGTTGAAATTCTTCTGATTTAGTTGAAAATTTAATAAATAAAATTTTATCTTCCCTGCCAGTTAATTAAGAACTCGATATGATTACCTTTGAATTTAACTTAAATTTTTAGAGGAATTATTATAACCCGTATTACTTTTTGTTTGAAAAATGTAGGTATTTGTAAACAAAACTCCAGTAAAAAAAGTAAAAAGAACAGTTTAACTAATACATTGAGTTCTTATGAAAAATCCTCGAAAGCTTCAAATGCACCTAAACGAAGGCGGAAGAGAGAGACCTTTTTTTTTTCATATTAAATCTAAAATTATTTGTCAAAATTGCTTACCATCTAAAGTAGTTTAAGAAAAATATTGAAAATTTAAAAGATTTCTCAACTTCAAGATTTCTTTACGTTTACCTTGATGCCAATATCTGAATCTATATGCTGATGTTTTATCAAGTATTCGCAAAAATTATTTTGTTAAAAGCGGATCTGTTTTCGAGAGATCTTGCAAATTTAAATGTTACATGGTACATTCAACCGTTCAAGATGAATGTGCCCTATAAAAATATTGCAATTATCTTAGGAGGCTGAATAAATAATATATGTAGATGTAGACGCAACAGAAGATTATTAGATTATTAGAAATCAGGAAAATTAAAAGAGTAAGTCGATGCCTGCCCAACTGAATACTGTAACCTTAAAATGTGTTGCAGAAATAGAGTTTATCTTCAAGTTTAATACGGACCCTATTGCGTTTATAGCAGTGTTAGCTTAAAATTTTTAAGAGACGTATTCAGTCCAGCTTCGTTTAGAATTTCAGGCTCAATAGGAGTTTGCTCACATTCAGCGCAGAAGCAGTTGTGTGAGATGGTTATTGATCAAACAGTTTTTAAAACACGGCAGTGGCAGCACTTAAATTGTACATGCACTTCATTAATATCTCTTTGATTTTGACAACAAAATTTTCACTTGTTTCACGCAGCTGTTAAATATGTTAACCTTGGTGTGGTAGAAAGTATTGGGGAACTCCCAAACATTGGTTAAGACTTGACTTACCTTATTCATGCGGTTTGAACGTCTTCTATTGAGCCTTCACTTGTTGTTTTAATGATGTTCAGATAACAAAAATGTTGGACGCTTTAGACCTAATATTGTTTCGGTATGAATTATGGCTTTTTTGTGGTTTTGATTTTGAGATCACAAATGGCAGCTTCGCCCTTGATTTTTTTTAAGTCGGCAAATTGATGCAAAAGTAAGCAAAAATCATTCGTGTAGTCTAAATCTTCAAGTTATGCCTCTAGGAGTTGATCCGGTTTTACAAAAATACTTTCGATGTCCTTACATAGCAGGGGATAGTATGCATCCATGCCATACCCTCCCTTAGTTTAATATTGAGTAGCTGACTTTGTTTTCATGCAGATCGCGGAAATTACCTTTTTTGTTTAGTGCCCTAATATACCCAATGGTTTGGTATTATCTTGCAAGAAAAAGCATTCCAAATTGTGGTGTGAACTAGCGTGTCCAACGCTCCCCTAAAGTCGATTAATACTAAAAAAAATTCTCAGCACCTAATGACCCTGTTGACTTTTTGGTTTAAAAGAAAATTAATCAAACATTTCTTTCTGCTTTAAAACAAATTAAATAATTTTTAAATTTGTTCAAAAGTTTTAATTAAATTTCTTAATCTTTCTTGCTTTTCATTATACCATATTAACATACAAATAAACTTTAAGCTTATTATCATCATTTAAGTTTAAAAATATTTTTATAAAATTTGCTTCACAAATCCCTTGAGTGTATTAACAAGCGATGGATTTTGTTGCCACCATCATCATTAATATATTTCACAAAGTCTCCACTGTACTATCATTTCTTCTACTCTTGGTATTTTAAATACATTTTTAATTATGACAAATTAATTAAGGCCGATAACGTTTCATGAAGGAACTGCATTTTTGCAAATGTTCGGCTTTATTGAGAGTGTGTATGGGTGTCTGTTGTTTTGCAACCATTTTAACGACTTCAAATATTTTATTATACTCAGTTGATTGACAAAAAAATATAAAAATTTTAACATTTATTTATAAGAATTGTTTTTGTTTTTCTATTATGGTTTCTACTTTATCATTGAACAAATGAATAAACATTAAAACTCAACCCTTTGGAATTGTTTTTTTGACATTTGACATCAACTCGCCTTGCGTCAACATCATCGTTCACCTTCTATTGTTAACAACAACATCATCATCAACAATCAATGGCAAATAAATTTGTATCATCGATAACTGTAACAAATACAAAAAAAAAGCATCGCCCTATTTTCAATCGACATCACGTTCGGTGACGGTAAAAAAGGGAGACACAGCGATATTGCAATGCGCAGTAAGCGGCGACAAACCCATTAACATCGTATGGATGCGTTCGGGAAAAAATACATTAAATCCATCGACAAATTACAAGTAAGTAAGAAAAAACAACAACGTTATTTTTCTAGTTTTATGTTAAAAAGTAGGAGAAAAAAATACAAATGCAGCTTGGTTAAACTTTATGTTAAATAAAGTCCTTTGGGGAGAGCACATACGTAGGTACTTTTGTTTTTGTGCAGGCAACAAAATATAATGCTGAGAACGAAGTAATTTGTTACCTTAATGATGAGTTTGGTAAAAAACACATGATTTTTTTAATATAATATACGAAATAAAATATGTTCAATGACAATAAGTAAATAATGAAAAAGATTTTTATTTTAATTAAGAAAATAAATATATCAATAACCAAGATATAAGAAAAAAATCGTAACAAGGATGCATTAATAAATAACTCTCATAAAGAAATAAAAAAATATTAATTAATTATGGCTAATAAATTGCTTGTATTTTGATAAATTTTGAAGATGATACTTCCAAGGGATTATATGCATGAGATGGCCATGTAAAGCAAAGTTGGATGAATTATTAAAAAAAAAATATTTGAAAATTTGAGTAAAACTGATTAACAAGAAAATCGATATCGAATAAAGGTATTGATTTAAGTCTTGCGCTGATCAACAATTAAGGTTCGAGTGATATTAAAGTTCACCTCTACAAGAAAAGCGTGTTGAAGGACCTTCCAAAACTTTTCATTTTGGATGATTTAAAATGTTGTAGAAGTAGATGATAATCAAAATTCTTTTTAATTTAAGAGAAGTCTTTTTTTTAAGTTCGATAGAACTTTAAATAACAAAAAAAAAAAAAAAATAGTTAAAGAAAATTTCCTTTACATGATAATTATACGGCCTTATCGCTCAGAAGTGATTTCAGGAATATCGTTACGGGGCTGTTTTTGACGAAGCGCATTCTGGATGCCCAATTTTGGGACACAATTTAAAGTATTGCTAGTCGTAGGTCACAAATAACACGAAAAATGTTGGCCTTTAAGATGTGAGTTGTTGCATACAACTGCAACTGTGCGCCTCGTCACAGAAAATAACCGCACGGCATTGGAGGTAAATTGATAGGTGTATTTCTTAAAATTTATTACCAAATTTGTATTTAAATAACAAGATGATTGCGGTAGACATGACGCAACATTTTGTCCGAACAAATTTTAGTTTTTATTTTTCAAACAAAAACGTAATGATCGACAGTAACACGAGCTGCCGCTTTATTTTTAAAGAAATAAGTTCCAAGGAAACCATTGCTGTGTAAAACTAAATAGATAGTGCATTTATCTGGATATAATAGAGTCTGTAAGGTCTGCTGTGGATTGATTTGCTCTTTATCCAGTAACTTTATTGATTAAGAATCGTGTTAAGCCAAAAATGGGCCTCAGAATTGTACACAGTTTAACTATACAATTGTCATTAATTTCCAACTGCTATTCAAGTCGATTTGCCAGAGTATAGTGATCAGAATTACCAAAACGTGAGCACAGTATTACAGTTCGTCTTCATGGGTTTAGTAGGGCTTAAAAACTCCCACTAAATTTTTTTATCTTATATTTATTTACTCACGTTACACTTTTTATTAAATGTAACTTTTCTTATCAACTAGAATTTCAGTGAAGCAAGAAGCAACACCTGATGGTGTATCAGCAGAACTGCAAATACGTTTAGTAGACTCAACAGATAGTGGACCATATTTTTGTCGAGCGAGCAACTTATATGGCAACGATCAACAATTAGTGCAGTTGCAAGTACAAGAGCCACCACAGCCACCTTCAGTACTAGAGGCAGCAATGATATCAAGTCGTTCAGTAAATTTGAAATGGCAGCCAAAAACACAAAATTCAGGAGATGTTTCAAAATACATTGTAGAATTTAAAGAAATGGATGGTAAGTGTAATTAATAATTTAAAAGAAATTAAACAGAAAAAAGTAATAAAATAAATCATTGACTTTTTGCAGCTGCTTCATTTTTAGATCAGTGGCAGCATATGGAGGTTAAGGATCCACCTAGCTATAATGCTCTAATAGAGAATCTTAAGCCTGCTACTCGCTATGCTTTTCGCGTTATTGCTGAGGGAACTGCTGGACGTAGTGCCCCTAGCCAGGAGTTGGTAATACGTACAGAACCTCAAAGACCAGCAGGTCCACCTTTAAGTCTTTCAGTACGGCCTTTATCTTCCACGGAACTCTTAGTAAGCTGGGTGGCTCCATTGGCCGAGTTAAGACACGGTGACATACAGGGCTACAATGTCGGCTATAAATTGGCCAGTACTGGTAATACAGCTTTCAATTTTACCTCAGTATCAGGAGATGGAGAAGGAGGTAGTGGTGAATTGTTGTTGACAGGTTTACAAAAATTCGCTCGCTATAATGTTGTGGTTCAGGCATTTAATCAAGTCGGCCCAGGACCATTATCAGAACCGGCTTCAGCTCAAACTATGGAAGATGGTAAATTTTTAAATTATTCAAAATTCAAAATTTCTTTACTAAAATTATTCTTCATCAATTATATTAAAGTTCCTAGCAGGTCTCCAGAAGATATACGATGTGCCGCTTTAACCTCTCAGTCATTGCAAGTCTCGTGGCAGCCTCCACCCATTCATCAAACGAATGGTATTTTACAAGGCTACAAACTAATTTTTGAGCCCATGCTCGATGACTATTCACCCAGCAAAGATGAGGTGGAATCGCGTAAAACAACTGCCTTAACTACAGTTCTTACGGGACTGCGTAAATATACTAATTATAGCATACAAGTATTATCTCACACCCGCATGGGTGATGGCATTTTATCGAATCCTGTTTACTGTCATACTGAAGAAGATGCACCGGAAGCACCCGCCGATATTAAAGTGGTGGTTAGTTCACCCCAATCTCTATATGTTTCTTGGTTACCGCCCACCGAACCAAATGGTGTCATCACTAAATATAATCTTTATACCAGAGTGGTTAATGGTCGTGAGGAGTTGAATAATGAAAAGCGTAGTTTACCTTCACAGCAGGCGTATTATGAGGCGAAAAATTTACATCCTCATATAGAGTATCAGTTTTGGGTGACAGCTTCAACCCGGGTAGGAGAGGGTAAAAGTTCTAGAGTAGCATCCCAAATTACAACGAATCGTGTACCAGCACGTATCGTATCATTTGGTGGCCCAACAATACGACCTTGGCGTTCAACTGTAACTCTAGCTTGCACGGCTGTAGGAAAGCCAAAACGTGAATGGTTCAAGGCTGATGTACCGATAAGACAAGGAGGCTTTCATAACACTCAACTTATGGATACAGGAGACTTAATTATATCTAGCTTGCAGGTCTCCGATAGCGGTAACTATAGTTGCCAGGTGGACAATGGTATTGGCACTGATCGTCTCACACACATGCTGCTGGTACAAGTACCACCATCAGCACCGGTACTCTATGTGACCAGTGCTACTACCAGCAGTATTTTAATGCACTGGAAATGCGGTTTCACAGGAAATGCTCCCATTACCGGTTATACTCTTTATTATAAACGAGCTAGTGGTAATATTGAAGAAAAAATGTTATCACGTCACGCCTCAAGTCACGAACTAAAGGGTTTAGTTTGTGGCAGCACCTATCAAATACATCTCACCGCTCATAATAAAGTGGGAACATCACCTACTAGCATAACACTACATGTCAGAACTCAGGGACAGTCGCCAGGTGTGCCTTCGACTACAACATTAATTGCTCCTAATTCAACTTCGGTAACGATAAGACTGCATACATGGCCAGATAATGGTTGTCCTATGTTATATTTTGTTCTACAATATCGATCGGTCAACGATGGAGCTGAACACGACTGGGTGTTGGGTAAGTTTTTTGAAGTGCTAACAACGCGGATGGCTGTTGATTTTTTTCACTTAAAGTTACTTATAAGTCGAAAAGACGCCAGTATTCACTTTATAATTATTTGATTCACCGATAGCAATTTTATATGGGTTTTCTCTAAATTAACTTTTAATATTTTCCGCGAGCATGAATAACAATCTGCTCTGTGATAATGATTTACAATACTGTCTTCTTTTACTTTTATATTAACTCATTTTTGAAGCATTTATTTTTATTATTTTATTTATTTATTTATTAGCTACTTGAAGCCACCATAATTATTTATAACAATTAACAGGTTGTTATTGTTTTTATTGGGACTTTACGAGTATTTTAAATTTTGATACTTTTAGGGGTAATTAAACAAAAGAAACTAAAAAGAACTACTAATGTTTCTCTTTTAAATTTCCTCAAAAGGGAATTCACTCAATATTTGAAATTTATTATCAGTAGGCTTTGGCAAATAATCATGAATGGATTGACACTTGAGCAACACTACCAAATTATCCAGATTAACTTTGAAAACCACTTTTAAGTTCAGATAACTTGTTATTCAGTGATGAGCCTAGTTTTGGCTCTAATAAGCTAATAAGCAGATACAATCAATAACAATCCCCAGAAAAAACCGAACCAAATAAAAAAATTACAGTTTGTTCCGGTTTATATTGTGGTTACGTCTCTAGATTTTATCTTTAAAAAATTAAGTCAGAGCTGCTACCGCAGTGTTGTAAATGATCCAAACGAGATATAATTACAACAGGATAACGCTACTTGTAAAACGGCGACTGCAATCATCAACTAATTGAAATTATAATAGGTCTATTAGTTTATTTTGAGAAATGAACTTTTCAGTTGGTTTCTATGGTCGTTCGATTGGACTCCTCTCGTGTAAGTATACGTGAAGTCACCGATTTATGGACATTAAAAATACGCATTGTCAGGAACAGCGGCGCGAAATATTAATATTTCGATAAAGAAAATATCACGTTTTTGTGCAATTTCTACAGTTCAAAGTTTTATATGGACTAAAAAACCCTCTAGATAAACTTTTTCATAACTAAGAATGAAAAGTAGAGAATTATTATTTTCTTATGGCTTCTAAGCTTTGAGTTCACCTTGACCTCTGACTGACATTTCTTTGAACCTACGAACTAAAGCCTGCTCTAGAAAATGGCTTGACCTAAACCATTTTTTGTAAAGAGGATACAACTATCACAAATACTATTTGGTGTTCTGTTTAATGCTGATAAACCCTTTTTTTAGTCATAATTTAAACATTAAAAATACAAATTCTATCAGAAATAATAGATTTTCTACCTCATATTACGCTTTTTCGTCTTGTTTTTTTTTTTTTATTATCAGTTGCTACCCACTTCTTAGTTGCAAATATTATTTAACTAAAATTTTAAATATTTAAGTTATTGATTTTCATATTAACCTTCTTACTTTTTTTATTGGTGATTTTTGGTGACTTGTTTCATTCACCCTAATCAATTGTGCAAAATTGTTTAAATTGATTGTTGTCATTTCTTATAATAAATTTTTAATGACGCTTTGCTCTGCAAGCAATAAAATATAAGCAAATAATAAATAAATAAAAATTTCATATCTTTAATAAAACTACTTGACAAACTGCTTTCACGTCCTTTTACATTTTGATATAAATTATAATTAAACATGACTGAATTGACAACAGCAAAACATTATTATATTAAAGTCTACGAAAATCAAGATTTTGTACTTTTATTTTCTTTCTTTTTCCAATATGTTTTTCTTCAATTAAATGTTTTCTTTTTCTTAATTTTTATTTTAGTGTCAAATGCCCTGAAACCGCAACGACGTTTTACAATATCTGGTCTACAGCCATCCACATTATATCAATTGCGCATGGAGGCACACAATGTGGCTGGTGTGTCACAGGCTGAGTTTACATTTGTTACACTCACCAAGGATGGTGATCCCCCGCCGCCAGAGATTGTTCAACGTGGACAACGTGGATCGAATGTATTTTATGGAAATGTTAACCTATTAATACCCAGCATTGCAACCGTATCAGGAATGATTTGTACAATTGCATTGATTTTTATGTGCTACAGACACAGTAAGTATTTAAAAAAAAGCAATAGAAAAAAAATATTAATAAAAAAATCTTAACAATAAAAACTAAAATAGGGAAAAAGTTTGTTTTTCTGTTGTTGTTTTTGTTGTTTTAAACTAAAACAATGAGTGCCTTGAGCACTGGCTGGTGCACTGGCTTGTGTCCTGTTCATGTTTAAATATGTTTTATACAGACAAAGCAGCACTGTTTGACTGTGTAAATGAATGAATTTAAAAGAACAATACGACATCCTCGTAGAGCAAGCAACTTAAAATGAATGAATACCAACCAACGACCATGCACAATTGTTGTGTAAAAACAAATTGATAATAAATTAAACAATAAATTACAATGCATGTTATTGTGCAAATACAACATTATTGAACACAAACATTAATATTCTGTTTTAGTCCAAAATTTAAAAAATTTTTTAAAATATTATTAAACAATTGCGGTAGTAAAGGGATAACCTTACAAAGAAACCAAAATGTGATATCAATTTGTCTTATTTTTTTACTTTGATTTAAAAACAAAGAGTGTCTGAATGTTCATGGGCTGCCTTTAGATATAAAACTTTATCTTGTTACCAGTTGTTGTTGAAAATTTAAACTGTCTGCCTCTAACGGTTTAAAAGGCTTGATCATGTTCGTTAAATTCACATGTCTAAGAGGACGCATTAAAATTTTTAATTTTATTTTTTAAGCTTTTATTTTTTTTTTTATTTGAAGGGTCTGCCTTTTGCTTTTTAGAGTTCCGTAGCCCAAGGCATAAAATCATAATCGTGCCATTTTTGCTACAGTATGTGGAACTGTGTTCTGAAAGTGATGACATGATATTCATATAAATAATTTTGTTTTTTAAACAGTTACAAAGAAAATGTCGAATTTGCATAGTGTATGTAAATCAATGTTCGCTTTGGCAACCAGTTCAATAAGTTTAAAATAGAGGATTTCATATCAATAATGTGAATCTTAGGTACGTGGTCTTGCTTATTTTTTGCAATAGGCAATTTGTTCGAATGTAGATATTTTTATGTCCGCTGTGAGAAAGTACAAAAAATTTTAAATATAACTTAAATATTAAGGGTGGTCCTATAGTGATTTGATTTAAATCTTTAGCTTTTTTCAACTCTAGTAGGCAGATATTTAAAGTTAATACAGAGTCTGTACAAATATGTTCGCTAAAAAAATATGTGAACAAAATTTAAAAAACCAGAGGCCATTTCATACTGGCCTAGATTTTGATGAATATGGCCTTTTCTTTCAAATCGTGACAGGCAGAAACTTGAAATTTAGTCACTTGAAACATTTAACAGCAAATAATTAAAGGTTGCTGTAGTCAAGATGGAAAGCACGTTGACTACATACCTCACTGGCCCCTGTGACATTCAAAAAAAATTTTTTTTGCTATTTAATATCTTTCTCCTTTCACCACCTGTCTTATCTCTCATCTATCCCTTTCTTTAAGAATGTAGCTCGGTTAAGAATATAACTAAATAGGTATTAATGCTACTTCTTTTTATACAAAAAATATAAGAATAAAAATTTAGGGGTATTCTACACAAATCAAGGAATCCTTAGTGTGTATACACATCTGTAGATTTCTCTAATTTATTATAGACAAAAAATCTTCTCAACACATGTACTTTGTCTTCACTAAATTTGCAATTATTATTAAAGGTGTTTTATTATTCTTTTCCTTAATTTATTGTAGTTAAAATATAACAGCCAAAAAAATAGTTTTATTTATTTGTTTCTTTTTATTTTACAGAACAAGCTGGTCGTATACAAAAAGAATCCTTGGAAAATCGTCAAAACACTGAAGCTGCACAACGTGAACGTTATTATGCCACAATACATAAAGTTTCCTTACAAAATAGTGATAAAATACCAGGTACAAAAATATATTGAAACACATATGTTAGTAACAAATTGCTTAACCCTTTAAATACCAAAAATAATTACACTTATGAACAAAAAAATTTTGTTCTATCCTAAACATTTCGCTGGGTGAACAAAGAAAATTCTTAATAAGGACACATATTTTTTTAGTACGTTTAATTACCTTCTGATTACTACTTTAAATAGGGGTTTTAACAAATAAATCTCGTATTAGGATAGAACTTGTCGTTTGTTCTCAAATTTTTGATAAATTTTTAAGCCTTGTGTTCTAAGATTGTAGACCGTGAATTACAACAAACTGTTAGATGACTCCGTTGGTCATCTTCTGGGAAATTATATCTAACACAAAATATATCAATATATCAGTGTCATTTGTTGTTTATTATCTTAAGTTATAACATTGACAGTCTTTTGTTTTTCATTTCTATGTTTGTTTATAGTGTGTATCGATATACATGAGCACAATTGTCCGTATCTTTTTATAGTTAATTCTCTTCTCGGCTGGAATATTTATTATATGCAGCATCTCCCGTATGTATCTCTTTGATGAATTGTTCTCTTCAATTAATATTTTCAATTTTTAAAATTTGTTTAATCTCCAGTTATTGCACAGTGGGTTGCAAGGGAAGTTTCTTGATTTAATTGTTTGTCAATTTTTAAGTCAGATTTATTAAATTAAGAGGACCTTAAAATATCCGAAATTTAATAAAAACAAAAACTTTCATTAAGTTTAATGTTTTTAAGTAGTTCCGGTACTAATACATTTTCTTAATGAGGGAGCGGTCATATCACTGATGCCAGGATGTTTAGATGTTCTACTGTGGGTTTTGACTTCGGTATAATTTCTTTAAATCTTTGAACGATAAACTTCATATAATGATTTCCGTCAAACCAACCAGTAAGAAGAATTACACACAGTAAAAGAATCGTTTATCATTTATCCTGATCATCCAACGAACACTTAAAATAAAGTTTGTTTTACTGTCTCTAAAACGAAGAAAT
The DNA here is from genome assembly GCA_937654795.1 of Cistogaster globosa. Taxonomy (NCBI): domain Eukaryota; kingdom Metazoa; phylum Arthropoda; class Insecta; order Diptera; family Tachinidae; genus Cistogaster; species Cistogaster globosa. The sequence goes on along the minus strand of OW569405.1, from coordinate 97,076,382 downwards.
TTTCCCTCCTTTAAACCTTAAAAGCAATTTCACCAAACAGTGGATAGCGAAGTATGATACCGCAAGGCAACATGTTCTGACAGAAGCTTGAAGCATATTATTAAATCAGATTTTTCAACAAGAATTTTATTTTCTAAGACAAAATAAAAGAAAATATTTATGTGAAGAGCAAAGTTTACAATTATAAACAAAAAATGATATTTAGCAAATGTTTTTCACGACCACGCTATCAGATGTCGATTCTTTCATCAAAGTTTTAATTCATACTAAGCTTAAAAAAAACGACCCAATCACGCTGCCAGACCATATAGCATACCATACATTGACACTTTTAGCATGCAAAGGCTCCTCACTACTCGTTTTAGGAGTGGGATTCGTCTGAAAAAGTTATTTTTATGAATGAATTTTTATAGAGGATTTAAAGTATTTTTATGCGATTTTCAAGCGCAATTAAAATCATTGCAATGCATTTACTACGATTACATAAAAAAAAATAATTGTCAAAACCATCACACGGCTGATTTTGCCGCAATTAAAAAACGAAGTTCTTATTGACAACCCTTTAATTACATGAGGAATTGTCCAATTGCTTACTTACGCATTTTAGTGATCAGAATTACCTCAAAGGTCTACATGTAATTTAGTTAAAATCACGGCAACAAATTCATACACGCTCGTGCACTGGAAAAACATATTCCTATACAAAATAGTCATTGAAGATTTGTAAAATTAGTGGCAGATATGTCACGGGCGCCACTCTCCTGATAAGCTATTTGACATGCAATCTTTTTTATTGTACTTTATGATTCAACTAGAAATTATCTAAGAAATAGAAATGTATTAAATACAAATCTTGCGTTTTTTATTTTCTTCATACACCCTTCATATTGCCATGTTGATAAATACAGAAAATATGACGCAAATGATAAATAAGCCAATGGCATTAACTTAATTGCAATTATAAATTGTTTTGCTTTTATTTAAAGCTTTAACTTCCAATTAATTCGACTTTGCCCCAACTATTCACAAAATTATTATTAGTTTTCATTTCATTGCACGTGATAATTAAAGGGTTAACACGTACAATTTTATTTTATATTGTCTTGCAATTAACTATTAAAAAAACCCTTTTGTTTTGATTTCTATTCCTTTTTATTTTTATTTCTTCGTGTGTGTAGAAACCTCAGAGGATATTTCACCATATGCTACATTTCAACTAGCAGAAAGTGGAAATATGTCCCAACCGCATCACGCTGGTCCAGCCAATACACTGCTGCATTCATTTATGTATCATGAACGTGCTTTAACGGAGGGTTGCTCATCGACACCACCTGCTGCGGTATTAAAATCTACCCATCATCACTACCATCACAACCAAAATCAACGTCCAACTAAGACAATTCATAATCATTATCAAACCTCACCGTTTCATAATATCGTGCGTTTATTTAATACATAATTTTTTTTTCTTCTTTATTTATTTCAATTTCTTTTATTCTGTGTTGATTTCTATTGTTTTATTTGTGTTTGTATTTTTAATATGATTTATGTTTTGTTTAACAGTTTTAGTTGGTTGTAAAGTACAATTTTTAAATAAAGCAAAAACATTGTTGTGGCATTTCATAGTTTAACAAAAAATTTAATAAAACAACCATTGAGCCAACAGAAGCACAGACAACAATCAACCACCACCGCCACCACCACTACCAGTCAAATGGTCACAACTGCAGTATTTTAAATATTCATTTAATAAATGCTTTTAATTTTGCATTTTTTTAATTTTTTAAAAGTATATTTCTGTTTTTTTACAATTTTTTATTGTTTTTTTACTTTTAGTACTTAAATAATGGTAAACTGTGGGATTTTTCTATTAACAACAACACGCCTTTTTAATTGTAAATTATTAAAAATTTATTTTTATTTTGTTTAGCAAAAATTATATATTTTTTTTAACAAACAAAATTGTTTTAATTGTGTACAGAAAACTAAGCAAAATGAACGCTTGATATTATAAACTTTAACTCTCCTCTATTGTTTTACAAAAAAATGCCTTTTCTTCTTTTGTTAATTTTTCTAAAACAATATTTATATTGTTTTTTTCCATTTCTGTGTAGAGTAGAATGCTTTAAACGCTTTTGTAGCATTAATCCCATAAATCCTCATAATTTTTTTTTTCAAATTTGAATTTCTTTAACAGAAACTAATTTTGTTTTACAATTATTTTTTGTATTCGTATTAAATGTAGTCGTCTAAAAATCGTCGCCGTCACTCCCGCAAAACAGAACCGGAAAGTGAAGAATCTGAATCAGATCAAGATCAGTTGACTTCAAGTCGTACCGAGTCATCGAATCAGCATGAAGGGAAAATGAAGCACAGTAAGTTTATTAGATATAAATGTATAAAAAGTTTAAAAGTATTTGGTTGCACTGATACAAACAATTTGAAATATTCTAAAATAAATAAAATCTGTTTAGTCATAAAATAAAAATTAAATGCTACAAAAAACTTGGCATTATTTTAAAATAACACTGCATATTCATTAAATAAATATAGTAAAAAACTCAAATAGGGAATTATAAAATGTATATTTTGGTAAAAGCCCTATACTGGAAACAGTATTCAGCTGTGCCGAGTCTTATGTACCCTTCACAAATTTTTTTTATTTAAGATATTGCGGTTTTTTTTTGGAAAACTTTCAATTATTGATAGCTTTTAATGATTTTTTAGCATATTTTCAGCTTGAAATAAAATTTCAAATATTTAATTGGAACTGCAACTTTATAGTGAAATTTGCGTGAAAATAATCATTTACCGAAATTCAATTTTTTGGCAAGTTTTCGTTAGTTAATGTTAATTCTAATTTTTTTATTTAAAATCAAATATTTTAGATAAATTTGAAATTTGTAGTGAAATATTGGTGATACTTTATGGTTTCGTTTTTCCAAATTTTTGGTTATCAATGCAACAAAGCATAAAACAACAATAACCAACACAAAAAGCAAAACAAAATTCTTAAAACGTTAGGAAAATAGAGGTCTTAATAAAACCTCACAATTTATAGAATCATGTTTCTAAATTTAAATAGCACCTCTTTCAAAATCATATTTGGATGAACGGTGGTTTTAAATTTTTTGTAGCTTATTTGGGGACGTGGCAAAACTGATTTCCAGACGTTTACAAAAAGACAAAAGTCGATAAATCGACGTCCTTATGTACGAGTATAAGGATCAAGAATATTTATTCTTTATGGAGTCACCTATTGTTAAGGGTATAATTATTGGTAATAAAGAAACAGCTTCTAGGCAACTGGTAGGATTTATTAAAAACTCGCAATGTCAATAGAGGAGGAGTTAGTCTTGAAAAACACTACATTTGAAAATATGAAAATGAAGAAGATGTGATTCTATCAAGCCTTAAATATAGAATTACAGCTTTAAAAAATTTTTTGTTTCTTGTGTTTATTTATCGCTCTAATGGAATCCTTGTTCTTTAAAGAACATAATAAAATGATGTATATATTTTTAATGCTGTAAAAGCTTTAAATATTTTCTTAAGAAAATTTAAAAAAATAAATAATAAAAGTATCCGAAAAGTAATATTTAAAAAATAGTTGTATGTTGTTTTAATTTGTAATTAAAGACTTATAAAATTTTTTTAATTACGATAAAGGGACCAGCTCTAAAACGAGAGATTAAAAATTGTATGCGGCTAAAAAAAATTATATTAATCAAGATGTTTTTTGTATATCTTTCTTTTGTTTGACGAAAATAGATAGAAGTTGCAAAGTTTTTAAAAAAATTAAAATAATAAAAAACTGAAAATTGAAAATCCAAAATAACATCAGGGAAACTTGCAAGAATTTAGTCTTGAAGCCTAATATCTCTTGTGGCATAAAAGATACATCACATAATTAGGGTAAATATCAGGTAAATGAGTCATAACTACGATAATCACAATTAACCAGATATAACTTAGTTACCTGAGGTTGTCTGCTAAGGTCTACTCGAGCGGAATATTAAAATAGCACAACTCCTTCCTTTAAAATTTATTTATTTTGAAAATATAACTTTTATTCATTACGTGCAAAGTGAAACCAAATACTTTTAATTTAACAAAAAAATATCTTTATGCTATTAAAATGTATAAAATTATGCTTTACATGTCTGCTATACATTTTTTGTATTAACAAAATTTTAAATTTTTTCACAGACTCAAGACTAAGCCCACATTTTCAAAATCACAATATATCGATAACTTATCTGTAGTATTAAAACTTTGACTATCGAAACAAATCAAAGTTACGAGTATATTAAAACAAAAATAAATTAAACATTTTAAATAAAGACAAACTACACCCTTTACTCTAGAAATAAGTCTTTTTAAATAATAAGTCTTAAGTTTTAGTAAAAATTATAAATATTTAGCTAAATAATTCTCAATAAGTTTGTGTACTGTAAAGGTTATTCATTTCTACATTAAATAAATTGTAAATATTTTAATCTGCTTTATTTTATTCATCCTTCCTTAAAAATACCAAATTTGTTGTTATTATATTATATTATTCGTCTTCTTTTTTCCCCATTCCCGCAGGTATCATCTACCATGGAGCACAATCAAGCACATCCTCTGATCTATCACCAATGTCCGAACAAAAATCATTGCCACGTCGCGGTCGTTCAAGGTATCATCATCAGTTATATCAGTTTTCCACCAACACAACACCGCGACATCATAACAATAGTAAAAACTCGTCAAGCAATAATTCCAATTCGAATAAAATACTTTCGCCACGCAGTGGTGTCGGTAATCTAAAATCCATATCGAGTACATTCAAATCACAAGATTCTATACAATGTCATATACCCACATTGGTTAAATCACCATCCATAGCACACCAACAACAACAACAACAGCAACAGCTACAGCACCAACAAAAACACAATCAACAACAATCAAACATAAATACATCCAGTAGTTTTACCAGTAGCAATAGTAGTAAATTATCACAACAACCCCTACTTGTCACGCCCAAAATTGCACCACACCATTCCCAACAGCACACAAACTTAAATGACCATCACTCATCCGAACTGTTAGATAATAGTAGTTGTACTAACTCCCTTGCATCTGTAGCCCCCTCCCTGGCATGCATGCAACCATCATCACAATTTCGTCCCATAGCTCATAAGGCCGACGAAGGTCTGTCGGGTGGTACACTCTTGAATCCATCCACTGCACCTCTATCGTCAAAATTCTTTACGGCACCAACACTGCCCAAATAGGATACGGCCCTTGGGGGCAGTGTGGATGGCAGTCTGGTCGATAGCGATGGCATAGTCAATAGCTTCGGCTATAATATCGGCGAGATTTCATGTACCTACACAAACCCCATCGACCAGAAATTCGACTATGAATCATAGAATCAGGCGATTGAGACTACAATAGGCGAATAAGTGAAGTGTAAAATTAACGTAATTGGCTAAAGTAAATTTTAAATTGTTTTTCTTTTGTTTTGTTTTGTAAATAAGATTCAGAATTGATTTGATTAATTTCTATATAAAAATTTTGTAAATCAAACATCTGTTAGTTTGAATGTTGAAGTTAAAAACATTTTGTTTAAAACAGGATAACACAAATTTGTATTTAATAGAGAGAATTAAAACAAGAAATTGGAATTGGTCTTTTACATAGATGTAAATAGTGTGATGATAAGTGTTTGTTTAAAATGTATCCCAGCACTCCGGTAACATGATAGTTCAGCAAAATTCGTGGTCGAGTTACATACATAAAACCAAATTTCACAGATAGTGTAAACGAAAAAATGTAAATAAATCAATTTAAATTTTTAATCAAAACTATACAATAATTTTTTAAATAAACAAATTTTACTCAAGTTAACACAGGCTTTTTGTGATAAAAAGTTTTCAACAAGTTCTGTTAACTTGACTTAAAAATTATTGAGAGTTAAAAAAAAATTCTAAATAGTTTATAAAATTTTATTTAAAATATTAACATTGTAAGGAAAACAGCGTAATAAATTTTCTCTTATTTTTCTAAAGGTTTTTATTTTTTTCCAAAGCGATGCACTGTGCCGCAAGGGTGGCCCGATATGATTAAAGTCAATATTAGAATTTGAACATTTTTTTTATTTTCTTAAATTAATTTATAGCTATAGCGATTCAATGTGTTGTTCATTGGAACAATCATATTTTTCATGTCGCAAAAAAAGCATTCAAGTGCCTAGGTTTTCCAAAACGGTGTAAGAAATACTTCTGTGCTTTGACATTTTTATCAGACGGAAAATGGAATACAATTCTCATGTATGGGACGGTGCTTCAAAGTCTTTTTTGAAGTTACTCGATCGCGTGCAAGAGAGAGCGAAGATGCTAACTAGTGACAGTAGGGTATCCAGCTCTATTGACTCACAGGAGCATCGACGCAATGTGGGGTGTGTTTCACTATTTTATCGTTACTACAACGAAATGTTCTCTTATGAAATCAGGGAACTTGCTCCTGAAAATCGTAATTTCATACGCTCAACGCGATCTTCATCAAGAGCGCATTTCTTTGTAGTCGATTGGCCAGTGAATCTAACTACGCATTAAAGAGAAAATTCGTTTTTTACAGTTCGTATGTGGAATAAACTTCCTGCAGAGGTCTTTCCTGTCACTTTCAATATGCAAAGATTTAAATTAAATGTCCACAAGCACTACTCCCTCTATCCCCCATCCCACAACCTAATTTCCTAGTTCTGGCACAATGCAATTTGTAACAGAGTTGCAAGTGATGTTTCTAATTATAAATACAGCATTGTTTTTGTTAACAACGATTGCTCATTGTAAAGATTTTTCAGCAGCCGTGAACTCTCGTAAAGCATTTGAAAGAAAGTAGAAATGACACTTTCCTGTTTTTTTTTTGGTTTTTTATAGCAACAAGTATGTATTTTAATAGATAAACAGTTCAACTGCCTGAAATTCCCCGAATTCTTTTTGTGATTGTTTGTTAGTGTCAACCTCGTTGCGGATTCGTCCTATTTTTCAACTGTGGCTAGAGATAAAGCAAAGCAGACTCTATGCGTTATGTTAAACATTTTGTAGAAAATTATTTTAAACGAATGTTATTAGAAAGAAAATAAAAGAAAATAAGGCTTAAGCTTTTAAAATTTTCTAACAATTAGACTAATTATGATCAGATGCAAGATAGATTTGAAGCTGAGTTGAGTGACTGGCTATATAGCGAATTATTTGGTGCACTTCAATTTTGCGCAACATTTTAGTTCATGGTATAGATTTTATTAAATATTCTAACACTCCCATTAAAATGTTATTAGAAGAAGCAATAGAATTAGGCAATAGAAGAAGCAATAGATTAGTAGGATTGCCTCCATGAGAGACCTCACAAATTATTTTATTCTGCAGTTAGAGCCATCAGTTTCGATGCAAAGTCAGAAAATACTTCAAAACAACAAGTGATTCAAATGTAATTTAACGACAGAAAAACAGCGTATTAACATTGGTAGAATCTGAAGTGCTTAAAGTGATAATTGTTTATATACTTTGATGGCCTACAATAGTTTTATGCATTTTATATATATTTATAGTAAATAAATAAAATTAATGTTTCTAAATTTCCTTTTTACTGATTGCATGGACTTTCTAAATTAATTTTTGTAAACTTTTACTTTTATCTGATCACTAAGTTACAAATTAAATTAGAATTTTTTAATTTAGGTTGTGTGGGAGGTAGGCGTTGCGCTTTTCCAATTTAAAAAAAAAAATTAAAATATGTTACAATATTACCAAATATACTCACGTGCAAGCAAGCGCTCTTATCTAAATATTAATTTCAAATTTATGACAACTTTTAAATTTTGGTTGTATAGGAGGTGGGTGTTGCGAGTGACCGACTTTTTTGAAAACTGGCAGTTTGTTACGATATTACTAAACATAATCACATTAAGTTTTAATTTTTTTTATGAAAATTTTTAATTTTAGGCACTTGTAAGATTTTTTTGAAATTTCGCATAAAAATTTTTTTTCTGAAAAAAATTTATGCCGAATTTCACTTCACTACTCTATATGCTTCTACTTTTGGCCACGCGTTGTATGAAATTGCGGAGAAATTTTATAGAATTTAAAATAATTTTAAATTTCCTTCTTAATTTTTTCTTCGTCAAAATCTCTATTTTTGGGGTGTGCTTCTAAATTTGAATTTTTTCCTAAAGTTTTTATAAAGCTAAACAATGTATTTTGACGATTATTATAAGTCAACCAGTCCAAATGGAGATAAAATATGCGTGGTTCAAAAATTCCCCTAAAAAAGTCATAATAAAACATGTTATGCCTTGTTCAAATACAACATTGTTGTTGTGAGTAGATATATCACATTATAGCAACCATTTTTTTAGCGTTTTCATACAGAGTAGTGGCATGAAAAATATATTTGTCTGTCAGGCTTAAGTTTTGAAAAATTTAAATAATATATATGCTTCCTGTTACATCAAATCCTTTTATTTCAGCCTTTAATTTATACGAACTACTATAAAAAACTGCGTATACCTTAAATGTAAAAAATTTATAATCATTTTCATTCGGGAACAAGTTTATGTTTTTTTATTCATTAAAAAATAAAATTATTTTCCACAGAGTGTTAGTTAAAAAATTAAATAAAAAATGTATTATTTTGTCATCTAAAGATTTTTTTTTTTTAATCTTTGGTTTTAAATGAAAATTACATTTTTTGATCCCAAGTACAAATTTTGTTGTAAACTTTTATTTTGTAATGGAATTTTAGTGAAAATGTCTTATTTTAGTCATTTAATTAAATTCAAACTTTTTGATAATCTAGAGTTCTTCTCAATTTCTGATCTTTATTGAATATTTTTTATTACGTTTTTTTATTTTTATGGTTAAAACGAAACATATATCAGGTAGTTTCATTTGTTTGGCAAAATTCAGATTTTTTAGTTTAAGATTTTTCTGGTTTTGCGGTTTTCAATACAACAAAGTAAATCTAAAAGGAATATCGTAATATCTGTGGGAAGAATGATATAGAAGCGCTTGCCTTTTTTTTTCATATCTTTACTATTTGCGAACGGATACTGCTGAATTTCATTAAGACTTTTTTCGACACAATACTGACGGATAAATTAGCGTAAAATTCTAAGGCCTTGGCTTATAATATCACTAAAACCTTTCGATTGGTTTTGTTTTACATTTTTTTTAGATTTCGATCGGTTTTGTTTATTTTAAGGAATGTTGAATCTCCAATATTTAATCAAATGTGACAATATTGCTCACACCAACGTTAACAAGGCTAATCTAAGTAAAGGCTTGGGTTCATTATCACACACAATCGTACGATTTGACCACATAAAAATCTGACAGATTTCTTCTCATTTTAAACCGACTACATTGTTTTGCAAAAGAGATGGAAAAACATATAATTTTAATATTTTGTTGTGTTTCTGTCCTCATGTTAAATAAATTACCTCTGACCGCACATAGAAAAATATTTTATGGTTTATTTTCAAAGATTATAAATTCGTAGAGATATCTCAAAAACTGTGTCACTTAGAAACACTTTTATTACACACTATCATACTTTTTGATTACACATGCAATTTTTTGACAGATTATAGGACTGAATATGATTGTAAATTCTGGTCCTCAGGATACATAAGCCAATAAACGAAATAAGACCACGTTAGATCGGAATTTAGTTCTGCAACTTGACTGTATATAAAGATCTAGAAAATTATTTATGTAGTCGAAAATAAATAGTGATCGGTACGAAAATACAACAACAAAACCATGGCTTAGAATTGCTTGCTGGGTTTTATACTTGAGCAAGTCAATAAATAACTAATTACTTCTTGCAATACTGAAAGGTTTGAGTGTAATTATTAATCTAAAACAATTTTTTTTAACAATTAAAGTAAATTAACATAAAAAGATTCCAAATTTAATTTTTTTTAAATTAATAGTTAATCAGAATTTTTTAGGGCAACTATAAAAAAATAATGAAATAATTCTAATAAGAATTCATTACGATTTTTTTTTTTTGAAGATTGAAAGTCTTTATTATTATTAAATATAAACATCATTTTGGTTAAGCCAACAGACTTAAAACTAGGGCACATAGAATCCGTCATAGATCTTTTCAGTTGATAAGTTAAAATACAGGTTTTCTTATGAGTGTTGTCACAATCAGTACGTCTCCGTCAATGTAAAGTAAGAAAGTTGGACACCTTTTAACTTTTGACGTATTGTTTGCTTGTTTTCCTTCTTTTGTTTTTGCTCTTGCTGTGTTTCAATGATTTTTTTGGCCGTCAGCAAAGTACTCATTGCGTCAGTTCCATCCGTCGTTGCTTTGTTTTCAATTGAATGCGTAAAATAATAACGTATGACGTATTCTTTTTGCCCCAGCTTTTAGGCACATCATTATGATATATTTGGGCAGTCATATTTTTTTCAGTGTAGCGAGTTTTTTTTCATTTACTGGACTAGTCTTAATTTTTAACAAGTCAATATACATTCTGAATCTTATTTACAGATAACTGCTAAAAGCTAAACAGCTTCTATTTTTAAATAAAAAAAAAATAATCTTTTGATTTTTAAATTGTGTAACTTAATTTGAGTTCTTCAAACATACAATAAATTGAAGAGTTTTGGGTTAAAAGGCCAACAGCATTGACTTAAACATCAGTAACACAAATACTTTCATTGCGTATCAAAAGAAATAATCATACAATTTGTTTGAAAAATAGACGGTATTTAATACCAAAGTGTTTTTTACTCATAAACTGTGTACTCCATATTTATGTAGTGATCAATTTCTACTATAAAAATCTTTAAAAAATAAAAATAAAAAAATAAACAGTTGCAAATATTGTCATATATTACCAAATACTTGTATAATCTATAATTAGGCCTGGAGGTGTTATACGCACCCTGCATCCATTGCAGCTACAAGCTGAATGCGATGTAATTTCAAGTAGTGGTGGTGGTTTCCATCAAGTACCCGTTGATGTAGCTGCGACCGCAGAGCGTACTGAAGTTGCACAGGTTGAATGTGATGTGGAAACGTTAAAAAAATTAAAACTCGGTCTTAGATCAACACTCTGGTCACGTCCGGCCTCTACAACATCACATTTGTTACGTCAGCAACAGCAACAGCAGCAAAGACCACAAGAAAATCGTCCCTTTTCACAGCCACAACTGCAGCAACTACAACAGCAGCAACAACAGCAATTGCAACCTGCACAGCAACAAGTTGTACATAAAAATCAACAACAGCAACCTTCACCATCATCAGCATCCAACACAACAACAGCAATAGCAGGCCAAAAGCAACAAACACGCCAACATTCACCAGCACCCACACAAAAACTTTTAACTGAAAAATCTGATTATTCCATATCGGTGTGAGATAGTGACGGCCACAACACATAAATCTAATAGCATTTGATAGAAACGTATAAGTTGGCTTATTAAACGAATCATTTGTCCTCCTACAAACACTGCAAAACAATAACAAATTGAATTTAAGAAGAAAATATTAATTAAAATGCAATAACAACTACTGACTACAGCAATTAGCAATTTTTAACTTCTACAGGAATTAACTTCATGGTGTTTTATGTTGATATTTACTATCGAATCTTATAGCATGGAAATTTCGTTATCTGTTTGTAAAATAATAGTTTTGTTATTTTCATGATGCTTAATGAGACCATGAAAGTTTGTGTGTTGGGAAGTATTTGTGTCTATGTTTTGTTTTGTTTTCTTTTTTTATCTTTTCTCTGCGATTATACCCAGTAGAAATAAAATTTGCTGCGAGGTTATTTAAATGATATCTGAAGTTAAAAACGCTTATCTGAATAAATACATGATAGAAATCTTTTATGTTCTATTTAAATGTGGTAGACTTATGTGTGATTGAACTTTAAATCTTATTTTGATTTGGACATCTTTTACTTTCAACTTTCTTTTAATTTTTTAAAATATTGAATTACAATTTTAGAAAAAAAAAATTGTTTTCAGGTCTTATATTTTTATAGAAGAAGTTAAAGATAATAAGATTGTGTGTTGGACTGTTGTATTGAACTGTCTTGCTGTTCATCTTTGGGGCCATCTAAGTGATGTCGCATTTAATTTCTTCCTTTACTGTAATACAAATACAAATGTCCTCTTATTTTGGTTATTGACCAGATATAACAAAGGCGATATCAATGTCATAGTTAAGCTGATCTTCCATTTTAAGTCAAAATAACATGAACTAATTGACAAGATATCAAAATATCTTCATTTTATACAATAGTTTCTTTTATTTAATAGCTTTTTATTGATTAGTGGTTACGAATTCAATGTTTATTTTTTTACAATAATTGGAAGTTGGATAGCTTCCGGAAATCTACGGTTCTGCTCATATAACTGGAATAAAGTTTTCGGTCAGCATGTTCAATTTATTTATAGCTTTTCTCTCTACATTTTTCATTAAAATGTTATTACTTTAACCACTTTAATCTTTAAAAAAATACCATTTTTTAATCATCTATTATTTTCTTCTTGTTTAAAACAATTCTTTCGGATTTTAAAAGCTGAAATTTATTATATTTTATATTGTACATATGGGGACTAATACTGTGGCCTTTTTGAATAAAGAATATTCTATGTGACTAAAAATAATTTATTTTTCCAAAAACTTCCGTCTAGTCTAACTGTTTTCAAACTTTTTTACTTCTAAGGGTCGTTCGATCTTTTTATTTAACCAAACATAAGCATTCGTGTGGCAATCGCATCACATATCCAAATATATATACAAAATGTGATGAATTCACACGGATGTGTTGTTAAAGCCAGCTCTCGCACTTTTATTCTACTTTCATTTTTATTTACTTCTAATACCGTTGTGACTACTTCTTTGTGGCGAGTTACTTTTTAACAATTAAAATTGATAAATCACAGTCCCTATGACATTTGTGAAGTTTTAAATTTTTAATTTTCGTGAAAGTTAATAAAATTGTTTGAATTCAATGGCAGTACAAATTAGTTAATAAATGAAGCCTGATCCAAATACGTTAAAATCTTAGAAATAGATATAAAATATAACGGTTAATAGAAGCAATTTTTAAATAAAAGCTAATACCCTGAAAAGATAAAAATAAGGGAATTATTAAACTGCTTTTAACTGCTTTTGAAGTATTTCTTGACAGAAAATATTTACTGCCACTAAGTCCACAAATTTAAGTCAACTGAAAATTAACCACAAATTTAAATAAAATACTTGGCATATCATAGCCGTACGTGTGTTGCTAATGGTGAAAGGCAAATGCAAGCGATGTGCGGCAACGGGCTGCAATCAGCTGTTCTTTTTGCCTCATATAAGAAATTTTTTGTAAAAAAAAGTATAAAACTGCTTTAGTTTTTTGATACTGAAATAAATAAATAAATTTAATTCTTATGAATTGTAAAACAAAAGAGTAAAGAAAATAAAATTAACTGCGAATGGGTGAGGAAAAGAAACCTAAAAAGTAGACTATAAATCGTTTGGTAAATTAAAGCAGGAAGATAAATATTTATATTTAATTTAAAATTACCGCTCGGTTGTTTTAAAAGGCATTTCCAAGTTAAACTAAATATAATGTGTAAAAAATTGTTTGTAAATATTTTTAATCAAGGCGAATCAATTACCAGGTGGTCGCCATGACGAATTCATTAATTTTGGTCGAGATTAACCTTTTTTTTTATACATGAAGTTTGACATTTAGGGTTTTGGCTACAATTTATGAATGCGCCATCGCGACCACCTTGTTTTTAATAACAAACAGTTATTTTTTAATGGGTGATATTGTTGGCGCATGCCGCTTATATGGGTCTTTCACCACTGGTGTAGGCTAGCACTTAGCTTCAATACTGAACAGTATCTTAAATTGTTTAACAAAACTTACTAAATAAAAATAAAATCGTTAGACTGATCTGAAAATAATTAAATTGTCATTAGCAACCAACACTGACGCACTTATTTCGGTTTCTCTATTATTTCCGAAGATTCTTTCAATAAAAATTCATATTTTTGATTTTAAGGCTTTTAAACTTTAAAATTAAATACTTATTTTTAAAACTATTGTTTACCTTGATGACATTATCGCAAAAATATGATACGAGGTACAAATAATAAGAGACATTTAATTTGCTTAACGTAAAATATACTTTTAATAATTTTTATTTCCCTTTTATTGTTAAGAAAATAATTTGTTCTGGGTAAGAATTTTGTCGTTATTCTGTGTATTTCTTATTAACAAATTTATTATTGGGTACATGAGCAGTGTGTAAATATTTTTACTGTAAACTGTTTAACGTCTTCCTAATAGATTCATATGTGTAAGTATGTGTGTGTGTCTGAATGTATAAATGTTTTAAAATTTGTTTTTGTGTATAAAAAAAACCTTAAAAAAACTAATAATGAAAACAAAAACAATTAATATTAAATAAAACTAACATATATCAGTTTGCATATGTGTGTGTAAAGATAAAGCAAGAAAGTTGAAATACAGATATATAAAATCCTTAACATCCTTTCTAATGTCCTTCATATATATTTAAATATATATAAAATAAAGTATAAAAATTACATTAATTAACTCTTTAAACAAAATCTGTCTCTCCATCTCAGTATTGTAGATTATGAACCAAAACAATAAAATGAATAAATAAAATAAACTTTCGGACAATCAATCAAAATTTTTTATCAAACCTAATATACGAATCACAAAAACACTTCACACACAACTCTAAAAATATAGTCAAATTATGAAATATATTATTTCTTGTTTATCACCAATAAATACAATTTAAAAATTATTTGCATGCATTTCCCGAATGAAACTAATTCCACTTAACTTCACCCCTCTCCCCAGAACCTATAAAAATATTTATTATGATAAAAATATACTTTTATACAATTACGAAAAATAAAAATAAATAATTAAGTGAATAAAGAAAACAACAACTACATATGAGAAAAATATATTTAAATATTTTCGAGTCAGGTTGTATTTTTACCGTATGTAAACTTTTTATATGTAAATATACGTATTTGTAAATATAATATCATTTTCTTATTATTTCTATTAAAAAGAAAAAAAAAAATAATAATAACATTGTTTAAAATTTTTTTCGATGATTTCACTATTGGTGAATGAAATAATATTCTTGTAAGTCTAGAGGCAATTTTGAAAGATTTAAAAAAAATTAAATTAAATTTATTAAACCTCATTTTAAAAAAAAGAATTTTACAACTATCCAGCAACAAAAGGTTTTAAAGAAAAAAGATTTTTTTTGAAAAATGTATTGTCCAGTAAAAACTAAGACAACTGATTCTAATCAACCTGCGAAGAGTTCCCTCTCATATAATTATAAATTGTTTTAAATTGTTGCTAAATATTGAAGCATCTGCCTATAACGGTTTAAAAGATCAGATATTTTACGAACATTTTTCACCTTTGATTTTCTTTTTCTTTTTACAGAGAGCAAATTTTGTAACAAGTTTGTAACAAGTATTTTGTAACGTGTATACTATCTTGTAAGAGCTATGGACTTTTGTATTAAACTCTCTTCACTGTGGCAACATTTTTTATTTTTTTACCATACATTTCCTGCTCATAGTTATAAATATCATGAACTCTATAGAAAAAACTTTCAATATTTAAATTTATCGTTTACACTTGTAAGGTTAAAAAACTGAAGTCACATAAAATAATATCATGTCACTATAGGAACGCGCTCTATATTACAGTTTTATTTAAAAAGAAATTTTTTTGTTCTCATTGTGGTTTTTAATATATGTAAAATGAAGTCTCAACAGTACGTGAAAGGCTCGTCATTGATGAGACACTTTTAAAAATTTAGTTTTTTTTGCAGTTGTTGCCATGACTTCTGTGCCTGTATCATCTAAAAAAATCACAATATTTTTATAAATATTACATATTTTTGGGAATAAATTTTAATTTAAATATTTGCTTAAGCAGCTGTAATACTTCACCTTCTGAAGGCATTTCAACTGTTTTCCTATTAGGGTTCTACAGGTAGAGTTTCAAGATATACGGACAAATATTATATCGAATAATAGCCCTAAAAATTAACCAAATTGTATATCAATCTTTAGTAAAAATTCAAAACGCTTGAGGAAAAGTTATTAACCGACATGAAATTTAAAGTGCAGTTTTTGAAAACATAAAGCAACAAACTTTAAAATGCTTTAATTTTTTTTAAACTAGAATATTTCCAATTCATATAAACTTCAAAAATAGTGCTTTATAAAGAAGCGGATATCTTTATAAAAAACCATTTTTAATTTATAAAGATATTTCATGAATACGTTACGGCCTATAAATCAAACTTTCAATTTAAAATTATTCTCAAAAATGCCTAGACTAAAAAAGCAACAAAATTAAGAAGTTTTTAAAACTATAAAATGTAAATTAATTTAAAACATTATGGATAAAAATATGATAAAAACGAAAATTTAATAAATGTGTTTTTCCAAATATGATGACTGATATCTTTTTTTATAAAAATTATATAAAATTTTTTATTCTTTTTAAACTATTTATCTCTACTGTAAGTAATAGAAAAAAATTAATGTAAATAAAAAAAACTGGAAATTAAATTTTAGCAATTTAACTAAAATTAAATAAAGAAAATAAAACTAAATAAAATAATAAAATAACTAGTAAAAAGTAACTTTTTTCTATGTAGATTAATTAACTTACTAAATTAATATTGAATTATTAAAATAAATGTAAACCCATGTACAATGAATTGCAAATACAAAACGAAAAATAAATAACTTTTAAAATTAATAATAAAACTTAAAAAATGCAAAAAAAAATATATAATTCAACTAAAAATCAAATCAAAACTACTTATTATAAAGTATATTAGGAATTTCTTTACAATTCGAAAACAACAAATAAATGTTTATTAAAATTTTAAGTACAGAAAAGCGAAAACAAAAATTTAATTAAAAAATTAAAAATTAAAAAAAAAATCACTTCTGTATATTTTTTTAAGTTTTAAAATAAACAAAAATTTATATATAAGTATTTCGGAAACCATGTGCCAAAATTACAACAACAAAAAACCCAACAACCAAAAAATTGCCAAAAGAAATAAAATTTAAATTTTTTATGTTTTTAAAAATATTCACAAAGCAAAAGACTTTTTGATAAACAAAAACGAAACCTAAATTTTTATAAATAACGAAAAGAATAATAAAATACAAAACCAAGAAATCAAAGGTCAAAATCTAGAAAAAAATTAAAAAAAAAACATATATAATTAAAAAAAAAGATCTATTTAAGGTGACTTTGTTATACCCTTCATTCAATGAGGTTTAAGTGACTTTTAGTCTCCTGAAATTTTCGATTATAAAGAAAACTTTAATAATTTTTATATGTTACAAATTATAATATTAGTAACTTTGAAAACTCATAATTTTCCTTCTTTGTTGTAAATCTAAATAAATTAGAAATTTTTTGAATTTTGTACACAAGATAAGAAAAATGCAATAATGATCAAACAAAGAAAATTATGATTTAAAATAATTTTTCATTAGAAAAAAGGAATTAAAAGCACAGAATCTTCGAAGAAAAAAAATAGTGCCCATTGTGGGTTACTTTTTAAGTATGAATTCGTTGCATTTAATGATAAAAAAAACTCTTCTAGATTTTTTTATTTGCATAAACAAGAACGTAGCAAACGTAAAATATTTATATCACGAAAACTTAAAATTATATATCAAGGAAATGTTTTGCCTAAAACGTGATGTATTGTGAATCTCTAAAGATCGTCCCCTACACGTTATTTGTCTGTCATTTATATTTACCCTTTTTCATTTATAGCAATGAATAAAAATAAAGATGGCTTTCGTGATCAAAACTTACAGTTTTTACTTCACTTTCTTAATTTTATAAAGAGCAGGAACCTTAAAAAATTGCAGATTTTATGGTGTTTATTTCTTGAAGATTTCATAGCACAAAATTACTGTACTCAGTATAAAAAAATTGGCCTTCAATCGATATTTTCCTAGCAGATAAGTAACCATTTCAGCCTAATTCTCGACATCATGAAGTATAGTAATTCATCATGAAAATTCTCTTTTTATCTTAATTCATGAAGGGTATGATATTTTCTTTAACAAAATCAATGAAATTTGCCAAAATCAAAAATACACACATTTTTTTAAGTAAAACAAACAAACAACAGAAATAGTCTAAAAATAAAATTGAAAATCAACACTATAGAATTAAACAACTTAAGTAAAAATACAAAAATTATTCTCAAGAAATTAAAAAAAAATATACATTAATTGTAGTTATTAGTTTATTTAAATTTCAAAACTTATTTCATTGTACATCGAAGTTTACGAATTTATTATGAACTTTATTGTAACGAGCATCAAGATAAAGTAGATTATTTTATTTATGAAAATATAAAAAAAACAATTAGTTTTTTCTCTATTGTTTTTTAACTGGTTTCACAAATTGTTATTTTATACATTTTTAATATTTTTTGAACAGAGCAACAAAATTATTAAAATAAAGACAGAAACATAAGCGAATAATTATCAATTCAAAACAATAGAATTATTAAAAATAAAAAGAAAATAAAATTAAAAAGAAAACAATCAAAAAAGATTATTATTAATAAACAGAAAATTAAAATTTAAAAAAAAACAAGCAAACAAAAAAATTATTATTATTGAACGTCTTTCATAAAATTAATTTATGTAGCACAAAAACAAAATATTAAACTAAAACAACAAATTATATATATGTGTAAAAAATTAACTTAATAATCATTAAATTATTAAAAAATATATAATAAAAAAATGAACGTTATGCATTTTTAATAAAAAGTAATTATGGTTTGTATTTATGGCAAATAACACTTCTGTTTTTTTTTTTTTTTAATTTAGTGTTCCAGAGAAGCAATACCACGACAATATAAATGATACGTTCAGTTAAACGTCCGAAATGTTTTTAATGAGTCTTAATGACTAGATGATCTAAATTATAAACATAAAGTCATAATCTTAAAGTTAGATTCAACAATAATAATATTAAAAATAAATCTTGGATTTCATTGCTCCTGACAACTATGCTTATAGCCATTTTTATTAATTATTATAACTTAAAGCATTTTTACACTGACATAAATTTTGTAGTAACGCATGGAAGATGTTGTAAAACTGGTACATTTATTTACACTTACAAAAATTAACATAAACCAACAATTTAAGATTAAGATTACACTTTGATATTACTAACATAACCTTGGTTTCAACGTATCTTATATGTTTTGCAGCAACTTAACGATCAAAAAAAAGCTGCAGCCTGCAGCCGACATCATAAGTATCAATTTGTATGCAGGAATCAATTATTTTGTATTGAAGAGCAAAACAAAAAAATAATGAATAGGATTTAAAAATAATAATAGGCAAAGGCAAAAAAAAAATACATTGGATTAAAAAAAGAAAACAAGTGAGTGTTATATCCGGCTATGCCGAATTTTATTTACCTTTCAGAAACAGAAAACTAAAAAAAAAAAATTACGTACCACATATAATTTTACAAAGAAATATCACCGGCTCCTGATGGGTTAGGCATTTATAAAAAATTTTAGTATGTCCTGAAAGGTCTTTTCTGATCCGATATCTTAAAAAAATATGGTGCAAAATCTTACTTTCTCTATGAAAAGTTCTGAAGTACCTAACTCGGATTATTATGATTATTTTTATTTTTTTTTTTATTTTCTTTCGCTCCTTTTATTTGTTTTGTTTTTCACTATACTAGACTTGTTCCTAAAGATATGGAATAAATGAAAGTCATGGACCGATCATGCTGATTTTCAATACCAAAATTTTCAAAACTACGTTTGATCGATTGGCGTATTTAAGTTTTTTCAGCCTCATCTAAAGCCTTGGTTTACTACTAATACGGACATCTGGTAATCGATTTTGCTATGCATAAAACTCAGCAAACGGAATCACAAACTTATTTATAACACAAAGCAAGGAAAGTAGAAAGTTATGTTTAAATATAAATCAAAAAGTAATTGTTTTACAAACTAAAATTTAATAAAGTCCCATTCATACCATTATACGAGTCTTGAGACTTGCATTAGATTTAAAAAAAAAAGAAATTTAATGAGAATTAACTTTAAACTTTAAAAAATCGTGCTGATTATCCCGACCGAATAATGTAAACCACTATATCGTTTTGATGGCAATTTCGCTATCAGAAAAATTCTTACTGACATTTTAAATAATCTAAAGATTTTTGTATAAACAATAAAGTAAAGACAAAAATCACCTTCAATAGTCGATATCGGTGATTTTAATAACTCGGTCAGGATAATCAGCACGATTTTTTAAAGTTTAAAGTTAATTCAATAAATATTCCCGCGACTGGAAAAAATTTAATTAATAAGAATTGTTGTAATTCCAACCTAACCATATATTTTGTTTCTGCGCTATTACACTTTCAGAGATTCAAAATCCCCAGCAAACATACGAACAAGAAAGAAATATGTACTAATTTTTTTTGTAGATTAAAATTACAAAAAACAATAATTTGCGATTCGAAAACATTTTTAATTTAAGCTGGAAAACTTTATTTTGATATATATTTTTTTGTTTTATTTTAATTTGTTTTGAGAAATTGGGTGTTTAACCGTGGATATTATTAACGAATTAGGATTGATTTTCGGTTTAGGTTTTTATTTTAATTTCCAAAAAAAAAATTAGAAAGAAAAATTATTAACAAATGTATGATGATAACAGAAAATCAAAATGGTTGAAAAATGTTTTATTTTGAACCACTGCAGATATTCTTATGAAATATCTTAATTCTTATTGTTAAAAAATACAAATAGTTTTGTACACAATTTTAATAGTTGTTAGTTACGGTGTTAGCAGCTAAAAAAGCATTTTATATATATAAAAATAATTGAGAATTTTTGGCTTAATAATCGGATTATTACTATATTCTTAGTTAAATTTAGAATAAAGAAATTTCAAACCCTTTTTTCAGGGTTTTCAACAGAAAACTGGTATTTATTTTTTGCGTAGATACATAAATTTATTCTCCTTCAGTTCTAGCAAAGTTTTTTAAACAAAGTTTAAGACAATATATAGCAAATGCAAAAAAAAGTAGGTCAAAAATGATAAATAAAGCTTCCCCCTCCAATTTTGAAACAAAATATGCTATTTATTGCAAAATTCCTCGGACTGCAAGCACCATTAAAAAACTTTAACGGATGTTATAAAATAATTTATTTTTGGACAATTTTCGCCTTTCTGAGAATTTATATGTTAAAAGAAAAAAAATATTTTGATTTTATCGTTTAGTTAAAATTAGGGATATAACGATACGTCATTTCGCCGATCCGAAACTAAAAAATAATACCGATACGCATATTCAAATTGAGCTCAAGTAATTCTTCTATTATACAAAATAACAGCGTTTATTAATGAGCCATTAAAATTATTAAAATTTGCAATACATTTCAGTTCCGAAAATTCAAATTTTCAAACTACAAAATGTCCGTATTATTTATGATTTTACAAAATAAACGATGGAATACAGTTCAGATTTGCTCCAGATTTAAAATTGATATTAACAAGATTTTTTTTTAAACAAAGTTTCTCAAATTTTGCGGAGATAGACGATTTCTCAAATCGGTTTGTACCAGACCTGCAGTAAAAAATAGTCTCTCAGATGCAACAAAACTCGTTTGAAATTTATGTCATGCTTTTTTTCTTACTTAATATGTAAAAAATAATAATGTATATAATCACATCTTATTATCTATACGCGTTTTTCATTTTTTCACCTTAGTAACGCAAAAAAAACTACGGTATAAAATATTCAAACCGAATCTTCTGTCGCCAGTGTTCAAAATGAGGTGTTAATCTGTCTGATGGGGGTAGCTCAGGGTTTAGAATTTTCCCTTTATGAGCATACAATTTTAAACATATGTGATATTTTTCATAAATGAGAATTCTTCGATTTTTTTCACGTTGATAAACGAGCATCAACAAATTTTCTGCCTGCGATCACACATGTGTCCGTCTCTTTCGTTTTTAAGCATTCATAGTTAAAAAAGTGATTAACAAAAAATATCCCTATTGTTCATACATGATAAGGAATAAATAATATCATTCTCATTAATGCTGCTTTTCATAAATGAATGGGTATTTTTTTCAGCCTTGAAAAGTCTTCATTTATGAGAATTCAAAGATAAGATTTATGAAATTTGTCAACAAAAAATTGTCTGCCTACAATCGCACATGGAAACTTTTTAAAGTTCAAAACGAATCCGAAACAGTAAACTATGATCACTATAAAGTAAAATTTGTTAACCAACATACAAACATACATTTTCCACCAACAATTAAGAACAAACACTTTGTTATTGCATACGCCCACAGGTGTGTGAAAAACAAATCAATTTAAAATGAGAAGAGAACGCTAAATGAAAAATTTTTTCTACGGTCCTTTCACTTATTAAAAATTACCAAAATTTTAAAGTGTTACAAATGAGCACACGCGTGAAAAAAAATATTTTTTAATTTTTTCAATTTTGAATAGAAAGAAATAAAAAAAAAATCATCCCTTTTTTAAATTAAATGTTAATGTCTTTTTGACCTTTTATTATAATTAATTTAATGTTATAATTAAACAAGCACTAGGTCAGTTTTAAAATAAAAATATACACTGCTCTCTCATGTGTGAGAAGTGAGAGAACATTTCGGTACTCTGGGTTAGATTTTACATTTCGACTTTTTGGGGTTGTTGAATATGCTAAAAGTTACTTTTAAATTCTATAGAATTTATCATAAACGTCTTTATTTAAGTATACTGGTAGCCATTATTACTTAGCTTTTGGACAATGCAGTTAGTTTATTTGCTTATACATCTTTTGTTTACTTTTCGCTCTGAACATCTTCGCAAAAATTTTCTTAAAATTTTAAGGAAATGTTTATTATAATTCCACTGTTCAATTTCTGTTAAAGAGGTATTAAAGAGAATGAATTTATCTTTAGAAATCGATTGTCATATACAAAAGAAAAAAAATGCCGTTCTTCATTTTAAAGTTGCCACTACGTTTAATGTTAATTTGAAGAGTGGAATCGCTGTAGCTCTTGGTAAATTTCAAACTTTATACACAGAAGGATTTTGATTGTGAAAAAGAAAAAATGACTAAGCCCACTATCTACAGTTATTCAATTTTAGTTCGTTTTCCTATTTTTAATAGTTGATGTCGACAGCAGTTGAAACTGCAAACCAACTATTTAGTAATATTCAACAAGTAAAATTCAGCAGCAAATATATTAACTAAAGTAAGGTTATATAAGTCAAACGTTTTCTAAAAAAAAGCATAACAACTAAATTTATTTATTTATTTATTTATTTATTTAATCTCTCTTGCCACGTATTACTGCGTATGACGATTTATAATATAATAATATAATATCTTACCTTTTGTGTTTATTAAGGCAAGGATTCACTATCATACACAATCGTACGATTTAATCACACAAAAATCTGACAGAATTCTGTCCTACCAAAATGGTGTCGTACGTGCCACACTATTATACAAAAAAGATGCTAGTAACAGATGCTTTTAATATTTTGCTGTTGCTTTCTGCTCATCTTCAAAAAAATCAACTCTGATCGCATAGAAAAAATCATTTTATGAATTATATCAAAAGATTATAAAATCGTTCAGGTCTGTCAAAAAGTCTGTCACACACATACTCTTTTAGTCCACACTATACTTTTTGAGCACACATGTAATTTTTGACAGATCGTACGACTGAGTATGATAGTCAATCCTGGCCTTTACGATCTAATATTTTGTAATAAGTATATGAGAAGAACAAAAACTGTATTCATAATTTAGTGGAAACCTTATGTACCTTAACTTTGTATTATAATTCGTGTACTAAAATATTTAATTTCTAATGGTAAGACCGTATTGCGACCACTTATTTAATATAATATTTAACACATATGTTTTCTTTTTCTACCATTCCTTATATGTAAGCACATTATTATACATTCAATTCAAACTGTTATAACACAATTGTTTGGCATGAGCGGTAGCTATAGAGCAATAGATGGCTCTCGGGCAATAAATATGTTATTAATAAAAACCCCTATTTTAACATTGTTAGTATATGAATCTTTTATATAAAAGTTAAGGGATGCAAACAAACTGTTATACATTTGTAATGGTTGGCAATTTGGAATACAAACTGCTTGAAATTAATACAACTCTCCCAACAATTCCGTTATTTTTATACCTTTCACCACAATTTGAAAAAAGTTATTCAAAAGTTTGTTATACCGATTGTAAGATCTACAATATTCATTTTCGATCCTATACATAATATTCTGAGCTCTTATGTATTACGAAGTCGAGCGTTGTTCGTCTGCACGTCTGTTCGTTCGTGTTAGTGTTGAAATCAACATTAACAAAGCACTAGATGAGATAGAAAAAATTTAAATACGCCAATTGATCAGACATTGTTTCGAAAATTTTTCTACTGAAAATAAGACACATCGACCACCACGCCTGCCTTTAATTTTTCTATATCATTTGGAAAAAAACTCGTTTAGTGAAGTTACTCACAAAAAAAATAAATAAATAAATAAATATTTTATGCGATAAAGAATTAAAAAATAAGAAAAAAAAAACATCATGATGAACTATGAACTTTTCAATGAAGGGTGCGATGGTGCGTCATATTCTAAGATGTCAATATGGGTATTATCAATGCTTTTGAAGAAATCTTTCAGGAAATATTAAAATTTTTAAAATATACTTGACCCATTAAGAGCCTGTGACATTTTTATGTAAAATTATATGAAGTATTTATTTATTTAATTTTTTTCTTATTTAGTTTTTTCGATTGGTGAAGGGTATATAAGATTCAACATAGCGGAATATAGAATTCTTTCTTATTATTTATTAATGTACAAAATTTCAAAACCGCACATTAATATATTTTAATTACAACAGTTAATAAGAAGCCATTTTGATCATGAAAAAGCCGTTAGGATGAAATTGTACTAAAGATTTGTTTCTGATATACAACACATTTTAAATATTTTAAAAGTTATTATACAGTAGCAGCTAGCAAAGTAGATAGCGAATGCTCCAAAAATTCGTTAAAAAGATCTTTACTTTTAAATAAAATTTTAATTATTAAATGAACGAAAACAAAAAAAAAATATTCATATCACGTACAGAAAAAACTTGTTTAAAATATCAATTGCGTAAGTTTTATATTATAACACAATGTAATTGGTAAAGCTTTTCTCATACATAATGGGATACACGACCACCAAATATTTAAATACAATCATGTAAAAAGTATTTAAAGCAAAAAATTAAAAATTACAGACAAAACAGATACAATAAAACGTCCATATTTGTATGATAAAATCACATTTGTGAATGAATAGTTACAACTTAATAATTTTATATAGCACTTTATTATAAGAGTTTAATATGAAAAGTATCTTAGAACTGAGATTTCATGTTTTCGATTATAAACTCTGCATTTTGCATAGAAGATTTTATACCTTTGAAGTTTGTAATGCACAACACTTTGATCTAATAAAAAATTAGAGATCTTCACCTATTATTTGCTTTTGTTTTGGCTTGTTTCTCTAATATTAGGGAAGTATATAAAAAAATAAAGACAAACCATTTTTCCCTTTTCCCATTTTTGTTAAATACTTGAAGTGATAAAATTTTTACACGTATTTTAATACAAAAAATGGGATATAATATTTTTTCTATTTCTGCTAAAACTGTGAGGGCTTGTAAATTTTGATTAGAAAATCATTAAGAAATTTGTTTTTGCGATAATTTGGCACCTTTAAAATTGTTCTATCTTCATCTGGCTGTATATGGCAAATAATTTCTGAGTTGAATGTGAAAAAATTAATTTAATTTTAATAAAATTAGGAGTTGAACTGTGGATATACCTATATGAATAAAAATTCATTATTGGCTTAACTTCCTTTTCTTTTTCTTAATTTCTTAAAACCTTTTTAAAAAAGAAAAATTATTTTACAAATTTATGCGGAGGTAAAAAAAAATAAGATACCAGCAAAATCTAATGCTGCATTTTCTGGACCGCTATATTTTTCATAAGCATTCTTTGCATCTATCGAACTTTCCCGTAAATGAGCACACGAAGAGTATTTATAGCAATATTAATTTGGTTAGAATAGGTCGACACACAAACCAAATTATTGCTTTACTGTTCTCTCTGTAAATTGTCTTCTATTTTTTTTTTTTTGCTTTGTAACAACCATTGTTAAATCACGATACATTTGTAAATTACATTTCTTTCTAAAAACGGTTTTTAGAAATTAACAAAAATGAACTGAAGCCAGAAAAAATTAATTTTAAGGTTGTCATTTTTAAAGAGCGGCTTCTAGTGATCAGCCATCTGCTTTGTTAAAATCATTAAATAAATTCGGATGGTGCACAGAAAATTTTTCTTAGAGAAACCATTTACATTAATACGTTTTTTTCACGTCAAAAACAAGACAACTTTATACTTGTTTTTTTTTAATATAATTTATACCTTCTTCTGAAAATCACAATTTTTCGAGTTAGGACCAGCGTTATGGAGATAGAAGATACCCATTAGTGAAAATCTTTCATCACTCAAATTATTTAGCGACAATGAGGTACGTGTTTTGTTTTGGCTCTGACAATGTTCTACTGCTTTTAGAAAAAAGATCCACAAAATGAAAAAAAAAACAAGTATATTCAGCTGACTTAAATTTCATTTAAATATACAAGAACACTTTTTCGATCGCCCCTCTATTACATGTAAATACACGTACACATAATAATTGCAACAGACACAATTTTATTTTATTTGTTTTTGTTCATGCAACATACAATGCATTGTTACTTGTATCATGATCTTCAAAGTTATAATTTTATGTAACAGTGACAACAACAAAAGCATTTTTATCGTCAACATCATTAACATTTTTGCCAGCCAAATTCAAACTACAAACATTGAACAAATATAATTTTCGAAAAGTTTTATTAAAGTTTAACTATTTTTTTTATCTGTTTAAAGTACAATTGCGTTGTCAAATAACACGTGTTTAAGTGTTTGCAGAAGTAACAGACATAAAATGGAAATTTACACACACATTAACATCTCTGTGAAAAACTTGTATATTAACAACAATAGCAATAAAAACTATTACAAAATAACTTTGTTTTACGAATTTCTGAGAAAAAGAAAAGACTTTAGAGAACAAATTGTAAACTGCTTAACTTGATTTAACTCAAATTGGCTGCTAATCTTAAATTCAAACACGCATGAAAAAACTAAAAATCGGTTGCCATGAGTTTTGTAATTTTTCTCCTATAGAATGCCATGAGCTGTATTAACAAACATTTGACGCCATTTTTTTCGTGTTGTGTAAATAATTGTAAGAGAAATTTTCTTTTTTAAAGTGTTAGTTAAAAAATCAATGATCAATGATTTTGAAATAAAAGAAATGCGCTTACAGTTTTTGGCCCCGATATTTTATTGTAAAAACTTATGTAAAAGCTTAAATTTTAATGCATTTGAAATTGCCTTAACGTTGAAAAATAATTTCGTGCGTAATTTGGTACCACTTTTTCGATCACTGCTGACTGTTTGTCACAAATAAGACAAACAATGTTGTTCTTTAAGGCACCAATTGTTATTGGATTATCCGCATTATTCAATGGCTTTAAATGGTCCCGCAGAAAGTACTCCAGAGGTGTTAAATGGCACGACCTTAGAGTAAAATCGACAGGTCTAAGTTTTTAAATCGATTTAATACAATTTTTTGATTTCAGCAAGTCAATGGATAAAGTCGCTGTTGAAACATTATCACTTATCACGTCCGAAACAATGTCATCCTAAATTTCTTTTGAAAATGTCAAAAGAACCGTAACTCGGAAAGCACCAAATTTGATGTATTTTTTCTTTTTTTAATTCTCTATCGTCCCACATATCTGTTCCAAATGACACTGAAAAATTAGAGGCAGGCGTGATGTTTTGCCCGCTGCGTCGAAGGACATGAACTGATCTTGCTAATTTTCAATAGCAAAATTTTCGAAACTATGTCTGATCAATTGACAAATTAAAATTTTCTCTAGCTCATCTAGTTTCTTAGCAAAGTTGATTTCACCAATAACACGGATGCACAGACGGACATCACTCGTTCGACTTCGCTAAAATAAGAACTCTGTTTATATATTCTTTATACTGTCGGAAAAGGACATTGTAGAAATTACAAGCGGAATGACAAACTTAAGGTACCCACACACGACATGTTTTTTACATCTGACTTTTTATCTATATAAGTCATATCTAATTCGGCATGTGTGTCAAAATTGGTATTTTACAGAAGACTTTTAATATTTGGTCACAAACGTACATGCATAATTACGTCTGACATAATGATTATTTGTTTACAACAGCTGATCTGCTCGCAAATTTTATTAAAATTGTTTTTTGTTAAAAGTGATTATTAAAAAAAAATGGATTTAGAAACTAAAACAATTGAATTGTGCAGTGTTATTTCAATTGGAACAGCAATTAAATTAAAATCAAAATTACAGGAAGATTTTCTTTTTTAATTAATTCGCTTCAAAGCCGTCGCGTTTTAAAATTGCTTGAAGCCGTCTTAAAATATTTTGCGTGCGTTGCGGAATTACTGAAGACTTGTCAATTTTATTTATTTTTTTACTAAAAACATATGAAGAAGATCAGTTTACATTGAATAATGATACAAAATGTACATAATTGTTGCTAAATAGTTAAAAGCAATTTCAAATTTTGGTCATATAAAATATTATCTTCAGTCGACTAATGCTACCGCCAATGCTCAACCGCCGTTGACTGTTTTCATACGACAAAGATTCATAAAAACAGCTGATGTCAGATGGTTTGTCAGATCAAAATAGAACACGTTCTAAATGAAATTTTGTTAGATGACTTTCCACATGTATTTTACAGAAGCAATATTTTAACAGGCCTACACGACATGTATGTGTTTTACAGTGGCAAATTTGACATGTCAGATATAAAAAACATGTCGTGTATGGGTATCTTCAGATATACTATTTTCCACCTGTGGCGCTTGTTGTTGCGCTTGTTTTTTTATAACTGTTTCCTGTTAAACACCTTAACTTTTAAAATAATAATAATTATGTTTTCTTTCTTTGTGTAATATTTTCGTTGTGATCAAGTCTTCCAAACAGTGTTGTGCTAATGCATTACATTACATTTTCATTAAAATCCTTACCGACGAATCAAAATCTTTCACAAATGTTCCAATTTTCTACCATTATGTGGAAATTTCCCAAAAGCTAGCTACTTGAAAAATATTTTTCAAGAGGTACAAAAAATTTTTGTCTGCTTCTATCGCTTAAACATGTGTAATTTGACAACGCAATTGCACTTTAAACAAATGAAAAAATAGTTAAATTTTAAAAAAACTTTTCGTAAATTGTATTTCTTCAATGTTTGTAATTTGAATTTGGTTATAATGCTTTTGTTGTTGTCACTGTTACATAAAACTAAAACTTTGAAAATCTTGATAAAAGCAAAATTGCAAAATGCTCTGAATATGGGTGTTGAAATAAAAAAAAAAAATCCAGAATGCTATATTCGGTTATGCCGAATCTTATATTCCTTCACTTTATATGGATGTATGTATGTAAATCTAGTTTAGTGAAATAGCTCCAATCAAAAAAACAAATAAAAAAAGTAAGAAACAAAAAATTAGTTCTTTGTATAATTTTACATAAAAATGTCATTTGCTCTAAATGGGTTGACAAAAAAAGCTAACAAAATTCTAGTATTTCCTGAAAGATTTCTTTAAAAGCTTTTTAATGATACCCAAATTGATATCTTAAAATATATGGTACACAATCCTACTTTTCTATGAAAAAGTCAAAGGCCCATAACTCGGAAAATACTTGCGAGCGCCATTTTTTTCGCTATATTTTTTTGTTTGTTTTTTATTTTTCATTTCTCTATCGCCCCATGTTTTTTTTTTTTATCACAATTTGAAAGGTTTTTCTCCTTCAAGGTTTTTGCAAGAATTAACAATCAAATATTAATTCCAGTATCCTCGACTCCTTTACGTTTAAGTTTACGAATTTTTAAATTTAAAAAGCAGCTTTTTTTTTTATTAGATTGAAGATAATTAAGAAACTTTAGCAATGTAGCAGCCGCAAATAAATCAACAACAACATCAGTGAGTGGTCTTCTCATCAGCAGTACAACCAAGAATGATACTATTCTATTAACGTCTACAGATGTGTATTAGGATGGATCATTTTCTTTTATAGAGAAAGAAAACTTAAGTGTGATTACTTGCACAATGACTTAACAGTGCGAAATTATAAAACGTAATTGGGCATAGAAGTTTGATTTCCATTGAAATTTTATCTCCAACCTAATGTGGCAGGAAAGTCACAACAAATTATTTTAAAAGCCTTTACAAGAAAAATAATAAAACAATTAAATCCTCTTTTTGTTTATAATAGGTCAATAGGTCTGTTTCTTTTCTACTTATTTACACAAAAGCTTTCCCGTACTTTAAAATTGGGTAAATTAGAGCGGTTTTGAGAAAATGAAATTCTTGTTTTTCTTGTACGAAACAACTCAATTTTTTCTTTGTCAAGTTATTTAAATTATGAAAAATTTAAAAAATTAAAGCTAAAATCAATATTAAAAAAAAGAGCAAGACAATTACAATAATGTAAAAGATAATTTCTAATGGCAGAGGAAGAAGTGTAATAAACTATTGTTGCAAATTTGGTGAACAGTTAAAGTAATTCTAGCGATAATGACGATATCCTAGACTTTATTGAACAATAGTAAGACTTAGAAGAATAGCTATTGCGGAATCTAATTGAAATTTTCTAATTATTCAGACGAATAATTTTAACTACACTTTCGGATATCGAAAGACTTATATTTGAATTTATCCGCGAAATTTACAGAAAGTTCCACTTTTACTTCTTTGGGAGCTTAAAAAAAAGCTGAAGAAATTCTTAATGACTTTCTACTTCTTGCTAATTTATAGAAATTCAATATTTTTTAACAGTCAAGAAACTTTTATTATTTAGTTAATGCTTCAAATTTACGGCCGGGGCACATGGAATTCGTCATGCGTTTTACTTTTACACAATTAACTGAAAACAAACTAACGACAGATGAGGTTGTCACAATGAATACTTTGTTGACAGATAAAAAAATCATTAAAGGTCGGGGCACATAGAATCCGTCATACGTTAAACTTTGACAAATTCAACTAAACTCAAGGTAACGACTGATGAGGTTGGCACAATGAATACTTTGCTGACGGATGTTAAACCAAAGTTTGCTCTCTATTTTTATTCACTTTTAAATTTGATTTAATTAAATTTGTATTTTATTGTCTGCCACCAAAATTGTTTTATTAAAATCACAAAACATAATTGAAACACAGCAAGAGTTAAAAGAAAACAGAGAAGAAGAAAAAGCTGTTGATAGTTGTAAAAAAACTTAAATAAATTTAAATATTTTTAAAAAAAACTTAAACAAGTTTTTAAATACTTTAATTTTTTAAATACAGACCTTAAGCCGAAAAATTTACTAATAATTAATACTTGTTAAAATATTCAACATACGTCAAAAGTTGACCAAGTTTTGTACTTTGCGTTGACGAACACGTATTGATTGTGACAACGCTCATAAGAAAACATGTATTTTAACTGGCTTGTCAGTTGAATTTGTCAAAGTTTAATGATGGATTCTATGTGTCCCGGCCTTAAAATACAGCAGGAGTGAAAACAAAATACGAAGAAGAGGCAAATGATTGCTGTTAAAGTATTAAACGTACGTCAGAGTTTTAAAGTTGCCCAACTTTTGAATTTTACGTCAACGAAAACGTACCGATGGCAGCACTTATAAGAAAACATGTATTTAACTTAATTTTAAGTTAATAATGACAAAGTATAACGTATTATGGATTCTATATGCTCAGGCTTTTAAATTTTGTGCTCCCGTACTTTTATCTAATTTTGTCCCTTTTTGAGAGAAAATTATGCTTGCTCTATTTTCACAAACCTTATCCAAATAGTAAAGAAACGAACTTAAGGTTGAAAATAACTAAAATAAAACAAAAAATTACATTTTTTATACAGTGTTTTTAATTAAAAATTAGTTGAGCGCAATCTTGCGGGATAGAAAAAAATGGTTAAAAGAGCAAGTAATTCACCAAAAAATTAAAATGCATATTGAGCGATTTTTTGATTCTTTGGTATGGAACAACGCACAGTGCGCTAAGCCCCGTTTAAAAACAACTAGAAAGTATGTAAACCACCTTAATAATGTGCAGAATAATATATATCAATGTGCTCGTGTTCATATGCCAAAATATGTTTGCAACTTTAACACGCAACGACTCATTCGTTTGTGGTAAGAAACTTTCATCAATGACAGTAAACATTTTCAGTTTACGTTGTCGTAGCAGAAATACATTCCACTAGACAAAACTCTTTTCTTCTTTTGACTACTTAATAAGAAAAAAGCCAGTAGTTGTTTTAAAGTAGAAAAACAAGTTTTTGTTTCTATTTTTGCTTTTTTTATGTATTAATTTTTTTTATTATCTGCCTGCCTGCATGTGTGACTGACTGTTGGCTTATTTTATGCTCATGAACACAATGGTTCTTCTTGTTCTATTCTATTATTTTTCTTAAACTGTGAGAATTTTGTATATGTTTCCTTAGGAAGGCTGTCCCAGAATTTTATAAACTGATGTGTGGAAAGTGTGTCAACACTAAAAGGAAATTAAATTGTTACTCTTATTCGGACGAAGCAAAAGTCAACGTTAAGTCATCATCAGTTGAAGACAACCGCAATTTGATATTCCATAGCAGTTTAAAGGCGAATCGACAGTTTATTCATAATTTTTTTCGATATTGCATATTTCAAGAATTTTAATTAGTTAATTCTTTATTTCAGCGTTTCTCGTCTCTTGCTTTCTTTTATCCAATATCCATTATAAGCGTCTTTCATTTAAAATATAGAAGTAAAAGTTTTTCAAAGCCGGGCTTGGAAGGCTTAGATAGATGCCTTCGATGCAATCCACACCGCTTGTGGTGTGAAATAAGTATTAGTTGCGGTCCAAATAAACTGGATCGCATAACAAATTGTCAGTATCTCAAGTTGACACCTAATTTCCCTTGAATCTACAGTTGGCAAACTAGGATATAAATAATGTATTTACGTGTAAACAAGAGGCATCTTTTTGTGAGTTGAAGCAAAGCAAAAGCTGAAATAAGGCACATGACTCCGCAAAGACCCAGCAGCTCTTCTACTGTTGATGGAATAAAAAGAAGCACTACCTAAACCTCTTAGACGTTATATATTTTTAAATATTTGACTTTAGTAGCTTTTCATTCTGCTTTGTTTGTGACCATTTTTTAATAATAATTTTAAGTCTTGCAAATTTTTTAAGGAGAATTATATCACAAAACGTATATTTAAAATACATCCCTACCTGGCACTTTTTTCATCCATCATTATTGTTCAATCTGGTAGGCTAAGTGTTTTTAACACTATAGCAAGTTTTTCACTGTTTTTTAAAATTGCTAGGAACAGTAACTGAGAAATCTTTTGGAAAAATTTGGATCTTCTTCAACTCTATTTCTAATTTTTTTGATTCTTAAGAAGAAATCATTTCAAAATTAATTTTTGAAATGATGATGACAAAAAATCGAAGGCACATTAAAACATTTACTTTAATTTTCTTAATAAATAGCAAGAAGTTATTGCCATTCTTCGATAAGTGAGAATGGTAATACCGATATGCAACAAAAGTTTAAAAGCGACGTGCTGAAATGTTTGAACAACGCTAAACAACCAAAAGAAATTGCAGACATTAGTGTAGATAGGCACATCTGGGCACAGCAAAGTTATCTCCAAAGAATATACCTCCCCGGAACTTTCTCCTTTCCATCGTTTTTGTAATGAATGTCTTATCTTTTCTCTTCGTTTAAAGACTCTATAGCCTCTTCCAGAAAAATTATCTGCTAACGCTTATAACTATAAGTTTAGGCAAACACCAATTCAAACATTTCCAAATAATTTATCAAAATTGTAATAATTGAAAATTTTTAATTTTTTATCCATACAATATTTTTGCGTTTTTTTTTCTTTAAAAAAAAAACGTACGGGTTCTTTTGGTGGCAAGTACTAGCACTTTTTTTATTGCGGTCTTCTGTGACACATTATGCCTTTTTTAGAAAACTTATTCATCCAAGACCCCCTACTTCGCTGATTCCCTAGCAAAGCACCTTTTTTTTCTTTTGTTTGCAATTGCCCAACTTAGCAACATCTGCCATCACTATTGTTATGCTGTTGCTTTCCTACGCTAATTATCTAGAGCTCTGTCACTTGTGATAAAGGCATCTTCAATGAAGTCTTTATTCTCTACTTTAATAAAACATAAAGATATTTTTTACTACATTTAATTTGCCATGTCCTACGCTAAATTATCTTCCTTATATTTTTGAGTGGTTGGTGCTGCCTCTTCCCCATTTTCAATTGCCTTAAAATGTATTAAGATAATTGAATTTATTCCGCCAGTAAATATAATACTGTTGTCATACCTTTTGGTAAAGACCGTCGTCTTTCATTTTATATTGAAAGCGCTCGCCAATCGTACTAAATAAACAGCCAGTGACGACGGTCTTCACCGAAAGGTGTAACAACAGCCTTAAACTGTTATTATTTTTTTCCGAAGGTGGGGCTTGAACTCACCAACTTGGTAATCTTCTATTTTACAGCAAGCACACCTTTCTACCAATGCAGCCATTAACGTTGATCAAATGTCGTTAGCTAATTAGCGTATAATTCTATGCACACACCACTTTGGTAGAATTAACTTTACTCACCTCTTTTTTTCATCACGAACACGTCAAAAATAACAACAAACTTTTCAGATATGCAGGGGCTGCCAGATCTTTCGCAACAATATTTCCGAGAATAACTAAAGAAAAACTAAAGTGCTTTCTAAAAGCGTTCTAGCGAAAGTAGATTTATCATATCAAACTAATTTTTTGTGCTGTAGTTATCTTCATAACGAGTACTTTCAGAAAACTGGTTCATTGATTTTTCTCTTTACTTTTGATTTTATCATTATCATCCGGTCAGTTACTCCGGACGATTATTTTGAGAAATTGAAATTGCAATCGTGATGTGCTTCCACTTTCCATTATGACTATTTGTGACTACCAGCGATTAAGCATGCTAAATTTAAATTCACACAGCATATAACTTTATAATTATTTAAGATATTTTCCAATACAGAGGACTTATTTCTTTTTTTCTCAAACAAGTAGGGAAGAAGATATCAGTAGGTACTGAACAATTTTCTAATCAAAAAGAATTATGTGTTGCTAATAGATTTTTATTAAAAACATAACATTTTCATTTTAATTTAATTTTGTTATTTGACATTACTGTTAATCGACATTCATTTTTCCTAAGTTATTCATTTGCGGTGGTGTCAATGTTTTTAGGAACGACTCTCGTATTGTTTTATAGATATTGTTTTAGAGCTTCGCGATCTTTTACATTTCCTTAAATGTTTTGTTATTAAAATATTTTCTAACAATTGCAGCGTACAGAGTTTATTGTTTGCCGTTCAAATGTCTTATCATCATCAATTCAAAAGATGCAATGTTTTTGTTTTGCCTATTATTGTTTTTGTTTTATTATTATGTCACTAGTCTACTGTCAGCAGTGTCAAACTGTGTTTATGTGATATATTTTCTTCGTTCTTTTTTGTTGTGCTACTTTTGTAGCGATTAAATGACACTTTGCAATATGAGTGTGTTTGTATTCACAAGAACTGTGGAAATGGGAATAGAAAAGCTCAAAAAGGTTACTTAAGTAAATATTTTTTGCCATAAAAAAATTCTTAGAAAATTTAAAAAACTCATAGAAGTTTTAACTTTAAAGTAACTAAAAATTGTTGCTGATTCCAGCTGCAAGTATTTTCACATGATTAGTTTCGGTCTGTCCGTCGGTTTTGTGTTGAAATTAACTTATCCATGGCAGCAGATGAGGTAAATAAAATTTAAATACGCTAATCGAGTAATCAGCAAGATCTGTCAATGACTTTCGAGGCAGCGGGCAAAACACCACTGCTGCAGGTGGGTGTGGTTTATGTTTAAAGATATGAAAACTTGGTAGCCCCTACTAAGCTGGTTTAACCTTTCGTTTGTATTTTAATAAGAAGAATTTGTATTTAATAAGTAACCAATGTTTTTATTTAGTGTAGTAGCACAACAACTCTAGGCAAAACTTACAATTTTTTAAAAAAAAACAACTTTTTTGGAGCAGAAAAATTGTATGGTACGAAAAAACTTCCTATGCCGATTTTTATTCAAGGTATTCAATGGGTCTTTAGTATGGTACGAGCCTTACGAGCTTAATGGATTAATTCTGCAAGCCTTCAATTTTGTGGAACAACAGAAGCAGATGCTGAAGCTGTGAATGTGTTTGTTTATTTGTTTTAATAATTTGTTTAAATAGAAAATTCATGTTAAAATAGAAGACCATGAGTTCAACTCCCATTAATAGCATGACATAGTGTCGCTATTTTTCATTTAAAAAGCAATGATCTCGATACAAGATTTGTAATGAAATCTACTTGGGGCCGTTCTTCTTACCTCATTCCAATTAAAATCGTCATATATGCTTGGATCGACATCTGCGACGGTTGCCTTGCGAGTTATTTGTTAGCGTTGTTTTAAATTTCGTATTGTTCGACATTTGTTTTCACAATAGATGAGATCGAAAAGACACCTTTATATTAAAACAAAAACCGAGGTGGTTCAGGCACCTGTATGATAAAATAAAAAGAACTATTAGTAATTAGCGAAGAAAGTAACAACGGTCGTTGGTTAATTAGTTAAGAGGGTCTGACGGCATCACAATTTGTTTTGGTCTTGATCACTTTTCTGGTGTGGAAACTATAAAAATGTATTTAATTAGCAAGGAAAATTTTAAGCGAAAGTGATTATATTTTATTTGTATGCAAAATAAACCAAGTCTCATTGTGTCTTCTGTAAATAGGATTTAAATTTTAAAAATATCTCTTTTAGTTTTTAGTAAGCAGATCCTACTGTAAATAATTGTCAATATTATGCTAAAGTTTAAAAAAATATCTTTCTTAATGGAATAAATTTTGTTACTTAAAAAAAACAAGCCACTTTGAAAAACACCAGCATTATTCATTTACAGTATTTACTCTTCAGTAGCTTACATCTACTTACTTTACATTTACACTTACTTGTATTGTTCAATCTCTTAGGAGCTTACAAAATCCTTGAACTCTTACTATTTTTTTTATTTTGTATCCTAACAAATCGATTACAAATTCTTTACTTTAAATTTATTATCATATTAAAATTTGCATACCCATACATGCACAAATATTCTTCAAGAAGAGAGGAGAGAAGTAAAGTGCATTTGAGTTGAACTGTTAAACTGTCATAAATTGTAAACAGCCAAAATTTAAGGCAATAAATGCACATGTAAAATGTTTAGACTTAAAAAGATTTAAACAATTTTGTACATTCAAATGCAAAGATATTTACAGAGAGTAAAAGTAAATAATTTAATACACTTAACGTAAACGGCATGTTCTATCTTTAAGTATGGAAACAAGAATGCAATCAAAAGTAAATATTGTTTCATTTTACAATAGAGATTTCTTGTTGCTAAAATTTACAGCGTATTTTTTTATTTATATGGAATATTTTTTGTTACTAAGTTAACTTGAAAAATGTCTTTCTTTATTCTGACTGCCGAATACAAAACTATGTATTTTAAATTGTTTCAATATATATACACATGTATAAAGAAAACTAAATATGTATGGGTGCAAATTTATAAGTAGTGGAATAAAAGGGTGTTTTTCAAGCCCTTTAGATTTTACGAAAGGGTTAAGTATCAAAGTAGTTTTAATATTACTTCAGTTTTTGACATTTGTGATCATTATGCAATCAATTTTTTGGCAATGAGGATCACTTCTGGTTTAACGGGTTTGTTATTTCACAAAATTCCCGCGTATGGAATGAAACAGATCCACAGGAAGACCCCTATAGATTCCATTAAATAGAAAAACTAATTCCTCCCACGCTAGTGGCTTCATTTGATCTTTTTTTTAAAGGAGCCTGAGTTTAATTCATGGCTGATACAGATCGCTGCCGCACTATAATCGGGTGAGTTGAAATTTCATTAGGATGGCGCTGCATATGATATGGCGACCGCAATCGTCGGCTTGTTGAAACAAAAAATAGCGATAAGCCATATTTGATTATTTTCTGGGCGCCACTTGCAGTTACTGGTTTATGGAAATAAACGAGCTGCAATTAGGGCTATAGAGGCCATTATTGTTTGTGTTATTCGTGTTATACAATCAGTAATTTTCGAAAAAGTGGGGGAAAGTGGGACGTCCAGAAATGGTGCATTAAACCGTATACTAAAGGAAATTCTTAAATGTCGACGCTATGTTATCTTTAATAAAACATTTAGTTTTTCTTACTTATTACGTTTTTTAGTTTTTTTTTTTTTTTTTTTTTTTTTTGTTTTGTTTTTGGACAATTAAATAACACCCACAATGATATCATAAAACACTCATAAGAAAATTATGTCGATATTATGTTAATATTAGTCAATTAAGAGTGCTATGGCTATGGCGCATCTAAATACACCCTTTAAAAATCTAGTTTAGTGAAATAACTCCAATCTTATAAACAAATATTGAGGTGACAGTGACTAAAAGAAATAAGAAGCAAAAAATTGTACTCATAATTTTTCATCAAAATGTAATCGGATCTTAATAAGTTAAGAATTTTAAAAAAATTTTAGTATTTTCTAAAAGATATCTTGAAATACTTTTAAATGATACCCATATTATAATCTTAAAAAATATGGTGGACAATCGTATTTTCTATGAAAAGTTCAGAGGTCCCTAACTCGACAAAATATGGGAGAGCGCCAATTTTTCTACGTGATATTTTTTTTCTTATTTTTTAATTCTCTATTGCCGCATATATTTATTTTTTCGATTGGTCTGATGTCACTAAACTAGATTTGTGCTAAATGATAAGAAAAAATAAGAGGCAGGCGTGGTGTTTTGCCCGATGCCTAGATAGACTTGGACTGATCTGGCTGAATTGAAATTTTTCTAGCTCATCCAGTGCCTTGGCGTAGTTGGTTTCAACAAGAATGTCGCCCTATCGACTTTGCTATGCGGCAGCGGATATTATAGAAATTAATTAATAAAAAAATTAAACTATAAAGTGTGTTCCAATAGTGAGGCAGATATAATAAGTATTTCAACAGAGTATATATAAATGTGTCCAATTAAAAAAATGGCCGTGAACATTAATTTTATAAATTCACAGGTGCTTCAAATGAGGTCATGTTTATGAAAAAAATCATTGTAGGCAAACACTAGAAATTTGAACATTGTTTATTTATAAAAAAAATTATAACAAAAAATAGAAATAAAAGGCTGTTCCTGTAGAAGACATGACTATGACATTTGTTTGTTGTCTGATACATATATGAAACCGTAAGAGAAATTTAAATTTTGAGCCACAAATAAAAATAATGCCATATTCAAAAAAAAAAAAAAAAAAAAAAAAAAAAATAAAAAAAATTTTATAACTTCGAAGTGTGTTTTATAACAAATTTTCGATACAAAGTTGTCCCAAAATACATTTGAAATCTATTTTAAAATTTTATGAATATTTCATAAATTGTACGGAACCCATTGTTTGTGAGTCCAACTAAAACTTGGCTGATTTATTAATGTACATTAGCGAGATTAATACAGACAGGGCGTGGCCACCACCATATAGAAATAATAAATATTTTTGTTCACAACGTTGAAATATTTTACTATTACTGTTCTTCAAAATGATTACGACTGGCGAGGTGCTATAGAGAGCATAATATTTTTCATCCATAATAAATTCTATTAAAATAGATTTGAAATGCATTTTAGGACAAATTTTTAAGACACATTTTAAGGGTATTTTATTTCTTAAGAATATGAAATATTTGAAAAAAGTTTTCTTTTTATTGAAAATGATCTTATAAGTTTAATTTAAAATGTGTGACATTCTCTATTATTTTGTTAATATGTATTTGATTTTAAGACGCCCCTTCTTCAAGTATAATTTATTCTATTAGCTTTATTATACGCTTTTGTATTTTTACTCTTGT
Source organism: Cistogaster globosa (assembly GCA_937654795.1). Classification (NCBI taxonomy): domain Eukaryota; kingdom Metazoa; phylum Arthropoda; class Insecta; order Diptera; family Tachinidae; genus Cistogaster; species Cistogaster globosa. The sequence goes on along the minus strand of OW569405.1, from coordinate 97,035,984 downwards.
GTTTGTATTATAATGTTTGCTAACTTAACAATGTTGTATGTTTGTTGTAATCTTTAAGATGACCACTTTAGTTGAGTCAGTATCCATTGTGTGAGAAGAACGTGGTAACGAGTGTTTTTGAGAGCATGTGTTTTTTTTTTTGTAGTGTACAAGTGCATATGTTATACGTGGTTAGTTAAAATCTCCATTGTTCTGCCAAGATAGATAGGTTAATGGTTAATTTAACATGAAGTCATTTAGATAATAAAAATTTAAATAATTTGATATTTTACATAGAATTAGAACACTAAAAAAGAAAAATTATTTTTAAATATATCAATAAAAATTAGACACTAGCAGAATCTAATGCTTTGAACAACGTCCGGATACATTTGTTAATAATTTTTCTTTCTAAAGATTTTTAGAAACTAAAAAAAAATTAACCTAAGCCGATCAAAGTAATTATTAATTCATTTATTAAAAAAATTTAAAACAGATGATGAATCATCCAACAGCAGTTAATTAAATTTTTATTTTAACATTTAAATTTTCTTACCTAATACACTGTCAAAATATAGTTTTACATCCTTGCGTTAACGCTGCAAATAGAGACAAATAACCAAATTGCGACGATAAAGATAAAACTTTTATTATATTAAATACAACTAGAATTGCTATTAATAAGCTCTATTGCGAAAGTCGTTGACAATTTTTAGCCACAGACGTCAACTCGACATTCAGTTGATATCAATTTGCGCACATGTGTTGACTTTGATATGTTATCGATAATTTTGAAGAAACAACATCATCTCCATTTATTTTGGCAGTTATTAAACTTAAGTTTTTGCAAAAAAATGTTGTTCATATTTGAATCATGTGGAAGTGGTGAAGAAAATAAACAAATGCTTAGGGTTCGCAAAAAGGTACAAATATCAGACACACAAAGATCATATCACGTAAGTGATCGAACAGTTTTTCACGTATTTGTAATCAAAAGTAAACTTGTTATTTTTGTGCTTTTGTTGAATGTCATTGACTAATTAAAACAGCACTTAGACTCGTATTAAAAAAAATTGAGCTTTTAATGAGAAGCGCAATTCGTTCAACATCAATTTCTAATACGTTGCGGTTTCTCGCTCATGGCTTACACGAATCGAATGTATCCTTAATTTTGTAAGAAATGCTCGATCTTTTAGATAGAGTCATCCGCCACCTTTTTTTTAAATTTCAAATGACTGAGGAAGAAAAGTCTGAATGTAAGTTGTATTTCTCTGAGAATACGGGATTTTTTTATTTAAATGCAACGCAAGTAAGATAGAAAAAAAAGACTAAGTTTCACTATGTCGATACTAAAAACTTTGCTGACAAAAACGAAGTCTATTCCGGACAACGTCGACGTTATAATGCCTTCAGTAATATAAATTTGCCGCCGATAACCCTAAATTACTCTCAATCTTGACGAAGACAATACAGTGAATGTACGGTCGACATTACTTATAACGACGTCGGCATTCGCAATCAGTACGCAATCAACTTATAACTATTTATTTCTTTAACGCATCAAATTAGTCTGTATCGCACTAAATTTTTTATTTAAACCTGTTTGCGATGTATTATTTGATTATTTATCTTTTGGTACAATTTTATTTTTTTTGTTAGATGGAACGACTTGGCTGCACAATTTGAAACCTATATCGATTACAAACATAGATTTCTCCCTTCATTTAAATATAGTTTAATGATAAACTTGACTTGCGTTAATCATATATGGGACCTCTTAATCACAAATGCAGCAATTAAATTTTGGCGACTAACACAGTCTGCGAGAATAAAAGTGATTTTTTTAACTTGAGATGATTTTGCTAGAAGAAATCAACATCCCAAATTGTTGAAATTACGTCATCAGTAAAAAGCAATGATCTCTTGTGTAATGTTCCATTGTAATCTGTCTCCATCTTAAAATGTCAGCTATTAATCCGCTTGTAAAGGGTTGTCAACATTTTACCATACCAACTAGGATTGCGAGTTTGCCGTTATGAAAGATGCTACCATCCTGGAAGCAATGTAGCGTTGCTACTTAACGCTAGAATAGGAAAACAAAATAAATAATGAAGGAAGTATTTAAAATTAAAGAATAAACAAATTTTAAAATGTTTGCAAATCTTGTGCCAAATATTGTCATAAAATATCTAGGTGAAAAAGATTTACTTTTATAAAAAATATTTTTTGATGACTTTTAAAACTGCCCACTTTAAAAATTCATAAAAATTTCTTCGCTTATAACATTTTATACTCTACTTTATTCTTAAGACTTAAATCGATATTTCCTTCTAAACTCTTCAATTTTTAAGCACAAAAGTGTGAAGAATATTTGTTCAGGAATTTATGTGATTGTGTTTGTTAAAATTTTGCTTTTTTCGTTAGAGGCAGTAACATATGGACAAGGATTTTTCTTCTCTAATGTGAACAGTTTTGTAGAGTTATTGGCATATGTGCTTGAGATTGTTTCCAATAGCGGTAATTTTTTAGTTTTTGTTTTTTGGTGATTTCAAAATGTCAGAAACAATCCCACAGAGTTTACAAGGAAAGAAACATTGAAAGTTTTATAAATTTTTTAGACATTTTAAAATTTAAGGCAAAAAAACTTTCATAGAATTTATAAAAAATAGTTGTATTAAAAATTACGAATACATTTTAAATATCTTTAAATAAGAAAAATTTCTAAAAATTTCAGGCATTTTAAATAAAATTCAAAATATAAAACTTAATGACATCATCAATAATAATTATGTATTTTTTTTTTTTTTTTTGTTCAAATTTATTTGTTACTTAAAATGCCTCATAAACTCTTTCCTCAAACCATTAGAGACCATTTAGTTTAAAATACATCAATAAAGTTTTTTTTTGGAAATTAATTCTTTACAAACTCTGACAGCCTTGAGCATTCTGTTACTTTTCAAATATTGATATGCAATGTTAGTTTTTGCACAAGTGTAAGAAGAATAGAAATCTTACAATATTAAAAGTCCTTCGTTTAGCAAATTCTTTGCAAAAACAGGTTAACTTGTGTACACTATTTAAAAAGGACCAAAGATTTTATAGTATTTTAAAGTTTTTTCCTAATTTGAACTGTTAAATTATTTTTGTTCGTTTATTACGAAGTAAACTACAATTGAAGTGAAGCTCTACAAAAGTATTAAAACAAAGTTGTAAATATCTTTATTTTTCAGCTCTTAAAAAAAATAATAAAAATTAAATTTAAGGTTTTTAAAATTTGTTTTAAATTTATTAAAAGTCATTCAATTGAAGCCGACACAGATGTTTTTATATAAAAAACTTTGGTTCGAAACGATATATATATATATATATATATATATATATATATATATATATGTTCAGTTGTTACCTGGTATTTCTTTATTGTTACGCTCAAATTTTAAGATTTGAAATCTGATTTCTTTTTATGGATGTTAAATTGATTGAACAAGACTCAAGATTCTTAAAACTCAAACGTTTAGTTTCCAAGATTTAAAAGTAAAAAAGAGTTCTTCTTAAAAATTAATAAAGAGACGTTTTTTGGTTGCTTTTAATTCTGTGCTAACGTCTAAATATTTAGATATTTTAAGAAATAAATAATCTTAATTCGGCCGAAGTTCATGAAGATTTGAATTTCTAAATTTATTAGAAAAAAAAATTGTGTTATTTGAGCAAAAACAAAAAATATTGGATGCACGCAGAATGTAATGCAGCATTATGTGGATCGCCACATTGGTCATTAGGTAACAGTCAGTTTTTTGACTAGACGAAGTCCACATGCTGCTCAAAGCTTTTTTTATTTTTTTAATTTTATTATGACAAATTAAGTTCCTCGTTTGTTTGCACCAAATTTAAGGATGTATTATTATTTTATATTTATTCCCTTCACCACAGATAAGAAAGGGTATATTATTCCGTTTGTTATTTTTACAATATTCATTTCCGACCCCGTATGTTGAATATATATTCTAACTACTTATGAATAGCAACGTCGATTGAGTGATGTCCGTCTATCCGTGCGTGTTCGTGTTAAAATCAACTTTTCCAAGGCACTAAATGAGCTAGAGAAAATCTAAATACGCTAATCGATCATCAGCAAGATCAAACAACACGCCTTTTTAATTATTCAATATCGTTTAGAACAGTAGGGTACCTCCAATCAAAAAAATCCAATACATGGGGCGATAAAAAATTAAAAGACAAGAAAAAACCATCAAATAAAAAAATTGTCGCTCGCCCATATTTTACTAGTTATGGGCCTATAAACTTTTCATAGAAAAGTACGATGGTGATGTCAATACAGGTAACATTTAAAAATTCTTTCAGAAAATAATAAACTTTAAAAAAATGCTTAACTCATTAAGAGCCGATGACAGTTTTTTATCGTTTTTCTTTTTTTCTTTTTTCTGTTCAAGTTCTTTGTCACCCCAATATTTGTTTTTTTTTATTGGACTTACTTCACTGAACTAGGTTTTCATATATAGTGAAGGGTATAAAAGATTTGATATAGCCGAATATAACTCAATTATTTGTCGAAATATAAATGAAAACAAATACATATAATATAATTTTTTAACATAAAGATATTTTCTTTTTTGAAAAAAAAAGGAATTTTTCTTAACTTTGTACAGAAATTGTTAAACAACAAAAACAAAAAAAATAGTTTGTAAAAAAGTATGTTGTTTTAAAATAATATCGCAGGAAAGTGCGTAAAACAAAATGACCAGCAAATTATATAAATCAGCAAGCATCCGCGGAGGAGCATCTTCGCTCATTAAAAAAGTTATTTATCTTGAGAGTTTTTTTAACTTCACTAGTTAACATTAAAGAATCTTCATTTATTTAAGAAAAGACTCTTTTTTGATGGCTTTTTTGTCTCTAAAATAGCACTTATGTTTATAGTTCCGAAGATAGAAATGTTTAAGTGTCGTGGCGTGAGCCATTTTTAGAAACGCTTAAAAAAAGCTTCTTTTTCTTATTTTTTTGAAAAAAAATGAGGCCATTTCAAATCACTTTTTTACCTGCGGTCAACATGTGCAATCAAATCTCTATTTACTTATTTTTACAAAGAAATTAATAAATTGTAGTGATCAGTAAGTTAATTTCAGTCTCAGTAAAATTTTATTGACAACAGTTGTTTTTCAGCAATCAATAAAAATATACTGGAGATGAAACTATATTTCAGCATCAGTTGAAATTTAATGGTTACTGCAATTTTAAATGCAGTTAAAATATAATGTTTAGGCCAATGTATTGACTGGATTAAAAAAAAAGCGAATCATAGAACTTAAGGACATTTTTTAATAAGAAATTTTGAGAATCCTACATTCTTGCAGCTACTGCGGATTTTGTTTGATGAACTAGTAGTGCAACTAGACTTTTGTAGTCCATAAACGAACTAGTTTATTTAAACGATTCAATCGATTGAACTAAGTTAAATAGTTCATACTTTTAAGTACACCTAGTTCATTTGTGAACTATAATTTGTAATTAAACTACCAGACAAAATAAACTAGCATACATAACTGTGTTTCCTTGTTGACTATTTACGACATGAAATTAGTGCTACCACGCGTTTTATTTAACATTCATTACGGCAATGCTATGGTATTGTTGCCATTATATTTTGAAAAGAACTTTTGAACTAAAAGAGCTCTTGAACTAAAGAAAGCGTTTGAACTAAAAGTTGAAAGTGCGAACAATATGTCAATAGAACATTTGAACTAAAAGAGAGATTTTGAACTAAAGAGAGCCTTTGAACTAAATTTAGAACTAGTTAGTTTTAAAACTTTGAACTAAAAAGAGTGATCACTAAATTGAACTATATGACACAAGTCTAGTGCATACGACTTGGTCAGCGTGTCATTTTCTTAAAGTTGTAGTTTAGAAAAAAGTGTTTTAAAATACTTACTGTAGAGTTTTGTAAACTTTGTAAAAAATTTTCTATTTACAAAAATTAAATGTGCTGATTAGTTGGGTGCTTTCACATTTGTATTTCTAGTTTCTCTACGAAATAATTTATTTTTACGAAATAAAAATTATTCTAGATTTGAACTAAGATCCTTAGCGACCTTCCTTAAAAAATTTCATTCATATCCATCCACCAGTTTTTACGTGATGTAAGTACAAACAGGCAGGCAAACAGACAAAAATTTTAAAAGAGGTGTTTTGTATTCCACATCGATTACTATCTACACCAGCAACAAATCTGTTACAGATTTTTTATATTTACTTATTGAATTTATTTTCCTAAATGCGGAAATAAGAAGTAATTATCAGCATTTATTTCCTATGCCAACAATTATTGACTTAGATAAGTTACGTGGAAAGTGCTGTCTAGTTTTCTAATGCTTTAAGAATTTTTTATTCTAATTTCTGGTTTAAAAAAGAAATAACTTAATACAAACCTTTTGAATATTAAATAATTAAATGAAACCAAGTTTAAAAAATTTTATACGCTTTTTTAATTTTACTGCTAAATAAGACACATATAAAAACCGCATTACGGCCAGATGCCTTTACTCTGTTCTTCGCCTTTTAATTTTAATGCTTAAAAGCGATTGTGATCGTCTATTTTCCCTCCAAAAAAATTGTAAAGTAAATACAACAATGGAAAGGAAATTTAAAATATTTAATAATACGGTACTACTGCCCTATAGTCAACGCCATCAGTTAAATATGTATTTGTGTACCATTTGTGTATTTGAGCATTTGTATTATTGTTAGCAGTTGCCCTCGTTTGTTGTCCTGACTGAACTTTGGATTCGTGTTCCTTCTATTTTTTTTTTCTCTACAATTTTTTGTACTGTTAAGTTGTCAGCTGCAGACAACAATTGTTACATTAACTTTTTTGTGTGTGTTGGTAGTAGTAAAAGAAGTTTTTGTCACTATTTTATTGTTGGCTGTTTTTAGAGATGTCTGCGTTTATAAAAATCTAAAAGTGTAACATTTATGGTTGTGAATGCTATAACATAAAAGTTTTATAAAACGAAATTAAGAGGTAGAAAAATTTACAAATTACTAAAAAAAACCCAACTAATTAAAAAAAAGATAAAAATTGAAAAACAAGGAATATTTATCATGTTGTTCACTTTTTTGTGTTGTGTTCGATTTTAATGTTTCAAAAAAAAATTAATTGTTTTGTTTAAGCGTTGCAGTCAGTTGATTGTAATATTAGCACCCAAGTTAACTGGTGTTTTTCGTATTGCAAACTCATCTTGATCAGTGTAACCCGGAGCTGAGAATAATAAATTTTAATCAATCACAAAACAACAATTAAAAGCCAAATACAATTTCAGCGAAGAACGCCTTCGCTTAAACTGGATTTTGGTCTGAATACGTAATTGCAACATGTTTATTCTTTAAGTTAGTTTTGAAACATAAATTATTTCAATTCTTATATTTCTTTCGTTTTGATAATTATTTTGCTTGGTTACTTATGCGGCGAATCAATTAACAGGTGGCAGCGTAGTCGAAGTCATTTATTTTACAGATTTTTATATATGGAATTTGACAGCAATGATAACCAGCAAAAAATAATGAATTTGCCATAGCTGCCACCTGGTATTTGATTCGCCCTGGTTGTTAAAAAAATATTACTCAAAAAGTTGTAAATAAAATGCAAGGCAAATCAATTACCAGGTAGACACGATTGCAAATTTATTAATTCATTAATTTTCGCACTATATACATAAAAAAAATCATTCATATTTTTTGTATATGGAGTTTGACATTTTGGCTTTAGGCGAATATAAAAGAATTTGCCTTCACGACCACCTAGTTATTGGTTCGTCTTGATAAAATGTCTACAAGTAAATTAAATATAGCTTTAAATCATAGCAGCCAAGGCGAATTAATTTTCAGGTGGTCTTAGTCAACGCAAATTGAATACTAGGTAACCGCATCAGGACAAAAAGAAAAAAACGCGTGTGTTTTGTTTGCGTAAATTTTCGTGTACGTGTTAGTTAGCAGCGATGAATAATATAAAAAACAGAAAAAAAAAATTAAATTTAATGAATAAATTCTACTTTATTTTATTTTTCCTCTGGTGCCTTTCGGCATATTGAACAAAGTTCCACTCAAGACACTTGCCTTGGTTCCACTCCCGCACTTCTTATTTTGCAAACCACTCAAATATTTCTTCAAACATTTTTTATAAATGTACATACATACACACGCATATATTGATAAAAAAAATTATTAAAATGTTTTTAGAGAAACGTTTTCTTTTCAATAAATGTTTTTTTTTCGTTTATTTTAATTTATATTTTAACTGCACACACACACTTTTGTAAAGCGAATTCGATCACCTGGGCTATCAATTTTACCTAGTATTAAATTTGCCTTGGCCTTAGTAGCTCAGCTGATTTTTGTTTATGTTCAAAATGTTTTAAAATAAAAAATTATCCAATAATTTAAAAAAGTAATGATTTTAAACTTTGTAAAATTAAATTACAAAACCAAAAAAATAAAATGTGAGGTTTTGCTGCATATGCAGGAGAAAGAAACCAACTGGTAAACTTCGTTTAAAATTTTAAATGATGATAGAAGAATTAATTGAATTTGGCTTATTTTTTTTTTAAGTTAGCAATTTTTGACACATTTTTTGTTTTTAAAACCGTACGGCCACTTGGTTTTTAATGCGCCTTCATAGCGGCTGTTTTGTGGTTGTCTATCAAGAAAATAATTGGATTCATTACTGGGAGTGCATTAAAATTCGTGTAAGAATGTTTTATTATTTTTTACGAAATTTTATTTTTGTTTTAATTTAAGAAGTCTTATATTCCTTAAATAAGTTTTTTTTGGTGTGGTTTTTTTATAGTCCATCATTTAGTAACAAATTTACAAAATAATAGAAATATTAAAAAAAAAAACGAGCTTTTTTTCAAAGATAAAGGTCATCAAGAGTTTAAAAGGCGACAGTAAAAAGTCATAAGTAATTATAACTTAAGCTGTTCACGGGTTTTAGAAAATACCAAACTTTATTACTTAATATTTAAATATTACACACGTCCACTTTACTATACACTGTTTGAAATTTAAATATTTCCTAAAATATTTTCCATTTAACTGAATTTATAAATAACATAAATCTAAAAAAAAAACTTTGAATCTTAAATTTATTGAAGAAAAGTCAATTTAATATTTTATTTTTGTTAGTTTTAAAGAAGTCGTTTGTGTGACTATTGCAGCATGTTGCAATGTTGAAAAAATATCTTTGAAAAGTTTTGGCATATTTCTGCTGAGACTCTAAAGGCAAATCAAAGAAAATAGCTGCACAGCACAGAAGGCTCTGAAAACGTTGTACAATGTTTTATGTTATGGAAATATAGTCTCCCAACAAACACAAATGAAACGTTTAAATTAACATTTTTAGTTTTTTTTTATTATTAGAGAAACTCTAAAGCTTTTTTCAAAGATAGGCAAATGTTTGAGTATCAGGCATGTTCTGAACTCCACACGAAGTTTTGCCTAAAAAAATATAAAATAAAAAATGTTTCAAAATGTTTTATTTGACAAATATTTTTTTCGCTAACTTAATAGTTTAACAGCAGTTTTAGTACAAAAACTTATTCCGGAATCTAAAATTGAGCTGAAAAATACATTAAAATTCAACTTTGAAGAAGAAGAAAGGTTTGCTCTATGGTCACAAAAAAGCTCTATAGCAGAAAATTGTTGCGGTAAACAAATAATTGCTGCCGAACAGTATTTGTTAACATATAATAGTTAAACAGCTATAACGTTCAAAAATAATACCAAAGTTATAATTTTGTGAATATGTCTAAAAATATTAAAAACTCTGGTACATGTGCCAAACACCGTTGGTATGTTGTTACTCTACTCTTTTAACAAAGTTCCATAGAGGTTTAGTTTACGATTGCCTTGTTAACAGACGCCTTTGCTAACTCATTTATTTCGGCGAAATAACTGCGAAATATTGTTTTCCATTTATTCGCCTGTTAAGACGACACAACGCTGAAATACATAAAAAATTTTGTTATTTTTTGAGCTGTGATTTGCATAGTGTCGTTTAAAATATGTTGGTTAAAGCTTCAGAAGAAAAAAAAAACTATAAATAGAGAGTGTTCCAATAAGGCCATTATTTTCTTGTCGGAGATCTCTTTTTTTTTTAAACCGCAACAGGCAGACACATTAAGTTTAAATATTTTATATATCCGTAACCAGCACAATAATAATAAAATATGAGAGGCGTTCCCTCAGTAATTTGTTATAAAGTACATGTCTTCAATTTTGCAACCATAATAGACAGATATTTAGAATTTATACAGAGCTTGGACAAACAAGTAACAGTGCTATATTTGGCTATGCTAAGTCTTATATGCCTTTCACCATTTATCTAAATCCATTTTAGTGAAGTAATTGTAATCAAAAAAACAAAAATAGAAATGAGAAAAAATTTAAAAATTAAAAAAAAAATTCATAAAAATGTCATCGGCTCTTAATGGGTTAAGCACTTTTTAAAAATTTCTTAATTTCTTAAAAGATCTCTTCAAAAGGTTAAATGATATTTATATTTAAAAAAAAATTTTTAAAGTTTAGAGGCCCGTAACCTGGAAAATATGGGCGAGCGCCATTTTTTTCAATTATTGATTGTTTCTTTTTCACTTTTTACTAAATAATGTTAAAAAATGATTCGTAGGATTGGTGCTTTGTCCGCTGCATCGAAGGACATGGATTGATCTTGCTGATTTCCAATGGCACCTTTTTTTGACACTATGTCTGATCTATTGGCGTATTTAAATTTTCTCTAGCTCATCTAGTATCTCGGCTTCTTTAGCTTTTTTGATATGTAAGAGTTTTAAATCAAAGTTTCATAAAAATATGACACTTACAGTTTATTTTTGTTATTAGGAAATACATTTCATAATTTAGTAAATTGTTCACCTTTTATTTAAGAAATCACATGTCTCACATTTTCAATCCATTTTCAAATGCTTTAAGTTTCTGTAAAAGTTGTATTTCAAACCATTTTTAGCTTAAAAACAAACTCGTGTGTTTTCTTGGTTAGCAATTGCATTAATGTGTGCAAATGTATTTAAATTGTGCAAAGAAAAGTGCACAATTAACGACAAGAAATGTCAACTTACAAAATAAACTTAACAACACTAAGCAATAACAACGCAAAAGTTCCTCATCCACCCACACTGGACATCGATGGATGTTTCTATAAAATTGTTTACGAAATAGAATTTTCATTTCGTTTGCAGTTAATACCCTACACAACTCTATCGGTACTCGTAGCAACAGAATTATGATGTTATAATACAAAAAGCACCTTTGGATAGTGTTTTCGATAAAGAGAAACTGAAATTATTGTAATATTCCACCACTAGCAAGTGTGGTGTACATGCATGTTTGTTAGATGTTATAAGAACTAAAAGAGGAAAATTAGCAGCATGTGATGACTGCGTTAGTTGTAATTGTTGTGACAATTTCGTTGAAGTCAGAAATTTTTCTCCAAAAAAAAAAATTTGCTATAATTGTGTAATCTCAGTCGGTCTTAACCACAGATCTATAATAGGTGATTCCGTTAAATTATTCCAAAAATGCACTGTAATAGCTCTCCTGCTGTTGGAAATTTTTTCCTGGGGAAAAAAGCTTCTAGTTAATACAGTTGTTGCTCAGTAGACAATCTATGGTAGAATGTGACTTGGTTTTGTTCCAAAGCCAAGATTTAATAATCGTGGGAATGCTTTACTTTAGAAGCTATATTTGTTGGTTTTTTAAACAAAAGGTCACAAGTTCAAGTCCTAACAGACCTACAATATTAATAAAAATTATAAAAATATTGGTATTGATTTTTTAGTAGGTGTGTTGATTAAGTTGTTAAAAAGACAATAATGTAAACATTTTACTGGAGTCTTAAATAATAAAGTGAAAAATTGTTATGCAGCCACGGTCAATTAGTTGGTTAAGGTTCAAGTATAGTTAAAAAAGAAAACCTAGTTCAAGTCTCGACGTAACCTTAGAAAGGAAAATAGCAATATAAAATTGTTGGCAGTCGTAGCTGTCTTTGATGAAACTCTAGGAGACTGAACTTCTCCATATTCGCTGTGAAAAATTTATTGAAAAGCATACTTTTTTGAGGACATAAATACACATAAATATTTGTCCAGAGTAACAAAATTGTTCTTAAAAAATACTTAAAACTCAAAATTGTTTTCACCAGCAGTACATAGATTTCAAAATGCCAAAGTGTTTTGCAACAAATTATTAAACCACAACGCAAAATTGTGAAAATGTCTAATTTTTTCTAATTCGAGCACAAAAAGTGTCAAAAAGAGGGATAAAACCTACACTATGTTGTTATGAGAATCATCTAAGAATAGAAAAATAGAGAAACAACCATAGAAAAGCAAAGTGGACTTTAAAACAGAAAAACTTAAAATCATATTTTTTTAGGACGGTAATTAATTTTTAATTATATTAAATTATATGCGACCGAGATTGCGCCAGAATTTTTTGTATTTCGTATAACAAAATATGAATGCAGATTTAATAAGAAAATTCAGCAATTATGTGGTCACCCTTTATTTTTTACACTTCTTATTGCTGACACAGTAAAAAATGATTTGTTTAAATTCTAAGCGTAAGTCTAAGACTGTTAAAAAAAATTTGGCCATAAACATCAAATTTCAACAATTAGGGCATCCTTTAATTTCTAATTTTAAATATTTATACTTGTTATCGTGACTGATATAATAATGTGCATCTTAATTTCAAGACCTTGTCTGTAAAGGTTTCAAAAATTTCTAGTTTTTAATTCAAGTTTGCTACTTTTATAGCGGACTCAGCAATAAAGGTTCTTTGTAAATTTTATCTGTCTGCCTAAAATGGTTCAAAAGTTTGGCAACACATATCGAACTACATTAACTATTTGGACACTCTTTAATTTATAATTTTAAATTTTTATAATTGTTTTTTTAACGGTCATAGTTATCGGCATCCTGTCCAATCTTCAAGCATTTGTCTTTAACGACTCAAAAGATAGGCGCATATAAGTCAATTTGCGTCACCTTTGGGGACACCCTTTAATTTTTGGATTTATTTTTGTATTAACTTTTGCTATTGGAAGCTATAGTAATACACATTTGTTCTGTAGTTTTAAAGAAGTGCGCTTGATGGTTCATAACACAATTAAAAAACATGTATGTTGTATGGGGAAACCCTTTAATATTTAAGATTATGAACTTTATAGAAAACAGGACCCATCTTTAAGCATAACCTTTCAAATTACAAAACAAATTTTCTAAGTCGGTTAAGAAATAACTGAGTTCTTGAGGCACAAACATAAAAAAGCAACATTCATTTTTTGTTTGAAGTCGGTTAAAAAAAATCCATTTAAATAAATGGATGACTAACTATTTATGTAGGATTAAAGTTAAAAATTTCGTGTTTTATTTTTCTTATATATTGTTACTACGATCTAACTAAAATTTTGGTGATTTAACATATTTTTATTGACTAATTAAACAGAATTAAAAAAATGTCTGCTAAGTTAAAAAAAATTGTAAATTTGAATAAATCGTGTACAGTTTAGTATTAAATAAAATACTCTTGATTTCATCTTATCTTTTTAAAAGTATTACAGTTTCATTGTAATTGAAAATAAAAACTCACGACTCAACATGCCGTTTTCCCAATTTCTATGAGCAAACTGGTAACACAATTTTACAGTACGTCTGCACATTACTTTAGTTTATTATTTATATTTCTTAATTTTTTGAATGCCCTTGTAATAGAAAAACAAGCCAATAATTTAAAAGTCCATTAAATTAAAAGTTTTTTATTATAATTTAATTATTTTTTATCTCTTACTTTCAAGAGATTGTTTTTAAAATCAAAAAATATCAAGCGATAGGATATCTTTTATAATTGATATCGGATATCTATTATAATTGTAATTGGTATAACATATCTTACTAATCTATTTCAGTACCTATTTTGAAGAGCTTGACTGGGACTTTGTGGCATTTGTGAATGAATACTAAAATCTTTCTCGCAGACCAATTCAGTAATATTATTTTAAGCAAAGTTTTTCTAACTAATTCTAATTATTAAAATGTATAACACATAACAACAATATTTCAAATGTGTTTTTTATTTATTTTTTGTAATACAGTGTTTCTACTTCTACCTGCATTTGTATGTTTTAAAGCATGTCTATGTATTGAACTCAAAATATTCTTACAATTTTGCATAAATATTGTATGGGTGTATGTTAATATGAATGTAAGTGTGCATGTCGATATTCTTTTTTTTTTATTTGGTGATTTCCTTTGGTAATAATATTGCATGAATTCAACCAAGAAAATAAAATTTTATACAGTCGAAGGATGGGCATGACTCAATATGCATTTTATTTATTTGCAATAGTAATTTACATTGATTTTTTTACCCTTCCAATTATAAATACTCCCTTTCTTTCTTTCCTTATATTTTTTCTTAAGAAGAAGAATTGAAAATATTAAAAATTTTAGTTTAATGTTGACATTTATATTCATGATATCATTGATATGCTGTATCTATATTTATTGTGTTTTATTCTTCACCAACTAAACTAATTAGAAATACAGTTGCGTCATGATGGAGATTATTTAAAATGTATGAAAATAAAATATTTGTAATAAATTTATGAATATTTTAAAAGCATAATATTTCAGAATGTTTTTAGTAACATAAACAAATATTAGAAAATCGAAATATTTTTTTGTTTTATGTTTAAAGTAGCCTGACGTTGGAATTCCTCTGGCAACGGTGAAAATGGCCATAAAGAACCACTACTAAATTTGGTTCGCAAATTATGGGTAGAGGAAAGTTCCTGTTGTGTCTCCAGATAACTGTGGACTACACTGGACCTCAAGAAGACCAGGCAGCTGCTCAGACTGGACAGAAAATCCATAAGTATCACGGTCTCGGTACTTACTGGACACTGAGGAAGAGACCGTACTGCACCTCCTGTGCCACTGCCCATCCCTGAATCGAAGAAGACTAAGAATTCTGGGCTCTCCTTTCTTTGGAACTCTTACGGAGCTATCATCTCAGTCTATAGGGGACATAGCGATGTTCATCCGTGAATCCTCATGGTTCTCGGCTGGGTAAGGGGAGTCGCGCCGCCTTCCTTGTGGTATCACAACGATTGTGCTCAAGTGAGCTTCGTCGCGAAAGGCTGCCACTCCCAACTAACTAACTAACTAAAGTAGCCT
Organism: Cistogaster globosa; assembly: GCA_937654795.1. Taxonomy (NCBI): domain Eukaryota; kingdom Metazoa; phylum Arthropoda; class Insecta; order Diptera; family Tachinidae; genus Cistogaster; species Cistogaster globosa. Next base: position 97,020,742 of record OW569405.1, on the reverse strand, counting down.
GTATAACTACTTATAAGATTTTTAGGGATATAAGGTGAATGTTAAACTTTTCATGGAAGGTAAATCCTTACAGTTTTTTAATTTGGATGTTTCATGTAATTATGTTCAACGTTATTTCTGTTGTACTTTTAGAGGGTAGCTTTATTCTATTACCAAAAAAAAAAAAAACTCTCATATTTAAAATTCGGCACAATGAAAATTCACACAACAAATAAATCTCTAAGGAATTTCTATTAGAAAATTGTAATGCTGAAGAAACCAAAAGTGATATTTTTGATATTGACACTTATAAAACCAAAATTTAAAATATATACAGTCGCCCAATAAAGTCCATACAGTGTACAAATAATTATGATTTCCTTCATTAAATTAGTATTCAAAAATATAATTTAAGCAGACGTATAAGTCTGTGCCGAATTAAAAAAAAAAATTGCTGGGCAGTGTATATTTCTGCTTTGATGAAGGTAGTTGGGTTGAACATGAGATGTTTATTTTCGACCTTGGGATCCGGTCTTAACCTCTTATAGGCCGTCAGGATTTCTGTGCTCTTCGTGAACGATAATGTTGCAGAAATTACAAACAGAACGACAAACTGAAAAATATTGACTCAAAAGTAAATTTGTTTTTTTTTTTGCCACTTTTAAATTTTTGGTAGTTTTTAATTATTTTTATTGGATTATTGATTTGAAATGAAATTTAAAAAATTTTTATTGCACTTGCAATTTTTTTGAAAACAAACAATTTAAACAAACAAACAAAGTTTAATACATTTGGTGACAATTTTATATCTCAGTATAATTTAAATGATTTAATGATAATAAATATAACAAAATAATTTCAAGTCATAAATGTTGTGTAGCTCATCTGGGAACATGGAAATACTAACACTGAATAGATTGCGAACAGATAGCATCGCTAAATCCAATCTCCTATGTAGAAAAATCGGGAATATATTTTTCTCTGAGGTCGGAAAAGAATATTATATCAATTACTAACTGAACGACATACATGTATGTACACTTTCCATCTGTTGTGGCGTTTAAAAAAATATACTCATAAAAAAGTCTGAAATTAAAACTTAGTTCTCGAGTTATAAACGAAAATTCAACTTCAACCCTAAATATGAACATTACTTTATGTATTAAGCTGTTGTTTATGTAAAAGATTTGCTTAGATTTTGCTTCATCTTCATGTTCAGAATCTATAAAGATTGCATGTTTATGTCACGTCATTAACTAGACAAGTTTAATGTCACATTTGTATCAAATGTATTCCATTTTTCTGCTAGAACGATGTGTAAGTTTTCTTTTCTGATAATTTTTATTTATCATTGGTATTTGGGTTGGTCAATTTGATTTTTTAAGATTATACTAAGTGTCCACCCCTTTACATTGAGTTATGTTTGCATATTTTGAATCATTATAATGTTCGAAATACCACTTGCCTGAGGAAGACATGTTATAGGCGAAAGTCTTGAAGTTGATTTCAAAAAGATTAATATAAAGAATGCGGTTCATAGTCCTTTTACATAAGACCTCAACCTATGAAAGTGAATCTATCGGGCTTTAAGATAGATGATACAATTGATTGCTACTGGTTTGTCAACTTTTTGTTAACCATCGTATATAAATATAAAGTCTTCACTATAAATAAAATTTTTGAAAAATCCTATGCTGACGCTTTAGTGAACTTTATATTCAACTAAAATTAGAAGAGCGTTGTTTGGTATTTTTGATATTAACTTTAGGACCAAAACATTTATAATCCGAATAAATTTGACTTTTAGTATCCGATAAGTTTTTCAAATAATTATTATAAAAATAGAATTTATTAATATACGTTCATTTTGTTTTTGAAAAAAGGAATTTAAAATGATAAAAAAGATTATTGCTTTTTGATACTTCTATTCTACAAATATTTTTATAAATTAAATACTTTTGTGCTGTTTCTACATTACAGGCGATCAACTCATCTGAAAAATTTGTATGAAAAGCACTCAGTTTTTTGAGTTGTTTTCATACAAATTTTCTAGACGAGTTGATCGCCTGTAATACAGAAACAGCACATTATTGTGTTTTTTAAAAAGTTTGTTGTAAAATTGTTAAAGATTTTTTTGTTTTTATGTAAAATGTAACTTATATTAACAACGTTTTTTAATTTACAAAACCCTTGAGAAAATCGAAAAAAACTGACGATACGTCGGCTAAAGTTGAGACTAAATTGATTTAATTTCTTAAACTGAAAATATCTTTAATAAAAACTGGAAAATTTAATTTAATTAAAATTTTTTTGTTCCTATAGCGCACATAAATCCCATTATTATTTTTTTTAAGAATAAACACGAAAATATATATTTTAATGCGACAATATATTTTATTATAGAAGTATAAAAGAGTAAAGACGTAAATTTTATGGTTTCTTTATGAAAACAATTTGCATACAAAAGCCTCGCACAAGCTTTGGAAACAAGTTGAAAACACTTTTATTCAAACGAGTTTATATGCTCTAAGTAATGCTTGCAAAAAGCTCACTAAAAATATAATTATAGCTACAATACTATTGGAAAGTTGTATAATCGAAAATACAGGGAAATTATGTTGCAATAACAAAGCTTTGGAAACAATGGCGCTACAAACGTGAGACATAAACCCAAAGAAAAACTTTTTTTTGTCACTTTCAATAATTCAAATCGGAGATTTTAATAATTCGGTAGGGATAATTAGAACAATATTTTTAAAGTTTAATTTTTTTAATTTCTATTAACCGAATGTGTGTGGGTTTCGTCCTCGGTTGAGCACTATTTTGCAAAAGAGCGAATCTAAAAAAGACATTTAAAGCAACATAAAACGGTTTCAACAAATAATGAAGTTTTTTTTTACGCATTTTTTACCATATTTATGACAAATTTATATAAAATTTGTCCTTAAATACAAAACAAATCGAATTTAATATTTAATGAATATGGAAGTTTATATAACACTAATAGAAGCATTTTTAACTAAATTGCATGAAAACATATATATATCCCAAAGAATAATATATGTTTCACAAATTACGAAAAATCGTTTTATTATAAAACAATCTGGTTTTCTTAACTGATTGGAAATTTTACAACGGAAATAATAAATAGTTGGTAATAAAATTAATTGAGGTTTCATCACAAAGTCGAGATTTTATAAACAAAAATTGATTTTATAGGAGATCCTGTGTCAAAACTATTGCAAGAAAATATACATTTATTTTTTTTTAATTTGCAAACCAGTACTGCGAAAACTTATAACACCGCTTTTAAAAAATCTAAGAAATTTTAAAATTTTTCACCTATTTTGTATTGCAGTGCAGAGAGAGGTGAATTTAATTCACAGTGTTAGCAGATTCTTAAACTATATTAAATACTTATTTCAAGCTTTGGTGAAAAAAATTTTTTTGCACTACCCCTTAAAGTATTCACAGTTAACGATATTTATTCACCCTGTTCTGTTTTGGAAGCTTTAAGGATAATGAAATTTATAGCTTTTGAAATTAAACACAATTAAAGAGGCTTTGAAAACAAGCAACTGCAACAGCCAATCAAGTGATAAATGAATAATAAAAAAAGAGTAGCCAATTCTTTTCAGAACTGTAGCCAGTGTTGCCAATAATGTTTTTGCAATTTTTCACAAATTAAATATTTTAATATTTAGCACAAAAAAAAAAAAATACTTCAAAACAACTTAAATGGGCCTTAACTCTGAATAAAAGATTTGAAAACATTTCAATACATTTTTAAGGTCTGACAATTGCGGAAAAAAAACCTATTCGTGAAAAGTACAATTCTGATTTGTTAAGGCGACAATCTATGCAAGTCTTAACTATATGTATGTTTAAAACATAAAGTCACAATCGACATATAAACGACTTTTATTGCTTGTTTTAGCGGCCAGTAGAAACTTTGAGTATATTTTATTCGTCTGAATGATACGGCACAGTCTGTGAAAATTTCAAGTTTTACACAATATGGCCGAAAACATACGTAAAAAATATGTCTTTTATGAGGTTGCTTTAAATTTTTTAGACTTGCTTTATAGGACACAGCCTGCACAGTAGTTTTAAAAGGATTTAATTTGAAGAGGCAAAGTAGAGGTGCTCTGAGTGGAGGTGCTCGGCCCGCTGTAGTATAAGGAGGCTTATAAATAGGCTCTCAAAGTTGGGTACCTCGATCATATAATTTTTTTTTTTTTTTTGGAAATGCCATAAAAAGTAAATTACTAAACTTAAATGTTAAGATTTTTTAAATGTAATTAAACTTTAAAAGTGTCCATAAAAAATTTTTTACACGTATAGATTATTTCTTTAGCTAGAGAGAAAATGGGTCTATATTTAATTTTTTTAATTTTGGCCGACCTTAACTTAGTATATATAACGTAGTGCATTTATTAATGATCGATTGCTACTTTAAGAAATTAAAACTATGCCTTGCTGGTGTGAAATATCATTAAGATATCTTGAGTGGTTCCTGAGATACCGAATTATGTCCAAAATGAACAATTTTTAAACAGCTATGCACGGCTAAGAGGCGCAGGCTTTAATTTACAGCGGATACAGTAACACACTTTGTTTTAATTTTAAAGGTCTGTCTAATTAAATTTAACCTCTTTAACAACATCGTGATAAAGAGGTAGAACCTTTTAACCGCAATTGTCTGGAAACTCTTCACAGTAGTGGTTTATCCTCCAGTAGTCTATAAGAAAAGAGAATTGTTAAAACTGTTTAAAGGTTAAGAAAGCTCGTCTGCCTAGATATTCTATTGTATGTTCCTCTTTTTCATTCCGTTTTATTAATGGATCTGTGACAACCGAGGAGTTTCGCATATCAGACAATATTTTTACACATCAGGTTGCCGAGAGTTAAACAATTTAAGTACAAATACGAGTATTAATGTTTGGTTAAGAAGGTTTCCAAAATAAACTTTATATATTTACTATGAGAACTGAGATGTATGTCCGTCCATGTTGTAAGCAACCTTGATTTTATTACTGCTTACCGAGTCACAATATATAATGGAATGTGGTGTGTACAATGTCAGCAAAAATAATAGCACTTTTTTTTTAGGTTTACTGTATATTATACATGGATTACAAAAAAGGTTTTTGTTCACATTTAAGAGGAGTTTAGAATGCAGAATGTGATCCACTAGTTACGTCTAAGATCATAAGGCATATATGTTTAAGCATAATACTCTTGTCATGCTTTTTTACTGCAGAGTGGGACTAATTAATAATACGTTCTCAAGTTTAAGAACGTGTTGCTACATAAAATATAAGAAGAAATGTTTTTGTTTGAAATCTTTTTAAGAGATGATGAGAACGAAGACAACAACCGACAATCATACGTGCTGAGCCAGTTCTCCTCATTAGCTTAGAGACTATAAAAATAACATCATCGAATAACAACATGAAATCTTTTGGCTGACGTTAAGAAAATCGCCTGTGAATCAAAATGTACAAACATCAACTCACTTTTAGCTGTAGTAAAGGAGTCGTGGAAAAGACTACATGTCGTGATGCTCCTTCGTTATAGCTAACAAAAGCTCTGCATTAAAATATTAATTAAGTAACCTCATTTTCCTTATTGTGTATTTTAAAAATTGTTAATTTTCAATTTATTTCATTAAAAGTTAAAAAATATATTTAAGATCTTTCTGATTATGTGATCCTGGAATAAATATATTACTAAAATAATTAAAACTAATACAGAAATATTAGACTTAGTGCTTTATTTTTGAGGCAGCTTTATGTTTGTCCCAGCATTACGATATTAAAAGGAATACGGTATTGTTTCTTTGAAAGATTACTTATCACAGCGTAAGAGGAAGTTATATGAAAGTAGTTAGTCATCTGTACATGAATCAATCGTTCAACAAATTTTTATAAAAACTCCAAAATTAGGATTGACCTATAGTTCTTATTACAGGTTCCACATTGATGGAAAAATATACGTTGTAATTATTGTTTTATATAAGAGAATATGAATTTTTATTAGTTTAATAAATGTCATTTTGACACCATTGTCCTCCACATAATTACATTCTTCCCGATAACATTCCAAAATGCAAAGCGTAATAAAAGTTATTGATACGATTCGTTCATACTGCAAATGAAGAGTGCAAATTTGCAAAAAATATGAGACAGGAGAATGAAGAGTTAGTCTACATACAAGTAATCAACGGTGTAGAAAAATGAGAAGAAAAATCGAATATCTGCTTTTTAAGGCTGTTTATGAATGAATTTAATTCTTTTACCTTCATTTAGAATCTTTATGTTTGGCATGAACTTTTTTATTTTATTTCTTTGTAGAAGTTCTATAAATATCAGTATAAATCATGTGGTAATAACCGTAACGAAGACGGCGAGCCACAGCCGGTGCATACCACATTAATCCCTTCACTTTCAATCTTAATCGTTTAAAAAAATGTTCACAGATGATTGTAAACATATTAAAATATTGGCAAATACTAGGCTTAACTCTCATTAGTTATAAAGCTGCTAAAAAACATCTACATATGTATTAAATTCATTTCCTCATTTATAGTTTTAATATTATTAGCGCCAAGAATATTTTCTATAAACGTCTATAGACTCAAGTATATATAAACTATACTTTACAAATCTTATAAATTTTAATATTTATTATACCTTCTGCCCCACTGTGCAGTGTTACGCATACGCAATTTATTTTTACTGCGGATTTGTTAAACCACACAAAATATTAATAAATATTTACAAAACAATTAATTAATTTTTAATTATTGTTTTTCTGTGTGCATATTTTTTAAAAACTATTTTTTAAATATAAGAGATTTTTATTTTACAAATATAAGAGACTTCAAATGCGGGTGTGGTATTCCTTTATTTACTCTTATACTCTTTTTATTTTGTTTGAGGTTGCAATATGTTTGATTCAAGCTTGCGCTTTTGCATTGTATTCTTGCCAGTCGACAACAGTGAGAGCAGCCTTTGATAATTCTACGTACAAAAAATTAAACCCATTTTTAAATACCAACTGCACAACAGCAATATGTTTCTGTGACAATAAAAATGCAATTAATAAGCAATTATATATTCGTTCTTCCATTCATATCTTTTTAATTAATTAAAGTAATAATTTTTAATATATTTTATATTAATATTAATTGTTGTAGTATTTTATGAATTATTTTTTTTTAATGATTTCTAAGACAATTTTTTTAGATTTTTAAAGTGTTAATGGAACATCTGTTATAACAAGTTTAGACTTGACAGAGATTTAGATAAAGAGTAATTAGGTTTATATTTTTTGACATAATGACTGATAGTAAAAGAATTGTCGATGGTATGATCTTTGAAATTTGTAACTTCTTTGCTTTTCTAAATACTTTTTTAAGTCTTTGAATAAAAGGAAATTAAAGTGCAATATTTAGACGAGCCAAATCATTGAATAAACATACAGAAAACATTTTTAATTATTATTGTTTGCTTACTTAGACCTGCTTACTGAGATATTTAGTGAAATAAAGAAAAATTTAGTAATTTAAAAAAGTCGTAGTATTTTTAATACCGATTAAAATAACAAATCCGCGATATTCATTATTCAGGTTGAAAGCATGTCACGTTGGCAATTTCGGTACCGCTTATTTAACTCTTCAGGAAACTTCTCACAAATATTTTAAATAAACTGAAGATTTTTGTCCAAACAATAAAATAAAGACAAAAGTCAAAGCTTAAGCAAAAAATAATGATTTTATTTTTCTTTATCCACTGTATACGGCTGACTACTTTTCGGCTCTTTTTTATAGTTAAAAGATGATGAAAAATAATTTATTTTTGTTTTATACGCAGGACTCGCGAATTATTTAATTAAAAATACCACAGGAATATTGAACTAATTAATTTAAAAAAATATCGTTAAATTTATATATATATTTTTTTTAAATAAATAAATAAAAAAATGTTCCCGTCTTTAATTTTAAGTTAATTCAATTTAACCGCCTTTTGTTCATTTAAAAATTTTAATCTCAATTTTTTATGATATATGTCTATTATTTTAAATAAATTTTGTATAGATTTAAATTTCAATAAACTTGATTAACTGTTTTAATCATTAAGGTTTTACCGAAATTTTACGCTAATTCTACCGACAAAATTTGGTTCACTGTATGAGATTGAAATCGTTTAATTTGAAAAGTTAATCGCTTTGAGAGACTTAGATCGAATTCATATTCCAATGGTTTTCCTTTGTTTTATTAACGTAATTTTGTAAAATCTTATAACACAGCGTGTTAATACAAATAATATATTTTTAAAATGGTATATATCCGACCCGCTATGTGAACGTTTCTTTTAATTTAATAAAAAACTATTTTTTTTTATTCCGGATAAGATAAACAAGAATAAGCATTTCATATGGGCGTTACTAAAAAATTATTATGAAAAAGAATTTTCCTTATTCTTTTTATTGGTTCATAGAGTCAGATTTTAAAAGTCTCTTGGTTAGCTGTTTTTTTTTTTTTTTGTTTGCTGGCCTAATTTTTTCTAAATAAAATTTGTCCAGACAGGAAGCGTTAATCACCACTTATACAAATTATTTTAAATTATTTGCGCTTAATTTCTTTGAATATAAATATTCAGTTACATCACATTTTTATAAAATAATAATTAAAAGCAAAAAATTATATGTATCAAACGGGCTAATTTGATGCCGCTCTTATACCTCATCAGTAGATTCTACCCAAGATTCATATGAAAAAAGGAAAATTAAAAAAAAAAAAGATTTAGTAAATAAGAGCTAAATTCAACCAACAAAGCAAAAAGCAACCAGAGTAGAAAATTTAATTTTTTCTTTCATTTTTCAAGAGACATTTTATAAAAAATGATGGTGAAAACTTTGAGGAAATCAAGCAGAACTAACGTGAACTAATTTAGAACATAATTCCAAATAATAAATTTCATATTGATTTATAGAAATCTTATTTTTTTATTTAGCATTACTTTCAACTTCTGACCTTGCGAATTTTTGGTCGAATAAGTCTTGTTTTTTTATTGTAAAAAAGGTTTCTTATTTTCTAAAAATATTTGCAAATAATTTTGTTGGCATGTAGTAGAGTCTACTGACATTATTTACATGTAATAATTGTCGTACTCAAAATTAACCTAAACGAAAACGACGTCGCTTTCCAAAGATTTACAAAGCCAGGCTTCGACCGGGCAGAAAGGTTTTCTCCTCAATGGTATAACCAACAACCGAATTCATCAAAGATTTTCTGCAAGCCTGTTTTTAAAAACGTTACATCTTTCTTAAATAGAATATCATTAAATATTTTTATAATATCCATGGACGTTATGACTCTGTGTTGATGGAAACTATGTCGCATCGTAGTGTGACATAATGTCCATTGACATTATGCCCTTGGACGTTATGACAAGCCACCATAATTATGCTCTCTTTTGTAAATTTTTATCTATTCCTGGTTAGTTTGCTTACTGAAATAAGAGAGGTGTTTAATGCCTATACTCTTATGAAATTTTGTGAAACATTTTTATACTTTTTTCCACAGAGGGAAAAAGGATTTATCTAAGTTTGTCATTCCGCTTGTAATTTATATTCTGAGTATTTATGCATAGCGAAGTCGATTAAGTGATGTCCATCTTTCTGTCTGTGTTCGGGCTGAAATCAATTTTGTCAAAACACTAGATGAGCTAAAGAAAAATTAAATATGCCAATTGATCACACATAGATTTAATTAGTTTATCTCCTTCCAGGCCGCGGGCAGAACACAACGCCTGCCTGTTAATTTTCCATAACTGTTCATAAAATTTTGGTTTGTATTCCTGCAGGTGCTATTTATGATGAAAATTTAATGTAAGGAAAATTGGTGGGCTCTTCATCTGAGACATCAACCTTCTCATTTAAAAAGCTGGGAAAACAACATAAGCACAACTTATAATTTAAGCATAATAAAATCATTTATTATCATTTTTTTTAGTTTCTCATCTAAAAATCTAGATGTGACGGTTAAAGTCGGGAGTTTGGTAGAAAGTAGAAAATAGTAACGTGATGTTTATTATACCCTTCACCCCAAAAAGTGAATAAAGGGTGTAAATAACTTTGTCATTCCGTTTTTAATTTCTACAATATCCATTTCCAACCGCATATAGTATATTTATTTTGACATCTTATACATAGCAAAGTCCATCGAGTGATGTCTGTCTGTCCTTCCATGTTAGTTGATTTAAAGTTTGTCAAGGCACTAGATCAGCTAGAGAAAATTTAAATACGCCTATCGGTCAGACGTAGGGTCGAAGAAGGTGCTATTAAAAATCAGCAAGATCGGTCAATGTCCTTCGCCGTAGCACGCAAAATACCACGCTAATCTCTAATCATTAGGAATGAAAAAAACAAATATATAGGGCGATAGATAATTAAAAAATAAGTAAAAAAACATCAAGTGAAATAATTGGCCTTCGCCCATATATTCAGAGTTACGGGCCTCTGATTTTTTTTTTTTTAATTTTTTAAAATATTAGAATGGGTATCATTTTAAAGCTTTTGAAAAGATCTTTAAGGAAATACTAAATTTTTTTAAAAATGCTTTACCTGTTAAGAGCCGGTGGCATATTTATGAATTTTTTTTTTTAATTTTTAATTCCCTGCAACCTCTTTATTTGTTTTTTGGTTGGAGTTTCTTCACTAAACAAGATTTTGATAAATGATGAAGGGTATATAAGTTTTGGCTCAGCTGAATAAAGCAGTCTAACTTATTTATGTTAATGTTAACTTTATCTACTCTCTAAGAAAAATGCACACATTCTACTCCAAACGTGCAAGTAAAGAATTTATAAAACTTAAATATATTTGCAGCAACATGAGTATTAATTTTATTTTTTCATAACTTCATCCATATATTTTCCGATTTTATATTTAAAAAATTTTTATTCATTAAAACATTGTTAAACAAAGTTGATACATGTCACTGCGTTTTTGTTCAATAATTTTGTTTTTTCATTTTTTTATGCAGAGTATAACAACTTTACTGGTTAAGATTTAGGCTTTAAGAAGTCTGTAACAAAGTATTTTATAAAATGTGTTAAAAGTTTGTGTTTTTTCCTGATAATTCAGCGAAAATATGCAGATGTTGCACTTTTTGTTATTTAATTTTTTTTTTTCTTTTCCTTCATCTTTAACCAAAGCGTGTCTAGAATTAAAAATGTACATAAAGATACGTATGCTCAAAAACACAATATTGCGGAGATTTATGACTGTTTTATATTGTTGTTAGTAAGTGTTATCTGCAAACATTTATACACATTCAGTAAAAGGGATCTGTATCTCAATATGTGGATTTTTTTATTTTGGTTTCATACCAACCCACAGATGTTGGAAGAAAAGAAAAAAAAAAACAATAGGATATAGTTATAAAAATTAGATACAATAAAAACAAAAAGTCAACTTTCAACTTTGAAATGAATTTTTGTCAATGTTAAAAATAATATTTGAAAAGTTTTATGGAGAACTTTTAAAGTAAAACGATTTTGCTACATGGATGGATACATTTAAAAAAGCCTAGAAAATAAATGATCGATGCTAAATAAAAAAATATAATTACTACAGGAAATGCAAAGAAGGTAATAGGGCAAGCGCTTTAAATTAGAAGCTCATTGACCGATTTTTATTTTATAAAAAAAAATTAAAGCCTCTGTTATCATATGATTAAAATGTGTAACAACATTACTTAATGATGTTAATAAATCACTGAGGTTTTGTTTTCTTTGAGCGACTAATATTATCAATTTTATATATACAAACGGAATTAGCTCTTACGTCTCAAACTAAATACTAAAACTGACATTATGGGAGTTGTAGACAATTTTCACTTTTATTTACAAATTCATGTCGCTTTCTTTATATTCTCAAAAATTACAACCTGAAGTAAATAAAACATTCGATCACGCAAATTATTAGTCAGTTGCTTTTAATGCTTGCATGGTAAAATTGCAGTCTTCTTTAATGAAAGTTTTTTAAAAAATAGAAAATTTTACCTTCTTCTAAAATATTCCTAGAAATTCAGCATATATGATGTCATAAAACTATTTGATCCATTTTATATCAGGTTTTAATTCATTTATTTTTCTGAAAAAATTTCAGTATGAAAGTTTTTTATTTGGAATTGATTTCTTAAAAATAAACATTTAATTATTAAAAACTAAAATATAAATTACAAGAATAACACAACCAAATGGATATTTCGCTGCAGCTTATATAGTTCATCAGTGGTTTGTTCCCAAATTTTGTAATGAAAATTCAAGAGTCTTCTAACACAAGCTAAATATAGAAATTATATTCAATACAAAAAAAAAAAAATAAATAAATAAATAAATAAGAAAAAGAAAATAAAATAAAAACGAACCAACAACTCAAAAAACCTGTAATTCAAAAACAATACAACCAATGCTTAACTACTTTAATTTCAATTTTTTTTCTTATATATTGGTTGCCATTGAACACGTTTTATTTCTGTATAAAAGATTCACTATTAAAACTAAGAAAATAAAAAAATTGTGACATTTCTATTTAATTTGAAAACACTAAACATTAGCGTTGAACAAAGGGTCATTTATTTTCACACAAAAAAAAATTTAATTTTGTACATCAGTTTATCATTAAACTGAAGTCATTTCAGACAATGCAAAAAATAGTCTTTAAAAAGGTATTTAAGTTTGCCTTTAACATACCACTTATTGGATATTTTTGTCGTTTAGCTTAAAAGGTTCTCCCTATTAAAAACCTTAACAAAACACAGTTTTCTAAAATTTTAAATCATGTTTAGTAATAGGAAATGTTCAATACAGTATTGCTAAATTACCTAATAATAATGTTAGTACAGCTAGATGTTGGCTCACGCTAAGGTAACAGCGAATTTGTTTAGCTGGATCGTACAAATTCGATGTCTTACTAATAGCTCTTAAGAATATTGTTTACCTTTTAAAATTAGAAACTGAACTCCAACGATTTTTACAAAATTATTTGAACAAATTTCTTTTGCAAGGTAATCTTTTGTAAATAGAATACAAACGAAATTTAAGCAAGTAAGAGTGCTTTAATAGCCGAATAAATCAAATATACCCTTCACCATGTATGTAGATATACTAAATTGAAGTAACTCCAATCAAAAAACAAATATTAAAGTGACACAGAACTAAAAAATTAAAAAAAAAAAATTGTATAAAAATTACATCGGCCTTAGTGGGTTAAGTATTTTTTTAAAAATTTTATTATTTTCTAAAAAGTCTCTTCAAAGGCTATTAAATGATTCCAATATTGATGTTTTAAAAATTGTGGTGCGCAATCGTACTTTTCTTTGAAAATTTAAAAGGACAATAATTCGGGAAATACTGGCGAGCGTCAATTTTTTATTTTTTAATTCTTTATCGCCCTATATATTTGTTTTTTTTTTTTTTATTGGAGTTACTTCATTGCTCCAAACGATGTGAAAAAATTAGAGACAGATGTGGTACTTTGCCTGCTGTCACGAAGAACATCGACTGACCTTGCTGATTTTCAATAGCAAAACTTCTGAAACTATATCTGATCTATCAGCGTATTTCAATTTTCTCTAGCTCATCTAGTGCGTTCCAAGTTGATTTTAACACGATCGCTGATGGATAATCGAAAAGACGAACTCGGAAATAGATATTGTGGAAATTGCAAACGGAATAAAAAACTTAGATACATCCTTTTTCACGTGTGATGAAGGGTAAAATAACAACGGTTTCTCAACGGACAATGTGGCTTTATACATAACTTTTATATATTGTTCAATTCATAAATAAAATCAATTTTGTTGGAGACACAAATATCTTAAATTTTGTATACAATATTTGGATAGAATCCACTAGTGAGCCATATAAGCAATAAAGAATATGGAAATGCTTTCCCTGCAGTAATACATACATACATACATACATACATACATACATTTTATATTTTAATTTTTAATAAAAAGTATTAGATAAGAATATCATAGAATGCTTATTTTTCAGGAACCGAGAAGTTAAAAAAAATACTTAAAAAATTACTATTAAATTATTGTCTCTTAGTCAGCGAAAATGTTGAAAGACGTGAAATAGTGATTTTGTTTGTTTAAACATTTATAAAAAAATTTGTTTTTTC